>JANVCC010000038.1:6249500-6577305 GCA_025345505.1 Todiramphus chloris collaris
GACCTTGTGATGACAGGCAGCAGAAATGGCTTTATTACAGAAGGCAGTCCTCAGAGTTCTGTAATTTAGCTTTCAACGAAGGTAGAATATGATAATTTATTATGAGCACTTTTTGCATGGGATTCCTCAAATATTTATAAACTCATTTAAATAATTAATACGGGAGTGTTAATAAACTGTTTATATTCACAAAAAGAATGTAATTTGTGGGAAGGACTGTTCGGGTGCTAGGAAACATAAAATTAACACATAAATTAAAAATAATGGCCTGCATCTGAAGTTTATATGACCTTTTTACAAGTTGTCTAAGGTTGCTTTCTTGGGGTGAAAAAGTGTTTCTATTGAGCTGCTTAAGCAATGCACTGCATAGACGGTTTTGGGGAGGAAAAAAGCACGACCTTCTATTAACTTGGAGATGGTCAAGATCAAGGTTTATCCAAAAAAAGGGAACACATAATTTTAAGTGTGTCAACATAAGGCTCTTCTCTTCTTCTGTTCTCAGGAAAGTGAAAACAGCTTGTCATTCATTGACACAAGGTTGCATTTGTCACTACTAATTATTTGCTGGTCATTATTTGACCAAGAAATCTAAACCAGCCTGTGTCCATACAAATGCAGTGAATAACAATAAAACCCTACTAAGAAGATGAATTACTTCACAGGAACCCAGCCAGCTGGGGCCTTCCCAGGCTGCCTGGGCAGCAGCGATTTCCTCCCTCTACCTCTGAAGCCAAGTTCAGCGCATGGCTCTCATAGGACACTTGCAAGGATGTCAGATTCAGGCTACCATGGGTCAAAGGGGAATAGCTCATTCTATCTCTGTTTTCTCTCCTGTGTCCCTTTCTATCAGGCTGCAGGCTATTTAGCTTGTGCTGAGGCAAACAGCCCGCCTTGCTGAACTGAGCATGTACACAGGCTGCAGGGCAAAACTTCCCTGCTAGTGCTGGGCAGGCTCAGTCTCATCCTCAGAAACCAGCTTGGACCCAATACTTGACTTTTGCCCCGCATCCATAAAGCACTGAAAAAAATATTGTTCCCTGCCACCCCTCTACTTAGTAAGTAATTGCTATTGCTGGCTCAAGGCACATCTCTCAATACGGCTGTGGAAAAGGTTGTCTTTCACCCGGTATCATTTGGCCTTTTCAAGGTTAACTTTGCACTTTTCACGAACCACCTAAGTGCAAATGGGCGCACATGGCTCTTTCTGGAACAGAAAGCTATTGCAGGTCTGTGAGCTCCTGCATGATTACTGTGTCTCCCTTGGTTTGAATGCTGCCTCTTCAAGATACCAACTACTCTCACTGCTCTAGGCAGTGTGAACGCAAAGTCATATCACAAAGCCAAACTTTTCATGCAGAAATAGTAGGTGGAAAGGAGACAGATTTATCCCTCCCCCCCCACCTTTATTTTTTTTCACCTCATCTATACAAGCACAAAAAACCTCAAAAAGCTCCCTCACATTTAGAAAGGTGATCACAGATGTTTCAAATACCAAACAAATCCATGCTTATCTTATAACTTCTGTTATCATAAAACTCAGAGGTACTATGTTCTGCAAACACCTTCTCTTTGTGTAAACCACTACCAATCTCCAGCTCCACGCCTGGAGAGAGCTTTAGCAACTAAACCAAGGTGGAGAGAGCAGGGAAGGAGAGGAAAGTATGCAAATTTCACTGGGCACACTATAATTACTAATTCCTAGCAGAACAGACCACAGTATTTCACGCTTATCCCATGTAATTCAGTCACAGCAGTATTCATTTTACTATTAATTTTAATAGAATAATTACCTTGCTAGAGAAGAAAGGAACTACCGTTAGAGGGTCAGATCCTCAGGTGGGGAAGATATGGTGATTTATGCTAGTTTGATGAATTTTGTAATCTTCCTTTTCCTTCCTTTGAAAAGGAATTCAGTAATTGACTAGTTGCCAGGTTTACAGAGATAATCTATGCTAAATGAAGCAAAATAAGAAGAAATGGCGAAGCGAAGAAACGCAAACTCTTAATGGTAAAATTTACTTATCTGCATTTGAACATTTATGTGCGTGTGTGCCTTGCAGACATATGCACACACATACACACAAGTGTCTAAACAGCCAGTTCCCAGTTCATTCCCAATGCTGTCTGGCAGGAGAAACAGTTCCCATAGAGACACACTTTGCTGAATTTCTAATGTTACGTGTCTAGATTCCTCCGTGTAAAATGGCAAGGAGTTTGGGATTCCAATAGCATCCTTTGTGAGTATTAGCAGAGAGAAGGGTTTAGAATATGAGCTGTATAAATGACCTAGAAAATAAGGAACAGACAGCTATATTATTATCTCAAGAGCCCAGGGCGATATGCAAACCACTTAAAATTTAGCTCTTGGTCACCAAAAACTTTTGATAGAAGTACTTCATAATCTGCAGCTGCCAGAGTTCATATATTTTTGAGAATAAACTTAGACCTTACTGCTGCCACTTGCTGCCCCTCAGAGCCATTCTGCCTTTTTTTTTCCTGTTTTTCCTGACATTTTCCTCTCCTTGTCCTTTCCCTTCATCTTTCTGTCCAGGCTCACAGGAGCAGCTCCAGCAGGTCTGCCTTTTACCTGAGCTGGTGTAGCAGAGAGGCAGTGGAAGGAGGTCAAGCTGGCCACTAGGAGCTGCTGGGCAGCTTCTACATCTCCTCTCATCTTTAACCAGCTTCAGCTGCTGTAATTTAGATACTTTGAGGTGCTGCATTATATTAGAATTAATTGCTTTGAGAGTTACTACTGAGATTAATTGAATTTATGGCCTCATCCAGGAGTGTATGCCCTCTTGTTGTTATTAAGATAATCCATTGCTTGAAACAGAAGTTAAAATACACATCAATTTTGTCAGCCAGCGGTACTGCCATTGAAGTTTTTACCTTGGGAAAAAAAAAAATCAAGATAATAGTTTCCTTTTTCTCTGCTAAGGTTTCATATTCAACTATTTTATTTCAGAGTTCTGTTTAAATTCAAACCACCACAGCATTATATGCAAAGAGAAATCAATCTCAGAGGGGGAAAAAAAGAAGAACCAAATATAGATTAAAAAGCTGCCTCTCCAAAGATTTTGAAATATGAGAAGCCTGGCTCTGCATGTAAGATTAATGACAGCTACGTCTGTGATGAATAGTTCAGCTCAAATCAGGGGAAAGTTTTACCCTAAGTATCTGCTGTTCCGAATGTTGAAACCCTAATATCATCCAGCCATACAGCAGATGCACACAGCTTCCTTATTCTCCTGGACTGCACAATGAAGCCAACAACAAAGAGAAATAATACGCATGCTTATAATCAGCCCACATCACTTTATAACAAAAAGGTAATTTCTCTCTCTGGATACCTTTTTTTCATTATCTTTATGCGTGGCAATATATTGGCTTTGTTCACTTCTTATTAAGAACTGTAGATATGGCACCGATGACAGAGACTTGTCTCACATAGCAGCTTATGAACGGAGCTATTCTTGTACTGTAAATTGTAAGTTTGGGCTTTTTTTTTCTTTTGAAGAATGGACAAAATGAATATTCAGTCACTGTGCATTCAGGGGCTCAATTCGTGGTCAGGGAGTGTTCAAGACTTCAGTTCTGTGTTGGGAGATCATGGGGAGCCCTTCCAGCTCTGCCTTGCAGGGAGTACCAGTCTCGGCCAGGGAAACGCAGAATGTCTTCACCAAAGAAGCGTCTTTAGTGCCTGATGCACTTCAATAATTTGTTTTTTAATATAAATGAATTATTCAAACAGTGTCAGCATTTGTTCATTAAAAAGCAGGTAGAAACAGGCAAACTAGGACAGCTTTTGACCTCCAAAGGCTTTTGTAGTAACAGAGAGGCTCATGCCGCAGCAAAGTTGGTGCATCATCACACAACAGCAGTTTCCTGCATCTTTTTAGCACCTCCGCTGCAAGAATCTCAAGGCAGTTTCCAAGCTCTGCCTTAGCACAGTAAAGCCCTGGCAAGGTGTAAGGGAAAGTACATTTCTGATCCTGATCACTATGGGTTATACAAGCTGCCCCAAAGGATGGGGGCAGAAATGGTAAAAATATCCACTATCCTTCAGTGGAAATACCAGGTTCTGTTTGTGTCCTCTTTCTGGAGACAGAGGGTAGTGGCAAGTTCTACTTTCTGTGGACAAGGGAATAAAAAGACACTCATTAATTTTTTAGGAATGCATGTAGTAATTTGTATATCTGTAAAATTAAGTTTTTTCTAACACTAAAAAAAACCTGACCCAAGAGAGACCTCTCAGTGTACACATGTACATTTATTATTATTATTTGGAAGCAAATTTTTCAAAAGCTAACAAGTTCTGTAAGCTTATTTTTTTAAAACAATTCTATTTGCTATTGCTTTCAAATGGAAAAGGTCTGAGAAAATGAATTCCATTGTTGTTAGCGCTTTTGGTTTTTAATTGTAATTTTTAATTTAGAAAACCACTGAGGACAAGTAACTCAGATGCCCAAATGTGGAATTTAGATAGCTCGCTGGAAGCCCTAAATCCTTGAAAGTGAGGTCCTAAATCCTAGTCTGTGCCACAAAGAGAGGAGCAGCCCATGTCTGCAATTTCTTCAGTGAAGCCTTGTGTGTTGTGTGCTCTGGGTCTGCCTTCACCAGTAAGCAACACCCCCCCAGACCATCACTCAGCATGATTACAAACAGCTTCTCTCAATATATACCTGAGGCAACTATATTGGATGGGAGAGGAAAAAAGAAATCTAGACAACCAGATAGCTGTGAAATGGATTACATATATATATACACACACCTATATATTTCTCTGTTATCTTTTCTCTTTTTCAGGGCACTGAAACAGATGGGCAACAAGAACACACCTTTGCAACATCCTCTCCCTATGCAGAGACATCTGGTTATATCACAGTGAAGCTAAATCCCAGCAGGACTGAGACCTTGCTAAACTCTACTGAAGCAAAGGGGAGTCAAATCAGCTCCACAGAGACAATATAACTATTTAAAATCCCTAAGGGATTGCCTGTGACCAATCTCTCAGCACAGTACGCTGCATTATGGTTTTGTTCTGCAAGGCTGGAGTAACAGAAATGGCCATAGATGCATCTTCTGTCATTTTTAAGAAAACTAGATTTGTAAGAAGTCAGTCAGACTGTATGCAAAATAAGGTCTAAATGTACTGGAATAAGATTGAAGACTTGACATTTAAATTGCAAGGCTGAAACATTTATGCATTTTTACATGCATGCTGTTCTGGCTATGTGGGTAGATGAAGGATAGGAATGTGGAAATGAAGAAGTATCACCTTCTGATGATGACTTGCAAAGGCAAAAAGATAAATTGTTATTTATAGGGATGTTGAGAGTACCTTTATAAGATGCATTTGCTTATCATTCAGGATAAAGATCTGGAAATCTCCTGATTTTGCTGAAAGTGTTGGAAGATGTGTGCATATAAGTGCTGGGTTTTCACACTTACACTGTATTTCCAGTGATGCAGCATAAAGAATTTTCCACTTGCAGCATATTTACACAGCTTTCCTGAAGCCATAATTTGTCAGTTCTGCTGTCCATGAAACCAATGGTAAAGCTTTTTGCAGAAGCTGAAGCTTCCCTTCAGCTTCCCTCCAGCTGAAGCAGGCCATCTTCTATCTGCCAGTACCAATATTTTGAGAAACTCCACCAAGGTGTCACTGAAAACTCTTTCGACTAACTGACAAGATGAAAACAGGTTGTGCATAGAGCCAACACATACAGGTTGACCAATTATGCAAATAACATATTATTTTTACCCGAAACTTTCAGAACTATCTTGCGAAGCCTCCAAAGAGCTCGGGTATTTTTGGCAATGCTTTCATTTCTTTTGGGTTTTTGGGGGCTGTTGTTGTTGTGTGGTGATTTTTTTTTTTTGGACATAACTAGAGTTATTGTCTGGTATAACTTCTTATATACTAGCATAAAGAAAACAAGCCTGCTTTCTCGTACGTCTTGTCTGACTTTCTCAGGAAAGTGAGTTGTAAGCATCGGATAACTTTCTAGGGATAAAAATGGTGCAAATACACTTCTGGATTTAGGGATCATGAGAAAAACCTCAGAGCTCCAATCCTGATCCTTCCACAAACACAGCAGAGCATAGACAGAACAGCAACAATTGCAGTCCCCAGCCTAACAACAATGTGAATCATCTAATACTGTAGATGGACTTCTGCCAAGGCTCTAAGCTATAAACCATAAAGTACTCTTAAGAAAAACAAAAACTCCCTGCCCTGATTCAACTAGAGGGTGATGACTGCAAGTATGCTTTACAATGTGCAAGATAATAAGGGTAGAATTAAACATTAAATTCACCAGCATTTCATAAAGCAGGACTTCTTCCTAACCAGAAGTGCAATCTGTTATCTTGCTAATTTTGATTCTGTCTCTTTCTATCTTCTTTGTTTTAGCGGTGACTAGATCTGATTGAGAATGTTTGCTCCATTTAATCCTAATTCATGTGTGTCTCAGACTTCCTACCTTGTCTGCCTTTCTTGCTGTCTATACCTATAATGCAATAATCCATAGTTCACAAGGTTCTTAGGATGACAGCAAGCCAGAGGAGGAGCTACAACTGAGCCAAACCGTATTTGTCCTCAGCCTTAACATAAATATTGTCATCTTATCCACATCTGCTTTAAAAACAATTTGGGATCATTGCAAGTGTCTATCTCATGTAAACATTTGGGCTGGACCTCGGCTGCTGCATAGCATAGGAGGCTACATCCTTTTCAAGAGGCTCAGAAGAAGCCAGAGGAAGCTTAAGAGAGGTTGAGGCACAGCATCAAAATATCATCTCAGCTGCCTCTCTTTGCTGCTCTTCCAGGGAACCATGTCAGCTGCTTAAAGCATCTCCTCCAGAGACTTAGGAGGCAACTCAAGGGTGAAACTTTTCCCCAGCTCTAAGCAAATCTTTCCTTGCTTGGTGAACAATTCATTTGTATCTCTCTTCTTCAGCAGGGCTGAATCATTCCTGTAGAGTTTTTCACAGTAGTGGGTAGCAGCAAAAGATTACCATGTGAGTTAGTTTTCATTTGTACCAGTTGATCATGAAAGAAGAAACACAGATATGTGTTTGTCTAGAAACAATACACAAGGGATACCATAGACAGATTAATCTGGCGCCTTAGAGACAGCATCATTCATTTGGATGAAAAAGGGGATTCTCCTCAGTGACACGGAGAAAAATCTCTTTTTATCCTTTTCTTGTCAGGAGCATGAAATACAAGGAAAAGCTCTTGTCCATGGGAAATGAGGAATGCTATGATGATTTCAGACACCACCCTGGTCAAAGATATTCAATTAGCCCCATGTCCAATTCCCTTCTTGGCCACAGGCCTCCATGGGCACCTGGCCTTTGTGATTTAGTTCCCTAAATACACCATAGGCACAACACCAACTCTTCTGCCTGTCTGCTGATAACATGAGGATAAATGATGTTGTGAGCACCAGTGGTGTGACCAGAACAGGGGAATTTCAGCCTCTCCTGCGAGCTGGGACTATGAGCCTTGCACAATTCATGCTGGTCTGTAACAGAGACCAACAAGTCTTCTCTCTGTAAAGGCTAAGTCCAGGCAATGATGGTCACAGGACATCATCACTGTACATGGCACAGCTTCAGCACTGTCAAACTCTGCCCTCCACCCTTCCCTGGGAAAATACATTATTGTAGGCATAGTTAATTCCTTGTAACTGTCAAGAGGCTTTATTTTTCTCTTTTCCCCTGTGATTAGTTCCCTGTTAACCAAAACAATGTGACAAAGAATAATTGTCAGAGAGGTAAATTCATACTCAGGTCTTTTGATGATTTGTCACTTTTTGAATTTGCACAGAGCTCAAGCAATGTTTTTTCAAGTATACTGGACTTGAATAAAATCAGATCTGCTCACAGTAAAATACCCATTGTCCACACTTCACAGTAAAATACTCATCGTCCACACTTCATAAGGGAGAGAACTGTGGACAGATGTAAGTCAAGGTTTCAGAGCAAGGCTCACTGAATATGTTGACTATTTTGAGTTGGGTAACTAGCCACTCCCTGAAGATGTTTGGTTTTCAGAGGGAGTATAGGTCAGCTCTCCTAGAAAATGAGACTTCTATGAAGGTCTGTCCATTTGATGAATCATTATGCACCACTTCATAAAATATCAAGTAGACTCTCCTCTAACCACTATTTCTGCTGTAAAGATGTGCAAACGGGGCTATATTCATTTCTCATCAAGAACCTGAATCAACACTCCTGGAAAACTCCCATTAGCTTGAATGTGAATTGCCTTATGCCAATATAAAGTTATAAATATGGAATAGCACCACTGGCACAGAACTGACACTATTGTAAAATATGAGGTATGATTACTTTGGCCTGTTTCATTCCGTGTGCTGCTTCAGTAATACAGCTTCCAAGGCCCACCAAAGTTTGCAGTAATCCCCTAATTTGCATCAGATGTCTATCTTCCATTCAATGGCTTTTTAATGTCCCTGTGATTGCACAGGGCAGTGATACCGGGCATACAGCTTTGGCAGGGGGCCACCTGAAATATGTCGTTTCCTTTGCAGCATTTTGTTAGCAAAAGACTGGGTAATAGAAAGAGCATTCGAAGAGGTGTAAAAATAATAATGGCACTGAGATATTGATTTATAAGGAACTGGTTTTAGATTACGGCAGGATAAGCAATACTTAAATTTAACAGCAAGTCCAAAAAAGAGTATTACCATAGAGGGAAAAGTGAGACACAGGGATTAACAAACTAAACAGTAGGCTGAAGAACAGAACAAGGCATATCATCAGCACAGGGAGTCCTAGAAGAGAGTTACCACATATCAGCTTGATACTAGACCTTGGTGAAGTCAGTTGATTGCATTAGTGTTTTGCAGGCAGGGAAAAGAAGACAGATGAGCAACTTGCCCAAACAAGCTAGTAGAACCACCAAGAAGAAAAGTCAGGACCAAGGCCATGGTCTTCATTTCCTCTGGCTACAATACTGCTTTTCCTTGGAAAAGGAAATGAACTTAAAAGATGCTGGCCTGAGAATATCCCCCAAAGACACCCTGGATGTGCACGGCAAGAGACGGGAACACAAGCTGGAGAGATCTCAGAGGGAAGCAGTGTTGAGGCAACACCAGTCTAAGTGCAGAGACTAAAGGGGCAGCTAAACCAAAACAGATTGTGTCACTAAATCACATTTCTTTCTGGAAGGGCTGGAGATTAATCAAGACAGAACTAAAAGTGAGTCTTTGATGAAATGCTTAAGTGGCCACACTTGAACTGCAAATTTTTTGCATCAAAGAGAGGATAAAACAGTAGTTTTCCATTATGCTGCAGGAAACAGCAGCTTGCTAAATAACTCTTTTAACTTTCCTCTGGCACCTATTGATTATATCCAATAGAAATTAAGAGTAGAAGGCAATTAAGTTCAAAATTTAATGGTGTTCTGCTCCTGTTAATTTACTGCCTGACCTGATCAATACATTACACTGGATAACAATCTATTCCAGCAAGGCTTGGTTCCTCCAGTGTCCCTTCCACTAAAATTATAATAATGATAAACAACTAAATTCTAAGCAAATAATACATAAAAATAATAAACCAACATGTAAAATAATTAAAAATTGGATTACTCACTGTAGTGGTGAAAGCAACAGCTTAAAACTGAATCGACTTTTAGAAAACAGAGCCTGGACTTTGTCAAAATATTAGATAAGCTGAAATCTCAGCCTCACAGAGCCCTCTGGAAATCGAAATCTCAGGCAAGTTTTAAACATCTCACATACACAGCAGTGCAAAAAAACCCCACCCTTAATCTAGAGGGCAAAAATTGAAGTGAGAAGCTCAAGATCAATGGTACTGAAAGAAACAATATTGTGCTGTAATTGTTCTCTTTTTTTTTTTGTACATAATAGTTAAGGTCTCTAGGTGAGACTATAGTACAGTATAGATGTTATGTATAACAAGCTCTACTAAAACCAGAAGTTCTGAGTTGATCTGTATTAGGGTGCAGGTTTTTTTAGACCTCTCTTCAAAAATCTTGTAAACACTCTTTAAATAACTAAGCCAAGTTCATAATGAAAACAGGGATGTGGTGGAATTTGTCACCTTATATTCTCAAAGGGGGCCCGTGAGAAGGTGCACAGCAGTGGGGTGAGGGACAGGTAAGCCTTCATCTCCCATCAACCTGCCTCACAGTGGTTGCCAGTTCCCACAGTGCCACACGACACTGGGTGGTGTTGGGGGCCACAGGGGTGCTCATACAGTCCTGTTCTGCAGGTGTAACCCTTGAAGAGAGCAATCCAGGTATAGCAACCAACATTCCAAAACACATCAAGCAATGGAGCTTTTCTCTGGAGAGGTATCTCCTTCCAGGAGCAGAATCATGCAGCAACTTTCCTCCCTGTGTGTGTGTTTGTGTGCACACATGTATGCCTATGTAACTGTCTGAATTTCATCACTTTTTTAGCCAAAATTCAACATGTCAGCATGAAATCAAAACAAAATATGATGAGGTTTTCTGAAAATATCCTCTTCACTGATCGGCTGTATCCCTACCAGCATTCACTGTGGAGCCAGCACACCATTAATCATGATGAAACATTTTCATTTATTTTGACACCAAAGAGAAATTGGAAGGAAGAGTATTTTTGGATGGGAATGGAAAGCAGGCTGTAGGAGTATCTCCTGTTACCTTAGGGTTTCCCCAGACTGAGTGTTGAACAGGACCCTGGGGGTCTTCCCCCTCTCTGCCCCCCATGCAAAGTTTTTATCTCATCCTTCACAGGTACAGCAACAGTGATCTGAACAGTGCTCATATTTAATCTGTTCAGTTACTGCACACTATTCCAGGTCTCTAAGAAAGAAAAAAATTCAAATGTTTGAAGTTATTTATTGTACCCAGTTCTACCTAACACAGCAAGTCTGCTCCCACTCTGCAATGTAACCCCTCTCTTCATTCTTGTGATGCCTACAGCCCAAATGTTTTCTGGGTTTTGTTTGGTTGGGTTTTTTTTTCTCCTCCACTACACAAAGCCTGTGCTCCTGCCCTTGCTGGATGCCTACCTTGTTTTGCAGCATAAACTAGTAGATTGCAGTTGCTTGTTAGACTTTGGAGTGCAAGTATAGCCCCCTTAGTCTTGGCAAAACTCCTGTCAAGAACCTCTCAACATCTATGTTGTTGTTTTCTTAGTAAAAAAAAAAACCCAAATAAAACAAAAAAAACCCCAAAAAAACCAACAAACCAACCAGAAATAATACTGTAATAATTCCAGGCACCTGATGTTTTTATCTGAAAAATGTGGTAGGAAGCAGCAGCATCTACATTCTTCATCATGTTGTTGTATGCCATCAGGTAAGTGAATACAAGGATAGACATAACCAAACTACATTGTACTAGCAGGACACCACACCAACGTAGCTGATTTGTATTCTACAGAAAGCTACATTTAGCGAGACCTAATATTTCAGGAAAACCTAGCAGAACAAGTGCACGATCCATACCCTGAGCACAGGGATACACTGCAGTAAGACTTGCCCATAATTCTGCTCAAAACCTGTGGACTCAGCAGAGGCAGGAAGAGCTCTGGCTGGCCCTTTTGCTGCTTCTGAGATCTGCCAGCACTGTTAATGTTCCTGGCTATACATTTCCTCCAGGTCCATCACTATTAGACAGTCATATTTAGGAAGGGAAGGTAAAGAAAACAAGAACACCAGAATAACAATGCAGCAAAATATAATTAGTACTTCCTAAAATGGCACAGTTATCCACCCAAAATCACGGAGCTAGCACTCACAGTAGTGGGGAATATGCAGTGTAACAGGTCATTAAGATCCAGGTGATCCTTACAGGTTTTCTCTTAATGATGCACCGTTGAAATTGAAAGAGCACATTTATCGCTTTGCATTTTTAGTAGCCATCAGTAATAGAGACCAGTGTGTTATATTTGCTTCTTATCTTGTTCTGTGTAAAACAGAGCCTAGCAAATGCTTCACAGCTAGCAATTTAATTTAGGAATGTGTTCTGTGTCCAGGAACAATCTGCTAGCTGAGCACATTGATTACACTTTGGCTATTTTAGAAGTATTTGGGGGAAAAAATTTTAAAAGGGGACAGTTTTCTCTCCAGCTACTGTGGTAACATTTCAGGCATGCGCTGCTGAGAGTTTATTAGCTGGGCTGAAATCCTTCAGTCTAAACCACAGCCAGTTTATTCCCATAGCACTACTTCCTCACAGGTCATCATCTGTACGGATCTGAGCTGAGACATGGAGGTTATTTAAACACATGAAATTCTATTGCTATCTCTATTAGTTTAACAGTAACCCAATAATAAATTATTCTAATCCTCTTTTTATTTTCAAATGCCAGACAGCCTTTCTTTACAAATATAGACAGGAAAGGGAAAAAAACACCCTAATTAAAGAAGGTTAAATTAGAAAGGTTTAATATATAAAAGCATTCACTGGCAGTTTTTTCCTCTGCCAAAGATGTTTGTTTTAACAGGCTGTAATATTTTTGGCATTTCTGCCCCAGACTTCCATATTGCATCACATTCAGAGTCAAGGTAGCCTTTTCACACCACCTCTACTGACCTTTATGGGACTGGCTTCCTTGCATCTGAAGACCAAGAAAAAAAAACAACCCATCATGCTCAGTTCAAGGCTGCTTCTAGTACAACTGGCTGAACAGCCTCAGAATTTACCTTCTGAGGCCCCAGGATCTGCTCAGCCAAAACAGCCTGAAGGTGTGAATTGCCCACAGCTGGTCCCCACCAGCAGCCTCCGAGGACATGGTCCCATCAAGCTGGAGCTGGAGGCTCTCAGGCGGGGCTTATGCCTAATCAGAGCTGCTGATTTTGGAAACTAGGAGAGAGCAGTGGGAGGCTGCCAACACTAACTTCCTAAAGGTTAATACTTACAACTACATTTTGGCTGGTATTTTCAAAGCTGCCTAAAGGGAATGGATGCCCAATCCCCATTAATTTTAATAGGAACTGGGCAGGCACAGTCCTTATGAGGATCTGACTATTTCAGCCTATTACTGTTGGTGACATAAGGTTTGATATTGCAGGAGGCTGATTACCTGCTGGGAGCACTGAAGCTAATGCAGCTCCTATATTTTGGCTTGAAAATTGAATATGCAAAATGCACGAAGAAGGTGGCTATGTTTACCATAAATGATGAAACAACAGTGGTTCACGTGGAAAGGGTCTAACCCAAACCTTGTCACAAATAAGCATTCTTAATTATTTCAGAAATACACTGATTCAGTGCAGCGTGGACTTGCAAGAGTTTTCACTAAAGGCTTTTGCATAGAGGTTGCTACTTTGAGAGCATAAGCCCCTAACCTGGTTTGTTAATTTATTCCTTCTATTAGGAAACTGTATCAGCTTCCAAAAGGTTTTCAATGCCAGTAAACAGTAACAGTTAAACACAAATCTGGGTGGTATGTAATTACATTTGAATTTTAGGAACTTCAAAACCTCACCCATTCATTTTATTTTCTAAACCTGCCTACACGCAGTACGTTTAGCCCATGTCCGCTGCAATCACTGATCATTTCTGATCCCAGTTTCCATCCTGCCAAGAGCTAATGAGCAAACTCAGCTGGGAAATCTGCAGGCTCACACTGATGTTTTTCTAGAATCCTCACTTGTGGGCACCAGGGGTCATTTGAAGAATGTAAGTCAGGGAGCAAGGCTATAATTTACTTAATTTGTGTTTGTAAATGCTGTTTTCTTGCAATGACCACACAGAACTCAAAAGCGCCGCTTCGGAGGAGTAGTAGAAATGGATTCTGCACTACTTCCTCATTATTCCTCATCCAGGAAAGTCCAGCAGTGCCATCTCCAACAAATAGAATGGATTAAAAAAATCTGAGTCAATACCTTCAATGGAGAATTAATTGGTTCCACTACTAAAATTGGTTTATCGGGATGTTATTGCAAATAAATGGATTTAAAAAAAGATATCAGTGTTGGCCAACCAAACAATAAAAAAATTACTGTATCAAGTAATGTCAAACTGTAACTAACGACTTCAAAATGCAATGAAACTTTTCCACATATTTGTTTGGCAATTTTATCTCCCCTTCTTTTATTAATAAATTCACAGCATTGACAAAGCTTTTTTGCTTTCAAAAATTGCATTTCAAAAACTATCATACAACCCCTCCAGACTTCACCCTCTGGTTGGTATGAAATGCAGCTGCCTGAAAAGTAATGTGATTTTTTTGTTATAAGATTTTTTTTTTTCCCCCCACA
The DNA here is from genome assembly GCA_025345505.1 of Todiramphus chloris collaris. NCBI lineage: Eukaryota > Metazoa > Chordata > Aves > Coraciiformes > Alcedinidae > Todiramphus > Todiramphus chloris. The sequence goes on from JANVCC010000038.1 coordinate 6,263,754, forward strand.
GATTGAATCAATTTCTGCTATATTAAAGACAAAACATATATGCAGTTTGTTGTGTCTCTAACGCATGAAAGAATTCTTATGAGACTGCTCTACAGCTCTTTTTCTTGACTTATATCTGTCTGTGGTCCATCCACTGTTCACAAGAATGCTGCAGTGTTATTTTATCAAATAATACTAATTTCTTTGCCTTTTGTGGGTATGGCAAAAAGACATTGGAAATCTTCAAAACTAGCTGGCATCCCAGCTGGGAAGCTGTTGCCAACCTCCTCTAAGAGTTAGGACTGTTCTTATTTCCAGTCCACTTTTAATGATGGGGAGTTCATGCCTGTTAAATTCTTCACTGTTTTCTCAGCCTTTCTCCACTCCTGGTGCCCATGCACTAATCTGACAGCTGATTCATACTCCATCCTTTGCTTTGCTGCCCTACAACTCTTTTCTCTCAGTAGAAGCTGCCTGTTCTCCTGAGCATCCAAAAGACTTTCTCTACACCCGGGCCCACCTCCTTTTTTGAAGCTGGCACATCCATCCCAGGAAAGGACCTGTCGCCGTGCTACAAAGAAGCATTATGCTTCTCCAGCTCTGCCATGAATTCCTCTCCCGATTTCCTGCCTGACATTCAGATGAACCAAATTCATCACAATGCATGGACAAACAAGAGAAATGAATTGCACCAGTACAATAATGAGGCCAGGCCTTTGCTACTGAGCTGAATCCCAAAGGAAACACAACCTGTCAAAAACTATATGGATTTTCTCCTTTACTGCTTCATTTCTGTGCTCCGAGGTTCAAAGCTGTGGTCACCCTCCTTTCCCCCATCCTGCTCAGAGCAATAGCTATCTGTGTCCCTGGATAATGATCTCACTAATGAACAAGTGTTCATTACACTAATGGGCTTTGGTTATTTTATTTAACAGAGACTACAGGTGCTCTTGTTTTAAAAAGTGTTCACCCAGGTAGCAATTTTCAAGAGGAGGAAAGGAAATATCCAAAGGAAATCGAGTTCATTTGATATTTGCATAACTATATTACATACAACCGCATTTGATAGTATTTTGTGGAGTGGTTTGAAGAAAAACGGGAGGGCATTTTGTAATAATAAAACCAATACAGAGATATCTTTTCTACTCTCATTTGAGTTAATGGGAGATTTGCCATTGTCCTCGGTTAGGACAGTGTCATTTGCTCCTCAATTTCATTCCTGAGTGATGGTTTGTGCTGATGTTTCACCTTGCTGTTTGTGAGTTCTGGGCACATTAGGAAGGTAAAAAAAAAAGAAATGTACTGACCATGCACATGCATCTTGAAAACTCTGCTGTATGCTTGCTGCCTAGGAATTGTAATCAAAAGGAAATGATTACACAAGACCACATATTAAAAGCAATCCATCTGTCTGCAGAATAGCTTTTATGTACAAATGACACCGGGCAGAATGCTTAAATTGTAGAGCGCGGCTCCTTTCCACACTGCTGTCTTTTGCATGATAGTTTCAAAAGGGAGAGGCAGCACTTTTTATATATTATTGAATTTTGCCATACTACATCAGCACTTGCACTTGCTTGACTTTGAGCAGTTATTATAGTAAACTGAATGGTCTTCGGAAACACTCAACTCCCAAAGAGGGATAATGCTTTCTTTGAGTTACTGGATGAGTAAACTCTCTCTGAAACATATGTATAGAGACCTGTTTCAAAATCTGCAGGCTATGTGTGTGCTGAACAGCATACTTCCTCAGCACAAAGTCCAAGATTTTAAATAAATCCCTCACTTGCAATGTACTCACCTGATTACTAAATGAAAGGCAATTCTGCAATATTAATGCATGAAAATCACCAAAACAAACTACGGGCTGACAGACTGCTGAGGGTTTTGGGTCCTAAAGCTACCTGGTTGTATTCAGAAGGGAGAAATGTGTCTGTGATCACTTTTATGGATAATCAGTGATCTGAAATTAAATAAACACTTGTTGATTTGTTGCTTCTAGTTGCAGTTGCCAGATTAATTCATGTACATGCAACAGACAATCCCAGTGCCAAATTAGTGACTCTTGTTTGAACTCACTGCATCTGTAAAACAATTAATGATGTGCATCCTTTGTACAAAGATTTGGTTGTTCTGTCTTTAAAATTTCAGTGTGTGATAATTCAGATATCAGATAACTTCAGATAATTTAAAGAAAGCACACTATATAGCAGAATCTTCCATTTTATGTAACTATCCACTTCTTCATTGTTCAAATCCTAATCCTAGGAACCACATTGAAGCCTTGTGATCTAGCTCCATGTTTATAGGTAGGATGTAGCTTTGAAAGAAAAGAAAAAAAGACTTAATGCTCTGTACCATTAGTACTTGTATACTGTATTAGGGACATCTCTAGACAAGCAACATTTCACAGCCCTGGTGCACTGAAAACACCTTATCCAATGCAGGAAAGATGTATGATGCAAGTTTATGAAGAATTATCCCTTTAGCAATATGGTCTTTCCTGTCAGGGACAAATTATCATCTGGACTACTGCAAAGATTTGGTATAAGGGGATACAGCACCGGCAGTAGCCTGACCTTACATTTCTTTAAGCTCCACTTGGCCACCGATTAGCTGAATGCTGGTCCCATATATTCCCTGTAGGCTGTGAGCAAGGATTAATAGCCACTTGCCATTCTGTTCATTTCCCAAACTCAACGAACCTTGCCCTCATTTGTCACAATCTAGTAAGTCTCTCTGGACTTCAAGAACCAGTTTAGAGTAGCTAAAAATCTGTCTCTGGGTGTCAAACTGCTTTCTGAACACATTTTGCGTGTTGCACTTGGACGATGCACATGTGCTTTGTTGGACAAGGCACAGATAAACCCAGTGTTTGTTTAAAGTCTGGTGTAAAGGTTTAAACCTTTTACTCCTGAGACACCACACATCCGGTATCAGCTGGCAACATCACTCCACCCAGATGTAGTAAATGATAGTGAAGCTCTGTGCCTTGCTGCAGCCATGCAGAGCAGATACAGAGCAGACTCCATACCTTGCGGTGACTGTGGTGGATATGAATATATCAAGTGTCTTGTACACAAGTCCCTCTTAGATATCCAGATCTTACTTTTCTGAGATACTTCTGTGTTACACTCCCATCCAAAAATGTTGGCTCTGATGTACTGCTGCTCACCCCAGCCTTGTGATCTCTTCTTGGAAAGGTTATTTCCATCTAGTTTCCAACATTTCAAAATCACTCCTTTAGCACTGCTGGATGCTGGCTTGTGGGAGAAGCCTTCCATAGCTTCACTGAAGCTTTTTTTTGCACCTACATCTACCATCTGTAGATTTGCAGACAGGTCACAGGGAGATGCTGCCCTTCTTCTGGGCTACTTTGGGCTCATGGAGGTAGATCTGTGTATGCAAAAAGCTGTGAAAACCCCTTCTTTTGGTTGCTTTCTATGCTTGCCAGGTAGCGTGTCTAGTCCTTATGCTACCTCTACTTGACTGCATGGTCCTGCCAGTGTCTTCTTCACCCCTGCAAGGGAATTTTCTCTAGGCTCTCTTTTCTCACCCAGCTTGTGCTTCTTTTTTCCTGTGGTGCCTGTCTCACCAGCGTGGCTGGCTTCCCTCTGTGCCTGAGCTCCCTGCCTCCAAAACCCTTACCAGGCTCTTTCCCGTGCTGTGATTAACACTTAATGCTACCTATAAGAGGAGAAAACTCCTACTGTTTTTCCATTTAGCCTCTAGCGGGCTTATTATCTTTTAGAGAAAGGTTACTTTCCTCTGTATGGAGGTGAAGTAATTATATGTTCCTCTTGTCTTCACCCTGCTATGCGGCCATGCCGTTCTCTAATTTCACCATAAGGCTGCTGTTTGTGCACCTTGGTTGGCTGCAAGGGCTCTGCTCCCTCTGTGTCAGCACTGAAACCTGTCAGCTGGAGTCTGGAAAAATGACCACCCCTAACGCAGATGGAGAAAGTGCCATGACTTATGGCTTTTTTCCCCGTCTTAAGTAGAAAAAGAAAATGTGGGGGTTTTTTTTTTTTTTTCCCTGTGGAAATTGGGATTTAAGTGAGCTCTGTGCACTTCATCAGGGGTGGATTAGTCAGCTGTTGTATGGGCTTGGTATTAAAAAGGGTGGTTTCTTCGCTACGCAGGAAACCGCAATGTCAATTGGAAAAGAAAGAAATACAAGACACAGGTAGGGAGATAAATTATAGCTGAGATGAAGATGTACTCACATAAACTCACAGTCAGACGATCTCATTAGCTGCACCATCTTCACACCAGAAAGACATGATCATCCGTCTACTTCTCCCTAATGCCTGGTGGATGTTTGCATGCGGCACAAACAACACAGCCCTCACCGAGAGACGGGGAAGCGCTGAACTCGGCAGCCCTTTCTGAGGGCTTTGGCTCAGGCTGGCTGCAAATTTGACCCTTGAATGTCCTCCCCCTGTGTACCTTGATCACCAGAAACATGCCTACGTGTCTGAACAGCACTGGATGCTTTGATGCACTATCTACAACAGGATGACTCCGCAACATGTGCACAGATGTACCTGTATACATGTACACGTACCTGTATATATGTATACGTCATCTATAGGCTCAAAGATATTTCCTGGGGTACACAAACATGCATGTTTATACATATACTTGTTCAAGGTGAAGCATGGCCTCTCTGCTCTCCCCAGGTTTGCCCATGAATGGTCTGGGTTCAGGAGATGACACCGTGCTCTGACACAAAAGCTCACCCACCATCAGCAGGGTCAGGCACACACCTCCCCTCTGCTCCGTTCAGCCTCTGCCCCGCAGATTAGAAGGAAACCTGGTGATGAGAGCTGCTGTGCCTCAGTAAATGAATTAATTACTCTGTGTCATCACTGCCAGTTTTGCTTTTGCTCCCCCTCCCCCTGAAGTCAGCACCTCTCAGGATCTGGCTGCAATTTCAGGTTGGCTGCAAGGGCGTTTCAAGAAGATGTGTTTCTGGACAAAAGCAAAGTCTTAAAATATTCCACTACACAGTTAGGCTTCTCTCTCTCTCTCCCTTTTTAATACGTGATATGCTGTGAATTTTTTTTTTTGAGCTTACAAAATGGGTGTCAGTGGGGAAAAGATACATTTTTTTCCTCCTTACAAATGAAGTCATCTGAATTCACCTAATAAAAAAAAATAGAAAAGATACAATTCTCCTGCTCAGTTCCAGTGTTGCTGCAGAAGGACAGGGCTATAGATTTTCCCAGGAGTGTGGAATAATTCACCAAGCCTGCTCGTTATTCATATAGACAGTGCATTAATAATATGGGACCCTGAGAATCTCTTCTTATCTAGGCCGAAGCACAGCTAGAGGGATGAGAAGCTGACTCCTTGGATTTCAAAAAGCATTTTTTCCCCCTTTCTTCAAGAAATAAGAATTGATTGAAAGTATTTTCACAGACTGGAAATAAAAAAGGCTTTCTGGTGATACCACCTAAAGTACACATTAGATAAATAGAAAACTATTGGCTTTGTGATTGTGAACCGTTTTCACTTGATGTAAGTGCTGATAGATACAGGATTATATCTAACAAAGCATTTACTAAGGACCTGACCCAAAGTCAATAGGAGTCTTTTATTTGACTCTACAAGGCTCAGATCCTACACTTGCTCTAAGGAGAGACGGGAAGTTTCTGTATTTCCTGTGCCCATCTCTTAGCTGGTGCGAGCTGGGGTAACCTGGATGCTGTGGGAGGATGCCTGCACTGAGCACTAGCCCAGGGACCTGCGAGGGGACACGCTACACCTCTGCACTGCAGGGACACAGCATTCTTGAATTCTGAAGGCTCACTCTACAGTCATCATATCCATAATTAAAAAAATAAAATACATTAGCTCATGTCAACATCATGGTTGTGCTTACTGTCTGCCCAACGAGTGACATACCAGGTACGACCTTTTCATTTGCAGGTCCTGGAGGAGAGAAAGGGCAAATGCCAGCAAAGGGAACATGTGCTGATGAATGCTGTCCTTTTGCTGCTCCCACTTTTGCCCATGGAAAAATAAAGATATCCAGCACTAACCATCTAGTAGCATGGCTGGAGAGTTGCGAAGTGCTGGCCCATAGAGACATTAAAAGTCACAGTGCTCCCAATGGTCATTAAGACTTGTGTTTAGTTTGTTAATGCTGTCCTGATGAAGTCTGATGTAAATTCACAGGACCACATGTTGGCTAGTGATGGATAATCCTCAAACTAATAGAAATGTGAAGTATATACATGCACTTTAATATTTCATATATTACGGAATGATTTGAAACTTGGTGTGATCCAAAGCCAGTCTGGGAGAAAGGGAAATACTGTATTAATTTCATTTTATTGTTCTGTATCAGTGAGTTATTTTCCTTTCTGCTGATGTACGACTGGTATAAAATAGGACAACAGCAGACCATGGAGAGTTAAAACACTAGTCCTGCTGCCTCAGAGCTAAAGCTTCAAATCCTGTGTTGCACACAACATGGAATCGGATCATCTCAGATCTCTGCAGAGACCTTTCTTACAGGAATAATTTAGAGGGAGAGAAACTGCACAGCATTTTAGTAGCATCTTCCTTTTTCCTCATTGGTTTTGACCAGTGTTAAAACCGCCTCATTTCCTAAGAGCACTGGCAACATGCACAGCCTGCATGAAAGTCCCTTTGTGACCAATATCAAAAGCCAGTTCATGCTCTGTGGCCCAACAAATTTCAGAGAAAACTGCAAGTAATATTGAGGTTGCCTCTGAAAGTGTTTTTAAAAGAATGGAAGAAGATTGAAGGGAAAGGAACAGAAAAATTCAAGCTATAAAAAAATATGTGTCTGAGAGCACCACTGACTGTAACACAGTAAAGTTCAGTATAGATAAACAAATATTCATATATTTATTATATGATATATATAGATATATATAGATAAACAATGATTCAAAGGCCTTGAAGAACGCACGGACACAACCACCTGCTGTCTGTACAGAATGGTTCAATACCACTGTAAATTATATGGTGCAAAGCACGTTATTCACAGTGTGAAAGTGACAGTATTCAAATTATAAATATCTTGTGCTCCTATTACATTTTTGTATCAACCATATGAAATATTAGAACTGAAAGAAAATTATCAGAGATTTTCTGCTAATATTTACTCAGCAACCCCGTGGGCTCACTCGGCATCTGTCCCCATCTCCTTCATGCTGGCTATTTGTGACCAGTCCTGTTTACTGATATCCTGGAAGGAATGTGAGCAGCCCCTGCACAGTGCAGTGGGAAGTAAAAGTGTGTATCCTTACAGGGAATGGGAAACTTCCAAATAGAAGAATTTTCACACGTTTTCAACTACAGTGTAGAAAAGGTGGGGACTTCCATGTTCAATCAAAACTTCATGTTGTTTACACCGAGCACAAAGATGAACTCCTTAAAAAAACCCAAAACAACACATCAAAACAAAGAAAAATGTGGCCACAAGACTATTTTGCTAATGGAAGCAACCAAAGAAAACTGCGAGTCATGTGTAGCCAAGCCATGGGAAAAGCCAAAAGAAGATACATAAGTGTATTAATCATTTCACTGTTGCCACATGATCATTGTTGCTCTTTAGCTCACCTAGCCAGCTCTATTCAAGTAGCAGAAGCAAACCTCAGCTTATTCAGAAAGGTAACACCAATTTTGCATGCAGATTAGGTTAATGGAGAATGAGGGGTGGACAGTACAGTCCTGACCCAAACATGACAGTGTCGGTATAACCTTTAGATTTGATACTGTCACAACAATGTTATTTTGAAGTTACAATGCCATGATCTGGTAGAACCACCAAACCTGGAGCAGTCTGCAGCCATTTATTTGAAGAAAGTGTCTTGGGCTGTAAGAAAGCAAAAGCAAAATGGCTTTGCAGAAGGCAGTGTGAATGCAAATCCCTCAATAGTATTTAAATATGTTGATCATATGCTGAGTACTTCTATTAAAGGTTCAAACAGCAATTGTAAAGGTATTTAAAAGTCACTTTTTTTTTTTCAACAGGGTTTCACTATGTTGGTGTGTTCCATACTGAGAAGAAATCTCTGATGAACTAATGAACAAGATTAAGAATATCTTTGTATTATGCATGAACAATAGAAGAAGTCTTGGATCCACTTAGCTTAGATGATGTACTGGGAATGGTGAAAAATTCTAAAAAATATAAGTATCTATTTTAAAAACCAGAAATACACATATATATATATTTAATTTTTTTTTAATGGATTCTTTATTTATATGAAGAGTAAGAGAAAATTAAGAAAAAATCAACTAAAAGTTTGGAGGCAACAACTGATCTTTACTCATAAAGGTGAACAGATTTTCTAAAGGATGTGGGTTTGACAACTTAAAGGATAATCATCATGTTCTCACTGACCATACAAGAAAGATGCAAGAGGAACTGCTGTCAAGAAGCAGAGGATATTACTGAAGATCTCTCTTTTACATAACCATAGCACCGAAAGAAGAAATTGGTTAAACAAGGAATAAAACCTCAATCCACAGGAGGAACAGAAGCAGCCATGCAACAGCTAGCAAGGGACAAAACCCAGCTGTTTGTGCTGGGGTTTTGGGCTACCTGGTCCTAGTGGAGAGTGTCCCTGACCACAGCAAGAGGGATGGAACTAGATGACCTTTAAAGTCCCTTCCAAGCCAAACCATTCCGTGACTCTGTGACAGTGCTGATATCTGCGTGCATTCATAGGCCCACAAAGCCTATTGCAGGAGGAGAAAAATTCATGGGCTTCTGAATTAAGGAAGAGAAGCTGTCTGTAAGCATAGTTCACAGGGAAGGGGCAAATTAAGAAGCTTGGCTAAGAAGACCTTGCAGACATAGCCTGCACGTCACAGCAGAAGTGCCTGCAGTAATAGGAGAAGGAGAGAGAGCAGGTCCATCAAAGTGTAAAGCTAGAGGGGTCTGCACACTAGTCTGGAATGTAAATTCAAGCCCTTTGCTGTCCCCAGATGCCTCTCAAGTGTGTGAGCAGGACAGTAGATCAGAAGCTGCTCTGGTACCTTCAGACAGGCAGTGCACACACAGTGTCCAACAGCATTGCTGCGGAGTAGGACAGTGACACTTTAAGCTGCACAGGTCCCCTGTGCTCAGGAGTCAGAGGGCTGGGGACTCCCTGGACATGCTCGACATTGCTTTCCCCAGAGAACGGGACCCTCTCTAGCAGCTGTAACACAAACAAAAGAAACCCATGTGGGACTTGTTCTGAAGAAGATTTGGGCACATGGAGAAAATAGTAAGAGCCATGACAAAGAGCTGAACAGACAGATGCCCCTGGTATGCGCAACTGCCAAGTGGCACACAAGATATATGATAGGGAGGGATGGGAGGCATTCAGAATCATCCTTTAAAAATAAATAAAAAAAGACCTTGAAGTATAGGGAATCATGAAAATAAATGTGCCACGGAAAAGGCAAAGAAACAGAAACTGGCATCTCTGTTTCATGACAAGATTTGGCTTTTGTTTTGCTCTCACTGTTGCTACTACATAATTCATTGGTGACTGAGGCAGGTTTTTAGGACAGTGTCTACTGAATGAGCGGCAAGGAATAATTTATAATGTCTGATGCTGCCACAGCCTGGCCTCACTTTATTTTTTAAGATGAGACCCCAAAGAAAAAGTTTGCTGCACTTGGTAGAAAGTGATGCTTGGGAATAGACTGCAACTTCTCACCCTTCACAGTACGAATTACATGTACTCAGCCTGAATTTCATCTCATTCAGGAAGAAGACTGCATATGTGAGTCCTATGTACTATGTCTGTGTGCTACCTATGATGAAGTCTCACAACAAGAGGACAAAATGACCATTTATCACCTCTGATCTTATTAAAAAGGTTGAGCTGACTCCTATATAGAACTGCATTCTCTGTACAACAGAAAACAAAGCTAGGTCTCTGCACAATCCCACTCACCACAGCCCAGTTGTGTCCTGGAGCAATGGCTGGTAGAGGTGGAAGGCAATGCAATATCTCCTCTGTAACAAGAATACAAACTGTCAAAGCATCAGCCTTAATGAGAGGTTTTCTGATGAAATTGGACTGAGAAACATAAAAGGCTTGTTTCTGATCCCATTAAGTCACAGTCTGGACAATGGTATAAACAGGACAAGGTTGAGGTTCAGCCTGTTTTATGCACACTACTAAATAAAACTCCATGAGTTGGAGATGGCTTAAGGCAATAATCAACCACAGATTGGAATCACAGTGCTACTAACATGGATCTCCCATCCTTGTCACCTCTCAAAAGTGATCAGTCTGTTTGGGTGTGAGTGTGCTGCTGTACCTGGACACCCATGGATTTTTAATTAATGGACTCAAGCAAGCTTTCTCAGTGACAGATTATGGCTTGAAATCATATAGGGTGTGAGATTTAATCTCACCTGGTGAGAGATTAAATGGTTTTAATCCTCTCAATATGGTAGATAAAGAAGGTAAAAAGTTGCAGATGACCTTTGAAATGTCCCCATGTACAAAAGAAACAGCAAATCCCAAATCTTTGTGTCAGTTACAGTACTGGCATCAATGGGACGCCCATGGCAAGTTTTGGAAGTTCGCCTCAGCAAGAACAGAACCACTAAATAAGTCAAAGTTTTGATTTAAACCAGGTCAGTATGTCAAAAGTCACAAAGCCAAGTCTGGGGTAAAACAAAGGCCAAGGAAAATGCCCCTCCTATTAATTTTTACGAGCAGTGTATTGGGCTTTTGAACCATTCACCAGCCATCTACAAAAGAAGCTACGGGCTGACTACAACAACTGAACTTGAAAGGGGAAGACATTCCTTTGTAGTTCATGCTTTGAAGTCACTGTGAGTCTTACCAGTGACTTCAATGGGACTAACTTTGCACTTTTATATTAGCCATTGTTTTATCCTTACTCCTTTCAAAATTCCAGACAATAACATTTCTTTTCATTGTAATCCTGACAGAGCAATTAGGTTCCAGTTCACACCTGCACCCGAGTTTTTCTTCTTAACACAGCATTCTTTGAGCTCATCTTCTCTGAACAGAATTATGAGATCTAAATTAATGGTCTCTTTCTGCTCTACCTGGTGCCTCTGTTTTTCATGACCTGCTGAAGAACATTAAACTCAAGGCTTGTGCAGCTGATCTTTGGTTAAGACCAGCTGTAGGTTTTACCCATGGTTTTATGAGTGTGCTTAACAGAAAAAAGAAAAGCTTCTTTTTATCAGGGTAATTAAGCAGTAACAGAATGATAGAATGTGGATTAAAGCATCATCATTCACAGGTGCATCCATAGCACATTTTTAATCACAACTTCAGAAGCCGAATCACATTCTCAGTCTATCAAGCTATGAAATACTGCCTCATAATTAAAAAATTTGAAAGTGTTCTTGAAATAATAAAAACATTCTTTCTATCTTTAATTTATAAACTGGATACGTACACACCACAAATACTTGCTGAGAAAACAGCATGGTTCTCACCCTTCCAAGGCATCCCCAACCTCTCATCTTTTTGGTGTTGAATGTGCAAGCCTGAGAGCTTTGTCTATACAATCCTGCAGTCTACAACACCCACCAAAATGCCTCTACTTTGGGCTACAACTGGCCCAACCCCTGTTCCCTTGATAGTGCTTTTGTGGCATGTGATTGAGGAAAGGTACCCAGAGGAAACCATTTTTCCCAGTGTCTGCTTCTACAGTCCCCCGTCTCCCCCACACACATTCAGCTGGGAGAAGCTGAATGCCAAACAGCAGACCCAAAGAGGAAATGTTGAGTGCTTCCAAAACCTGCAGCTACACTGCCAGACCTGGAAGTCAGGTCATGGGAAGGATGAGAAGACACCAGGACAAAGCTGACCTCAACCTTAGCCAAAATGACCACTGGCTCTTCAAAGCACCTTTGGGCTGTGGGGTGCTATAAACAATGACACCAGGCATTTACCATAACAAATAGAGAAAAATTTTTATGATGGGCTCCGTTTCACAAAGCTGCTGCTCAGAGGGATTCTGCAACATGGAGTGGCTTGTTTGGGAAGGGTAACTAATGGGATTAGTGCTACTTACTCCCCGTCTTCTTACGCGATTTATATTTTGCTAAGCTCTTCCAAGCTGCAGCTCTCTCCCCAGCTGCTGCATGGTTTCACCCTGCAGCAGTGGCAGGGGAGCCCCAGAGAGGAACACGTGCTGTGGAGCTAGACCTGATAGGAAACCTAGACACAAATAACGTGGTGTTTTGCCTTCAGCAAAAAAAAAAATTCCCATGACGAGAAACAGCACCAGCTCTATTTCAATAGAGAAAGATTTTCCTAGCTTTCTGTAATGTTTCTTACAGGACAAGACCACAGGATTAATTTATTTACCTTTTTTTGCCACTGACTTTTCAAATGGCTAATGAAATCCAAATGAATGGCTGTTGTCCTTTGAAATATTTATGAATCAAAACAAATGTGGCACCAGGGGAATGTGGGGGGCTGTCCCTATGAAATGATGCAAGGGATAATTTTGTCCAGTTATTTATAAAGGGCTTGATCCTGCCACAGAACCTAAGTGCCTGTAGTGAATTGATATACTTCATTTTTTTTGAGTAAATCTTAACGTGACCTGTGTGCACAGAAGCATTCACTAAAGTAGCAAGCAAGGTGGTGTAAATACATGCTTATTGTTACAGACTTTTCTGTTTTGTTAAATAAAAAACACAACAAAGCTCCTATGTCATCTATAGGCTCAAAGCTATTTACTGGATGGTACACAAACAGAGACATATATAAAGGAGGAGTTACTTGCCATCAACACATGAGGGTCTGTTTCTTGTAGTCCCAGCCACTTTCCCAGGTAGACAGGAGCATTTTACTGTTTGTGATCTTTCCTCAATTCGATTCTTATTACAGCATCTGTGTGCTGCTATAACTTCACACGTTCCTCCTTCTGGCAAAAAAAATAAAAAAGAAAAAAAAAAGGGAAAAAAAAAGAAAAAGAAAAAGAGAATATTGACACTCTGATTAGTGAAGAGCAGCAGTGGCTAATCAAAGCACCCAGGCGTGCTCCCATCTGTGCCTCTGCACAACTTCTATATAGGTGGGATTACAACGTTATTTGTCCCATTGTGCATGCTCCTGACTAATCCAGGTGCTGCTACACTTCAGTTTTAAAAGGAAATGCAGATAAATGTCCCTCTATAGTAGATATAGCTTGCCTGTCTTATATTAGAGGCTTCTCTGACATCAGCAGGATTTTTTTGGCCTAAAAATGACTGTGTTAAGGTCTGAGCCTGAAGAAATGTAGATAACATACTATAGTAAATGTGCAACAACTGTTGGCTGATTTTATGCTTGTAATATTGGAGGTTTCTTCCCCCAAGTATTCCATTGTACAAGGACAGGGCCTAAGGGAATCCATCTAGAAATAAGATTTTTCTCCAAATATTTGATTCTATACCAGTACTCAGCCCTTAGCAGATGACAATCAGCCTCTGCAAATTACAAGATGGTCCAACAGCACTTTCCTTTGCTACACCACTCCCTAAATTGGCATTTTTAAGGGCAGGAAACATTCCCATTGCGTGCAAGATCACCAGGCTTGATTTGTCTTACCCCTAATTGTTCTTTATGAACATTTGCTATAGTTTGAAAAGCTGGAGAACACAAAGGACCAATAGACAGATAGATGGTGGCTTAAGGTTTATGAATACTCGGTGTTTGTGGAATATGCTCCACACAGAAATGAAGTGTCAAGTGTATTATTCCCCTTCACTTTAGCAGCTCCAAGCAAGAAGATGAGACACCACAGTGGACTAATTCACTGCCCAAGCAATTTCTCGATTCCTCAGTTCAGATTGTATTTAGCTCATAATCACCAAGTATTTAATAGTGCCTGTCTGTTCCCCACAGATATTTGGCTACTTTATGAAACTGCAGCATAAATTTGGCAGGATTTGTTTAAACTTAGCAGAAAACATCGTGTGTAGCCTACTGAAGAACAGGATATTTAAGAAGGTTTGCTAGATTTGCTAGAAAAGCATTATTACTTTATGCCACCAGGAAATGCTAAACTGTACGTTGCTTTTACTATAGCATAAAAAGGCATTATTCCTGTCTTTGGTTTTTATTCTTTTTGAAAGAACTTTGTGAGCTTTTGAGTACTGTAGAAACCCTGCAGCCAGGTAGGAGAATAAGCAGTGTGGAGATGCTGATCCACATCTGGCTGTGAACAAGGGATTTTGGAAGGGGTCTGGGATTTCAGTGGCATCTTCCCACTGAGGGGTGAGTCCTGTTACCTGGTGATTCTACAGATGTGACATTTCTGTAGTGAAGCACAGGGGTAGGTGAGCAGGGAGGACTCTCCCTTGACTATATGTAATTAATGTCATCTGGTGGTGTGCCATGAGGTGTACTTGCAGTATAAAGTGTTGCAGCAACTACCAATGCACAAGGACTCCAAAAAGTGTGGAAATGTTTTATAATATTAAATTTTCAAACCACTGATCTTTCAGGGTGAATCAGTGGATGAAAGACTGAGAATGTCCATTACTGTAAACGAGCTTAGGTTGCATGGTCATGGGGTTAAGTGCTGATGAGTTTGCAAGCATGAGACAAGACTAACTCTGCAGTAAATATTTAACTCATCTGGAGAGAAATGGTGCTTCATGTATTAGTTATTAGGTGCATTTGGCTTGCTGACACAAGCTTTTTGAAAGCCAATAGGTGCTACAGGAGAGATCCCAACAATTCAGAAAGCCATCATCTGACAAATAGCCTCTTAAGTGTCCCTTAAGAGTAAGAGGAATTGTGACAATCAACTCAGCCCCAAATGCTTGTATTTTTCTATGAAGTAATTCTTTAGATAAATTCCCTGTTCCCCCATCCAAATCAGATTGAAAGCAATGAAAAGATTCTCATTGGTTTAATTCATCTTACGGTCATGCCCTAAGAGAAGAAAGATTTGTGATTTTATTGATTGCAACCTCAACAATAAAGATAATGTACGCAGTAATAAACTTTTCTAATTTTAGACTGCATAAACTCTGCGGTAAATATCTGTGAATAAGCTAAATGCTTAATTTTCTCTATTAATTTGCTGTATGAGTACTAATAACCATGTGAGTACTAATAACCACATGAGCTAGTCTTGCTTATTTGGTTATCTATTCAAAATAATGGGTTGTGGTGGATGAGCTTTATAACACCTTTAATTGTTATGTGGAAGCTCAAGTTGCTGCAGCAATAAAGAATTTATCTCAAAGTATGTAGTGTAGGAATGGCAAAATGCAATGAGACTATAAAAGCAATGAAAAAACATTTTTTTTTTTACCACTAGACAGTTAAGTACATTAACTGGAACTTTTACCTGCATGGACTATAACTGTCATGCAAATAATAATAACACTAATAAAAAGACCTTTCCCAGTGCTGAAGAAAAAAAAATCCATCTCACGTGGAGAAAGTTCTGCATGTTACACACCTTGTTTTCCTGAAATGTTTTTCTTATGTGTTATAGGTTTTTCCATTAACGCATGTTTAGCCTATGAATGACTGCTGGATTGAATGGTATGCAATGTATTTTGCTGGTATATATTCTACCAGTCATGCGCATACATGCTAGACTTTTTAAAAGCCATATACAAAATGGGAATATATAGAGGTACCCAGAAAAATACAAATGGACACAGTGAGGTTAGGAAAAACCCTCACTGAAAAAGCACACTCTTGGTTATGTTATTCACAGAAATATATTACCACAAATGTACTGGGGAGAGGGATGGGAAAGGTTCAACTTAAATCTCTATTTCAGGTGTACAAATGAGGAAACAAGTTAGAGGGGGCAGAGGAACATGAATCAGTCTTCAGTTTCCAGTGAAAAAAATGTAGCATCTTCAGGCGTATATGTGAAGTACCTTTTTATTTTGTGATTTTTATTTTTTATTTCCAACATTATTCTTTTTTTTTTTTTTTTTTTAGGGAGGCGATATGTAGAGTAGCAATAAATGCTGTAATACCAATATTTGAGGATCTCTTCTCTTGAGCCAGTGATTTTTTCTCAGTGGTTCTTCCAGATTATAAGAAGACCCGGCAAGATGTTAGAGTTCTGGGAGTGCTGAAAAATGTGAATTATTGATCTGATAGGTTGTGAGTGCAGGAAAAGTTTGAATCCTTGTCACAAAAAATAGAAATATCTTTTCTTTTTTATAAGTTTATGGTCTATTGAACTAAGGTAGCTTCTGGCTTTGTTTCCAGAATAATAGCTTCATTCAACTCATTCAAGGCAATAGGGTGTTTGTCATTGAACTTAAAAGCAAAGGAAAGGGCCCTAAAATCCTCCAAGTGAGTGTCTTGTGAATGTTTTGTTGATAGTTACATTTCATGAAGTAGCTGCTTTATCCTCTTGGCAAGAAAAATACCTTATGGTTGTTTGTTCTTTGGGTTTTTTTTTTAATTCCCTCCCAACCTGGGAAAATCATAAAAAGATAAGAAATGGAATAGGAACTTGCAAATCAGGAATAGCTTTGCTCTTTCTTCAAGAAGCTTCAGAGATGAATGAAAATATCTCAACATGACTTATATCCTCTTCACACCAAACATTAGCAGGACTTGATAGTAAGAACAGCTGATCCTTTCTAAACATACCCAGGGTGCCCTCAACTTTGCACGAAGGAAACGTGCTGCCTACAAAAGCAAGAGGGACAGAATTGGCTGCCAAGAAGGTTTCCGGGCTTCCAAAGATGGCAACTCTCTGTGTCTCTGCTCCTATTTCTGAGCCTTCTGGAAGCCTTTGTTCTGCACAGGCTTGAAATACAAAACTGTAGACATGATACATCATTCTTAATGTAAAACAGGAATAACTATTTGTTACTCCTGAAAATGGTTCAGTTCTAGTTGGAGGATACTGAACTCCTGAAATCATGTTCATTTTTGTCTCTGTTATAAAGCCACCTTGAGTTTACAAACCGCAGAATGAAATATTTTGTCATAAGCATGAGCTTACTGTGGGTGGCTGTGATTTAAAATATCTAATCACCTATAGGGTCTGAGTGCATGCCTGGCAGAAGCCAAAAAGCCGTCTTCTAGACATCTCTGGGTTTTATATCTCTAGCTGAGAGGTAATAACAAAAGCATATTTTGCACTTCAAAATTATAACTCGCCTCTGTATTCTAGCCAAGACTGAACATATCAGTAAACAAACATAAAAAAGGCAAACAGCAGTACTGATTTGTGTTATACATTGTGGAAGTCATTAACTATGACTCAGGTAGCAAAACTTATATGTTCTCCCTTTGACAGTGATGACAATTTAATAGTATTTGACTCCACTGAGTTACATGGAGCATCCTGCAGCAATGAGAGAGGTTGTTTATCAAAATGATAAACATGTTTTCATTTCCTCCTTGGCTGCATGTATGTGATCAGAAGTCTAAGGCCATCAAGAATTCACTTATTCTGGCCACCAGGCAGACATTAAGCTATTCAGGACCATCTGTGCTTGAAATGAGCTCCACTTAATGGACCTTCCTAGGGCAGGTCAGTCATAATGAATGCATGTGTGCACGAATGCATGAGCAGAGCACCACTTAGGTGAGACTTCTTGGGTTGTTTGGCGCAGGCACAGACGGTAGATAGATAAGATAATGCCTTTCTTTTGGGGGTCATACGCCCAGTGATTTTAGAATTCAGATCCTCTGTTACATTTGCTTCTATCTCATCATCAATGCACCACACAACCTAATCCAGTTGAAGGTTGTTGTAAGAATTTGTTGATGTTACTTGCAAAAAAACAGTGACGCCCAAACAAATTCCTAGGCTTTTCTGGTCAAATGTTGCTCTCTTTTACATCGTAAGCAATCCACCATGGGAATATGGGCAAAAGAAATCATACAGACTGACTTTATCACCATTCCCAGGCAGATCATTTGGACTATTACTGGTTTTGATAGCTCTATTTATTTATACAGCTTCAGTTAGACAGTCTATATTTCACTGCTATCACCCTGTTTGGGGTCATACACCAATACGTTATTCTGATAAATATTTAAGTATATGCAGATGTTGCCAGACCTAGGAGATCAGAGAAAACTTTAAGCAGAATTAAAATTCTTCAGATTTCAAGCAAATGTTTAACAACATGACAGTAAAAATTCTTCACTTTCTGAAAAAATGCTTACAGAAACTAATGGGTAAAAAAAAAATTGCCACCTTGCCACCTCATGCCTTTATACAAACATTCTAGAAAAAGAAAAGGCAACCCTCTGACAGCCATTTTTGCATTTGCTAAAAAGAATTCAGATTTGGGGGCTGCAGTCAGAAGAATTTGCACTTTGAATAAGCTTTGGAAACTTCCCAGGTGTAATTAATAGATTCATAAGCTTTAATCAAAATGTTTATGCCAGCTAATGTGCCAGAACTACAGACTACACTACGCTTAGGGGAAAATCCTATACTTTACTTTAAAAAATAATAAGCCACTACTATGTTACTTAGAAAATAACGTTCTTGCTTCTGATGGGAATATGTAACAGATGGAAAAACAAAGTCCCATGCCACTCCACGAGCCACTTTGTAAGTGTACAAACAGAAGACTCCTCATAGCCACTGTTAATTACACTCCAATTTTTTGTTTTAGCTATAATCCACTGACACTCCGTATCTGCTCCAGAAGAAAAAAGGTCAAGCTTACAGGATGCATTTCTGCATTGTCACAAAGTGACAATTGCCACAGAGCAAACAGGGCTCAAGAATTTTATTAAATTTTAAGTAACACAAAGGTACCATAAAAAAATAGACCCAAGCATAAACAGTTAATATTAAGGTCATAGTTAATTCTTTCCCATTATGATAACTTATATGACTCGATTAATGGGCTACTCATTATATATGGACTTAAAGTAACTATGGGAAGTTGTAATGCACTGCACATGCTCTGCAAGCCTCCTGGTTATATACTGGATTTTTTAAAACTTTTTTTATTTTTACCCAGTGGATCAGAATAGACTGCAGTGATCTGTTTCCTAAATTTATAATTATATTTTCATTAATATTCAGTATTTTCATTGTTCATTATGTGGGATATATATAATTTTCAGTTTGGGAACAGTCTATGCAACAGCAGCAACGTAAGTGATTCCCGCTGTGGGTCATTAAGTTTTAGGTTGGGATATTATTTTCTCAGATGTTGCTGCTGTGAAAGGGTTCTAGAGACACAGGATACCTCCTCTAAAGAAAATGCTGTTTGTTTACAAAAGACCAAAACAAGTAGCTCCTTCAGGAGTGTTGCTGGTGAAATTTGGTTTCCCACAGCCTTGCACGTTGTGGTTCATTTCAAACTCCTATTGAGCTTCTTCCAATGTCTAGATCATTTAAAAGAGCATCCATGAAGGTCACAGTTCAGCCAAGAGCCCACAGGACTCTTTCCTCATGGGTAGTGCAGCTCTCCTGTTTGGTTCAGGACCTGATTCCTGTATCACTTATATAATGATTCTAATTTGAGTAAGACCAATAAAGTTATTGTCTTGATTTGTGCTGACCCATTTGCACACATGGTCAGAGTCTGGAGAAAAACTGCTGGACACAGCAGGTCAGCTACAGCTGGAAATTAATTTCATATTAAGCCAAATTTTTTATAGATTCTGGAGTCAGAATTCATAAGCTAAGAGAGGCAATGTGCACTTAGCACAGGCATCTCTGGTTATTTATGGTGCTATGAGCTAATTTCCTAAGAGCAGTTTCAACAGAAAAGGACATTCTCATGAAGTCTAACTTTTCTACAAAAATCCATAACAAAAGAATTTCTAGAGAAAAATAATATCTTTAAAACATTTTGTTCAGCCAAATGTTAATATTTCATTCGAATACTCTTTTTTTTTTTTTTCTCATTTGCATTTTATTTCCCATTCAGTATAGTAGGGGAAGCAGGGATATGCAAAGCTCTAATTAGCACATGCATTTGTAGTCTTTCACAATTTTCTCCTAATGCTCTCTGCCATCAGCCACAGGAGGCTTTTTATCTGAGAGATTTACAGATTCTTATACTCACACTCGGAATAGACTCTGATCCTCAAGAAGTGGTTTATTGGCAGAAATTAAAAATAAGTATTTTTTGTAAAGGAAGAATGGTACAGATTCTACTCTTGAATTCACAAAGAAAACCCAGAGCACACCAGTGTATGAGATGTGGGTGGATCTAGGGCAGGCTTATGGATTTCCATATCAAACCAACATACACACTAGAGAATAGGTCTTTCTACTAAAGAGCCTCGCAAATTGATCTCCTGAGAAATTTGCACAGGATCTTATTCTTATGCATATTTAAAAAAAAATAATATAAAAAAAAAATCTCTTAAAGATGAATCAAAGGAAAGACAGTATCCAGAAAAACAAGGCAGTCCTTCAGCAGCTACTGCCTCTGGCATGTTGCACCTCAAATAGCAGTGCAATAACCAGCACCAGCTGAAGGATTCAGGAGGACAACAGGGCAAGAGTGGCTCCAGAGGAATGCTGATGAGCAATATGCTTCTAGCTGTTATGGAAGCAGAGGTATGAGTCGTTTTAATTATGATTTTGCATGCACGTACACAGTATGCACACGCACAAAAATGACAGAATTTATGAGAAAATCCCACCTATTGTGTGTGTGTCTGTGTATGCTGTCCCTGACAGACAGCAGGGTGGAAGTCATCAGGCAGAGCTACCTGCAGAGGACCATACACATTCCCCATACATTTGATTGCTTCTTTTTTTTTTTGTCAGAGAGTATTTAAAATGAATTTAATAGGTACTATTAGCATTCCTGTATTGATGAATTACAAAAAGCAGATATGTAACCCACGAGGCAGCCAAGAATCCAATGTTCTCTTCGTGGGGATCTTCAGTCTTTTATTGAATTTTTTTTTTTTTACTTCAAAAGAAGATCAACTCAGAGCAACTTTGAGAAATGGAGGTTAGAAATTAGAAGGTTTAATGGGATTTACAGCTCTGGCATACTGTTAAGAGATGTATGTGAATGGGCAGGACTTTGAAAATTCAGAAAAAGAACTTTATTTTTGACAAATAGCTTAAGTTCCATATAAAAAAAAAATAACAGGTATTATGACTCTAAATGTCATTGACTTTCAGTGAGATACAACACTACTAAAGTTCTTTATCAGCTGTAAATGGGATTTTTTGATCTAAATGATGGAGGCCTACTAAGTCTGAGCATAAAGTCTGGAAGTATCTTTAAAAAATCTTGCCCTTAGTCACTTGGGTGGTTTGGAAAATTTAATATTAAATATGTTAGACAGGATAAAAAACCCCACAGTTTGGGCAAAATAGATGTAATATGCCTGCATTCAAGCGGTGTTCCTCCTATAACTTACACTGCAGGCAGCAGTATAAAACTAGAGATTAAAAAGACCTACTGTGCTATTCTGATCATTGCTTTGCAGCTGCACAATTCTTCCCCAGAACAGATTTTCTAGGTAACAAAGCTGTGGAGAAATGAACATTTCTGCTGCTGAATAGAAACAAACATTTTCAGTATTGGCCTCTCTAGTTCCTTGTCAGAGCACAGTGAAAATCCAAAGTGGAATCAGACCTGAAAATATCCTACCAACAAATTTGAGTGAACCATGGAATATTGTCCTTTGGACCCCAAATATGTTGTTCTTCTAAATGCTGCCAGCAAAAGGTATTCAAAGACTGGATGTTAAGTACACACAATAAAAGAAAGGTAGGATAACTCTACTTTCAGACAGAATAATTAGGCTGGTAAGAAATGTGTGATTTAGGCACAGCTGCTGCTGAGAACTGAATATAGAAACGTACAAGAGAAATCATTACTAAGAAAGGATTTAGAAATTATTCTATGTCAACCATGTGAACTGTTTGGTCCTACCAGAGTTTCAACCTTGCCCAGAAGTCTTTCCCCAAGCACCTTGGTGTTTCCAGATCTCTAAAACTGCCTAGTCCTTTTATTAAATGCCTTTATCTTCAGCCTATTCTCCAATTTGGGAAACTATATTACTTTTCCCATCAACCTCAAAATAGACCCAAAATTGCTTATTACACTCATAATACATCCTTTATTGTTTCATACAACACAAGAAAATCTCACACTTCTATGATTTCTGTTAAAAATTCATAAATAAATCTACTGATTACTAAGATGAGCAGTAACCAACTTTAAAATCCAGGCTTTCAATCAAGACAAAATGATGCAGAGATCTTAAACTCATAGAAAAGCAGAACAATGCTGTTCTGTACAGGTTGTCTTTGGATATGATTGCTGCAGATAAATGTGTCCACAGATAATTTTATCTACTAAGGTGATTAGCCTATGGAGAGTCTATGATATGTTTACTGAGCAGAGTAACATAGTTTATGGTAATGCTCTTGTCATGCTTTATAAACGTGTGAGGTGGTTTTTATGAAGTAGTTAGATAAAGGGTGGTGAAAGTAATGTGATCCATAAAGAATGTACAGTGATGAAGAGCTGGGATTGCAGAGATACTATAGACAGACTGATACAGAGAATTATAACCAACACAGAAGCTGCATTAATCTTGCAAAGAATGGCAATAAATAAAATAACAAGGAGGAATGGGACTATGAGAACTTGGTCAGTGTATAAAATGGAGATGTTAGGGTGGGATCAAAGTGAAGACATTTTGAGTGGGATCTCTTACAGATAAGTAGTCTTGCTATAGTGTCAGTAGCATTTTTGTCAGTGGGGTTGACCATGTGCTTCCTTTTCCATGAAAAGAAAAACAAAGGACCATAAGTTACAGCATATGTAAGGAAAATGTCACTGTACAGGTGCTGTGTGCCATGAGCAGTGGCAGTAAATTCTATCCCCTGCTACAGCTAAAGCAATGTCAAGCAATGATTTCTCAGTCATTTTTCAGTGGACAAGTGTGCACGTTATCCCACCGCATATATTCCTTGAGTCATTCACACCATGACCACCTAGTTAGTCCTGAGTAGAAAATGTTACCTTTGCCAGGAATTGACTGTACAATGGTGCAGAAAGACAGAAAATGTAACCAAAGGAACAGAGGCAATCAGTTATTTTTGCATGGAAAGCATTTTACACTGCATACATTATCCATAGCAGAAGAACCTGGTAGTCTCCAGCCTAAGGAATTTATAGCACACTCATTACTGAACCTTATTTAGCTTCAAGCACAGTCAAACACTTCAGTAAATGTTACAGACTGAATATGTGAACAGCAATATTTTAATTTTCAGACTACAATCTCATGGCTATAAATTAATGAGTCCAAAAAATTCTCTCTCAGAATAATCTATTTCATCCAGACCTAAGCATGAAAGGTCTTTTCCAGCCTCAATGATTCTATGATTCTGTGACCAAGCTGTTTTACTACTGGTCAGGACCAAACAACGTCTGAGGAAGAGGGAGGGAAGCAGAGCATCATGTGGGATTCAGACCTTGCTGTTCTCAAAATTTAACTCTTCATTGCTGACACTTCTATGGGAAGCCTTAGTAGAAGGGTGTGTGCCTCCTCCCCAGAAGCTTAAAGGAAAAGACAGTGGCAATATTTTACTTCACAATAACTTCTGGATTCTCTTATTTTCTTCTTTTTGTTTTGTTTTGGTGACATTCACCCCAAACAAAACAAATCTGACTGATTTTATCTTTTCTCAAACTACCTTAAATATTCCCCAAACCTCCTTTTCCCTACATTTTCCCATAGTCACTATCCTGAGCTGCCTTTTTCTGCATGTCTCTGTGTTTTGATGTCTCTCTCCTCCCTGTTTCTGTTGATGAGCAGCATTTTATTTCCTGTCACTTTGATTTGCTCTGTCTTTCCACTCCAGCTCTCAGAGCACAATTCTCACCCTAATTTATTCAGGTTCCCCTCTCTCTCTCTTTTTACCTTTTTTTTGTAACTGCATTGAATGCTTCTCTTTTTGACAATTTCTTTCTTTTCTCTCTTGAAGCTCCTGGTGAACAACACAATGTGGTACTACCTCCTAATAATTGATCATCTGGTTCCTGTTCAGATTTGTACTGCTTCTTTGAATACATGTGCAATTCAGTTCACTCTGTTCCCTTATAATATGAATAAAAAGGGCTGCATACTTGAGTGGAAATACATGAAGTCTAGTGAGCAAATAATTTCCTACTTTGAAAGCAACGTGTGTTACATTATAGCATTGGCTTGAAATTCGTATTAATTTATTTTTCATTAGTTAAACAGTAACAGTGTGCAGGGAGCTCTGCAGTTAGCAGAACCAAAGAGGCCAGGCAGAAAACCCATTTATTTTTCTCTCTCCTGTTTACCCCTTGGTAACGATCAGTATTCATTCAAGTAGTATTTGTCAGAATTTTTAAGAAGCTTTTTAAATTAAAAGTTGCTTTTTAAACAGTTTGGGTTTTTGTTTTGTTTTGGTTTTTTTTTTTAACTAAAATCTTTTTCATGAAAAGCATTGACACTTTGTTGGCAAACATCAAAAGATTTTGATTTAAGATAAAATCCTTATGTCTCAGGTGAGGTTAAGATTCATATAATTCAACTACTTTTAGATAATGATTTCCAGTTTCTTTCCTACATAGTACTACATCCAAAAACTTCATGCTGTACTCACATTCTCATCAAAAAGGGGAAAGCTGAAGTCCACACAGGGAGGGCAATAGGAAATTATTTGATCCCTCTCTTAGGATTACAAAGGAGACATTCTATGTTAAAAAAAAAATAATTACAAATTTGCCTTTTAGCCCAAACCAAGTGATAAATTTCAAGACTATCATGCAAAAAAAACCCCAAACAACAAAAAGAGAAAGAAATTAAAATAAAAAATTATATATACATATATACACTTATGTCCTTATGCATGTACTGCAACTTCCTAAGGAAAAGCAACTAGTCTGGTGTGCTGTAGGTGCCATGCTAATCACAGCACTGCATGAAAATAGTTCTCCTTCCCTTGATTCTTCTTAGACTTGCCCTGACACCTATGAAGCTTCGGCCAGCTAGTTGTAAATCCACCACTTCATTCAACCCCAAATGTTCTGCTTCAGATAGTTCATGTTTAACTGCCACCCCATGGAGTTCATGTGAATCAGTGTGTGCAGCTCCAGGTGAGTCCCACCAGAGAAACTATGTTAACGCTCTGAACCCTCAGCTCAGCTACCTGAATTTACACTATTGAAAGTTTTGGATAATGTTGAATATAAACTGGGCTCTCATTACAAATAAAAAAAATGAGAAAGGCCTGCAAACTAGAAACAGGGCATCTCTGCCAACTCTTTCTAATAGAGAGTTGGAAATCAGAAGCAGAAGAGGTCATCTTGCCCAGACCTTTCCCAGTATTAAAATGTTTCTCTCTGCACACTCATGAGCATCTTGCTCAATTTATTTTCACATTATTTAAGCAATTGGGCTTCTGCTGGTGTAACAGGGGATCCTCTGAAGATACCATTCTAGCGTTTAATGTGATCTACCATTGGGCTGAACAGCAAAAAAAAAATGTTCTGTGTTTTCTTTTGCACAGTTTTCCTCATTAACCTTAATTGTAATGCTAAGAGCAACTGAACACAACTATTCCCTATTCTATGTTTACAGATGTCAGATATGTTTTAGATGGTCATCACATCCCCCATCATCATTATCACCACTTAGACAAGCTGTGCATTTGCTACTTCTCTTCATCTTTCTTCATAAGCCTGCCTCCATCACCTTAATTATGTCTACAGCTCTTCTCTGCAACATTGACATCACTGGTACTGATGTTTTTAAAATTCCACTATATAACAATAACATTATTATTAATACTGATAAAAATTATGTGCTCTTAAGTTGATGACTATTATTATCTCCATTTAAAAGAGGAAAACTGCCCCATTTTCCCAACCCAGCATTTATCTCTGGTCTGCTCTTCAGTACTATTAACTAAAACATAGACAACCAACACAAGTTCATCAAGTTTCAAGAACATTTGAGCATCAGTGTACAAGTTACCAGATACACAGGCATTTATCTATTACTCCTTAGGCATGTGGTCACTATGGACATAGACAAGGAATAAAAAACAAGGGATAGAAACAGAGACAGATGCTATGTAATAGAAAATCCAGCCAACACCCTGAAAGAGGGATTCCATATCTAATTGAAATGGTGCTCTGTGCTTTCCAGCAGTGTTGTCACCAAGGAAAGAGACTATTAGCTCCTGCTCTGAGAAAATGCCATCATCTTCCTTTTTTTTTTTCATCCCCACTGTAGCAGCTAGCAATTTTCCAGCATTAATACTTGAATACTTCTATTCCCCAGACATAGTAGTTCACAGTTTTCTAGTTCCACCCACGTTTTTTTCTGGGCCTTCAAATATTTCTGATCCTGATTATTTTGAGTCTTGGACTCCAGTGACAATGGTCATAACACATAGTTTAATGTCACTGGTAAACAGGCAGAGACCTTGTTTCCTATGAGCCTCAACCTGGTTAGAGCAGTCCTCAAATATTTATTGTAAAACTTGAAAGATGGAAGTGATTTTTTTGCTTGGCAGAAAACTAAACTAGCACTTGCAGTACCTCTATGGCTTGAAATGGAGTAAGGGGAACAGAGATTTAAGTCCAACCTGAGAAGATATCCAGCACTGCAAATATGTGGGTTTCCCTGTTTTTCCAAAGGGAGTCTTCTCCTACCACCATCAAACTGCACACAAACGAAGAAGGAATTTAACCTTGCTGCCAGTGAAACTACTGACTTTCCACTGAACAAACAAAAATGTAATATCAGAAATACCTTTAAGGGAGGCTTGGTTGACAAACAGGTGTTCTCTCTGTAAGACAGTTTTCTTATTGATCTGTGCTAACACCTCGCAGAAGTGAACATTCTCATTGCCATGTCAAAGGCTAACCATCTGTGAACAAGTAATGCAGCCAGAAAATCCATGTTGCTACAATAATAGCTTTAGGACGTGGGTCTTATTTCAATCACCACAAAAAGAAATCCACAGAAAACATCTAAAAGATTCTTTTTCTGATAAATTAATGTTTCTAGAAAAATACTTTTGCTTACACAAATTTCATCTAAATACATTACAATATTTTACACATTCTATTGAGCAGGTAAGTTACGGAAATAAATGGAAAGTTCATTTATTCCATTTCCTCCTTTGATACTGCAATCACCTTCTCAGAGTCTCATGCATCGTAGCCCTTGTCTTTTATTTAGAAAGCGTAATTCTCTCTGCAGGAAAAATCACCTTTTGAATATCTGAAAGTATACTCTCAGGATCAGATACTTCCTTTCACATCAATAAACAGTATTCAGCCATACTGGAACCGGATTTTCAGACTTAAAGACCATTCTGTGGGATTGATATGCAAGCACAGATCATACTGAGAGGCAGACTAGTGAATTAATGGTGCTGGAGCAAAAATCTAATGGCAGGACTTTCTCAGTCCAGGAGATGGTCTTGTGAGAAATTTTCTAGCTCAGTGAAATAGCACTAGGTCCTACATAATGGTCATATCAGAAGATGCTGAGGCTGCTGGGCACAGGTTTTGAGTGACGGATTCAATAATCTGACTGTTCCCTTAAAACCATGAACCAGGATCTTCCTTATATTACAGTCATGAATTGTTATTATTATTACCTGTCTTTGAGAAGTTACTGGACATTTTCCAGCCATTATCTAGGTGTTAAGTGTATAGTTTTATAATTGAAAAATCTAAGGTTCTGGGTAGATTTGGAAGGCTTAAACTTTGTCCTGCTCATTGGTTATACTCAGGGAACAGACCCACAGTGTACCACCAGTGTGGGATTCAGAAACAACTGTGGTTCCCATTTACCTGATGATGATCTGCAAGCAGCAAAGATAAGCTCATGGTTTCTTCCACCCAGACAAGATTGATAAGAGCACTTGAACACAGCTGTTTCATGGGCACAGTTGAACTCTAAGAGGTTTGGCATAACTAGCAACTACCGAACAGCAAATTTCTTTACTTTCCTGTTTACAACTAAGATAATGGTGTTCATGCAGAGGACATGGAGCAGAAACCACATTGCCTTGTAACACTTGAGCTCCTGAGCTCCTGGTCCTGAGCTGCAGCAGTGACAGAATCAGGGAGGGAATCCTTAACCCTGAGACTTTTCAGCTCAGTGCACAGCACAGAGAAATCTGGGCTGGGAAGTGTCACAATGGGACACAGCTGCCCCAGATTTCTCATTCTCCTTTCCTGCTTTGTTCATTCCAATTTTCATTGCAGCCATCAAAAGCCTATCATCCTCAGCCAATGTAGGCAAGCTATCTGTGAGGTCTATTCAATTTGTGCATAAATATTCCACTGCTTGCTGGTTGCCAAACAGATCAAAACTCCTGGGCATTTGTGGTCTCCTCCCCACTATCGCTATTTTGTTGATTTGTTTCAGGTGAAAATTTGCACGATCTTGAAGCATTGATTCCAATTCTTTTGAAACTAGGTTGGATAAAGAAAGTATTGTAGAGCCTGATAATAGAAAAAACTACTGCAGAGAGCTACAATAGAAAATAGAAAATACAGCACTGTCAGTAATTCAGTGAACTCATAGTTCTCCCTTCTTGGTCTCTTTCAACCCAAAACCTCAAAACCAACCAACTGGCACTTCTTGATGTATATTTGCATACTTGTTTACTTTTCAAAGTAATTAGCTTTTAAAGTATTACCAGGGAGCAGAACGAATGTACCGTATAGTTCCAAAAACAATACAAGAGAAACTGTTTGCATTTGAATGAATTTACTTCGCTGGTACCACGCGTGTTATCAGCCGAGTGAGCACTTAATGTTGAACATTAATTATACAAACAAAAGAAATGGCACAAAGCTGTTGTCTCTGTTAGTTTTCTTCCAAGATTAATCCTTGTTTATGTTAGAGGTTTTGTGTCCTAAATAAATTACTAACTGTGACTGCTTCAAAAGGGATGATATTTAAGATGACTGAAAATATGCTCTGATCTATGCCCCAGACAAACGAGCCCTTAGCTGTTGATGCTCACTCACTGACCCTCACTCAGTGAGAAATTCTTTTTATCATGCTGTGAATTTTGTTAGGCGGTCATCAGCATGATG
The DNA here is from genome assembly GCA_025345505.1 of Todiramphus chloris collaris. NCBI lineage: Eukaryota > Metazoa > Chordata > Aves > Coraciiformes > Alcedinidae > Todiramphus > Todiramphus chloris. The sequence goes on from JANVCC010000038.1 coordinate 6,292,756, forward strand.
GACTGATGATAGCTCTGCTCCCTTCTGGCCAGTTATCTAACATATGGGCTTTACAGTCAACTGCTCTTGCTTTTATGGCTTTGCTTTTTATCCTTGAGAGAGAGAGTAAGCACTTGGGCATAAGAATTGAGTAAAAAAAGTGTAAAGCTGCAGTGAAATTTCTTGAAGAACTACAGGTTTAGTTAAATCGAATGTTTAAGCTAAACTCCCTAGATAGTTTTGGCTGTTGATTATTTAAAAAAAAAAAGAAGAGAGAGAAAAGTCATTTTGGCAAAGTATGATGGCAATCATCTTCGCTAAAGATTCAAGAGTGCAAAACTCAATAGCGAAATGAAATAAAATCTCTTGTTTCCGCCAAACTGCTTTGGGTGATAATGAAACAGTGTCCTAAGAAAATTCCAAGCACTTTACTACTAGTAGACACTATCTCATTAAGATTATTTTCTGGGAAGCATCATTCACTACTCTTTCTACCAGTCTCATAATAAAGTAAGGTCTATTTGCTGGCTGCTGCCCTGCAATTTTTGGAAGTCCTCCATAGAATGAGGTTTAACTAACCAGGTTATCAAGCCATGATGCCCATCATAGCCTCACTTATTGCTTCCTGATAGATGGCTTTGGTGTGTATGCAACAGGAAACACAAACCTTGAAGTGCTTAATCAGATTGTAAAATTCATTGCTGGATGATTTAGGAACATTCACAGTCACAAAAGAGCCAATATCTCTTCCTAGTCTCCCACCATAAAGCCAAACCAGACACTACTCACACTTTTCTGTATGCTATAAGAACTGAAATGAATTAAAAACAAATACAAGTAGCCTATTTCCACTAGGAAAAGAAGATAACAGTGTTAATGTTCCTCATGGAACATTATGGATTGTTCCCTCTTGGAAGGTGCTCAAATACTATGATGGTGGATACAAATACAAACCATTAGAAAATGGACAGGGTTCTGACTTGGATAATTGCATTACACTTCAACTCATGCTGCAGATGAATATACTCATCTCTTTGCTCATGGAACCACATGCATGTTGGCCGTGTCTCATGTCCCACACCAGAGAAGATTGCACTGTAGCATGACTCACAACAGCAGTACATATTTTTTACTGCTTTGCATGAGGTAGAGTGCCTTTCATGAAGATTACCTGTCAAATGGACCTAACATATCCTGGTTTGATTTCCCTTAAATTAATGCAGCTATATAAAGAAAATGATTTCTCTCTTATTTTTAGAGGTCTGACATCTTTAGTATGGAGTCCACTACTAGAGAACTGTAAAACTAAGGGCTTACAATTCACTCAAAATTCACAAAGAAAAAAAGTAAGCTGGAAGAAACTACATATGTATCTTCAAGGGAAGGTTCATAATTCTGGGTTAAAACTTTTATTCTTTGAGGAATAGTAAATGACAGTTATAAGGGCAGCTGCTACACATGGCAGTTCTCTGAACAGCTGATCTGACATATAATAGCAATTCTGCAGCTCTCAGCCTGCATACAACGTTAGCGCTTGACTCCTGTGAACAAGACAGTTCTCCACTGACCCTGCTAGATAAATACATAACTAAATCAAGTTTTTTCACAGTGGCTTCTGATTTTGGGTGCCTCATGGGAGCTGTGCTAGGAGAACAGTGCTAGAAAATGTTAAAGATAAATACGAGGAAAACCAGGCAGAAACATCAATTTTGGCCCCAAAAGAGTCTTCCAAAACGACTTGCTATTTTGGAAGGTGTTTGTCTTAAGTCTGACTTTACTCATAATGAAGCCAATAAACGTTTGTTAACAAAGCTCAGTAAAATTACAATAGAAAGTGAATAGAAGAGGACAAAAAAAGTTTGAAGGAACCCTCAAAGACTTCTATGGTTAAAAGCCTAGGTTTGTTCATCTGTAAAAAGTAAAAATTCAACTGATGGTGACTAATATTATTTAAGAAAAAAATTTGAATGTTTCTAATCAACATAAGAGTGGGATTTTGTTTGTTTGTTTGTTTTGTTTATTTTTGAGGGTTTTTTTGGATTTTTTTCTTGCTTTTGTTAGTTGTTTTTTGTGGAAAAGACTTTTTGTTTTTTTGTTTGTTTGGGGGTTTTTTTGTGGAAAAGACTATTATTAGGAGATCTGAACGAAAGGTGTGGTTTGAAATGTTGTGCAATCAGGGTACTGCTAAATATCAGGGAAATATGAATTTTCAGCATCTTCCAGTAGCAAACCCAGGAGTTATGACAAACTATGCAGTTGAAGGTTCAAACAATTAGCAGAGACTTTCTCACATACGGCTCATGACCTGAAAGCTTCCCATGAGTTCATGAAGTGGTTAGACAAACAAATGGGAGAAAACACTTCTAAGAGATACTAAACACAATCCCTGAGTCACAAGCTGCTGACAGATGGAGTGGTCTAGGGGGAAACTCTGACTATTTGTTTATAATTCCTGTAGTCTGCCCTTAACATGTGCTGTGACTTCTACAGGAGACAAGGTACTGGATTCCTCACCTGATCTAGTATGGTTGTTTTTATACTCCTAGACATAATCCCAATGTCTCAGAGGTCATTCTTCTAGTCATCTGAAAATAGTAACCCACTGCAAAGTTTTACCAAGTTATTTAGGACACCTATTTCTAAGATAAATCATATAGTAGGAATTTCATATCCCTGTGCAGGGCTTGCATTTCCATTATATCTGTTCTTATCAAATCTCCTTCAAGCTTCCACCTCCTGTATTGTCTTCTCTAACAACACCAGTTTTGTCACGCTCTCTCAAAAAAGAACTTGTTCTACGAAATGCCATCAAGAAGTACACACTCAAAGTTTTATTTATTTCATTCAGGACCTGACAGCCTGCTTTGTGGAACCTTGTCCAGAGTCACTGCTACAGGACAGAACAAGGAAGGAAATGTCAAAGTTGTCATGTACATTCCCCAGTTCTTTGATCTCTGCTGCTAGCCATGCCGTCTCCAAAACTTCTTCGTTCTTATGCTTCAAGGTAGGGATGAATCCCCTGTGCATCTGAGAAAGCTTCAGAGCACCCCAAGTTCAGTGCTAAATGGCCCTTAAGCATGTACAAACCTGGAATATAAATACTGCCAAACTAGATGAGAACCATTGTCCAACAGTCATTCTGCACTTGTTCTGACAGAGGAAACACAAAAAGCTTCAAATGAACATTAAAGGTGTCCATAATTAGATAATTATAATATAACATTACTATAGCTTACACATATATTCTGGGGAATAAGAGCTGCTGTTCCTTCAGAAACATTTTTAATTGTAGGCAAATTCATGATGTTCAAATGATTCAGCAAAATATCCATATTTTTTTATCTTCCTTGTACTACTGCTATGCCATGCATTTCACATACATTACACATTGTATTCAGAAATATTTTAAAACAGGTTTGCTACATCAGTTTCATAACTTTCTGGAGTATCTGCACTCACTTGGTAAGAGAGCTGCAAATGAAACAGTTATTCTGTGTTCCATTTCACGCTTCTTCATGAGATTTTCTCTACTGTATGTGGTCACCAGCACACCAATTTTTGCCCATATAAAGTGATTTCCTTATCTCTCAAACCTATTATGCTGGCTCCTCTTTTAGTTTTCATTGTTGCTTTAGATTTCATGATAGAAGGGGGATGTGAATCCATCAGCAGACACATCTTAAATTCTTACAATGACATTCAAGAATTCACTATTCAATCCAGTATTTCCCACCCCATTTTTATCCTAGTACACTGGAGCAAGCCTTTCAGTAGCCACCAGTTTGGGCACTCTTATTTCACTTTGATGCTCTTTTTTCCAATAACCAATGCTTTCACCATAAATCATCCCCTGCAGTTTCACCAGATACATGATTTTTCCCTCACCACTATGAGAGTAGTAGGTGGCCCCAGGTGGCTCACCCCTGGGACTACTCTAGCTCTGCTTTCTAATAATTCTTGGCCTCTTTCTCTATTTTCTTCCTATCCTCTTGGGCTTGAGTTCCTGTTAATGCTATTCTGCAGTCTCTGCCAGCCCCTAGAAACAATTCGCCACACATTCCCCTGGGTGCTCTTGTCTCTCTGCAGTTTACATCTTGACAACATCACCTTCCCTAGTTCTTCACTTACATGATCCTTCACAGATCCATTATTCATTTTCAGAGCACAATGTTGCTAACCAGACCACACACTGGATCACATTAATGATTGTGCACAGTGAGCAGATGTTCTGCTCAGGAGATGAGTCAGGTCTTTGAATTGAGTAGTTAGGATTTAATTAGAGAGCCCAGTACTGAGCAGGACATCCACAAGGACTCACTTGAGTCCAGAGATGACGGTTTAAGTGGCAATTAAATGGCCATCTCCCTCTTTTGAATGTAAAGGTAGAATAATGTTAGGGTTAAAATTAGCCTTTGTGATTTTCCTCTTGTATATGCATCTTCTCTTTTATTTTTCCTGCTTTAATTGACACTTAAAATCATCTGCCCTTACACTACCCATTCACCTAGATGTCTTCATCCCTGTGAAATTCTTTTTTGTGTTTCCCATCCCCCAAGATCATCAACTCTGTCAGTCTTTCTAAGTCAAATCTTCCCATGTGCTTCATAAAAACGTTTTGTACACCATACTTCTCCAAACTTGCCAGATCATTGCCCAAACATTGAGTAAATATAATTTATGCAGTACATATCTCTTGGTACTAATCAAGTAACATTAAAAATAATATATAACTGTAACAAATATTTCTGTATGCATCCAGAAATACTTCAAAGTAGAGTTAGCACATTAAAGGCATTACTGAAGATAATTCCATTATTTCACATATACACCCCCCATGGACACACACTGTTATATGAGCATTATTTCACTTTGGCTTGGCTCCCCAAAGACAAGGAGGTCTTTTAAGACAGGTCTTCATGCAGCGTGAAAGAATATCATATTACAGAAGGGATCACAAACCACCCATGCTTTTTAGCCATGGTTGTGCATGTCAGCCTGTAAAAACTCTGGATGTGTGCATGCACAGAGTGGGCAATTGTGCGCATCAGCATCCATCCAGGTCTGCAACTGTCAGTGCTGAGCATGTCTGGCTGTGGTCTGTGTGCAGATACAGAGTTTTCCACATTATACTCATAGGGCCTATTACAGAAAATCTGTGCTCATTAGGGTTGAGCACTACATTTTTCTGTATTTTTTCAGAGCATTAAAATATGTTCCATGATATATTTTTAGCTCAGTTCATTAAATACATGCACAAACATGCTCACATATCTATAATTCCACTAGGTTACTCTTGCACTTTTGTGAAGTAATATTAAATCCTGTGTACCACATATTTTCTGCTTTACTATTACTGCTGTGAGCTTCAAGAACTTAATTGTCACAGTGACAGTATTTCAGACAAAGCTGTGAACTGAGGCCACTATTGGAAGTCTGTGTATTACATCTGAAGTGGTGGAGGGCAGATATTTGACATCAGAGGGTTGTGGGGAAGCGTTAGAATTTTATTCACGGAAAGCCAATTCTGCTGAATGTCAGCCATGCCCACAAGGTATTGTATGTCACTAAGGGAGATGTCAAGGTCTTTCTACCACACTGCTTGATTCTTGATACCAATCATCAAAGAGCAATTGGAGAAAAGGCAAAACACTATCACCCTTGTATATGTTTTTCAAAGCATTCTTTAGACTCTGGATAAGAGATGTTGATTCCCTTTCCCAAATATGGTAACAGGTTAATGCCCTTACGCTTGGGTCTTTGCACAAACTAGTTCCTGTCTACTTTGATTTTTCCTTTGATTGCAGCCAGTCACACACACATCAGTTTAACTGAACAGCAACACCGATGAATATCTGTAGCGCTCAACTCAGCTTCAACCTAGTCTCAAGCTAGGTATTGCATATAGAGTGAGGAGGTATTTCTTCATTCCTATACCTACTTTTATCAAAGTAATTATTGGTTGTCTAAACATAATTCATAGGCAAAACAGAAAGGAAAATCCATGTCTCTGATAATACAGTAGAATCAATAGCAATGATTAACAAATCAGATGGTAATAACATACAGAAAAGTGGCATGAAGAAAGAAAAAAGGCTGAAGTTCAGATTCTGCAGCACCAGGTATTTGAAGAAAATAGACATTTCTGTCTCTGTCTCAGCTCTCATTCACTTTGAATTTCCCCAGCTGTTCTGAGCATATGTAGCAAAATCCACTAAAATACCTTTCTAAGATGCTTCCCAGGAATTAATGTAGCTGAAAAGAAACCTAACTTGTCAAGACAGCTCATAACAGTAAAGCTGACAGAAGATTTGGTCCCTGTATGCTACACAAAATCTCAAGGCAAAATCCTGGTCCCACTGAAGAACTTGGCAAATGTGGACAGGACTTTGCTCTATCTGCGTAATTATTTAAACTGAAAACAACCTTATTTATGGAATGTGGACTGCACAAAATTAATCTGCTTTCATTTTACTTGTGCATCCTTTTTCCAGCCTCTGGTGAAGGATTCTTACCTATAAATGCAAGACGGTAAGTAGAATTTGAATGTTAGTTTTGTGTTCCTTTCTGCCCTGTTTTGGGCTATAAAATTTTCACTTAATCAAATCATCAAAAAGTCTCTGAAGTTTATCCATAGAAAATAAGGCTTTAGTTACATTGATAATTAATCTGGACTAAACTTGGTGCCTATTCTATAAGCAAGGGTGAAATAAATAAATCAATGCCATATTGCCACTAAGGGATGACTCCTCCCAAAACTTGTTTCTTCCTTTTATGTTACAAATTTCTACTCTCCATCAGTAAAATGTTACACAGGAAGAAAAGAAACAGCACCGCGGTTGATTTATAAAGCTCTAATAATTTGATTTCAACAGTATAAACTATTGTCCAAACCTATGGAAATGGTTACAGAAAAAATTACATTATTTTTCTCACTGAAGTATAATAAAAGTTTTTTCTCCCTTTCATTATCCTGTCAGCATATTAATGTGTAGTTTCTTGTTCAGTATAAGTCAGTAACATTTCCATACTTTTGTGTCCTCATATGATGCCAAACTGTGAATTTAAATAGTTGCATGTCATGTTTATTTGTACAGAATGTTTTTCAGGTGACTAGCTAGAACAATATTAGTAATACAAATTTAGCAAATTCTCAGCTGCTGAGTAAGCCATTGTATCACAGGACAAATCTACCAAGCAACCAATGAAGCAAATTTTGCCCTATTTCATCCATTTGTCCACCTTTTTCTTTCTCAGTACTTGTCAGGTGACAATACATGTTGTTATTGAAGTTTCGAATTAGCCATGAAAACGATACTACTGAGATCCAGTAACTAATGAGTCGTGTTATAGCTGGAACGAAGTAAAAATCAGGAGTTAACCAGGCAGCAATCAGCTCAGTCCCTGATGAGGTCCATGTTCTCAGAAGAGGCATTTTAGGTGTTCCACTAGTGACCACTCAAAATACTTTGATGTTTGCTTTCCGGTGCTCCAACTTTACTATGGCAGAGCTTAAACATTCTAGACAATTATGTACAAAACATGGTCAGAGTGTCCTAATTGTGCCCATACAGCATCCAAACTCCTTCACAACTTAATTCAATAGCCCTTATGAAAATACTTGAAAGCATGGGTGAAAATAATGAAAAAAGTGAAATAATGAATAGTGAAAAGTGAAATAGTGAAAAATGTATATCATAACATTTGCCTTTTTGACTCTGCTGAAAATATTGAAGACTGAAATACTTCCAGCCAGAACATGGCTTTCCTAAGAAAATTCATAGGCATCAGGTACAAAATGTTGAAACCATCTGGTCCTGCATGATATACTGACATATTTAGACAAAATTGTACATCCATAATTCCCAAAGCTTTTTCAGTAATGCACCATGAACAATGAGAAAACTTTCTCCTTAGACTTCTAACTTCTAATTTTCATTAGAAATAATGTTATGCAATCATCTAGTTTTGATATTGTGGAATCCTATTAATCCCTACATGAAGAGCTGCATCTCATCACTAATGGCTACACTGCTAGGGAAGAGCATTTTTAGTAGTGCATATGCCACGCTAACCCAGCACTAACTGCTTTATGAACAACTGTATGACCTCTTTCTAGTGATCTACAGTGGCCATCATAAGCACCAAGTAACTCCCTGCTATATGCTTAAATTTATTACTTTTTCTTAAAGGAGAAGTTGCTTGGCAGGCTAGAGATAGTTTTCTATCTGGATGAGTTAATAAAGTAACAGTGCATCGATTTATTTGAGAAAGGTTATGGCCACAGCAAGAATGACTGGAAGTTACTTGGCAGCTTGTTTTATTTTGGAAAGAAAACAGAATTTCAGAAAGGACTTAAATCTTGGATTCCTGCGCTTAGGTTGTATGGCTGATATGTCCTTTTTCTTACTACAAGACTTGGGTAGTAATGCAAAATGTTTTAAAAGTTTGCAGTTGGTTTCACTTTTTTCTAACTCACACAAATGACTATTAAATCTTATTTTAAAAATGTCAAAAAAATAGTCATTATTATAATAAAGTAATAATGCTATGCTAACTTAACCAAGAACCTAAATAATGGCTTCTGTTGGGCTTCCCCCCTTTACCATTTTAAGTCTAGATGAAGAGCCCTGTCTCATTAAAGGTGACTGATGCCTTGCATCACCTGGAAGGCTACCTACAAAATTCAAACCTCCCTGCAGGAACTTCTCCTGCCTGGGCGGGGAGGTCTAGCTTTCAGTGTTTCCCAGCACAGGCAAACTACTTCCCTAACCCCAGAAACTCGCTATGAGTACCTTCTGAAATGGTCCAGGAGGGGCAAGAAATGTTCCTTTTCCCCAAATTATAAAGACATGTAATAGCAACATGCATACAACTAACACAATCCCATCCCCAGGGACTTAATGAGATTATTCTGTAATTTTACCAGTTACATATTTTAGATTCACAGTATGCATAGTGTCAGTCGCTGTAGAGCCTATTCACCAAATAAAATCTGAATGAGTCCTTTTGATTGTGTGTTTTGGGCTTTTTTTTTGAAGAATGAGTACAATGTTTAGTCATCATTCTTCCCATCACAGGTGGCAATTCCATTTTCTTAGTGACCCTTATTATTTATGTGCTGCTTTCTTGCTGTTCCTCTAATTCTTTTTTAATCTTCGCACTATCCCACAATTGTTTCTGAATACTTATGTCTTCTAGAATCTTTGCCCCTTGAAAGTAGCTCCTATAAATGTAAAATAAAATACTTAACTACATAACCATTTGAGAAATTCCAGCTCTGCTAAAGCTGAGGAAACCCATTTCAAGTCACCTAATAGCAACTGTTATTACAAACTGCGTGCAACAATGGGCTGCATTATGTTTGTTCAAAAGACCAAGCAATAGCAGATAATAAAAGGGTCATCAATTAATGCTAAATGTTATTATCTATTTTCACCTATAAAACCAGAGACTGATTGTAACTTCACTCCTATAATCTTCTTAGGAAAAAAGCAAATAAAAGAGAATGAGAGAAAAGTTATGTATTGACTTTGAAATAGGGCATATTCTGTATTTAAATGGAGATTATGACATTTAAGGATGTATTTGCATATATTCAGAGTGAATACCTCTAAAACCTGTGTACACGTGTATAAACACATTGTCATTTTTAAAAATATATATGCATAAAGGTTCAGCTATCTTAAAATTTAAAATTCAGTTGTGTTTTCCTCAGGAGTCCCTGACTATCTTGAAAGATATGTGCAGTTAGCAGATAGCTTGAGGTACATTCAAACAACTGTTCTGCCTTTACCTGCTGTTATTACCAGAAAACAAGAGGAAACTGAGTGATGTCTTCCATTCTCCATCTAAAAACACCACAGGCACTGGTAAGTGTTTTAAAACATTTTTGCTCGAATAACTTTCTTAATGTAATCTGGCATATTCTGACATTTACTAGATATTTGTAAGTCTGGTAAAAAATTGCATATACAGATCATTTTCTACAATAAAATATCATATTTTGCTGATGATCCTGGTTCACCCAATGAATGCTAATTTCACATACATCCAGACAGTAGGAATGATGATCTGTTAATTAACTTTATCAGAGTTAATAACTCCTTGGATTATTTTTCTCTTCTCTACAGTTTGAAAACACCAAAGTCAGAATTCTGAACTGGATCCATAAATAATGTGGATCATCACAGCCATTATTACTTTATGTGTCTACTTGGTATAGCATCAATGCTTTAACATCTGGTCCACAAAGCTAACATTGCCATGAAGTAGATGCAGCATCTTCTGCAAAATGATTCCCTTTTCTAACACAATTTGGTGTTTGACTTCTTTATTAGCGTCTTTTAGGTCTTTGTTTTAGGACGTCAATATATATAAAAATTATACAGCTTATTTGGTTGTCTTGTATTGTCTAAATGACATTAGAAACATTGTCAAGCATCTGCTGCCTGGCAGTAGCATTCTGCACATTAGATCATGAAAAGCTTTTAACTGCAAGGGAATCTTTAAGCTCAGGTGTAAACATTTCTACTGCAGCCCTTCAAATCACCATGGAATAAATCCCTCTTTCTATGTCATAACAGAGAAGGGAACATTTGTTCAGGTTTTCTGGTTATTTTTTGTTTGTTTAATTTTTTTTTGTGCAACTGTATAGCATCCAGCCTGAATTCTCACTTCCCTGGTATGGATTGCTGTGGAAAATTCAGAATAAGAACACATTAATGCTCTCATTCTTTGGCACAGGCTGTGAATTCTCTTTTCACAGGCTGTTGCACAGTCCTGAGTCATGATTCCTTATTCTTGGTCTTCAATTCCCTTGCTTCTTTGTTTGATCAAAGCCCAACCATGTCACCTACAAATTAGTTGTGACAATTATATGAGGCAAATAATGTTTTTCAAAGATATTTTGGATACAGAAAGCAACAAGTTTTAGTGATGTGAAGACTGTCTACAATGTTTCAGTCTAATCTTTGATCTTGCTGCTCCATGTATCTTCCATTATACAATTGTCATCCGTATGTCTCTAAATTCTCATGTATTTATTCTAGTCCTCCTGTTCTCTCCTGCAACCACTTATTTGCACAAGTTCCTTCTGTAGGTGCAGAAGCTGCTTTGTGCAACCGCCATAAGCAACCTTCGCTACAGTCCCATTTTATGTTTAGAAATGATCAATAGCAGAGAAATTGTATCCATCTCCTGCCTGTATGTCTGTGGCTAATGTGCAGAGGCACACACCTCATAGCCTTACAGACCTCATTACGCATAATTACAAAGCATATTCCCTTGTACTACAATAAATATAGAAAGCAATCCATATTCATGTTGTTGTGATATCAGGCAGGATGGATAAAATCCTGCAGCCCCACTAAGGTGATAAAGTCAATGGGATTTCTACTTAGTAAGAACTGAAAGAAAGACATCAGGAATTTGTCTGACATCATTAAGAGGTCCTTTCTGTATTACAAATAAGGTGCATTATATTACCCACTGCTCTCAATTGCAGAATATTTTACAGTTTGTCATATTACACTACATGCTGTTTGGAAGTTCTTATTCAGCAGCTCTTACTACTTTCAGATGGCAGCTATTGGACTCAGATCACATGAAAAACCTTTGAGGTGTTATCAAGGAGATAAACAATTTGGGAAGTTAGGGGAAAAAATTAATTTGATGCCTCTGCTTACCACACAGGCATGCCTGTTTCCAAAGGTAGAGCTCCAACAATGTATGAACTACTTAGGAGTAAGCTATTACTTATCACAGTCTTTGCATAGATTAGAAAAGTCAAATCAGAGTGGTGCCAAAGAATGTCCTTGCACGCCCATTTGGAGAGGTATGCAGATGCATACGCACAGAAGCAGAGTAATACTTAAACTCTTCAGTTAATTGGAAAATTCATCCTTCAGCCCTAAACCTCCCCCAAACTTTGGATACATCAGATTTTAGATGAATATTTTATGTTACATCTTAAAGGCTCCTCACTACAAGAAGTAAAATAATTGTTATTAAATTCTCAGCAGATTACAAGGCATCTCCAGAACACAGTGCAAAGGAGAGATTGGGCCTTTGTGGTGTGCAACTTACTGAGAGCTGGGGAAGTTGATTTTGCTTTTAGAAGGATATTTGCCTCCAGCATAATAGCAATAATAGAAATAATATCAGATCATATAAAGCTGAAGCTTTTATTCTCTATAGAACTAAAGAATGATGAGAGAAGTACTCTGGGAATTTTACCCTTTAGATTAAATATTTGAGTCGTGAATGTCTGAGACAATCAGTTTCAGCTCTGAAATTACCTTGCTATCTCAAGCATAAGAAGAATAAAAGACACTCTCTGTATTACAATTAAGACACAGAAAATCTTATTTTGAACAAGATTTTATGCTTCACTCAAGAGAAGAACATTTTTTTTAAATAGTGCTTAGCCTTGACGTCAGCTTTTCCAACACAAGCTACGCTGGTCCCTGCCTCGCCCACTGCAGCCAGTTCAATCGAGAACTGCACCATTGTGTTGGAAAGCCAGTGGGGAGATGTGCTCCCGCCTGCGCTGGATCGCTATTCACAGCACGCTGCCAGCCTTTGCAGTGTGCTTGCAGTTCATCAGCAAAAATATCACTCCTCTAAACTGACATCACACCTACTCCCTTTCCAGGATGAGCCGGCACAGCAGACACGTAGCAGGGGGGGCAGTTGCAACTTCTGGTGTATGTTGCAGGGATAACACAGCTCCCAAATGTACATATAGTGCTATAGTGTACTAATATGTTTGGAAAATGTATGGTAGCCAGTTATTTGTGGATAAAAGAGCTTACAAGCTTTCAAGATTTTCAGGCACCTGAACCTGTACTGATATTTTCCTGAGTATTTGACTTATTGAGAGTTTCATCAGTAGTTTCTACAGACTACAGGTTCAGGGCCGAAATTTCCTCTTTTATTTATTTTTTTCCTGAGGTTCTCCATGCACAACCAATAAATTTGGCAGTGTAGCTGATACACTGCTTTTTTTTTCCAAGATTTCTATTAACCCTTCTGCAGCCAAACTAAATAAAGCTTCTCTGTGTGCTTTTCTGTAGCAGCACATGTGCTATGGGTTGCAGGACTGTTGCGTTGAGTTTCTGCTCTGTTTGATTACAGAAAAAGCTCCTCTTCTAACACCGTTCAAACTCCAGTCCAGGACCTTAACAAAATGCAAACATCTCCCTAGTCAGGATAGGATGGAAAGGTCCCACCTCAGGTCCAAAGATTTCTTTGCCTTCTTGGAAAGGGTCAGGTTGGCCATCGGTGTTCTGAGCAGCTCTGGGAGCCAGCAGACACACAAAGGATCTGTGTCCATCCATGACACCTGGGGAACCATGGTGAGGCTTTTTAGCAGCTCTCAGGTCCCAGGACTGGCCATAAACAGAGCACCTTTGATAAAAGACACTTTTTTTTTCCCTACTGTGTTGGAGAGTCAATGTAATTAGGGAGTAAAGTCTTTCTCTTTGCATTTGACTGCAGTGTTTCAGTCTAGCAGACAGATGAGCTGCAGATGTCCTGAACTTTACCAAAGCTTTGTTCCTAGAAAATTATACAAATAAGCACAGACCACATACATTCTTCCTTTGTTTTAGCAGCATTATTTCTGTAAGTTAGAATTTTCTCCACCTTGTAAATTTGATCTATAAAGCTTTTATGAAGTTTCTGAAGAGTTTCCATTGTCTAAAGCAAATAGATTATAGATGTAGAGATGATCATGATAGAGGGATTACAAATGTTTGCAGAACTAATACTATTTATTCTCAGGGACACTTTACCAAGTAGAGAAAGCAGCATGAGGCTATTGTGTGTGTGCTCATGTGTATTCAGAGCAATATATCATATGTATTTTCTTCATTACAAAGAACATTAGTTGCTAGTTCTAAAGAAGTGATGTAATCTCTACGTATGTAAATAATTTTTATTTTCAATAAAAAGAATAAAATTTTGAGTAAAAATTGAATAGGACAGAGGGTATTTGACAGGTAGAGAGGGGAGAACTCAGGTTACGTCTTTAGTTCTTTGACTTCTCCCCAAGTAAATATGCTTATTCAACAGAGCTGATAAGGCTCAGCACCGAAACAGCTGGATGAAATCCTGTGATCTATATTGCACAAGAAATGAGAATACATAAGTCTAGTAACACTTCCTGACCTTAAAAACTTCGAGTCAATGAAATAACTCTGTAAAAAAGGGAGAAGTTTCACACATCTTTGAAATGCTGAGTCTGTGAACCTTGAAAGGATTAATTCCATGTATTCCCTTTTTTAGCTTTTTTCTTTTTTTCCATTATTCAGATGTTAAAGACATTCATACATAGGAGAAAAAGTCTAGAATTTGATATAATTATATCTCTGCCTAATTCACTGGGGTCAATATATAATACAAGAAAAAACTTCAAAATATCATTAATGGTGCGCTCTAAAATAGTAAAGCAGAGGGCATTTATTATGAATAAGAGAAAGGTATCTGGAATTTTTGTCAGAAATTGGGAAAAAAAATATTTTCCATAGATATGCCTGAGTTACATGTACAAAATGTTGATGTTGGCATACTTTGGTGCCAAAGGGAGACAGTTTCATAGCTCAGCTCCAAGTACAATGGAAACAAGTTTCTCTTGGTTTAAAACAGTCCAACAAAGATATACTAGGTAGCCTCCAGAGATACAAAAGGATGACATGGGCTTGTGAAGCGAAGGCACACTATACATGGAGCTACCCAAGCTGCTTTCTGCAGGGTCACAATGGAAAATCCATGACTATGAAGAAACAAACGAAGATTGAACTAGAACAGTATGCATATACATTATTCTTCTTCAAAAGAACCATTTGCCTCACACCAGCAGCATGAATGGGTTTGACAATGGAAGAGAAAAGGTTGCAAAATAGGAGGAGCAAAGAATTACAGTCAAAGAAGCAATAAAATACTTATCACCTGTGGACAACAGAGCTATTTTATGCTGAGGCTGAAGGTGTGGACGTTTCTCCATAGGCTGTGCAAGAGGAAAGAAATTCCACTCATACAATTAAGCAAATTCCAAGAAAGAGGACCTAAAACCTAGCGGAACCTGAACAGACACTGATGTGGCTCGACAGAAAACTTCTAAGTGATTAGAGGAGCAACTGAGCGCTCTTTAAAGGCATAATGATCTTTGGTAGGAAGGGTAAGGACATTCATGCAGCACTTCTTTTCTGCTACTACTTGATTGGCACTATGTAAACAGAGTAAAATGTAAACTTACATATATACCTCAAGTCCTATATGTAAGGACTTACTTTTAAGTCCCCTTTTAAGGGGGCAATTCTTGCTTATGCAGGCACCAAACATCAGTTAGTTCCACGACAGTGGAAAGTGCTGCATTTATCAGTATGGAGTAATGCATTTATCATTAAAGGGAGTATATATGCATAATATTTGAAGACAGTAGAAATTCCACACCTCATTTTGCATGTGAAGAGCTTAACTGAAATCTTCATTACAAATGTAAAAATAAAATTAAATAGAATTATGAACAATGCCTGTTAGATCTGATGTCCTACCTACCAGACGAAGGGAGGTACTGAGGGCAAACACTATATAAAATAGAATCACAGAATCACAGAGTGTTAAGGGTTGGAAAGGACCTTGGAAGATCATCTAGTCCAACCCCTTTGCCAGAGCAGGATCACCTAGATCAAGTCACACAGGAACACGTCCAGGTGGGCTTTGAATATTTCCAGAGGAGATTCCACAACTTCCCTGGGCAGCCTCTTCCAGTGTCTGTCACCCTCCCCATGAAAAAGTTTCTCCTTATGTTTACCATGGAAACTGCTATGTTCCAGCTTACACCCGTTGCCCCTTTTCCTATTATTGGATAGCACTGAGAAGAGCCTGGCTCCATCCTCCTGACACTCACCCTTTAGATATTTATAAACATTAATGAGGTCACCCCTCAGTCTCCTCCTCTCCAAGTTAAAGAGACCCAGCTCCGTGGCAGACAAGCCCAAGAATGCCACCATCTCTCCACACACAGGACCTCAGCAGCTGTGCTGAACAGATCCACTTCTCTGTGAAAAGCTTTGGAAGCAAAGATCAAACAGCCTGAAGACAAGCTTCATAAAATTATGTCAACCATGTTAGCAGCCCTTGATTTATCAAAATGGGGAAAGCTCTGTAAAATTAAGATATAGTGTATGTTAACACAGAATGGCATTTGGGTCTGATATATGTATGATGGCTGCTTGAATAGCTATCTTTTTATCTGGAGAGTGGCAATTGTAGCTTAACGTTGAGCCAATTATTCACAAAGACACCAGGGGACTCACATTAACAACTTTTTAGCTTCCAAGCTTTCAAGTGAAAGCGAAAGATGCATTTCAACTGTTTGTCTACAAATATTCAGCAATTATACAGATAGGAAGACATTCAATAACACTCAGTAGTCATGGCAACCTGCTTTTGCTTTATTTGAAATTGAAAGAGCTATTTGACCAGAGTAAAGTATGTCATTTCTAATTCTTTATTGACTTAGGAACAAGACTTTTTTGTTTGTTTGTTTTTTGTTTATGTTGTGAATGTCATTATGAATATTATATCCCTGCTGTACTGTCACCTACTTTTGTATTTTCAATTCTCTTCCTATTTATGTCATATTTTTTCTCACTGTCTCCATTTTCCTTCAGATCTGGTGGAAATGGACTAATGAACTGGGCCCTTCCATCTGTCAGCCCTTAGCTTTCCCTCCACATCCCCACACTTTCTTTCTCTCCTTTTTCTTCATCCACATCCATTGAATCACATTAAACTTTTAGATGTAAAGAACATAGCATCTGACAGCTCTGTGCTGTTCATTTGAAATTATGTTCTTGTTTTGAGCTGTAACAAAATGCAGCTAATTTCAAGCTGCTTTATATTGCTTTTTACTTCAAAGTCACAGAGGCAATGTGGACACAGCTTCTCAGTACAGATAATGCCGCCTTGCACCAGAGGATGTCAGCAGCCAAGGCAGCAATAAATGTGTACCACATTAACCAGACCAGGAAGATGGGTAAGGCACCAGCTACCATGATCTTGCATGCTAGTCCACTACAGAAACTGTTGTAACCCCACAGGTTGACCCACCAGCCTCTGGTAAAATTTACACTAACCCACAATACAGGTGCTTGATTTTAAGCATTAATGTCCATCTTTTATTCCCTAATATTTCCTCCACATGTTTGGGAATAGGAACCCAGCCTTTGAGGACAAAGGGATATGCACACATGAATATGACAGCAGACAGTAATGATATAGTATTATAATAACCAGGTCTTGCAAAAAACACAGCATGCTGGCACAAACACTGGTTCAGAACTATTCTGAACCCTGAGAACCTTCGGTCAGTATTGTAGTGCTATTTCCAGGCTTGAAACCACTCATCTCAGATAAACCTGTTCATACTTATTTTGCTTTCATTCCAGAAAGGAAACAACTGCTTAGATAAAACCTGAGGGTTTTCTTCTTCCTTGCTCTGAAGGATCAGTGGAGGGCCACAGCTGCTGTGGGGCTGCTGTGAACTCCTGAAGGAGGTGGCATGGAGAACATAGAAACATAGAATTGTCAGGGTTGGAAGTTTCAACCCCCCTGCTAATGGCAGGGACACCTCCCACTAGAGCAGATTGCTCACAGCCCCATCCAGCCTGGGATTAAACACTTCCAAGGATGGAGCTTCCACCACCTCTCTGGGCAACCTGCTCCAGTGTCTCACCACATTCATGGTGAAGAAATTCTTCCTAATGTCTAACCTGAATTGACCTATCTCTAGTTTTAATCCATTCCCTCTGGTCCCATCACTGCCCGACAGCCTAAAAAGTCCCTCCCCAGGTTTCTTGTAGCCCCCTTCAGATACTGGACGGCCACAATAAGGTCTCCCTGGAGCCTTCTCTTTTCAGACTGCCTGTTGTGCTTCCTTACCAGCTTTGGGGCTGGGAATAATTTTATATCCCCCCTCCCCATTTCAGATCGACAGGGCTTGCAGGGATGTTGCACCTTTCTGTTTAGGAGAGCTGAGGCTTTCTTGCTGGGATCATCCAAATACCTCCCACTTCAGAATGTGTCTGGACTCTCATCTCTCCGCATTCCTCTGCCCACCACCCACATGAGTGTCCTAAATGCTTTGCTGTCTCAGTGTGGGATATTTGGTCAAAACTAAAAGCACAGCATCTACAAGCAGTCAAAGTAGAGGAAACAGTCATCTTTTGTACCCTTACATTCCCTGAAAGTACTGAGCTACAAAGGTGGATATAGGCCACTTTGATAACAGTGACTTTTCTGCATACAAGAAGAATTGAAACAACTATGAAGAAGCAGTTGCATAAACTTGCAAGGCAATAAGCCAGATAGTTTTGCTAAGATCATTTCCAGGCAACGTTCCACTCCCAGTGGAGGTTTCTATTGATCAGTAGTTATTTTTGCTTGCAATCAGCCATAGAGTTGGAAAAGAACCCAACTCTCTTTAACAGAGTATCATCATAAAGTGTATCAAAACTAGAGAGGACCTTTTGATTACAGGGTACATCCACTTGTTATTTTATTTCCTCTGTCTGCCTTCTGTTTGTGGGGTTTCTTTTTACTGTTTTCTTTTTCCATCACTCAGAATCAATAACAGCTCTGCCACAGCCAAACACCTGATTTTTGATATTTATAGCAGTACAAAGAACCAAGAGTTGTCGCAGGTTAGAGAGCACCAGTCCCACCCCATCCTGCTGAAGTAACTGGTACTCTGTGCAGAACGGGACTTCCACCAGTGGGTTCTGATGTGGATGAGGGTTTACAGGACTGGGTTTTCAGCTTTGTGCTGAAATATCACTCTGAATGACTCTGTCTTCAAACATGCTGGAGCAGCCTGGGAGTCTGCAGAGCTTGTTTTGTGGGGAACTCCACATCTAACTAATGTTTGTATCCATTGGTCCAATTTTGCTGTTGTCTTCTGTTACAAGAATGATATTGTGAAACAAATATGTATTTGGCTTTAACCACCATTAAATGTAGAGATCTATGAATGCAGGTTACTATAGTTACACTGGCATTGTGGGTAATTCTTTCATTATAACTGCTGCATGTTTGTATATAAACAGCTGAGCTGCATTTTTGTACTTTAATCTAAGAAGCCACAGGAATTGCTTTGATTTAAAATTTGCTGATCAAGCCTGTAACATTAAAAATGTGAAATCAGGATGAAATCAGCATAATTCACAACATTACTATTTTAAAACTTAAGGAAAAATGTGCTTCAGGAAGCTGAAAAAAGTGTTAGAATGATATACATGAGTGGGTCCACAATCCATTATGATTAAACATGTGCTTTACCATTTCACAGATTCAGATTTTAATGCCAAATGATAGGCTGCTGTTAAGCAGACCATGAATACAAAGGCTTGCTGTATGCTAGTGCTTCTGTGATACAGCCAGATCTATTAAAAAGGAAATCCTCCTGCTCAAATCCAGCTGTTTAGAGGTTTTGGTTGGGAGTTTTTGTGTGTGTGTGTTTTGGGGTTTTTTTTTTTGATTTTTTTTTTCTGGGGTATTTTTATGGTGTGACCATTCACCTCAATAAAATGCTTCCTATTTTAATACACTTAAAAAAAAGAATTAATAGCAAATTTTAATATTATTTTCAAAGACAAATGGAAGACCCAAAATAATTCTGCAGCTACTTCTTTTGGTAAGAGTCCCTAATTCACTATGCAAATTCACTACCAGAAGTCACCCCAATTTCTCAATGAATTTATCCAAGTACTTGAGAAGAAGAAAAGTGCAAGATAACATTCTGCACTTCTTGTAAATGTCTTAGGAGCATCTCTGCTTTATCTGATCTGCAGCCATAACCACAAAACAGGGGTGAAACAGCTCAGAGCTTCCAGGAAATGTTGCCCAGAAGATGAGCAAGACAACAGGAAAAAGAAGATAAAGAGCATCACTGTCCCCAGCTGGTGTCTCATACAGCAAGACACATAAGGGAAGAGCGAGGAGGCAGAGAGGAAACCATAGCCTGCAAAGGGGATGGCTCCAAGATGAGCTGGAGGAAAAGGGTAGGATTACTCATCTCCTTTGGGTGCTGATCGCTGAAGGACTCCTAACAAGTCAGAATGAAACAACAACAAAAATACCAGAGTCATTTCCTATGGACACTTTCCCCTGCACATTTTCAGCTGACAGAGAGAGAAAGGCAATAAATAGTTCCTTCTGAAGGCAGACCAAGACCAATCTATCACCAGCGGGTCCATCTCAAAATAACATGACCCCAATTTCATAGCCTTCCCTTTCAAAAATCAGCGTGAAGTGCAGTAGACAGCATGAAAGTTGAAACTACCTTTCCCTTGGGAACAAGCTGTTTTGGGAACCTGACAGACCTGCTTAACAACCAGTCCAGCCCACTGTGAATGTGGTTTACAAAGCCCCTGTATTAAAAGCAAGGTAGCATAATGAGGTCTGTCCTATCTCTTGTAGCATTAACTATAAATGAACACATTGACTCCTACCAAAGTGAAGTTCATTAAACAGGGGGATACGGCTCATTGTCCCTAAGCTCTTCCTTTTGGGTTAATTAAGATTTAAAGCATTATGGGTTTGTACCAGAGATTCAAGCACCTCAGTATTTGATATCAAGGAACAGAGTTAAATGGAAAAATTTGCAATCTGAAGGTCCATCCCCGTGTAATCCAGTACAGCTCCTACCTACCTGCTCAAAGATTTCAGCTAAAGAAGCAGCTCTGCTAATGTTAAAGATCCAGAACAGTTTAAGGTACTTCTTGAACTGTAATAACCAATGGAAGACAAGAAACCATTCTCTTTATGATCTATGCTTACTTTTGCTGAATACATATGAACTAGTTTGCACTCTCAAGTCTTATCAGGATTTTTGTCTAAATCAACCTGCCAACCACTCAAAAACTGAACAGAAGCTCATGCTGCTTCTGATAGAGCCACTAAACTCATTGATGGCAAGTATGCAGAGACTTAAATGGACATCTGCAAAACAAAGGGCATGGGATAAAAAATAGAGAAGAATATTGCAGGGTTTCACCCCCATCTCCCTGCAGTAGCCATTTCTACTAATTCTGTTCCTTGCATCTTATACACTGTAATTCACATCTCAAAATTTCCTTAAGTTTTCTTTTAATTTAGCTGTTTTACTCTCAGTTCTGTCTTTTGCATTTAATGCCTCTGACTTTATTCATGACAGGTAGGATTGCTTATTTAAAATAACACGTTTTTAATATATGCATTAGTGCTGTTTTAGGAACAGAATAGTCTCTACTTGGTCAGATTAGTGTATCTCTCATTTAATTACAACTTGAAAGGTTAGAAAGTTTTATCATGCACACATATTCTCTGGGAATTATCTGACTCTAAAATATAATTAATCATCCTCTGTCATGCTTTTATTATACCCACTGCTCTCTGGAGTCGTTCCTTTATTTCTTCTTCATTCATATTCCTCTGACCTTCCTCTTCACTCTGTTACCACAGAACCCAGGTGAATTTTAGTGGACTGATCAGAAATGAGTGGATATTGTTAAACCTATTTGTCAACCACATTATCAACTCACAAACATGAGATCTCTGCATATGTTTAGCATTTTCCATATATAGCAGTCCAAGTATTAACATGGATGGCATCTGTCAATGTTGACTAAAATTAAATTTTGGAACTACTGTAAATAATAAAGCAGTCATATAAAGATTATTTCTCTGGAGCATAAGCTACCAGTAAACATGATTTGCATATTGTGCTTACAGCTGTTTCAACAGGAACTGTTTACTGTGGTTCATTAAAATGATTTGAATTGTCAGATTTCAGGATAGTTGCAAGTCTACATATAGCAGCCTGGATGAATGTGGTCACAATTCAGGTTTTCAGAACTAGGCACATGTGTAATGGATTAGTGAGCTGAATTGAATAATAGAGCTTAAAAAGAGATCGTTAATCACATGTTTCTGACAAGAGAAATGGAAGAGGGAGTACCTCTGAGAGACATTCCTAAGAAACAAAGAGTACAAATAGCAAAGCAATGTCCCCTGTGAAAAGAAAACCTCTTTTATAGACCTACATCTCACTTCCATTCAACACATCACAATCTTTTCTATTGACTTAGTGGAAGTTAAACTGGGACTTGGCCATGAAACTTAAACGATATTTCCATATAATACTCTTGATCTGGATAATAACATTCATACATCTAGGAAATGTTTTACTCTAACTTACGTTAAATCTGAACTTTTTTTTTTTTTCCTCATGACCATTTTCTCAATCTATCTCATTCCAACATAACATCAGGAAAGTCTAGATTGTCTCTCCTTTCTCTTCCTCCCTATACACATAATTTCAGCAGAGCAGTAAAAATCATGCAGAAATTTGATTTCAGCTATGGAGCTGTCTCTTCCCAAACAGAAAAATGGAAAAATGGTGCAAAGACCACATTAAAAGGAATCGTGTGCTATGAAGGCATGTGAACACACAGGCAAGACTCACCAAAGAGCCCCAGTACTCATCTCTGTGATTACTGCTGTATTTTAAAGTTCAGCTGTGCAAGAGAAGATCAGCAGAGAGAGCATCATTGACATCACTTAGAGTTTTGAGGCCAATTCATCTTTATGCCAGACCCTCTGGGTGTGAGCCTGAGCCTGGTGGGGCTGGCTATGAGCTTGATGCTGGACCCCAGGTGACTTCAGCTTCCCTTTATCACATCCCCCAGTACACTCAGTCCCAGTTTGCATGGGAAATTTAAAAGGCAAATATTGTGAGTAACTAGGACAGCAGCAGCTGCCCTCTTTTGGTTATCTAGCCTTCCAAGTTTCCACTACCTTGCTACCCTTTCTGGCTCTCAGCCATCATAAGAGGTCCTCAAAAGGGTCCTAGATGTGCACTACTTTTTCTCCGTTTGCTGAGTGTGTGAGTTACATGGAGCAGCAGAGAGGACAGGCACTGCCTGACTGCTCACTCTACTGCAGGCAAATCAATAGATGTGACACCCACTTGAACAGCTGCGTCCTGAGCAAAAACATTCCATTTTTGCCTTCTCTCTGTGTGCAACTCCTTGCTCTTCGCAGTCCTGAAGTATTTTTCAACATTATTGAAAGAGATAAGAATACCAGAGTGAGAGATAAGGATACCAGAGTGCAGCACTAAACTTTTATAGCATTTGGACATCACTGAAATTGTCAGTGCAGCTTTTAGAGGTGTATTTTCCAGCCAGGACCCAACTTAGCTGGAAGAGAAAAGGAAGTAATTGCCAGGGTTCTGCAGTAAGCATGATTAACCAGTGCTAGCCTGTGAGCTTTGGTGGTCAGTAACCCACGACATTTGACTCCTAAGTCTGCAGTCCAAAAGCAATGGGTGTTTCCACCGCTCACAGAACAATAAAGGAATTTAAATTCTACATTTGCCATAATAATCACAGCTTTAGCAAAACACATGGAATAACTGTCCAAGGAAAGTGCTCTGCAACATATTTTGCAGCAACAGGGTCTCTGTCTCAGAATGAACACGCATGCGAAATATTTCAGCAGCAGAAATTCTCTTGCTCATCACAGACAGACAGATTTGCTTCCAGGACAGCCTGTCCACACTGGAAAAGTCTGCTAAAGAAATGTGGTCCTTCAAGAATGCTGGAACAAGGAGGACATGAGAGAAGAAATAGTTTATTTAGTTTCCCAGTCAGCTCTGAGATCGAGAAGGAAATTGGTTTAGGTCAAAATATATATATGCCTTTTTAACAATAATGAAACCTCTGCATTTGGCATAGACACAATCTGAAATGCTTCATTTAACCTACAATAAAGTATTTTATTATGTTTTTTGTTTATTTAAGTCCTGAACAAAGGATTGTTTCCTTTTTTAGTATGTAGAGCTATTTTTTTTTTAAACTAAAAAAATGCTGATTTGAAGCAAAAAGCTAAGAAGTTGGAGCATTAAAGTGCTGAAATGAAACATTTTGCCATTTCCCATGAAATGGCTTTGAATTCTCTCTTGTTCCTATATTTTTCATCAGGAGCTATTTATAAGATTTGACCCAAATACTTTTCTCCCCAGCTAGCTTCTATTTTTCAACTAATTTATTAGTTGTCCAGTAAAGTAGTGCCCAAGATCTAAAGGTAACATCAGTTTAGTTATCTAAAGAAAGCAGTAAAAGAAACACCTCTTAACACCTCAGAAAGGAAGAGCAAAGGGAAAGAAAGACTTTCCTTGCTGCACTTCTGTTTCTCAAAAGATTTTCTAAGAAGGGGCCCTGAGAATAGACAAGCTATGTCTTCAAAATGCATCTTGTCTTATTTGACAACATGTTCCTTACCTGGTGTCAACCTGTAGTGATACTTTTTAATGCCTGGTGCATAGGCAGAAGCCCAAGTATTTGTTATGAAATCACATTAGTGCTCCTGCTCTGCCATCCTCCAGGCCCTGATGCAGGGATCTGGAGCTGTGTCCCCGCCTTTTCAACACATGCAAGTAAATCTCATGAATTTCTGTGCATTTAGAGAGGAATTTATGCACTGGGTGATGACTTGGGCAGGAATGACCATATTTCTGTGGCCAAAGACACAGCTGTTTGGGATATGAGAAACACTGAGTTTTCTCCTAGCAGATACAGAGAGGACTCTGGGGAGATCTTATTGTGTTCTTCCAGTGTCTGAAGGGGGCCTACAAGCTGGGAAGGGACTTTTTACAAGGGCTTGTAGTGACATGACAATGGGTAATGGCTTCAAATTGGAAGAGGATAGATTTAGACTAGAAATTATCAAGAAGTTCTTCACTATGAGGGTGGTGAGTCACTGGAACAGGTTGCCCAGGGAAGTTGTGGATGCTCCATCACTGGATGTGTTCAAGACCAGTCTGGAGGGAACTTTGAGCAACCAAGTCTAGTGGAAGGTGTCCCTGCCCACGGCAAGGGGGTTGAAACTAGATGATCTTTAAGGTCCCTTCCAGCTCAAGCCATTCTATGATATGTTAACAGAAGCAGATATTCCAGGTGTAATCTGGATTTTGCTCAGGAGTTGTGTTCTGAGCTGTAGAGCAGATACTGAAGTATGATTGCTCAGGTTTTCTGCTGTTTTCTATCCCTACCATTTTTTCCATTTACTCATGTTGTGTTCTGGTTTTCAGTTTAAGACAATTTATTGGAGCCAAGATGCTGACACCAGATAGCACTGCAGAAGTTGCCACAAAGACTACTTGTGGGTAAGTGCTAAACTGCCAGAAACGGGTTCTTTTATTTTAGCAAGCAGAAAGCTTTTAAGATATTTCAAATTATATAACCACGTTTCTTCCAGGAGAAAGACAGACCGTATTGAAGTCAAAATCAAAACTCCCATTTACTTAAAAAGGACAAAAAGTTAAAAATCTAAAACTTCTGTAGCATAAAAAGAGAATCATAAGAGAGCCAGCAATCCCATTCATTTGCTGGGTCTGTCTGAAGAGTCTGGTTGGAGTAGCTTTTTATAACCTCCCTTTTTCTTTTTCTTTCTTTCCTTTTTTTTTTTTTTTTTTTTTAAAAGACTGAAGAAAAGAAATGACCTGCAAAGAGGAAAAGCAAATGGATGACTTTTTTTTTTAATCTGCAGGGAAAAAAGAAAAAGTGATTTTTGGTCTTAGGTCCAAGTTCTGAAAAATCACAGTAATTTGTACTAACTCAGTCCTCACCCTTTATCAGCAAAGACTGCTGTCTGCACCAGATTACTAACAATGACTTGGTGATGGCTGCAGCACACCCAAACGTCACACTGAGATCATTTTTAGAACCACACGACGCAGTCATTCCCTTGTAATGCAACTGCAGACCAGATTAAATAATGCAAGCTGCCTCCAGAACAAAGAGGTTTTTCAAGCATTTGTTTATATACTGAAGTCATCGATGTTCTATGAACTATCAAAACTACAAAAAAAATTAAAAAATTAAAAACATTAAAAAAAAATTGAGAAAATGAGTGAGCACTTGCAAATTCATAACCAGACCTTTACAGTCAGTCAAGTTGATTCAGCCAGTAGGTGGAATCAGGAACTGTGGATTACCCTGCTGCAGGACAATACGCACAGGACCTTGGTAGAGCATTAAAGGCTGCAAACAGACAGCAACAAATATTAGGTATCTAAACTCTATCACAAATCAGCCTGGTAACAGCACATGAGAAGGCTTGCAATGACCTCAGCACCGCCGCACAAACTCTTATCTGCTAAATTGCTTTGCAATAACCTCACCTCATGTCCTTGACCACACTTTTAAAAGTATTTGTCTCTTGCTTTCCAAAGAGCTGACAGTCCTCCTTTAGGGCTCCTGAATATTAGAAAGATTTTTGGGTTTTGTGTTTGTTTTATTTTCTTAAATTTATTAACTGCTCTTGCTTTTCTCTTTGAGATGCAGTCCATTCCTCCTTCTTACAATTGATACACAGCTGAAGAGCTAAACCAACTTTGGAACAGGGTATTCATCACGTGAACAGCTACAGCTTTAATTAGCCAACGGGTAAATGAAAGAATTACCTATGGCAATGCATGAAATGGGACAGATTCAAAGGACTCTGTAAGAAAGCATCCTTTGAAAAAAAAGTAACAAACAATCAAAAAGGAAGGATTTAAAAAACAATAGAAAACCTCAAAAGAAGCCAGTCTTTTGTATGTAGGTACTTTACAATAGCTATAGAACAGATGTTCATTTTTTTTTTTTAATACAGACTGAATATTTCTGCATGAAATCAATAGGATATCCTGGTGGATTAACTAGGGGACCCAAGACTGTATCATCCCGGATCCTGGGTTTAGTGTACATCAGTTCATTGTAGATGTTATTTGCTGCCCCTTTGAATTCTCTTGTTTCAACCACAAGGAAAATGTGCAGGGAACTACAGCCTGACCACATGCCAGAGTCACATTACTGAGCCTCATCTAGAGCAGGCTGGGAAAAAAACTCATCTCTCCTGCCACTGCAGAGTCCTCTTACACCAGGCTGGTCCTGGTGGTGAGATACACATTGGAGTCCCAACTGCTCAACAAATGGGGAAGAGGGCTTACACTGGCTAACTCAAGCATTACCCATGGGAAAATATGCTTTCCTAAATCTTCCTTAAGGAACATCTTTAAGATATTCTTTGAAACTCCTGGAGAAATATCCACTGTCCAAATACACAGTATGACTATGGTTTGGCTTTTTTAGTCCTTTATCTCCTTTCTATTGTAAGTCTCTCTCCCTGTCTCTCTACAGTTTTCTGGGATGGAAGGAATTGACTGTGATATTTGTCTCCATTCAGGATTCTTTCCCCTTTTCTTTGCATGTTCCACCCTCTCCTGTCTTTTCTATTTATACAGCAAACTTTTTGAATTGGAGACTTTCTCCTGTTCTGTCTGTACTGTGTCTCATCACTGCTCTCTCTGTTGGCACAACAATAACAGACTTGATAATTATTATTGGTCCATGCTATTAAAACTACATCAGTGACATGAATGTGCACAAACATCAAGCTGCTGGGAAGACTATCTGTACATATCTTAGCAGATGTCCCGTGCGTGTGAGAAGCTGAGGTAAGGACCTAAATAAGTACAAATCTGTTTACAAAATTATGAAAATGCTCAGGAAAGATGGACTTAGGTGGTACAGCACAAAATGGAGGTGTCCTGGTGCTAGATACTTAGTTCACCTATCCTTGTTTTACATCAGGGGTCATACTCCATTACCTTTTGCTCCAAGCTCCAAGTCAAATTTGATTAGGGACTAATCTGATTCCACATAATGAGAATACTATTTAGGACGCATGCTTTAAATGTGGCTTTTAGTCCACAGTTTGTTAGGTTAATGAATTTAACAATTGAGATGATTTGTACGTTCCATGGATGATTTGGCATGGAATGCATCTGTAAAATGTGCAAAACTGGCTAAAAATGACATTTCAAGCAAAACAAGCAAATAATTACAGCGGATGCTACAACTTGCATTTGTCCTTTACTAATACATAGGTAGTTAACATTCTTCCAATGTTTTTAAAAGTATAGTTAGAAAGCATGAAATGAGAAAGAATCTCTCGGACAGATAAAATGCAAGAGGAATATTTTCATTTTCTGAGCAGATCTAGCAAAGGACTTGGGTGCTACAACTCCCACCCTTACACGGTGCCTCCAGATGAGCATGAAACATTCCATGCTTGGAGCACAGAGCACCTGAAATCAGCACTCTTGTTGAGTTAACCATCAGCAGATGTGGGTCAGATTTGGAATTTAACCCCAACTCACCAAATGCCCTACTCCCACCTCATTTCTGAGGAAAAGCCCTCCAGGACCCTATCTGAACACATGCATCCACAGCTTTTCTTTCCAAACATGGGCTCTGATCAGTCTTTTTGCTTTTAAAATGTAGTTAATGGCACTAGAGCTTTCCTTTTTATTGCACAGAAGTTTTGTAGCTAAAGGATTCAACCAGCAAAGCAGAGGCACAGATGCTCTCATCACCCACCCCTGCTGAGCACCCTGGTTATTAAATGATTGGCAGAGCAACCCCATGCTGCTGGGTAGTGGAGATAACAAGAAAGCTGATAACTACTTCTGGAAAGGCAGAAGCCCTGGATCCTGGCCCCTGCTTCCAGAAGTATGGGCACATTTTATCCAGGCACTTGAGGCATGCTGTTAAACCAAAGCATTTAGGTATCCCCAGAAGTGGGTAACTCGATGAGCTTTCAGAGTTGCAGTTTCAGACACAGGAACCTGAATTATGCCCAAGCCTTACAGTAATGCTCAATCCTCTATTGGATTTGTCTTGCTTGTTCCTACTCCAGGATGTGAGAGCCAATTGCTTGTCAGAAGCACTGAAGCAGAGTGGTGGGTGGGCAGAGAAACTCTAATAGCACTACAAATCAATAATGACTTTTCTTGTATTTCAAGTTTGTTACAGCCCAAAGCTCTGCAATCAGATGCTGCACATATCATTGCTCTTTTTCAAGATTTGAAGGCATGAGGACTGTATTGGTGAACAGAGTACTTGGGAGATTTTGTGCCAAGACAGCTATTCTAGGGGAAAGAATGTTGTATTTCTCAGGGCACCATCAGGCTCTTGAAAGCAGCAGCAGCAACAAGGCCATCTGAAGAATGTCCTTACATACAAAACGTGGAGGGGAAAAAAAAAAAAAAATCATCTACCATGGTTACACTGCATCTCAGGGCTCACCCTTCTGTGTTTCCTTAGAGCTCTACTGCAAAGATCATCTTGCTGCCAGCATATCACAAATTCCTGTGCTCCCAATGGTAGCTTCAGGGAACGTGAAGTTCACCTTCTGTTTCCTCACTGAGTCAAAACCAAAACCTACAGGGAGAAGTGGTGATGCCTTCAGTCAGAAAGGGTGACAAGTTCAAGAAAACCTGGAGAAGGAGAAACCTCTTGGTGAAAAGGTGCCAACTGATGCCTGGAAGTTGCTGCAAAAGGTGATGAGACACTCCTCCCCTGTTCTCATTCTTGAACACTCATGACAGTGAATATGCCACCCATGGCAACCTGCTTTTATTGAAACCTGTTTGCTTTTACAGCAGTTTAAATATAATTTACAAATTACACAGGATCTCAGATTAGCAATCTGTGAGTTTCTGTGCTGCTGAGTGCAAGTCAGCCCTACTTTGCAAGGTGAAGAGGAGCTGCCCCACTGGCCACCTCTCCTGGGTGCACCATGGACTTGTTGGGTCCACATGGAAATACAGATGTACGAGTTCAGAGAGCTTTCAATTTCACCTCACAAAACCCACAAAAGCTCAAAATTATACTGCTCTGAATCATTGTTGTGTCATCCTATTTAAGGCAGAAGTATTATCTCTCACTTTGCTCTCCTGCTGAAGCAATATCTCGCCGTTAAGCACATGGGGTATATCACAGGATTCGCCTTAGGGCAGAGATTGTAGTGACTACATTTCATAGCTAATGAGCTTCTGAGAAAAGGTTGGACAAGGAAGAGAAAAAGAAGCAGCCACAATGCTTTTAGTTATATATCAGTCATTTGAGCAATCTTATTCCAGCTTGATGTGAACATAAAATAATTAAGGTTCATGCTGTAACTTACTGAGCTACAAGTAGCAGACATGATCTGGGGTGGATCATACCTCTCTCACTGACAATCCAGGATCAGTGCCTTCTGAACAAACAGCCCAAGCACAGGAGAGCCTGATAGACGTTTTATAAAAGTACATTTATGAGGAGGTCCATACTTACTGACACAAATTTACTCAGCTGCTTTTGTCCAGCTGAGGTTCTTGATGATAGCAGGCCAGGCTAGGGGAACATAATGAGAAATAAACACCTGGTGTAAGTTCTGCTGTTGTCTTGAAGTGCCTCAATTGAATTTAATGGTGATTGTTTACAGAACAGAGTACCATACCAGTTGTAAAGTGGGAGAGCAAGCGAGCAGATGACAGGGAGAGAAAGCGATATGCATTTCCCTTTCCCAGAGTATGTTACAGAAACTACAGTATTAATTCTCCAAAGTTCTTTCCTTTGAGACATCTTATATTAATCTGATGTTACTATGATGCTACAGAGTCCAGCATTTATAGAAATAAGCTGGCAGTACTATACCAATATTAGCATTTAGAAGAATTTATCTGGTTGAGTTAGCTTTGGACACATGTGCATTCCGTTGAAAAAGCACGAGAGGATCTTCAGCAAGAAATAATCATTGCAATGAGCACGACACTGAAAGCAAGCCCTGTTGATTGCTGGATGCTGACCAACGCATTAGCGATCCCAACAACTGCATGCTTTGCGTGGGTATTTAAACATATCTATTGCTCACATCATCTTCACGGTTTGCTTACCGCTGACCTTCTGATTTCAGCTACTCATAATAACCAGCGGTAATTTGCCAAAGGTAACAATGGAACCAAGTAACAACTGTACTTAGGCTTAGCTCCCATATTGCCACAATATTATAACTGTATTAGCATCTGATGGCAGGGAAGATTTCAAGTCCCAGCACAGTGAAATAAGTGTTGCTAAATGTTAGACTACTGTGAAAGATTCAACAAAACATAATTACCATGATTATAAGCTATAAAAAGTAACATTATGAAAGAGCTCACTTAATACAAAGGAGAAGAGGAACAAAAAATAGATTTCTGTTGAGATGTCCCTTTTACACCATTACAGAACATTTCAGCAGTGGATACGAAAAGCCAGGTTGCTGTATCTCGAAAAGCAGAGATGATTGTGTTTTTCATTATAACGGTGCTATCTCCTTACTTCCCCCCCTCCAACTGGTTCTACTGGTTTCGTTTTGATAAGAGTTAATTTCATGGGCCATGACCAACTTGTCACCCCACAGAAGCAGTAAAACAACAAATCTTTCACACAAGGAGTTTCACATGACTCACAGTGGCATATAGAATGAAATGGACTTTGAAAGGGTCCAAAGCAAACACAGAAATAGTGAGAAAACCACATGAATATAGACCTTCTACCAGGGACTATATAGAAAGATACCTTCTTTTGGTAGAAGCAGAGATTAGATTTTCATTATCATTAGATTTTCTGTAAGCAGACCAGTAGACCTGACACAAGCATACATCGTATACGATATACGGTACATAACATCAATGTGCATGGGATGTGCCACTTTGGGATAACATTCATCCCAGAATATGCATATATAAGTTTGTTACTTGAGTAAGCACCTGCTCTTCCTCTACCTGGCCTATGTCAGGTCTATATTTCAGCTTTTGACTCACTCATGAATCAATTTTGGGAACTTTTTGCTGTTTGATGTAAGGGAATGTTTACCAGAATCACAGATTGCCAGCTATTTTTCTACTGTTACTTTGTGTTGGCATTTTCTTTTTCCAGTGGAAAAGTAAGCATACAAAGGTGCATACAAGCAATGCAGCTTGTTAAAATATTTTAATGACAGATGTTGCATACAGCCACAGTGCTACTTAGTTTTCCTTCTTTTCTTTTTTTCTTTTTTCTTGTCTCATCAGGCGTTCTTATCAATTGCTTTTTTTCCCCTCACTATTATAGTTCTGAGTTATATTCATCTCGGACTCTGCTTTGTCCAGAATTAAAAGCATGACCTAGAAATTCCTTACAAATGAAAAACGATTGCCAAAATAATTTAAAGTTTTAACTAATGATTCTCTTGAGTAACTTATACATGGGTCATCATATTCTTGTTCTGGATAACCTGTTATTTTTCCTGTGTGGGGAGGCTTTTCTTAGTTAGATAATAACGTCCTGCCTTATTAAGAAACCAAAGCATGGAAAAAAAAAAAAAAAAAGAAATCTGAAAAAACATGTTGAGCCCTTTTTTGTGCTTCAGAAAACTCAACTCTCTATACGTGCTGTAAGAGCATAGATCTGTTGTGCCATTCACTGACTGAATGGAAGCAGTTTGAATTCAGTGGTGATACACTAAAAGACTGCATGTGAAGAATATGGCATTGTTGAAAGGAGAAGATTCATATAAACAACTGAGTCCATTTTCTGTATCATGAAAGGCAGAGGAGAGGGATGGTGTGGTTTTAAAGTCAGAGGCAACCTAAGGTACACCTAGGACATGTGAGTTCATCTGACACTCTGCTTTTTCGGGAGCCTTGATGGGAGCGAGGCAGAGAGTGATGCTGTCAGAAGCACTTGCCTGCATCTTTAGCTATTTAAATAACACAGGTAATCTTCATCATCATCATCAAAATGTATTTACACATGCACCAAAGGCAACGTTTCTATTAAATTCATGCCAGGTATTGAACAAAAGAGAAAAGCAGAAATAAAACCAGCATTTACTATCTTTGCCTGTAGTATGTTCTCTGAGGTGTGTTTACACAGCATGAGGAATGTCCCAAAAACCAGCCTCATTAGTGGTCTCCCACCTCCTCTGACTGCCATTTAAGGAAAGACTTCAATCATGACACGATCACATAGTGCTGAAGAACAGAAAGCCAGAAGTTGTTCAGAAACCCACAGCATATTCATTAGCAGCCCTGGGAGAGATGTGTATTCTTCCAGCAGCTTTTCAGGCAGACGTGTCTATTGATCTCTGCAAGCTGCCTCCTTCAGAGGAGCTGCACAGCAGTCCTGGTCTCATCTTCCAGATGTCCCCATCTCTTCTGGAAATAACTACTCTCCTAAGAGCAGGACATCCTGGTTTTGCCCTCTTCTACCTTCAGACCCCTCCAGAATTCACTTTTTGTGCATGTGTTGAAAATCTAGTTACAGCAGCTTCTGTATCACCTTCCCACTCTTTCTTCCAAGCTGGCAAGTCACCAGAACCTCTCATTTTTTATTTTTCTTTTTCCTAAATTATAGCCAGCAACAGGAAAAGCAGAGAGACAGCGATGGGTATTGGGCAGGGGGTCAGTTTTGGTGGTGTTTGAGGTAAATGAGCTCAGCAGTGCCATCGCCCACTCCATGGTGTGGGGAGCAAGCTCCTGAGGAGAAAACAGTATAATCTTGCTGGGCTCCTAGACAAGAAACGAGGTGTCGCACTGCAGGCAGGACCTTGTTCCCTCTGCTGCTGTTCAGGAGATAGACCTGCCTACATCATGGCTCTGCAACCTTTGGTTTAGACCTAATGATTTATTATTTTGCAACTCAGTCACAAGCACTGGGACATAGCACGGTGGGAACCTTTTACATATAAAGAAGCGCTGGGACTTCAGCTTTACTTAGAATTACTTTACATGATCTGCTGATCATTTTACATGACTAATGAACAAATAGAATGTAAAGTTTTCTGGTGTAAGTGATAAAAATCAATTTACATTCATTCCAATTATTTTCCAAATTCAGCTCATAGGTGACAAATAAATGCTTAAGCATATTGGGGGAGTACGTGCCCTTTATTTAAACAGCAATATAGATAGCAATTAAAGGACAAATTAGTTATACCTTTTGACTTATGTGCAAAGAAGAGAATTGCTATAGTATTAAAGAGTTTTTAACTAGTGGGTAGTCTGGTAATTAGGGAGCTGTCAGAGCTTGTTACGTTATCTTGCAGCAGTTGGTGTTCAAAATACTTCTTGCCACTCATGATCTGAGTGGGATGTTGTTAATATGCAGCTACAGTCTACCAGAGTTCAAAGGGTAGAATTTAATTACAATACTGTAAATTCTTAATTTTCAATTACTATGACACTAGGGAACTGCCCTTGAGAAAGGGCAGATAAAAGACATTTTGGCATTTACAAATGTATGAATAAATAGGAAGGCAAAGAGAAATAATATTCACAGGATTGGTAGAGTCTCAAGTTCTGCAGTTGCTTTTTTAATTTATTTTTTTGCCATACTAGATTGCGAAACGGTTTTCCCGTGTCAACAGTTACAATGCATCAATTGCAAATATTATCTCACTCCAGGCAGCAGTTTCAATGCCATCAAAAATAATACTTTGATCTGCAGTGTATTGTAAGGCGACACACAGCTGATGGTCACAAGAGTTATGTACAGAAAATAACTACCTATTCTGGGAAAACCCCCTATTTGAAATCAAATGTCCAGCTACCTTGGAAGTCCCCTTTATTGTTGACTTCACAAGACCACTGAGGTCTATGCAGACATAGAAATATTTGGGAGCAGGCCTTTCTCAGCAAACTCAGCAGTATAGAAATGATCCAGCTTCACCACCAGCTAAATTCCATCTGGAGCTTGTGGCCCACACTGTAAATGACAGATCAAAGTATGTTCCTGCCTTGATGATGCTCCGTTACTAACTACAGTTGACCAAGTATACCCAGCCTCAGCATACAAGAAGACTTTTGTATGAAAGGCCATATATTCTTCAGAAGGTGCACAAGGGATTATCCTAGTCAGTCTTAATGAGGAAAGCAGAGAAGTGAGGAAGAAAGATTACCTAGGTAAAGTAAGTTAAAAAGACAAGTAACTTTTTGCCCTGTGAGTGCTACTTCAGTCCTGTTTAGGAGGGAGAACACTGAACACTGGCCCCACGTAGCCTCTCCCAAAGAGAGCATCACCTTTGTGCTACCCTTAACGACACAGCCTGTTCTATATCACCTACAAGTACACACACCAAGTGCATTTTGTCACCGAAGTGCCAACACGAGTGTTCACTCCAGGGCAGAGCAGCTCAAAACAGAAACTCACACATAAACCCCTTCCTCGTGCCCGTGGTGAGGTGAGAAGCAACCCTGCTCGCCCTCACCCACATGAAGAGCCTCGTGGTGAAGGGGCTTGCTCACCACCTTTGCCTGGAGCGGGAAGGTTTCCAGCTTCTCTTGTCCTAGGAGTTATTAGAGACAGCTCTGAAACAACCCTTCACAGAAGGATAACAAGCAAATCCCCCACATAAAGGGAAAGAGAAAATGCTCCATGACCCTGGGACATGTATTTTATCATTGAGGAGTACGAGGGACTTGCATTTTAGACTTAGAGTCAAGTTATTGAAGGATAGCAAGTCACACCAAGCTAGCAGAGGTGCCCTAACCATTAAGGTGCGCACTCCTTGCCTGCAGCGAGTGCAAGCTGCCTCAGCTCCTCTTTACACCTTTGGGAAACAGCTTTCAGGAGTTGTGTTCACCAGTGTAGACAGTTACAGGGGTTCTGTTGGCCAGTTATGTTATTACTACAGGTTACTGATTTACAGAGGAGCCTTCAGCAGATGCCACCAGCCTGTTTCAGTGGGAAAAACTGTACGTGACCTGCAGAACTTGACCTTCCAGATCCACTGCAGATCTGCAGTCACTATATTCACGCAGTTCTGAATACTAGCTTCACAGCTCCCAGTGAAACTAAGCAAGCCCAAACTCACAGAAAACTCAATGTTCCTCTCTGAAACGGCAGCGATTTTATTTTATGATGGTCTTCGTGCCAAATTTCACAACCAGCCACAATCTGGGGGGCTGCAGCAAAAGTAATATTTGTGTGCGTTTCCTAACAAATCTACAAAATAAAAAAAGAATGCTCCAAAACCAAATACCTAAAGAAATCTTTGATTCAAGCTGAATAAACAGCTATAATTGAATCCTGTGAAACAGACTGTCATTGGGGGTGGGGGGGGAGGGGTAAGTAGCCGTGATCGGAAGTTTACGTAGCGTGAGGCTCTGCAGTGGGAAAATGTACTATTAAAGTATTTTTTCTTATGTATTTTTAAAACATTCATAATTTATATAAACCCACCAGGTGGTACCTTTCAAGTTATTTAGAATGAAAGGCCAATCAAAAGCTCCTTAGGTTTTGACAGTGTGATACAATAGCTGTCACAGTATGTATAGTTAGACAACTCTTACTCAGTAATGTGGGGAACAAAAGCACAATACTTTGTGTTCTCTGTCAAATCAGGAAAGTCATTTCACTGCTTACATTGATTTACATGCATGGCAGGTCAGTCCAAAATGCAGGTGCCTTATGCAAGAAGGGACAGGAAGAGAAAAAGGTCAGAAACCCCATCAAAACCACCAAATATAAAGCAGTTTCATTAGGTTTTCACAGATGCATGAAGGCAATCCCAACTGAAGCATGTCCTTCAAGTAACACACGTGTAGCATTATCCTAATTTGCTCAGTTATTCAGCAGTGGAGATCATGTCAGCTTGTTAATAAGGCAATTAGCATGTGAGACACCAACACAAAGAAGTAGGAAAACAATCTGTTTTCTAGTTGTAGGTGCATAGAAATAATTTAGGGTCTTTAATTTCCAATTCTGAGCTCTGACTAGTCCCTTGCTTTGTTTTTTTGCAGAATGAAAAACAAAACTAACGCAAAACCTCTAGCCTCAGGTCCCTCTGTATAATCTCTCTCTATAAGTCAGTGGGAGTCTACAGATATGGCCAAGGGCAGATTTTGTCTCTTGTGCTTGTGATTAGTGATTTGAGGAGGTAAGAACAACAAAGAAAAGAAAAATAGAAACAGAACTTATTTTATGTAGGGCAGCAGTTTTTCATGCTCTGGGCCACTCCATACCACGGCTTTAGCTTTGACACGGACCAGCTTTGAAAAGGCACATAGTAAAAAGTAACCATGATTACACTGGCAGGGGGGTTGGACTAGATTATCACAGAATGGCAGTGGTGGAACTTCAGATGTTCCTGGTTTTGTTTGTTGCCCTTTGTCCTATCACTGGGCACCACTGAAGAGTCTGGCCCCATCCTCTTGATACCTGCCCTTTAGATACTGATAAGCATTGATAAGATCCCCAACAGTCTCCTCCAGTCTAAACAGACCCAGGTCTCTCAGCCTTTTCTCATCATGGAGATGCTCCAGTTCCCTCAGCATCTTCATAGCCCTCTTGGACTCTCACCAGTAGCTCCCTGTCTCTCCTGAACTGGTGAGCCAGAATTGAACAAAATAGCCCAGATGTGGCCTCACTATGTCGGAGTAAAGAGCAAGAAAAACCTCCCTCAACCTTCTGGTCACACTCCTTAATGCAACCCAGGATATAATTGGCCTTCTTGGCTACAAGGGCACACTGCTGGCTCATGATTAATCACGAGTTCCAGAGGTCCCTTCCAATCCCTACCATCCTGTGACTCTGTGCTCCATGGGGCAGGCAAATCTACTTTTCATTATGTGTTCTAGTACTAGTCAAGACTGGTGACAACAGCACTAACAACATCTAAGGCATTTCCCCCCTCCTGCAGCTGTGTGTGGTGCAAGATCTGCAGCTCCCTGCACTCGGGGAGGGGATGTACTGTGACATTTTGCAGTGACAAGCTAACTATATTGGCACACGGAGGAGAACAGCATCATACCAATGAAAAGAGTACGTATCCTGTAAGAACCAAGGCCCTGGCAGTGCCATGCATTCACAAATGTGTTTCAAAAGCAGCCGGTCATCCAATGGCATCACATTATCCTGATCATTTTGATTTGTCCAGTGCACAAAACCCAATTATACTGGATGGGGTGGGAGAGGAACATTTTTTCCTGAACTTTGGTAGTCAATTTTTTTCTAGACTGACTCCCAGAAAAATAATTTAAAAGTGTTTTAAGGTGGTATTTCAATAATCTGAAGTGTTAGTTTATCATTTAGTAGAACTCTGCACTAATCCAGACAAGCATCATGCATAGGCTGAGGAGAAACCTAACAGGTGTCAGTAAAAAAACTGAGGCACTACCATAAATTTGTTCAGTTTGGTTAATGGTCAGGGTTTCAGAAAGAGCATAACAATACCTTCATCTTGATAGGGAATTAACTACCACTCTTTACAAAGAGAAAAACACCCCAACAAAACAAACAAAGCACAGAATTAACTTGTAAGCTGCAAGAACACAACTGCTCTGTGAACCTGGGGGAAACAAAGGTGGAATCTGGTCCCAGATGAGAACAGATAAAAGAACTTTGATCATCTTCAACCATCAAACTCCTGCCATGGTGCCTGTGTCACAGGCTGAGCACTGCCATAAGACAGCTCTTCACAAAGTCCTACCACTAGAAACATCCACTGAGAGAACTTTGCCCAACTGCAGAATGAAATTCCTCAAAGGAAACTTAACTGATCCCAGGATCTTCAGCCTGTCTCAGGACGTTCCTGCTGAAGGACAGCAATCTGGACAGGGGAGTTCACAGCTCAGACACCTGAATAATCCTTCAAGTACAAGTCACCAAAGCACAGAGTATACAAGTAAAAAAAAACAAAAGTGAGTTTATCAGAACTGAATTTCTAATGCTTGTGCTGACTCAGTCTCTATAAAATAACTTTGTAAGTGAATATGTTCATAGAAGAAAGAGAATTTTTCAATTTTCAATCCTAATATTGCACCCCTACTTCAGTGTAGAGATAACACCAGAGGAATTAAGTACCTTATACTGTAAATACTCCAAAATGGAAATGTTTCTCTGTAATGGAATAACTTATCACCTAGGCCATCTTCTCTGTTGATTTACATTCTGTGCAGCCTCAGGAATACTGGAAGGGCTGTAAATTAGTGAAGAATAGCATCCTTTAAGTCTACATCTCCTCAGCCATTCAGAAGTCATGTTAATATGTTGCTACAGCTGTAATGTACATGAAGCAACTGTCAGTTGGAGCTGTTACAATCAATGGTATTGAAAGAGAGCTGTGGTTAGCTACTGTATTGATCATGTTAAAGAGTGATAAACAATTACAACTATCAGCCCAGTATCATTGCACAGGACACTAAGCGAAAGATTCCCACATCTCTGAGGTTACATTTTTTACAGTTGATTATATCTTTGTTCCAATTATCGAGCTTTATAAAATCTATTTTTCTATTCTCCCTAAATGATAAAACCACCAGGATCTGGAGGGCAAACATCCTTTAAACTAATAAGGTGAAGCTGCACTCAGAGAAGTGGCTATAAAAGAAAAAAAAAAAAGCTGCAGATTTTTCTCCTTCACAGTAACTTTCATCATGTTTGAGCTGGACACTGAGTTGTTTTGTTCTTTAACAACTATCATCACAGGCTTGACACTCCTGTGAGCTCATGCCTGGGGCAAGCCTGGTGACAGGAGGACAGAAACACAGCTCTAGGAACTTGGGCAACTATGGCATGGGTTAATTTCACAAAGCCAGGTCTGGAGGTGGAACTAGCTCACTTCCATGGATGTGCTTGATATGTAACACTGCCAGAATAAAGCACATGTTTCAAAGTTTTTCTAAGTGAAATAATTTCAAGCACATATAAGAAACAGACATTAAAAACACGTGCTTCACTTTCTCATAGAAACGCTTTCCGTGCTAATTTACACCCTGGAGCATTCTGGAATTTCCACACCTTACCAAGAGGCAGATGAAATCCACTTCAGTATAGAGATGGAAAAATCAATGCTGATACGTGCCATCATAGACTACATACCAAAATGTATGAAGAGAAAGGAATTGTCTCCTGCTGTTTCCCTTAAGCTGTGTGCTATTTCCATATTTCATGTTACATATGATAGCTCTGTAAATTTGGCTTGCCCAGTCCTGATATAACTGTCCAACAGTGTCTTAACTGGTTAACAGGATTGCTGTACAGGACCTGCTCTTTCTGATTCCCTGTGCTGATGTTCAGTTGTGTATGCTGGATGTATCTTCAAGACAGTCCAGTTATGAGATACATTTTCCATTGCATCTTTCCATCATTGACAAAAAAGTGACTTTTCCAGTTGATGCAGGACAGCCAAATCATTCTTTTTATTTATTTTCTTTTAAATTAAAATTATCAGCAACAGGAGCAAACCAAGTAAAAGGACTGACAAAAACAGTCAAGGTGATAAATCTATAAATAAAAAGGGGTGCCACTGCCCCTGCAAATAGGTCTCCCACTGTTGGCAGCCATTTATAGGTGCACTCAAATTTTGTCCCTGATTTAGTTTCCTGTGCAAGGCTATGCTGTAAAACAACTTCAGATTAAATTCACAGGATCTCTTCCAAGCACAGGTCAGCTGGGACCCTCACATTTCTAATACTTTGCTTCATGAATGAGGTCAACTACCAGCATACCAAGAATTTGCCTTCTGACCAAATCTCCCATAAGCTCAAGAAAAACTCTGACCTGCAATGTCTGCCTGTTACTTTAGTTATCTTTGCAGGGTCTCCTCTGCAAAAGCATCTTTGTAAGCATTTTCCCGAGTTCCCCACCAGTAATTCTGATGGGTGGTCTATCCACAGAAGTGTTCAAGACCAGTTTGTATAGGGCTTTGAGCAACCTGCTCTAGTGGAAGGTGCCCCCACCCATGGGGGTTGGAACTAGGTGATCTTTAAGGTTCCTTCCAACCCAAACCATTCTGTGAATCTAATTCTATAATTCTCTGCATGCAATTCATTGGCGCTACTGCTGCCAGGGTAGGACTGGGGGAGTCCTGTGGCAGGAAGAAGACTGGGACTTTTCAAAATGTAAGATCCCTTTCTTCTGTAGTAATAATGGCACTGGTGACTGAACAAAGAAATGGGTATTAGACCTCTTAGGCTCCCACATTTAAAAGTAACCATGTAGCACACATATTTGCCCATCAGGGGATAAGCACTATGTGAGAGCCTTGCACACAAATCTTATTAAATAACCCGTGGGATGCACACCAAAAGCCTGTGCACCTCTTTAAAAAAACTACCATGGATATTTAGTTATTTTTGATTTTCTGTGTCAATCAGCTTTGGGGGAGGGAAAAAAAAAAAAAAGAAAAAGGTAAACTGTTGGTCTCCACAATGTCTCAGAACACTGAACTGATTGTGGTCTCCAGAATCTTTTGACATAGTTTTGGTAGGATTTGTTAGGTAATCTGTTTACATAGTGCTAAAGGTATATCTGCATATGAATCAAATGCAAAGGTTGACAGAAAGGGGAGGGGGAAGGAAGTCCGAAATCCCTCTATACTGCAGTGTAGAAACCAACAAACAGAAGGTGGCACTACCCCAGAAAAAAACAACTCCTGCAGCATTTTGGAAGGCAAACTGGTTTTCATAAACTCGTTAAAACAATTTCCAATTAGGCATAAAATAGAAGATTCAAGATTCGTATTATAAAAAAAAAGTGTCTCCATCCTCATGTCTGATTGATGGTGTGATTTGCAGAGCTTTAAAAATAAATCTCCACACCACCCTCCCTCACCCCCTTTTTAAAATATTGCTTTCCAAAGCAATCACAAATACCTCCTGGAAGCACCAAATCAAACTATATCTTGTCCTTGAGGATATTAGCTGAGAAACGATTTTTGCAAGCTACACTGTAAGGCATACATTGATCTGATGACAGCTTTTGAATCTTTAGATAGAGTTGAACTTTGGCCTTTTTTTCAGAACACCAGCACGCCTGTCTCTGTGAAAACCCTCAGAGTCACAATTTTTTGCTAAACACAGAGAAATAAATCTATGAATAATTCTTTTGACATTTTGTTTCACTATACCCACTTCTCCTGCAAGTTTGTGGGCCTGATCCCAATTTTTTTTTATTGCCACACTATAAGCTAACACATGATTTTAAAGATAATGGTAATTAGGCTTATTGTATTTTTCAAGTTGCTGGCTTTTTAATTGTCTTCCTTTTTTTTTTTTAGAAAAAAAATAAGAAAAGAAATTAAAACCATCTTTTCTTATTCTTCTCTTACATTCACTTCTCCTAGGACAGTTGCCAGCATTCTCCTCATGCATCAATGCAGGCACATTGATTCAAAACTGCATGCAGAAATGGAGACTGTATTGTCTAATAAAAGGGTAGGATACTTAGGAAAAGAAAATAAAAATCATTTAAGGTCCTCTAGCCACCTGTAAGAACAAAGTCTGCTGTGAGCACCCTGCTTGACACTTCCACAGAGTTTGTGTCCTGCAAGCAAGAACTTCTCTATAGCAACCTTACAGCTCCTAGCACCTTCCACTAACTGGAGTTTTAGTATCTAATGAAATCTAACGAGGTTTTAAAAAATAATAATTCACTACTAGGAAATCAATTTGATACCAGCAAGAATGACAAGATAAAATAACTCTTACATATATAGATAATTCCCCAGGAATAGAAAACTTCAGTGCTCAGCCCTTCCTTCAAAGCCTGCTGAAGTCCATTACAAGATTTTGTTTTGGCTGAGGTCTATAACTTAACATGTGGTGAATGCTCAAAGAAAATGGTGAAGCTGGATAAAAACCTGCTTTTTCTCCCATTGTCCATCACCTCTGTACTCAGGTACTAAAACTGAAAGAGATCTATGCTAAGAAACTAAAAATACAGCCCAAAAGAAGGTATTTCCTCAATCTTGTACCTCTCAGGCAGATTCCACAAGACTTTACCAGTGAAATCCAGAAGGATATATCTGGAATCCATACAGCATTGAACAGTTTAAGTAAAAGAATATCTATGGTACAATTTCTCTTAAATACATCTCACATCTGTCAAATGTGCACTGCAATCAATACTTTTATGACTATAGCTGCAAGTTGCTGAAGAAACACAGCAGCTATCTTTTAAACTGGTATCAACCAGATATAATGGGATATCGGAATTAACGTTAGCTCAGTCAAGCATGACAGCTCAGCGTAATGACTAAGTGTCAGCTACTTTGAAAGTTTACATCTCTTTTAATTACCACGATTACCCAACTGACTGGTTTTCTGCTCATATGCCTCCGGGAGGCTATGAACGAGCAACAAACTGCAAGACATACATACGTCAGCGAAGTTTTCCACGGAATTGTAAGGATCAGATGTTGATCCTTATCAAACTGCATCCCCTGCGAAGAAGCACATTGCAGAAAACCTTAGTCCTGCTTGGACTGGGAAGATGTAGCCTGGTTTTGTTCTTTTACTCAATATGATGGCTTTTCTAAGCAGTGGTAGTTGTGGAAACTTGGTACATGGAGGAGTTTTCTTACTGCAAGGCCTCTTCTGTTCCCCACCAAGTTCAGGGCAGTTGGAAGCCTGCTTGTTTTATTTCTAATTAAGGCTTCCCTCTTTTGTCTCCAGGCTAACACAGCTCTTCAAACCAAATCCTGTGGGTTACATATTACACACAAGAACTACTTTTTTTTTTTTCCCCTGTGCACATGGACAGGCTGGAAATAGAAATCTAACTTTTAATGAGTTCTGTTTTCAACTAAAACATCTTTCACTTTGTCACCTCAAAACTACCAAAACCAGAAATTCTGCATGAAGGAGTGCCAGGTAAGTAACTACACAAAACCCATTTAATTGGTCAATCCAGACCTGTATAAGACAAACAGGGCCACTGGGACTCACTGAGTGCTGTTTCCAGGAAGGACTGTGGGAAACCTCCAACTGGCAAGTGGTTTTCTGAGAGACAGCAGTTTGCAGTAGGAGTCAGTCAGGGAGGAATGTGTCTTCACCAACTTTCCTGTCCATAAATGTACTTTTGCTTTCCCAGTCTTCACCCCTCATTTGTGTG
This sequence comes from Todiramphus chloris collaris, assembly GCA_025345505.1. Classification (NCBI taxonomy): domain Eukaryota; kingdom Metazoa; phylum Chordata; class Aves; order Coraciiformes; family Alcedinidae; genus Todiramphus; species Todiramphus chloris. The sequence continues at coordinate 6,336,504 of JANVCC010000038.1, forward strand.
GATTGCATCCCAAGTGTACTCCTCCTTAATACATTTTTGAAGCAAGTATTGCAAGAACTATGAGGAGATGTTTTCATAATGAGGGTAATTATCATTGCATTTTAATGTACTGCAATAGAGAGCCATGGTTCAGTAGCTTTACTTTAGAGCAAGTGTTAAAATAGAGAGCTTTAGATCTATCATGAAATACATTTATAACTAACCTTTGGTGCTGCATGCCAGGATTTTCTCGTACTAAACACTAATGAGGTGTGCTCTGGCCTGCCTGCCACAAGTGGATGAGGCTCTTCTAATGAGTCTAGAGCTACAAAAAGAAAAAAAAAAAAAAAAGAAAAAAAAAGAAAAGGAAAAAAAACCCCAAAAAACAACAACCCAAAAAACCTATCAAGTCACTTTGGCTTCTTTTTATATACTGTGCCATCTAATAACTCTAATTGTGACAGAACATTGCCTCCTAGAGACTGATATCACTACATTCCAAATAAAAAAAATAAAAAAATCAAATCAGAGTGCAGAAGAGGACAGAGAAGCTCAGAGAAAAAATAAGATTAGCCATAGACATGGCCAACTATCAGAACCATAATAGTGTTATAAATCCCATTCCTTTCAATATCTCTGACATAACATACGTAACATGCACGGATAGAAAGTAGCAGTAAAACACAACACATAGGTTCATTATTTTCCTTGGCATACAGCACTTATTGTACAGTTTTGTGAGAAGGAAAGGGGAGGATCATGTTTAGGGGATAGCAAAGGAGCACTCATCCATTTTGAAAGTGAGAAAAATCCCAATTTTGGACATGCACAGGAAGCCTCTCACAGGAGAGGTGAAGCTACTGAGAGCAACCCTTAGGTACTGCTGGAAGCTTTTCCAAAGCCACTGAGCACAGCCAAGCCCTGAAAATCCTTTTCCATCCTGTCCAGGCCCAGAAAAGGCAGCTGAGCCTTGTTAGCAAATTGTCCAGGCAGAATAGGGAAACTTCCTTTATCCCCAAAAGCCAATTAAAAGGACTTACAAGGCAAGTCTGGGTGGTCAGTAAAAGAAAAGAGATTGGCAGTCCTGGCTTGGGAGGTAGGAGACAAGGTAGCTGGCATAATTATGAAGGTTGTGTGAGTACACGATGCTCTTTGGGTCTCAGTGAAGAGCAGACAGGCAAGCAAGACATGGCCCAGCAGGAGACTGGGAATGGTAAGACTATTAATTGGAGACTGCAAACAAACCAAAGACTGAGCAGGGCTCTCTTTGGGGTTGCCCAGGCAGCGTGTGGCTTCTGCTCTGCTGGCTTGACTCTGCGATCCTGCTATCAGACAATGAAATGTTAGATGTTTCATCACATCTCCTGTCCAGGTCCATGTTTTCGTTGAGAAGCAGATTTTATACATAAATAAATAAGCGTGAGGAATCTGGGATGGAGTGTCCATGACTGAGATGAAACTTTAAAGCAAAGCGTGTGAAAACCTCAAACTGGAAGCAGTTTAGCTACTAGCATCAGAGTTGGCAGGGGCAGCTAATGGAGCAAGGGAGAGAAAAGAGCACAATGCATAAATTGTGAGGCCTGGGGTCAGTTGGAGGAGAATGGGTAAGAAATCTCCTTTACTCCCACTCTCACCTATCGTAATTTCCCCTGCAGAAAAAAACAGCTTTCCAAGTGAGGAAGCCATCAATACAGGCCAAATTTTATGTTGGCTACAAAGTGACTCTTATTAACCTTTCCTCCAGGAATCACCACCAGCTACTGCCTGCACAACGCAACATCTTCCCCAAACCAGATGAAAATTTTCCTTTATGAAAATTGCACTGTTGTTCAGTGGCATTTTCTAAGGCACAAGCCTGGAAGCTTCCACCTTTTCCTGCAGAAACCCCAATCTCAGCCCAATCAATCACTGTCCTAAGAAAGCCTTCCTATTTCCCCATCTCTCAAGGCAGCTTGGAGCTGGCTGTAGTGAAGAAGGCATAGGTACAAAAAAACCTGAAAAGAAAGGGGCTCTGCGCCTCAGAAATGTTAGGTATTAGTAAGAGCTAACACAGTAGCTGTTCTTGCTGTTAAATGCTTTAGTAATACATTAATCTCACCACAGACATAATTCCTAGCATCTTCCAGAGATTACAGCTGAGATTACTGTATAAGTCATATAAAGGAAAAATGTTGCTTTTCTATTGTGATTCTACCCACAACTTCTAGCACTGCCTTATTAAAATAACTTGCCCCTGACTTTCACAGTATTCTGAAGGTGACAACATTTTTAGACATGACATCCTTCACCAACAGAGTGCAGTTACAGGAGCCTTCTAATGGCTTTTGCCAAGCAATAACTCTGCAACTAGGAAAAAACACACAAGCAAATATGAAAAAGCTGCTTTTATTAAGAACCTCTTTTTCATTAACATTTGTATTTTAGATCTGTGTATCATACTGCGGATATTGATGATAGAAAACTAGGTACTATAGTACTGAAAGCATCTTTTCCTTATGAATTATTTTCCTGTAAATACCCTTCATTTACTTTATGAAAGAATGAAAAAAAATAAGAGAGAAAAAGAACCTTTTGATGTTTGGTTTTTTTTTTGTTTTTTCAAGCTCAGGTGTAAGATGTCTCTGGCAAGGATAATCTGTCAGTATTCAGAGACAGAATGAACTCCACCAGAAACTTAGAGGTTTCTGCTGTAATATGTTGAGGAATTCTACCAAGAGACGCTTGGGAGCCCTATCCAAAAGACGACTCCTGGAGATCAGAAAGAGATGTTTGGAAGTTTCACTGCCAGCAAGCTGCTCTTCGTGCAAACCATGCAGGGATGCTCTCTGGCAGACCCATCACCGCTGACAAAGTTCCCCAGTGGCCTCCCTGCACCTTCCTCAAGCGTTCCTGCTATGATTTTATTTTGTTAAACTAGATCAAAGTTTTGAATCTCCTCACAAGTGACAAAAACATAAACACATTCACAATAAAAGCACTCACCAGCTATCTTGGAAATGGCAGATATCAAGCTCAAGGAGCTATTTTTCCTTACAGCCATAAAACTTTCTTCTTAAGTAGCCTGGGAGTATAATTTACAAAAAAAATTCTGATACAATGCCTTTTAACTTCAGGTTTGTCCTTGACTTTTCCAGCACGAAGATTTTCTTTCAATAATTTTACAATTTTAAATCACCAGCATGGCTTTCAGAGCTGCTCAAGTACAACCCCTCTTTTGGCAAGAATCCTTTGCAGGTGAGTTAAAATGTCTCAAATGTCAGCAAATGAGCTACAAAAGGGCATCCTACCAGCCACCTGATTTCATTTAAGGAAGGATAACAGATTCTCCCAGTCCCAAGACTGGTATCTGTCTCCCCAACACTGCAGCTCCAATATAGTTTTGGGTTTTTTTTGAAAAATAGCTACAGCTGAACTTAGACTTTTGACAGAAATACACCAAGAATATCAACACATCAAAGATCTCCATTTGAATTCAGAGAAGCTATCACTTTTTTCTCTGCTTTTTTGTAAAAGAATTCCTTTAGAAACATATCCTAAGGAAATTTTTGCAGTACTGTGACTGAATTTCCATACCATTTGAAATTCCTTCATTGTAAGCATGGAAATCTGGGGAGAGCAGTATCAACTCACAGAATCACAGAATGTTAGGGGTTGGAAGGGACCTCAAAAGATCATGTAGTCCAACCCCCCTGCCAGAGCAGGCCCACCTAGAGCAGGTCACACAGGAAAGTGTCCAGGCGGGTTTTAAATGTCATCAGAGAAGGAGACTCCACAACCCCTCTGGGCAGCCTCTTCCAGAGCTCTGTGACCCTCACAGTGAAGAAGTTCTTCCTTATATTTCTGTGGCACCTCTTACCTGTGGCTCCAGCTTACACACATTGCCCCTTGTCTTATCATTGGACATAACAGAGAAAAGCCTGGCTCCATTCTCCTGACACTCACCCTTTAGATATTTATAAACATTAATGAGATCACCCCTCAGTCTCCTCCAAGCTAAAAAGACCCAGCTCCCTCAGCCTTTCATCATAAGGTTGATGCTCCACTCCCTTAATCATCTTTGTGGCTCTGTGCTGGACTTTTTCAAGCAGCTCTCTGTCCTTCTTGAACTGAGGGGCCCAGAACTGGACACAATACTCCAAATGAGGTCTCACCAGGGCAGAGTAGAGGGGGAGGAGAACCTCTCTTGACCTACTAACCACACCCCTTCTAATGCACCCCAGGTTGCCATTCACCTTCTTGGCCACGTGGGCACACTGGTGACTCGTGGTCATCCTGCTGTCCACCAGGACCCCCAGGTCCCTTTCCCCCATGCTCATCTCACATAAAAGCTGTTGGGAACTAACAGACATTGCCAAGAGAAGACAGATAAAATGTCAAAGTAGAATCATACTAAAATGGGCCACAATTTCTTCCCACTCATCCCAACCACTAACAGAGCACATCCAGACGCACATTCCCCAGCCCCAGCTGGGGAAACACTCAACTGTCACAATGTACTTACTGGGTAGAAATCTCAATTTCTCTCAGATCCCAGCTAGATGAGAGTTTCCAAGGCCACAGAACAACTGGGGGCAACTTGGAGCTGTCCGTTCAGATGCTCTAACTGAAATCCAGGCTGGAGCAGATGGGGTTTGTGAGTCTGAAACCCATAATCGGACACCTCCTCTGCACTGAGCAGATCTTCAATCTGGGACAATATACACTGTGCTTTGAAGGGTGCTTGAAGTAGCTTAATTAGGGAGATGCATTACAAAAGCTGCTCTCATACAAAATAAATCATTGCTAGCATACAGTATGGGAAAAATGCAATAGATTTCTGCATTTCCATGTCCAACACACTCCATAGAGCTAAAAAGCACCCTTAAGAAAGAATAACAACAATGGAAATTACTAAAAAAGGGCCTGAGACACCAAAAATTCAGCAATTAAAAGTGCCTAATATCATATTCATGCTTTCATGTATCAGATGCTCCCAAACTGTTCTTGCCGCATGCCTGAATTCATTACAATGTGTAAAACTGGGAGTGATAGTCATGGTCGTAAGTTAAATTATCCCACATCAAAAATCTGTCTCTGCTCTTCCACCTCAATCTTGTCACGCTGCTTGGCTCCAAAGTTGGACACTTCCCTTAATATAATCCTTATCTTTAATGCTTCGCCCTCTTCCCCCTCCTTCCACTTAAAAAAAATACTTTATACTGCAAAATGTTGTGGCAAAGGATTTTAGGAAGAAGGGAAAAACCTCACTGCAGTAATCTCGCCTCATATCCAAGAGCCAATTTAGAAACTCAAGGTGTCAAAAATCTCTCAAGTAGCACTTTCCTCCCATATGTTTTAAACGTTCCTTCCCCAAAGGTGACCCTCCTGAGATGCCACATTCCTGGCACGAGCACACCACTAACAAACCTGGCTGCTCAGGATTGACACTTTAATTAGCAGGGAGGTGATGGACAAGCACAGAGCAGCGAAGGCAGCGAACCTGCAAGCGGGGCTGATTGCACAGTGGGGTACGATGCCAAAGCCTGTGTTCGGGAGTGACCCAGGACCTTTCTCATTTCAACTGATGCAAACAGAAAGCACCAGGATTCCCCTCAGATGCTCTGGGAATGCCAACTGGCAGAAGCAGAGCTCATCCAGGCTAATTACTGAAAGAGTAGGACAAGTAAATGAGTCACAGCAACAGAAATCTCAGCAAACGGTGGTTGTCCTTTCATCACATTAAAACCTGATATTTCCTTTAGGAAAAATAAAACCATTTCCGTTCTTTAACATTAATAATAATCATGTCAGAAACACCACCACAGGCTTGCAGAATTGTGACTAAGTTTTAGACACGTGGCTTTTTTGAAAAGCATTTAAACATGTTAAATAATCTTTAACCGATGGAATTTTTCCTGTGAATTGTTTAAAGATGAGGGAGGCTTTTAAAGCAAACTTTAGGTCTATTCCAGTCATGATACCTCTTCAAAGTTAGGGCTATGGCCATGCATTCAAGTGCTGCATTACTGAGAAAGGTACACCAGTTGGAAAATCAAAATGCTATCATGGACGTATCTGGAATGAAGACCAAGTAAAAATTTTCAACATGTAGAAAAATATTAGGTCAGAATATTCTTGTAAATCGACTGGAGAGTTAAATAGTGTTATCACAGTGGAGAAAAAAGTTAGTATGATTCCAAGAAAGAATAGGCAGAATTGTCATGACAGTGGGTGGGCTGAGATCCTTCCCAATGAATTCAGTGACAGACTTCAAGAGACGCAAACTCCGACTAACAAAATGATTGCTTTGAAAAGCAGCGGGTTTCCTGCCCTGAGAGTTAAAAGATAGAAGCTCTGAGGGATCACTTTTCTCTGGAAATCCTTGACAGTGCAGCTGCAGTATTGTGCCTTGCCCTGCACACGTAAGGAATCTGCATCACTAAAGCGAGAGATCAAAATTGTGTCTGTGCCAAAATTGAGCTTTACCAATGTGCAGATGTCTTCTCCGGGGGGAAAGATGTGCCATGCAGCTTGAGACCACTTCAAAATTGTGTCCCTTTGTAGAGAATACATCATTAAGCATTTTGCTCAGGCACCCAAATGACTCATGAGCTTCCATTCACAGTGGACAGAAAATGGCACGTCCTGAAGGTGATTCTGCTCATCAGATCAGGGCATTCAAACTGGGAGCCTAAAGTTTTGCATTGAAGTTTCTCATCTATAGGGTATTTCACTGCCCTAACAGGGTGTGCTGACCTCTTTTTCATCAAGTCCAGGTGGTGCCCAAACGAGTATTTTGATACGTTTATAGCTGCAGGAAAAGAACGAGAAGAACCTAATAGGCTTCATATAATTACACAAATCCAGTCAACAGACTCTTGTTGTCTATCAGGTTGACGAATTGTTCCTCTGTATATGACAAATTTCTACTCAGATGAAAAAAGTAAAGTTTTTCAACAAAACTGTAGAAAGCCATTAAACACCACAGTGTGTGAAGGTTTGCAATGTACCTAACACATACTATCCAGGGTATTTCAGGTCTCACTTCATGTCACATCAAGTCGTTATTTTTTATTACATTCCTGGGGTTGGGATGGCAGAAGTTGCAGGGAGGTCTCTGAAGTGCAGGTCTGGGTAAAATTGAGCATCATGTCATGAGATATTTATCAAGTGATAATGTGAACGACCAAAGAAAAGATGAGGTGGGACAAAGGCTTCTCCAGCTGGGAAGTTATTGAACATTTGGAGCCTAGGAACAGATAGCTCTGTGGCAGCTGGCTGTCCTTGACTCCCTAAAAAATTAATCACTGCAGATAAATGCATAAAAAGACAGCACCTCAATCTGTTTCTCACTGAAGTTGGTAGCAAAATTCCCATGTCTTGTTCCTATCCACCCTCCAATCTGTGCTGTGAGGCCCAGATGTGCTCACAGCAGTCCTGTTGTTGCGATACAGTAAGTGTACTGGCACCGTTGGATTTGCTGAGCTGTACCTGTGGGGAAAACCCATAGGACCCAGGTCCCACCACCGCATACTCTGTGCAGAATGAGCTCTCGGCGTTTGAACCTTCGTAATGTCAAACTTCCAGGTTTGGCCAGTCCTGTGGAGCAAATGGGCATGAGCAGCTCACCTCAAGGAACTTGCTTCTACCCTTCCAGATACAAAACCTGGTTTATAGTATACACGCTGAAGATGGTGGAGATGTGACTGCACAAAGGACCTTACCATCAGCCTTTCCTGGCATTCAGCAAGCACAACTGCAGCCCTAGAACTCTGTTAACACTGGAGTACAATTACTCATCTAAGCAGCTATTGTTTTCAGCAGGCAATTTTACAACCAAGAATCTCTTACAAACAATACAAGAGCGCTGATTTCAGAACGTGTACGTGAGCAAGCACCAGCAAAAGCCCTTGCAAATATGCCTCGGTTGAGAAACAGTCATTCCATGAAATTTTTTGTTGAGAAAATCATATTGGAGAAATGTTCGTAGAAAATTAACACCTGTGGAACACAGAATAGCCAAAGGAAATTAATTTACAAGTGTGATGGCATGAACATTCCCAAGAGACAATCGAGCCATTGAACTAACCCTAGTTATATTATCTCTCTGTATTTTCAACATCAGCATTATGCTTGGAAGAAAAATTCTTCTACCTACCTCCAGCACAACAGCAGATGCATAAGGGGCTGATAATGAAGCCCAGTTAGATATCTGTCTATACTGGTAAGCGTATGACTTGCAATTGTGGCATAAATACTGATCCTATGTGAAACTGTAGCAAAGTCCCACTCTAGGAATGTTCACATCACAAAGCTGATCTAAGTACCAGTCTAAATAGGACAATGCTACTTATTGTATGAAAAAGAACATTTAGGAACATGTAGCCATATAATTATGGGCTGCTAGCAGCCTATGTAACTCATGTGCTGGCATTTCTATGGTGTAGACTTCACATTTACTGCACCAGCTTTTTGGTTTTAAAGAAAGGTAGTTGTAAAGACAGCACCTGACAACAGTATGGGCATCCACAGAATAGAGCAGCATGGGGAAATACAACTGATAGGGCTATGCTGGAGGTTTCCCCATCCCCTGCCCTGATCTCTCCATAACCGCACCACTTCCTTTCCTCCCAACCCCATTCCATCAAAAAAAACTACAATCAGGAGCAAGAAGATTTTCTGGATGTGCTGTCACGTTCGAAAGGGGGCTGCCTGACACTAGCAACATGCTATTTGGAGGCATAAGGTAAGTGGATATTTAGGGAAGAGTATTGTTAAGGAGGTGAGTGCTATTTTTCATGCTAATACAAGTGGAATGGTTTGAATTAAGTTAGAAGATTGACACTATATTTGATTATCAGATAAAAATCTGATTTTAGCAGGGACAATTTTTCCTTGTACATGTAGCAGTAATATCCAGCACCTAGTGAAGTCAGAGAGTCTTTGCCTCTGACTCAATAGGCCAGGGTTTCCCTCTGTGTATACAGCAGACCATAAACATTTCATAAATGATTGCAATCAAATCCAAATAAATACATTTAATAGACCAATCTTCTCAAGATTGATTCTGAAGAAGCTCTATAAAATGATACGTGCTTGTACATATAAAATAAAGTAAAAAAAGGGATTTCTTCCCTCATGTTTTAAATTACTGAATTCTCCAGACTGGCTCCTTTGATTTTAATCTAAGAGGTTGAATTTGCAGATTGCCTAAAGATAAATGAATATTCGTCAGCTGTCCCACTAACGTTTTTCTAATATATTGCTTCTCCTTTTGGCAAAGCTGCTGAGATTTGCGTATAGTTTTTATCTCCTGTTGTAAAAACAAATTTGTTTTGAATGACAAATAATTCATTACAGAATTCATTTTTTACCTTTCTATACCCGAGCCATCTTTTCGGTGGTTTCAGGGCATTGTTCTAGCCAAAGTATCAAATCCACTCTGCTATTCATTCCACCATGCAGTTCTGTGTTTTGCTCTGGCAAGCTTCCATCTGAATTAATTTGACATTCACTGATCAATCAAACTGTCTCATTACTACCTTCTGCCTGCCTTGTCATCATGGTCCACTGTTGACAGGAGTAAGGAACAAACATCGGCAAGGTCACCTTCAGAAAATCTTTTATTTAATTGTAGGAGACCTACTGCTAAGCCCTGAGGTTATCTGCAGTTTTGCTGTATGTCTCTCCCTTTCCTTTTACATGTGTAATGAATTACTTTACGCAGGCCCATGCAGTTCACAGATGGAGTGACTCCAGCAGAGTGGCTTAAGTAGTGGACTTAGTAATTACACTGAGTGTTTGCATAAGGAGGATTGTTTTATTTCAAAAAAATCATGAATGATGGGCCAAGTGGATCACTTAGAGAAAAGTATCCAGAAAAGGATACTGAGAAAACTGTCAAAACTCTCAGTATGATATTATTTATGTTCACTAATCAAGTGTTCACAAGAAAGCCACTTTCCTCGTTATATAGTAAATTATTCTAATTAATTAGTACCTGTGGGTGCCAACTGATATGGTGAAATTTGCCAAAAGGACAATAACATGTCTCACCAGAACAGCTACGCTGCCAGAGGATTCCCAATTTCTGTTTATATTGTCTGAACTGACACCTGTAGCAGTTATTATGAAATTCTTATGAAGTTAAAATCTGTGTGTCCTGGGCAGAAGTCAGAGCATTTAGAAGGAGATATCTGCTCTTTTGAAATTTTTCTGAGTTGGTTTAAATTTTCCATAGGAAGACAGACTTTTTAGATATTCTATGATATTTTTGTCATGGAAGCATCCTGGCTCACATTTTATGTGAATGATTAGTGCATTAGCACACATTACTGGGAGGGGAGCTGAAGTCCTTTGTATTCTCCTGTGATAAATATAGCACAGTTTTGGTTATCTTCAGATACACATATTAATGGATTCTGGCTTAGGAACATCCTAACATTGTCACCTGGGATGACATACGACACTAATCCTTATACACCATCAAGCTTCCAAGGCAGTACAGTTACACCAGAATATGGATCTGATATTTCAGACTGGTTTTGTCTGAAAAACATATTATATTCCTCAGGCTTGTTGTAAGATTTGGGCTGCTGTGATGGAAAAGGCTGATCTGATAGATTGGACTCATTTATTTCAATACATTTCCACTTATGTTAAACAGTTTATCTTATTTTTCTCCCATTTCTTAGAATTTTTTGAGGAGAAATATCTAACAAACAATTCAAGCAGTAATTTCTGTGTTGCATATAGTGTCTTTTCTGTTAATATAACTCTTGTCTGTATTAGGTATACAGGTAGATTGCAGTTCTGTGGGAAAAAAACATCTTAGCATTGCAGATGCAAGGTTATTAATCAATAATGACACGATCATGAGTGTAACACGGCAACTCCATCACTGCCACAACCTTGGTAAGGATACTTTTACAAGAGAGAAGCTGTACGAGGAATGGGGTGGATACTTCAACAAGTCAAAGTCGTAAGACACCTTGGGACCAATTTACTAGGCACTTACAAACCAAAGGGTGTCATTATCTTTAAGAGGAAAGCTCACTTTGCAATAAAACACATGCCATCAAACTGGAGATGGGAGAGTTAAAGGAGTTATTAAAAGGATAGGAAGTAGTTTGGCAGCAATCCTTTTGGAGTACCTCCTGAATGCAAACGGGAATCAAGGTGTTGCCACTCCACTCCCAGAGGACAAGGTGCTGACTTACAAAGAACTCATAGAAACATATGGTTAGGTCTACACAAGGTGTATCTGAAGCAGAATTAATTAATTGTCTAAACTATGAGACCAGCAGGAACAAAGCTGAAAAAGAACAGGAAAAATCAGGCCAAAAAAAAAAAAGGCAATTTTCTTAAGATTTATAATGCAGATAAACACATTATTAATTAAGTCCTGAGTAAGTACATTGGGGTCTTTCTTGTTACATGCAAGCAGGAAAAATATTTTTTTTCCTTGGTATTCAGGCTAATGCCTATTGCAACACATTTTCTGTGCTCCTGGATCTAAAAAAAATGATTAAAAAAAAAAAAGGTATTTTAGATTAAAAAAAAAAAAAAAAAAAGATTTTGTATTACTTGAAATGAGCAATTTCATATGTTTAGTTTTCCACCTGATGACATAATCAAATGCAACCTTCCCTCTCTGCCCCATGTTTGCAAATTTATAACAATTTCACAGGAGCTGTGTCAAAATATGCTGCCAAATTCATTATAATGCAGTGAGTCCATAGGATACATCTATCAAAACCAGTATTAATGTCACAGCCTAGGCAAGGGCCACCCATTAAGTCCTCTCTATCACAACTACTCCCACACCACACCATAGCCCATCCTTGTCAAACTACTGTGTGCCACTGTTAGACAACAAGGACACCTCTGGGAAAAAGAACTAAAGTAGTGAGGAGGAAAAACAAATCTCTGGACCCCATTTTTTAAAACATTTAACTCCATTTTTAAACACAGGTTACAGCTCAAGCAAATTCGGAGGCTTGCAGCTTTTCTGCACACAGTTTCATCTTGGCCAACTGATCAGGTTGTTGCCAGAACAGAAAAAGCTTATGAGGACATCAGTCCCACAGAACATGGAAATTAACTTATGAATCACTTGCTAAAAATCAAAGAAAAGAGGTCATGGAATACCTAAAATAGACTTACACATTAAAGAAAAGAGGGCTTGAGCATCTCAGCACAGTGTTGCATTATTTTCATGGTACCATTCTGAAACTATGCAGCCACTTCAAGAAGTAGTGACTCTCCATTTTGTTTTCAAACTACTACCAGTTTTGATGGGCTTGTTTGTCTTATCTCCTGATTTTGAGCAGTGCATTAAGCATTTATGTAGGCATGATAGAGAAAGGAGAGACAGAGATATTAATCTGAAATATCCAGGACCTTGATCTAACTCAATGTACAACCCCACAGAAAACTGCAGAAGTCTTCTTCTAGCTTTGATACCCTGGAAAAACATCCCATTCCAAGAAAGAAGTCATGGTGTTTATGTAGCTCATGATAAATTACTGGTTTGTTCCAAGGAAGCTTTAATCAATGGTGCAATGTGCTGTCAACGACACCATGGTGCACTTCCATATAACCTTACGATCTGCAGCCCCCGTTTCCACAATTTTTTGGTGTATTCTCAGAGCTGCTGACACTCCATTTAGGTGTTGCTGTGCAGTCTGCCAAAGGTGTTTCAAAGGCCTGTTTGCCCATGGCGAAGAAAAGTCTCTCTGGCCCTGGATTATAGGTTAGAAGCCTCTGGCTCTCAGCCCCACATCCTGAACACTAAGCTCAAACTCATTAATTCAAGCAGAAGTGCAAGAGCACAATCGTGTTTCCACTGGGTGCCAAGGGAGATATTTGTTGACATCAAGGGAATGCTTAAATTTTGTTTCCTACTGCTAAAGCTATAATAAACTGAGAATCCTTTTATTTTCTTTCTTAGTTACAGTACAGAGTTGCAAGACAGATGGTAAGAACCCATGTAGTATAAAGAAAAGGGTAGCTTTAATTGGCATTTCTGTTAAAAGGATTACTGGTTGATAAAGGCTTGTATTTTCCCCTGCTAAAGGGAGGAAATTAGATCTTTGATGGAGGTTTAGGTTGGTAAATATTTCATCCTTGGGATGGATAGTTTATTTACAGCTGGCTGTGTAGCATTAGTTTATCAATTACCTCTCAAAATGTGATTTACCTATCTGGAGAAAAAAAACATTGTTTTTATTGTCTCTAATGATCAGTTCTCACAGTCCTTGTTATTCCCAGCTGCAATAAAATAGTTCTAGTGACAGAAGTTTCAATGTGTTCAGAAGTTTTACTGCTGTCAGCAGACAGTCAGCACACATCTTATCTCCATCCTTCATTTTGTCTGACTTTTCTTTTAGATTGCACTTGTATTCATAATGAGAAGAAAAGTTTGTTGGTTTTTTTACACCAACAGATTAATCTATGTATCTTTAAAAATGTATATATTGTATTAAAAAGGAAAGAAACAAGAAACTGCCAGGACCACCAAATTTGTGTTTCTTAAATTGAAGACAATCTGTCTTCCAATGCATATATAGGAAAAATCTACAGAACACCCCTTAGATATACAAGAGGATGCAAACCTGATCCCAGACTTTTTCTATCACTGAAATCTCTTAAGGATTTGTAAACCTCTCAGCAGCAACTGATCATGTACAAATCTCACACATTGCCTGGAATCATTCCATCATGTGATTCTAGAAGGATCAAAGCTGATCCAGATTCACCATATTTCCTTCCATTTGATCACCAAAGCCCTAAACACAACATGCTACAGTTTTAACATTATCAATTAACAATCACACTTATTGAAGGGCATGTTTTCTCATCTATGTTAAACGAAAAGGTATTTTAGGGAATTTTCTGCTTTCCCCTTGATTGGTGAGAACCCGATCCTCACGAAGGCAAAGGCTGATTCCTACCCTCTCCACCGTGTTGACAGCAGGTTGCACTGTTATTTTATTTGCCTGTGGAAGCAACTACGGGGAAACAGGTGGGATGTGACTATTCTTAATGAGATCAAGAATATTAGGATTCAATACACTAATGCCACAAGAGCAACCACTTACCATAAAGGGAAGAGTGAGCAAGATCTTGTTCTTAACAGTGTTTGTAACAAAGCCAAATGGAGCCAGAATTTTCACCGAACCATTTCTGGATGGAAGGAGAAAGCTTTTGCCTTTCCCTAGTTCTATTTCTTTTTTGGTTTTTGAGTGAAATAACCACACCTTAGCATAGTCAAGTGTCACTAAGATTTCTGAAAGTGTGACCATTTCAGTAACTTTTGAAGAGTAGTGTTTTCTGTCTGGAAACCATTTCTTACTGTCTTCCCTAGTTGCTCCTTCTTTTGCTGCATTACTATTCAAATGTTGGTAAATTAAGTCCTTGATACAGCAAAGGCTGTAAGCATGTGATTAACATTAAAATGGCCTGTCAGCAGTCTCCAAGTGGATTTCATCATGGGACTACTGAGGTGCTTAGTGTTCAGCATGAATTAATTGCTCTGCCAGTTAGAAGGTCTGTTTGCCATGTTGTGCCTATATTACCGCAGTAAGTTAAATTACCACAGTCTATAAAACACCTTGTAGCCCATTTCTTCTGGATGAAAGGAGCTATGCAGAATAAATTGCAGTTTCTGAAACACAAACACCCACCTGAAATGATTAGGGAAAAAAAAAATACAGGAAAATGGTTGTAGACATATTTTTGTTCCACTTTGGTGTTGCAAAATTCAGTGTATTCTCTTTGTATCTGATAATTCCATCATGCTAATTTTCAGGTTTTGCAGTCACCAATTATAAGCAAAATGTTAAAATAACAGGAAGGCAAAGTGTCAGGGGTATAATCTGTTGGTCAATATGCTGTATCTTTTCTTAACTACATGTAAAATACAGCTCAGATACTTTATGTCAGAAATCAAGGTAAGAAATCTTTCAGATAAGCATATTTCTATTCTATGAGAAACCTGCTTCAGACTAATTTTAAAACATGTTAGCTGCACATTAGAAAAAAAGAGACAGAGCAAATATGTGTATGCTAATAGGGTCTTCAATACCACATTTCAAGGGGCATAAAAGCTTGTCAAACTCTTCGATCTTTTTTGTCTGTCCTACAAGGAAACAGCGTTAGTAAGTGGCATAAAATCATTCCGTTTTGAGCAGTAACCTGACCCCTTGTTTTCAATCGTGTCAGAACTGAGAGCTCAAAGGGACAATGGGAAAAGATGGCACCCTAGAGACAGATAGATCACACATTTTTTTCTATCAATCAAATAGTCTTTGTGCTCAGGTGGACTGAACTCAAGAATGTGGCTTGAATTAAAATTGCTGTCATAAATTCATCTTCAGTGTTTGATATACCAGATACACTTTCATGCAAGAATTATGAATTTTTCACTGATGTGGTGAACATGATACTTTGTTCTTTGGATCCTCTAAAATGCCTTAGAATTAAGCAGAAAAATTTGACTCTGACCTTGCAGACTGGTTACTGATGTGCTCTAAGGTATTCTGTGATGACACTAACCACCACAGACATCCCCTAATGTATTGTAAACTTGCTAAGAAATAAATACAGGTGGAGTTGTACAGGGGTTTTTAGATCCTAGGTAGTCCAAACTAACAGGCCAGTTAGTAATGCTCATAGAGTTCTTTGAAGAAGTAAAGGTACTTAGTGACTATGTTTACTCTATTTGGCATCTGAAAATATTGTAAGACTAGTGTTGGGTTGATGCCACGTTCTAACCAATTAAATGGACATCGTCAGTTTTACAATAAAATTCAGAAATAGTTTTACTTGGCACTTTGGGAAAAATTAACATTAAAATTATTTGCTCTCTATAATTCAGGACCACAAAGGGAACTGACAGAAAATGGTTTGCTTCAAACATACTTAAAGGAAGCACACAAATAATTGCAAAAGCACTCTGTGACACAAAGCTTGCAGTGATACCAACAGGACCCACACTGCCAAGCTGCCCACCAGGCAGTGCTTGAGGTTAACAGGATCATGAGCAGGTCACAGAGACCCGTTCCTTGGTGTCCATTGTCAATCCCTTGGGTGCTCCCCAGGCAGGCACCCAAACATGTACTGCCATGCCTGGGATGTCAACTCGCATCTCAAAGCACAATCCACATTAGATAGTCCAATCAACACACACAATGTGGATGCAGATGGGGTTATGGGCAAGGAGAAGAAGATATTTATGGCTGATATTTGAAAATAGATAGCGAGTTATTGCAGTAGAGATATACACATAGGTTCTTCCAGATGGCTGGGGCTGCAAATAGGAGGAAATGCAAACACCAGCAGCTGTGATTTTGTGTGGGAATTGAAATGAATTTTCTGGTAAAATAAAGGGATGAGCTCCTGGCAGGGGTATGTAAACCTAAATCTGCTGGAAAATTTCTTAGACAGCTACTTGATATTCAGTCTCTTGGGCTGTAATATCTGATCCAGCACTGGAACAGACTCCCCAGAGAGGCTGTGAAGTCTCCTTCTCTGAAGAATTTCAAGACCTGTCTTGATGCATTTCTGAATGATCTGCTCTAATTGTGTCCTGCTCTGGAAGGGGGGTTGGACTCAATGATCTTTGGAAGTCCCTTCCAACCCCTAACATTCTACGATTCTGTGATTTCCCTGAGCATTAAACTGAATAGAGATAAAATGAGATGACATTTGTGCAGTGACATGCCTGATGATGGGTAGGTGGGAATTTGTCATTAATTTCTCCTTTTAATTATTTATAATCAAGAATATATATGTAATATATAGATAGATACATAAAAATCTTTGCACCTGGTCTGTGGGAGCATTGCAAACTTGTAAATATCACTTAGTGATATTTAACAAACCAGCCAGGGTTGGACAAAAATAAACAGCGCCAGTGTGAAAAAGCAAGCAAGCATTTTCATTAAACAACATCTTAAGAAATCTGTTATATTTAACTTCCTTAAAACGGCAAAAACTCCAGCAGCTTGGCACACAAACTGTGGTGTTTTGCTTGGCACACTATATAGGTTATGTCTCGTGCAAGGAAGAAAACTTTGGTTCTTCACGTAAGAATTATAAATGATTCAGCATGAAGTGATTTCTTTTTTAATATGTAATTATATTTATAACACATACATGCAAATATGTATTTGTCATAATATAAACACATATTAAAACCCTTCAAAATATACACATATACAAAATATACACATTTCAAATGTGCACATACACAATATACACATATATAGATAAGCCTGACTTTCAAGCCTGTTCCCTAGCTACCACAGGAAAGGAATCTTGATACAATTTCAAAGCTGGGCCTCTCATCACAGGCTTTTTCCCTTGGAGTCTTGTAAAAAGTCAGAAAAGCAATTTCAAAGCTCCAGGACTAGGTTTTCAGTCTTTAGCTGGGAAAAATCAGCCTAGCTCTGTATTTGCTACAATATATAAAAAGTCACAAACAGTTCAGTCAGTGTATTTAATCCTTAAAAAACTTCCTTTACCACTCACTAATTCACACAAGCTGAAATTCAGGATCTCTGAAGTTGAGGACTACGTGGTTACTGACCAGAACAGGGTTCGGTATCACCAGTATTGTTACTGCCTTAGTGCTGTTGACTTAGCTAGTGACAAAACCCATATATAACACACATGCTGTAGTATTAATTCTGAACGTGCTGGAAATATTAACTGAATCATGTACATATACTATAAATGCTGGATCAAGGCAAGCCTCCATTGCAAACTTCACAAGAGTAGGAAGGAAAACAGAGACAAAAGCCATAAGCATCTTAGAAGCATAGAATGGCTTGAGTTGGAAGGGATCTTAAAGGTCATCCAGTTTCAGCCCCCCATGCCATTGGCAGGGATACCTCCCACTACACCAGGTTGCTCAGAGCCTCATCCATCCTGGTTTTAAGCACTTCCAGGGATGAGACATCCACAACTTTTCTGGGCAACCTGTTCTAGAGCCTCACTACCCTCATAGTAAAGAACTTCTTCCTAATGTCTAAACTAAATCTATCCTACTCTAGTTTAAAACCATTGCTACTTGTCCTATCACCACGTGCCCTTATAAAAAGTCCATTAATCAAGACTAAGTCAGACAGTAAGAAGTTGAGCTGCTCAAAATGCTGGCATGCATCTGGCAAGTGTCCTGCTCAGATTCAAATGGTAATAACCAGCCACATGAAGTGCTCGCTTCGGTATTCCCTGTATTGTTTACACTACCAGTCTAGAGATTTAGGAAATTAGATTAAATTCCTTGGTTAGAAAACTCTCATTCTGTGCAGAAACTGGGCTGAAAGGCAGGTTAAACTTACCTTAAGCTCTTTTTTTCTTTAGAAGTGCTACATTACTGTCATTATGCTAATGAAGTCCACTTAGGTTGTGTGAATGGTCTTCTATTTTTTTCATAAACCACATATAACAAAGAAGTTAATTTCAGCAGTGATTGATTGACAGCTGTCAAGTAACACACAGGGCAATTCAACTACCAGGAATTGCTGCTGTTTATCTGGGCACCATAAAAATCTATTGCAAAAGCTGATGCCTGTGAAAGGATCTTCTGAAGCAAGAGCCTCGCAAACAATTATTTTTGTCATTTCACTTGCTTTCTCCTGGTTTCCACATGCCAGTTAAAGTTAGCAAGGCAGGGCTGTTCTGATCTGAAATTTATGTAAAGAAAAGCTAATATCAGCGCAGAGTATTGACTGATTTTCTTGAGCCAAATCTTCATGCTAAGCAATCATTACCAGACTTTTACATCCAAACTATGCTATGCAATGTTCACATGACTCTTTCTTCAAGTAATTAATAAGTTTGGACACGGCTCTATAAATATCTGGCAAGAATCAGCATTTCACTAGCAAATCACTTTACAGTAGTGAATAATTTTCCATAAATAAACCATCACATTTTCCTCTTTCTAAATTATCCACAAGCAGATTATCATTTAAGCAAACATATTTGTGGTGCACAGTTATTTACCACATAATTTCTGTAAATAATTAGTGCTCTTTAGTTTGTTCATAAGTGATCAGCTACAAGTTTATCAGAAGGTGGAGTGTGGTGTGGTTGGCACAGACTCAGCAGGTGCCAGATAATCTTCATGTCAGGGTTATGTGACTTCTTGCTCTCTTTTGTAAATTATATATTTTTCTTTCTTCAGAATCCTAACATAGTCCATCATAGTACAGCATTTGGTCACAGTCCTCATCTGTGATCTTGGGAAAGTCCATCAGGAAATTGCTTGCATATACAGGTTCCTAAATACATTTAAAGACTTGAGCCTCAAGTCAAGTCTGTTTTAGAGATAACATGCAACACATTGACCCCCAAACTGAGGCCAACCAGCAGGATTAACCCTGCTCTTGGTGCCTGTTGACATGGCTATGCTGCTACTGGGACTGAGCCAGCTCACCATGCTGGACTGGGGAACACAGAAAGCAACCTGCTCCCAACCTGTCCCCAGAAGGCAGAGAGGTGACTGGATCTCCTCCTGCACAAGGCAACTAGCAAGCTGGAGCACAGCAGTGGGGTGATCAGACTCCAGCCTAATGGAAATCAAAGCATCATAAATACCACTGCTTTCTATTATTTATTAAAATTGTTCTATTAAGTTGTTACAGTTTCTGTTATTAATTTGACTATAAAATAAATAAAAGATGCACGTTTAAGTCTGTAAACCAAAGCAACATTTCATTACAACAGAAACCAAAAAAAAAAAATCCTCAATCAACACTTTAAAACATTAATCTAAATTTAATATTTCCTTAAATGCATCAGGAGCTCAACTAACCAAAACAAATATAACACTGCCATGGTCATTGCAGGAATGCCGATTTCCTGCAGTTTGGATTCTTCCTAATGATTTGGAGCTGTCAAACACGACACTCCCACACTCTTTCCTTGTCAAAAGCTCTGATCCAGAAAACATTTTGAGGACAGAAAGCAGAGGGAGGACTCCCAGCCATGCTGGGGGTGTGCCAAAACCAGTAGTAGTGTTATGCAGCTGGGAAGATTATGCTTAAAAGATTTAGCATGTTAGTTGCATTTCAGACTTTCTAAGAAATGAATAGTGTAAAGTTATTTTAAGCAAATATATTCTAGTGATGCCACATAGAGGTGGTACAATAGTTTTCACACATAAAATTTTTATATGAACCAGAAGAAAAAACTTAGCATTATTTTTTTTTTCACCCTAAAAATAACAAAACTGGTTGCCATTTCAGCTTTTTACGAGACCTGTCTTTTCTGCTGCATCGTAAGAAAGCAGCTAACAAAATAAACACTCTAACAGACTTTATTTTTTTTTTTTTTTGCATTTCCTACTTAACAAAAGCTTCCTGTGCAATTTAGCCATAGAAAGTCGTCCGAACTCCCTCCATTCTCTGTTCTTGAGAAAGATGCCAAGGTCATTAGGTGCCAAAAGATACATTTACAAAATGCCTTCAGAGGTTGTGCTCCTAGGGAATTGGATGCCCAGCTTAATTACTGCGCTTGAAAATTGCTATCTCTATCTTAAGATACTTTTATAACCTTGAAAATTTGACCTTAAACTACTCCTGGAAAATGAGATTTACAGATATAATATACTGTTGGCATTTTATCTGATATCTCAATACCAAAGAATAGGCATCTATTATTGAATAATTAAGGAAAAAACCATGAATTATTCAGGAGAGCTGTGTTTCCCTTCCCAAGGGAAGCTGTTATATCCCAATCCCGAGCCTGCAGACAAACAAGCTTGTGTCCTGCTGAGTTACAGCCACCCCAAGCTGTATGAGAGCAATTGCTGCAACTGCTCCACCTCCCTCTTGGCATCCATCTAAATGTTTGCAGAGGCTGTTGCTCCCAGGAGGGCAGCTCAGGGACTTGTTGTAAGCAAGAGAGGGGGTTTCTTGCCAGTTAAGCCTCCTCTCCTGAATTCCTCTCTGGATGGACTTTTCTCTCTCCACTGTCCAGAGAGAGAAGAGGGACTTACAAGTCTGCCCTGTGACAACCCATCCCCTCTTGGACAGCCTACCACCAACCCCTGTATGAGACACTGTAGCTGATGCTTATTCCACCTGCAGCCCTTCTGCCTTCATGTGTGTTTAGCTTCTAAAAAATCACTTCACCTGATCAGCAGATAAGCCCGGGCATGGACATTAACCTCCCTGAGGTGACCAGAGCCACATCAACTGCTGTATGATGGGTGCTGGAGGAGAGTCCAAAGTCATGCCCCGCTGCCACTCAACACTGCCCTCACCTGAGACACACCAGGGCTTGTTTTAACAGCAATAGAAAGCACTTTCCCCACTCCCCTCCTCTGGCAAACAAGAAGTTCCTAGAGCAGGCCTCAAAAATAGAAGCTTTTTCCTCTCACCTACGGGCTTGATGACTTGTGCCGATATCTAATTAATTAATTAAGGTTAGTTGAGGTCAGGGCCTGGAATCTGAGCAATTAAACTCTTTGCTCCCCTGCTAAAACAAACCACATCTGTGAGGCGAGCTGCCAAGGTTGGTATTTGTGAAATGTGACACAAGACAGGAACTGCCGTGTACCTACCCCGCACGGGTGTGCTGCCAAGAGCTGTCTCCGTCTGCAGGGCGCTGCTCTAGCTTCAGGGATGGCATGGAAGAGGATGAAAGAAGTCCTGCTAACTTTTGTTTTAAGGACGACTTTTCCTGTCCTTATCGTGAACTTGAATATCTGGTATTTTAATTTTAAAGCGCAGCTCTTGAAATGGAGTGATTAGATGCAATATCTCACCTTTGACAAGAGAGTCTTTGTGGGTTCAAAGATGAGCTTGGAAATGAAAGCTGATTAAAGCCCTGAAGGGTCAAAGCCAAGGATGGAAACAAAAGTTACCTGACACAGACTTCTTTTTCAAGATCACACACATTTAATCCTATCGCATGATTTTTGACTTTCATAATTTAGCAGTGCAGAAGCTGAACGTGTAGTTCATGGAGGTACAAAGATGATACGGGCTGGACAAGATGGGGGGAGCAGGGGACTCTGCACTAGGCACTCTGATCAAATGCCTGCTGAGACAAGCTACCCACCCTGGCCCCCCAGATATTAATCACTACCTGGCCTGTTATAAATATATAAACAGGCAGATCACTTCTGCTGTAAACAGCATAAAGCTACCAGCTGTAAGGATTGTACTCATCAGTTTAAAAATTAATAGCATTTTACTGTGAGCATTTTTTTTCAAAACATCTTCATCCTCTTCAGAAAACTGAAAATGGGTTCAAGAACATCCTAAATGCTGTTATAAGCAGAAGTTGAGCATGGAGCTCTCAGACATCATATGGTCACAGCTTGACAAAGCCCTCAGCATTTAGATCTGGATGGATCATGTTTATTATTGCTTGGATTTTCTGCCATTCCCAGAAATCTGTTTTTTGCATTCCTTGTTAATTAAACCAAACCTGTTGTGAAGTTGTCCAGAAAGTTTTTAGAAATCAAAAGGGAAATAGGTCAGAAAGATTCATCCCCACCTCTCAAAACACTGGAGAATTAAGGGTAATCCTCTAAGTGGCTGGAAAAGTTGTACTTACAGGATGTCTTTTCTATTATTGCATTTTAGGCTTTTTAAGATATAACAGATTAGAGGTCTTTTAAATAATTATAGTTGATGTGAAATTAAAATAGCCTTGACAGTACATCCCCAGACACAGGATCTTAAATAAAAAAACAGTGTTATTGACTCTAAAAGATTTACGTGACCCACTAACCTCTGCAGTGGCATGTATTTTAGTCAATTAACTATGCTCTTTATTGATAAGAAAAAAAAATCAATACCCAAACAAAAAGCAGAAAAAACACACAGGACTTTTCTAAATAAAATAATAAATTAGAAAATGTTTTTGACCAGTTTATGATGAGAACATGCAGAGCCTCTGGAGCACAGAGGCTTACCACAGGAGCCCACCTTTTGGGCAAAACCAAGATGTGGAGAAACACTTTCAGGAACAGGGAGCTGTTACCTCCTATTTTAAAGACCTCCTCCAGCTCCAACTTGGAACTGCTCTACTAAGCAGCAGTCTAGTCTTCCTTACTCCAGCAATCTGCATCGGGTAGAAGAGTGACAGAAAGAACCTACCAAAGACACAGGGGCTCTCCTTCATACCCTGTGAGGGCAGTTTTGGAGGGAGAAGAAAGGAAATGTATTTGATTCTTGCTTCATTTGACAAACAATGAAAGGAATTTGGTCATCAGAAAGCACTTTTAAGTAAAATCTGCTTTTGCATGGATTTCAGCTCTTGCATCCCTGAAGACAATATCTAGGATTAATAGACTTTCTTCTGCAATGCAACATTTCCTCGGGCTCATTTCTTTCCTAATTTACCTCCCATTCACCAGCTACTGATAGACTAGAACATGGAAACATAACGAGGTTATGGACAGGTCTCTATGTAACTGCTGCTGGTGAACTGCACCCATTGCTCGCTCAGGGAATTCACAATGGATATGCAGTAAAATGTGACTGTAAAAAAAACTGCTGGTCATCCTTCCTCTAGATCGGATGATTTTAACAGCTTTAAGTCAGGACAAAGTAGCCTGAGTAGAAATACTATTAAATAAAGTCATATATACAGTTCTCTTTTGTATTTAAGCCCACACAAGATTTTACCCCTGGAATACTGCATGATCTGTACACTCAGAGATAAATGTAGGGGGGAGCTTGAGTGCTTTTTTACCCTATGGTGCCTCTTGGGTGTAGCATAGGAGGAACTAATGTCCCTAATTCCTTCTTTACTCATCCTCTGTACATAAGGTGAGAGGCCTTGATGTAGGAAAACATTTGAGAGGCTGTTTGATTTACTTGGGTACATGCTTGTAATCTTGAGTGAATAACTGAGCAGAGCTAGACTTAAGCATATATTTAAGTATAAGACTAGAAAAAGTAGGGATGCAGCTGTAGCAAAATATGGTGAAAACATGGTTAAAACTATATGGCAGATATGCTAGCAAAATAGTAAACCATGACTGTCAAGCTGTCATCTATACAGATGGTTTTCCTCAGCCAGAAATTTGCTTTATTCTGACACATAAAAAATTAAAACACCTTGCTAAAGAATCCTCTGGTTTACAAGACAAGCTATTCTGGAGAAGAATATAAATGCGTTGGCTGCTTCATTGACAGTCTGTGCTTCTTTTTTTAAGATACAATGTCTGAAGCCATATTTCCCTAGTGATAAAAATCCCGTTAGTAATCCTGACAAAATCCTAAAGGGCTACAAAGCAATGAAGAGGATTTCTAATGGTACATTATAAATCCTTTTAGAGAATAACTTGGTTTAAAATAATTCAGGGTGGAAAAAAAAGAAAAAAAAAAGAAAGAAACTTAGGAACTAGGTGGTTCTACTTAAAAAAAAAAATCCTTTGGCAAGATCAAAGACACTTAGGGGGGCTGCTACTTCCTAAGACCAGGACATGACACTGAGCAGCAGCTTTTGCTGGTCACTAGGCCACTGAGGCACCAGGTACCTGAGGCCAGGATAAGAGAAGGAAAGATCATTTGTTCGGTGCTGTCTGTAATCCCATCTTCCAGAAAATATATTGAGTTCTCCCCATGAGGTCAATAAGAAGATAAGTCAAGATCATGAGAAAAAAATGCTGCAGTAAATGGGGTCTCCAGAGCAAACAGTGATGTTGAAATGGCAGCAAACAGCAAAGTTCAGTGGATTTGGATGATGTCTCCTGTAACACAGGCAAGGCATCCTTAAAACAATTTTTCTTGTACCTCACATGACTTCTACTATCTGTCCTACATAGTGTTCAAGAACCAATTTTCGGGCCTTTTTTTTTTCACACAGCTATTTGTGCTGCATAGATCTGGTTTATAATTTTTATGATTGTTTTATCTTGTAATTTTAAGCCATAATTTGGAGGTGAATAAATGCACATACTCATACCCAATGCATGTACGTAGTGAAACTTACACTTGCAGAATATAAGAGTTTCTGCTGAAAAACAGAAGATATGCATTCTAAAAAAAAAAAACTCTGAAATAAACTCATTAAGCCTCAAACACGGTAAATATATAGTTCACCTTACAAACTAAATGGACCAAAAGCATATCTAATATTATTCCTCTGACAGGTTTATAACAGA
Organism: Todiramphus chloris collaris; assembly: GCA_025345505.1. Classification (NCBI taxonomy): domain Eukaryota; kingdom Metazoa; phylum Chordata; class Aves; order Coraciiformes; family Alcedinidae; genus Todiramphus; species Todiramphus chloris. The sequence continues at coordinate 6,361,600 of JANVCC010000038.1, forward strand.
CCTGAATTTGGTGTGGAAACTGCTCAATGAATGAAATGGGGGTGGGGGAAATTAATTGGGGTCTTTGTAACTTTTGTCACCAGAGGCAGTACAAGAGCCATGATTAATAATGCATTACATTAAATTATTTATTTATCAAAGAGGCTAAATTCTTTAGTCACCTGGGTTTTAACAGGAATGAAATCAATTGGATTCCACAGGAATCGATAAATCCCCTACATTTAAATAAATAATTATACACCTTCTGGAGATTTTTACAGCTTTCTAGAGCAGAAGTGCAACACTCATTAAATTCTTCAGACTGTAAAGAAATGATTACCATTCATTATCAGTGGTGATGGTACTGCTTTTTGGTGAGTAATTAGAAAAGAGAGCCCACTGCTGAAACACACAATTGACTAGAGTCTGGGAGATGCAGGGAAGTCTCTCAGGGACAGGCTTAAAAACCCAATCTAGGTAAACTGAAGAAATGGACTGAAATCAAGAAAATGAAATACAGTGAAGACGAGTGCAAAAGTACTACGGTGTAGAAGGCAAATCAGGTATGCCAACACAAACTAGGACACAGCTGTCTCTGGAGGTACAGTGCAATGCAATGTAAACTGAAAATGAGGGAAGACTGTGGCAGGTTTTGTGGACATCTGCATGAGGGCAGGACCTTCACCGACATCACTGACCAGTGTTTGCAGAGCAGCACCAGCTACTCCATGGAGCGAGGTCTGAAGGATGCTCACCTGAGCGGCCTGCATGGCAGGGCTGCCCCTGCCCTCCTCCTCACATTGCTTTCTGCTCTCATTTAAATGCAGAAGTTTTCCTTGTGTGCTGATAGCCCAAGCCCCCAATTGGATTTGGCCTGAAATATTTTTATGAAGCAGATTTGATTTTAACCTCTCAGCGAGGAGTTTTGGGATGGCTCCAACCTCTATGTGCAAATAACTTAATCCCTAAAAAACCCTAAATCTAATCTTAACCTGAAACACTCACTGTGAAAGCCATGGAGCCCTTTGAAGATGGAAAGCCATAAGCAAGACATGTTACAGACAGCGGTGCAAAACAATACTAGTTGCACAGAAATGCAGTGTGTAAGAGAAGACCTCTGAGTGACCTTGTGATGGAATTCAGCCTGAGAGAACTTAAATCACATGTACAAGGGACTACTGCAGGGCTCACATGGGCTACCTGGCCAGTATCTAAACAACATAGTCACTTTCTCCTCTGCAGTGTCTCAGATGAAGACAGACACGTAAAGACAGGATTTTCCTTTATCCTCTTTATAAGGATTTCATTTATCTTTATAATTACAGCATCTCCTCATCAGGACATTCCTCATACAGCAATATATGGCACAATGCTTTTTTAGAAATGGTTCTCAGTCACACCTTCGCTAATTCAAAATGAGAATGTAATGGTATGGGAAATTAATACTGTTTCTCTGCTGTGGCACATAAAACTTGTTCCATATTCATGTAATAGCTTATTACTGATATGATAAAATAATATGGACACAGAAAAGCCATTTGTTTCAGGAGTGCTGTGAACATTAAATCTTACAATAACTACACTGACTGCTAAAACATGCAACACCACCTATAAAAAAATCCTGTATGGGGCATTGCAATCAGTTGCTGAATAGATGGCATATTAAACAAAAATAATGCCTGGCAAAATACAAGTGCTTTGTGATGAAGTGGAAAGACTTCCTAACTGCTCATGAATAACATGTATTGCAGAAAAATAATTAATCAAGTCACCTACTTAAGAAGTGATTCAGGACTCAGGTGTCTCAGGACACGTCTTAAGCAGGTAAAATAATTTGTGTGTGTCAACCTCTTCCACTTCACCTGGGGAAGCTTCTCCTGCCAGAAGCACTACCCAGGAGCAGCCCCTTCCATCAGGAGAAAAGGATGACTTCAAAGAACTGTGAAGAACAACTCATGAGGCATCTTTCTTACTTCTTTTAGCTTTGGATTAGGCTAGGGCTTCGATCTTGACCAGGTATGATCCAGACATAGCCTTTCTCTTAACCTTCAGTTGACTATTGCCTACAGATAAGCTTAGAGAGTCACTAATACATGAAGATAATTTCAGAGTCATTGATATGACCACACATAAGAGAGGAAAAATTGGCAAAATTAGAATCAATTTGATTCTGGAAATCAAAACCTGGTTCATACAGGATTGATGATGGCCTCCATGTTTCTGAAAAAGCCATCAAGTTGAGGTTACGAGGCTATTGAGAGCATACAGTGGGAACAGATACATATTTATAACACAGACACATATTTATAACCCAGCCAGACCCAGTACACTTATCCAGCTATTATATGTCATGAAAAAAAAAAAAAAGGAATTGCTCCAACCTGCACTTGAAACCTGACCTTAAATCATATGGCTTATTAGTCAGACAGAATTTTACTAAAGTATCTGTCTGTAAAGCATAGCTTCTTGCAGCATATGAAAATATTATGCAGGCAACAAGAAAATCTACTACTCACAGCAGTTTCTATTGGAAGTTGTGGGGACTTGTGGTTGTCAGTTAATAAAGACTCAGGGGAAAATCATTCATAAATACGCAGCCTATTTCAAAGCATCACAAAATGAAGAGCCTGAGACATTTCAGCAAACCTCCAAACCACGTTTTAAACTCTCAAGTTATGAAACAAATTGCTCCACATTGAGTCACTACTGAGAGGAAACTACCTTTAATGCTAGCAGAAAGAGAAGTGTGTCACAGAAATTCCTCACAACTGCAAAGTACCTTACTTAAACGATAATTATCTTCTATAAAGTGCTTTTACTCTTACTCACTATTTATTTTATCTATTCTGAGTCATATTAAGCTTAGTGTCTCAGCTGCAGAGAATTTCATTATACCATTTGTTAAAGCATCTTTAATAGGCCAATTTCAGCATCCATCTACTGTATATTACTAAATGGTTTTTATTTGCTAAATGATAGAGTTTAGATGAAACACACTTCAACAAGAAATGTGGCTGCAATACTACAAATGCCACACTAAGAGCCAGAAGAGTTTCTCTGAGATGATTGTGCCTACCAGAGAAGTGAGTCTGCCATCAATGAATTCGATTTTGAATCCTTACATTGGTAAAACATCTAATAAATTGCTTAAAACTGGAACTGAAATTTTACATTAAAACACACTTTGGTGGTTTATTCAGAAGAAATGAAAGTATTTCTTTGGTGTTTTAATTTGGAAATTCTACACACATGGATTAAAAGGTCAAATAAATCCTTCAAGGACTTTATTGGCTATTCAGCTTCAGCCATGGAAATTTCAGTAATACATTGTGTGGGAGTGAAACATTCAAAGAAAACAAATTTACCATGCATTGTAAATAAAACAAAGAGTACAGCACGTCTTGCCAGTGCTGTAACCTGGTCTAATTCTCAGTACGTCTCTCTATCTACTTCTCCCTAACCAAGCCCTCTGTATTTCCAAAGTTGCATATTTTCATCATCCTTGTAGAAAACTGATTGAGTCCAATTCATGCTAGAATATTTTTAGTCATGTAGCTAAGCAATGCAATAGTATAGGTAAAGCCCAAGTTTCAGCCTTGTTTCTTAATAGCATTTCTTCAGATTTCTGTCCTGGCTTAGCCTGGACTAGACAGGTCTGCTACAGGGAGGCTTCAACCCTGCATGAACTGATCTTTAAATTGCATTGTGTTGATTTTATAGTGGTTTTGGTTCCTACATCTATCTTCCTTTCCCTTCTTAAATACCTGATACTTTCACACAACTAAATCCAGGAATTCAGGGCCCTTTCAGTCTCTATTAGGTGAAGGAAAAAGAAATATCACTTCAGCTGACACCACTCTGGTGATGCTATCAGTTACCTTAATGCCTAGAAAGAGTATCTCCACTGAGAGCTGCCAACAAGCAAACATGCCTTGAATTCAACAGTAACTTTCAGGCATTAAATAGAGATAATTCGGCCAATCTGGTTATTTACAGTTTAATTCCCTGATTTGGCAGTACCCATCCCCTTCTATCCAAACAAATATCCCTCTCTCCACCTGAAGGAATCTTTGCACAGAATCAAAGCAGGAAAGATGCTGGTGCACGAGCTGCTGACTGCTGTTTCCTTACTTTGAATTCATGTGACTTTTAGACATCCCAGGCAGAGTCCTATATTCCAGTCATTGTTTTCTATCACCAAAGTTTACAACAATCAATATGTAAATACAGAGTAGAGTTTAAGGTAAAAAAAAAGCCATAGACCTTTCCCTGAAAATCAGAGGAAAACCTACAAAGTGATCTACACTTGCATGCTAAGCCACTTTCTTGAATGGCACGTTTGTTCAAGGTGTAAAAAAACCCCTCAACAGCAGAAGACAACATTTGTAGGTAAACTCAGGAAATGTACAGATGTTATAAGTTTTTATGGCTAGAACCTGAGAAGGTCTGGTAAGCACAGGTCAAGATTATATACCCACAGTGTCTCTTGCCCAGTTTGAGCTTTCCCATCCCTCTGAGGGTTTAAAGAGAATGGAAGTGCAGTCAATGAAAGAACCAGCTGGAGGGGCAGACACAATGAAACAGGAAAAGTCTATTAGCCCCATGTCTATTAATGGAGGTAGAAATGCTGTAGGTTTGCAGCTAATGAGAAAGGGAAGGTGGTTGCTCTCTGCTAATCACCTGCCCTGGATTAATCACCAGAAAGCCAGCTCAGGTGAATGCCACCCAGGGTTACAGCACCTTGAATTGTATCAAGTCTGTACAACCATCTCACAGGGTGAGGTTGGCAGCAGCTAATGGCAGTCCTGGATAACAACAGCCAAAGCAGCAGGTAAGCTGGAAAGCAGATACCTGCAATTAACATCCCAGTAGACTTTGGTTTTGTGGCTTTTTTTTTTTTTCCCCCTCATTAATTAATTCTCTCAGGTAGTTAAAAGGAATATGCACCATGTACCCATTTTTTAAAAGGAAGGAAAAGTTTCCTTTTTTTTTTTTCCTTCTTCCCCCTAATGTTTCAGTGCATCACAGCATGTTTTGTAGTTGTTGGCCAAGGACTGACAGTTGCTTTTCATGAAGCACACTGATTTACTGACTTTTGATGCTGAACTAAATTATTAGCCCTAGCTATATCTTTGTACTGTTTTCTTCTGTATGCATTTTCTCTTCAATTAAAGTTGTTGGAGGTCATTGCACATTGTTGAAATCTCTGCAGGGGAAAACAGTCTTCCTCTGTTTTGGTGCAGTTTGGGTCTATGACTCTGTTCTTATTCTCAGTGAATTAATGTTTTCTTAAAGAATAGAACTATAAAATGGGAGTTAAGCTGCAAATGACTGCAGTTTTTGTCAGGTATCTTTGTAAAAATAATGTACCCTTTTTATCGTTCAATCCAGCCAAGCACTTAAGCACATTCTTATCTTTAATAGTTCCACTGAAATCAGTGAAACAACTCACAGGATAGCAAGATACTGATCATGGTTTACCCCAATGGATGCTTTATGTCTTATGATTAAAAATAATTCCTACTTGGCAGCTGGGAAACCATTTGTTCAAGCCTGCTGTTTACTGGTTTCTTCCATGAATATCCTCTTGATTACAACAGCATAAGCACCACAATCTCCGTATGAAATATTTGGAAGATACATATTTTCTAGGTATCCAAGCAGTGCTTTTCTTTTAAATTGGATGTGGATGCCAAAGCAACTTTATGCTCTTTTTATACTCAAATGCTCTGCTGCCACATGTCTATAATGTTCTCTGGCAGGTCTCACGCATGCCAGCAGTTTAAAGTACACCTGCTGTGGCCGTCTCGGTATTTCCTTTTCCGTTTTTGTTGTGGTTGGAACACATTTTTCTGATTACTGCCTTACATCCTTCAATGATTTTCATCTTACTGAACTGATCCGCTGGATTTCTAACAGCATCTAGCTGTTTTTCGAGCAGGAAAATCTCAGCAACATTCTTTTTATTTAGCTCTTGACTCCATCTCTTTTTCACATTCACTCTTTCCATTGTTATGCCTTTTTTTCAGGTCATCAGATGCAAAAAATTAATGCAGATAGATTTTTGGTGTAAATACAAAAGGAAATGTCTCTGATTACAAAGACCGTGCACAAGACTGCCTGTTTTCCACACAATTTCCTCTGTCAGAGAGAAGCTGGGGTTCTGCCCTTCCTTGGCACACGTAGGAACAAGTCCACTGGGTTTTTAACCAAAGCAGCGGGTCAAGTTCAGACTGTGCCAGTCCTCTGGCAGAGCTCCTCAGGGCCAAACCATGTGATAGATGAATCTGAAGTGACCAACTTTAACTATATGCTTTTATAATTCCAGCTACTCTTCCAGAATATCGTTATGACAAATTTGTCACTGAATTTCCCAGACAACTTTTAATGCTACCTCCAGGCTGCAAAACTGAAGAATAGCTCATATTAAGAAAATTACAATAGTAAAATCCATGTAGTAGGACTGACTCCACAGTAAGACTTTTTCATGCTATTTTGCTGCTAAATGAAACAATCTGACAAAGCTCCTCCAATAATCAATGAGGAGGTTTGTTGTCTGTGAAGAGAAGATGCAAATCCTGATTCCATACTTTGGCAGCACTGAGAGCTGAAGCCCAGCTTACATTTGGTGTGTGAATTCAGTTTAGTCTTTTATGACATTGTAATATGCAACTCAAAAGAACTCATCAACTTGATCTAATCTAAGCTTCTCTACAGAAAACTCAAATAAGCTTGAATTCTTGGATTAGTCAATGTTTGCAGCCACTTGAATTACATTTCATATATACATAAAGTGAGCATATGAATCTCAGCAGTTAAATACTCTGCTGTCAATTTCCATTTTTTTTCCTTAAGAAAAGAGTAAAACATATTTAAACTCATCATTCTGAGAAGTAGTATCTGGCTGTGATCGGATACATTCAACTGAAAGAAAAGAAATAGCCATATTTGCATCCATAATCTTTTTTATCTTGACAGTGAAGGCTAATTGTCATATCAGTAAATGCAGAATGAAATATAGTATATGTGCCTGAAGGTACTTTATATTTGCAAAATTGTTTAACAGCAGCTACTACTTGCTGTTTTGACAAAAATATACTCTTGCTGTCTGATAGCACATTTCTGTAGGAGATAATTCTGAGTAGTCCCTGTCAAATAAAGTTAGATTTAATGCAGCCACAATACTAGTAATAAAGAGAAAGCATTGACATTTTCTTCTTTACAATTAGATGTTGCCACCGATATCCAGAGTGAAGACACTATTGTCCTGAATTGTGATTGTCTCTGGAATGCTCATTGCATTTCCTGAAATCCGTATTGTCCCTGTGGGTATGGGGCACACACAAACAAGTGTTGTATTTGATTGAACTGTCATAAATCTATCAGAATGTGATAGAACTCCACCAGATGAACCCTACCTGAACACAGCACAAAGATATCCCTTGCTGCCACTGGTTATTTGTATTATATTTCACATTTTAGGGACAAGAGTAATGTGTTACGCTCTAGGAAAGGTTTTTTAACAGACTAAAAATTAATAGGGGCTGAGATTTGCTTTCATACCCCTCATATGCCTGGGGTTTCTTTTTTTTTCTTTGTTTGTTTTCTTCATGTAATAATTTATCTGAATCAAGTTATCAGCTGATGCAGTGAAAAATAGACATATCATTACAAGAGTGCTGTGACAGCCTAATCAGGACCATGGTCCCACTGTGCTGTAGGCTGTAAGAACATAGCCAAAGGAAGGCTCGCTAGCTCTCAATGCTCACTGCTGGATTTAATTCAGAACAGACCCTGTGAAGAAGAAAAGTAGACACAGTTTACAGGTTGTGATATGAGAAATCTGCAATGCTCACCATCCCTAAGCATCTGACCATATCAAACACTGCGAATGTCAAAGAGGTCTGTCCTCACTGCAGCCCAGGCTCCCAGGAGATAGGGGCACTTCCAGAAGAGTGAGGACTGCTTGGTCATTGCTGTGTCCAAAGAGTCTCCCCAGTGGTCATTTAGCCCCAGGAACTGTTTTTATAAACTGAAAATAAAGAATAAAAATAGATACACGACTCTGTTCTTGAGTGAAACTGCTGGAGCTGTGCTAAGGCAGATATGTCCTGCAGGTCACTGTCTTGAACCAATTTGTAGTGTTACTTTCAGCTTATGCGTATCCTATGTAAATAAATTGAATGAGAGGGATGGAAACAAAGGCAGATAGAAGCAGAGAATATAAAATGCAGCCTCATTTTATCCAAAAAGCTAGATAGATGGAACTGATTAGTTCTTGCTGTAGGAAGGATATTGATGTTTAATACTCTTTTGAGGCTGTTGAACTCAGTTATTGGATTCAAAGCGGGATACCTGATGGTGCAGACAGCAGCAGATAACTAGGTTTCCTTTCCTAACAACTGCAAGTCTACAAGAAAATTACCAGTTTCAGCTCAGAAATGAAGGTGCACTTTTGCTGACTGAAAATCATTTATTTATGAAACTATTTCCAATTAGCTGCCATTTGCAATACCATGAAAAATCAGCACACTTCTTAAGCTGAACTACAGTTATCTCTCTCTGCAGTGATGTTTAGAATGGCCCTACCATTTGTCATCCTTTGGGTTGAGTTTGTTTTGGTTTTTGAAGTGACAACACAAACAGTAAAGCAAGATTTAGCCCAACCACGTAATATTAGGAGTGAAGATGTTTGGGTTTTCCCCTGGAAAAAAAAAACAAAAAAACAAAACAAAACCCCATAAAATAAAATAAAATAAAATAAAATAAAATAAAATAAAATAAAATCTCTGACGGTGAAAAAAAGAGAAAAATCATGAAAAAGTAATGACCTGAGAAGAGAAAAATTAAAAACTGAACATTCTACACACAGGAAATTGCCTTTATGGGGTGAAGTCCATTAAAAACTTCTAGGCAAAAGAAGTGGGTGTTTTAAAAGTTGAAGTAGTAATTTGATTTTTATAAAAATAAAATTTATTTTTTTGTTTGAAATTAAAATCTGGTTTAGTCATTCTACATGATGCCAGAATACTTTTTTAAAAAGTAAAAAAAACTAAAAAAACCCAAAAATCCTTAAAAAATTACTATTTTTATTTAAAAATATATTAAAAACAATATAGTTTTTACTAAGAAAAAATATTTTGCTCCTGTTTTAAGTAAGAGGAGGAAGTGATATAAATGACAACTGCATAAGAATTGTCAAAATGCACCTAATGCAGAACAAGAACCTTCGGGAAACAGAAATATAAACACTGGTAGTTACAAGGTATGTATGTTACTGTTTGGGTATATTTTGATCCTGTAATGCCTTGATAACTTCATTAGTATCTTTCATGCCTTATTGCTAAATGCTAGCGTATAAGCAGATTTTTTGACATATAAAACAGGAGTACAATAACCTTCTGCTCATGGCCTTCAATCCTCCGAAGGGAAACTGAAAATAATATAGCCTAATTACAACTCTGAATAAAACACTTTTATTACCGAATGAACTACTTTAATTCTTTGTTTGCTCTCAAATGATACATGAAAATTAATGCATGGCAAATTAACACCATAAAATTTGGGAGGGAAGGATTTTTTTTCAGTTTCCCTTGCCCTACCTGCAGCGAACGAATAAATTTTCTCTTCTAGCACCACAGGCAAAGAACAACAGATTATAGTAATGATAGAAGTAATGTAGCACTGGGCTTGCCTTACAGCATAATTCATTCAATCAGAAGTCTTCGTATTTACACATGTGTTTAAAATACTTCTCAAAACTGAAATTTGACAGTATTAGTATGCACCAAGCTTTATACCTCACTGGAGACAATGCAGAGAACCATAACAAGTCATGAAGTGCTCCAGTGCATGATAATGGACAGCTTCTAGTTCATTACATCCTTACGTTACAACATTGTTCTTCAGTACCAGGGCATAATTAGGTACTCGAGGTGCTAGGCTACCACATAATGAAGCCCAGTTAGGATTCATTAAACTCTGACCTCCTTCACATATTTGATGGGCAGTGAGCATCTCAGGGAAAAAGTTAAAAGGTGAACTTGAGTGAGCTCAGTTCAGTAGATGACATTTTGAGGAGTTAAAGGTACCTTAGACGATAATTTACATCTAATGTATCAAGGCATGCTGATGTATTGATTGATAAATAGAAACATTATATGAGATGGTCATGCTGGCTGAACATTTAGAGTGATTTATGCTGAAACATTTGCTCTTTATATGTGGACCATTCTTTTATGTTAACAATAAAGTGCTGTAAATGTTACATTAGTAATAAAATATGCACTATAGATGTGCTTTATTTGTTTTATTTGCTTTATTTGCCTACGCATAAATACCACCACATCCATGCAAAAATGATATGGAAATAATATACCTAGACTGGGCACAGTAAGTATCTTAAGGTAAAATTAATGTTGAAGTCCAAGTATGGTAGTTCATACAAACTGAGATTTATGTAGGGAGATACATTTTACCACTATGCTTATGGAGAAAGTGTCAAAAAGAAAAAAAAAATATCAGAGGAAAAAAAAAAAGAGGAAAAAAAATAGTGTCAGAGTTATTAGAAAAGCAGGAGAGAGGACTATGCAGAAGGGACAACGCTCAACTGATATATGCCAGGGCTTAAATATAGTTTAGACTTTTGTTGTTCCTTTGAGATTAATAAAACCATCGCTCTAATTTATATGCACCTACACATGCAGGATTATTCTACCACAATATGAGAGACAGTTGTACAGCAATTACAGAAATATTAGATAACTCACAATATAGTGATGCATTTATAGAGAACTCCAGAGCACAGGTAATTTTCCTTTGCGAGCATACATTTTTTTCTCAGTAAGTTACATAATTTTTTTTATTGGGTTTTTTTTTCTTTTTTTCTTCCCACCAGCAATGAACATTGTGTTATCTCCTGGTGATAAGCCTATTTTCAGATGCGATTGGTCTTCCTTCAGGAAAGACCATTCTGAAAGAGGGGCCAGCATAGCGGTACCCCACTATAGACCAACAAGTCATATACTCCAGACAAGCTCTCCTGCTCTGCAACCATTACTCTATCCATGTCTTGCATACACATAGATGCCCCAGGAAGAATCACTACTAATGTGTATGTACAACAATGATGCTCTGTGCACAGGCAGTAGATCTAGCACTTTCATACACAACTGACTTTCCAGACGTGCAAAGTAAATTCAAATATTTCACAAAGTCCAGGACTTGCTTCATGGACTAGCAATAAATATACAGTGCATGCAGTGTACTGTCAACATTTAAAGAGTTAGTTTTGACTTACTGCATACCTGCAATGCCTCTGACCTTGAAACATGCCAGTAACACATGCAGGAATTCTGGATAAAAAGAATACTATGTAGTTGCAAAAATATTTGGTACACCAGGCAAAATTTAATCTAGGAAATTTTATAGGTTTGAAAAGGAAAACAAGTAGAGAAAACTTAGAATCATAGAATAGTTTTGGCTGGAAAAGACCTCCAAGATCATCAAGTCCAAGCTTACTCCTAGCCCTATCAAAAACCACTAAACCATGTCCCAAAGCACAGCATTTACCTGTCTCTTGAACACCTCAAGGGATGGTGACTCCACCACCTCCCTGGGCAGCCCATTCCAGTGCCTGACAACCCCTTCTGGAAAGAAATTCTTCCTAATATCAAGCCTGAACCTCCCCTGGTTCAACTTCAGGCCATTTCCTCTTGTTCTGTCCCTTGTCACCAGGGAGAACAGAACAGACAAACTCCCACCTCGCTACAGCTTCCCTTCAGGTAGTTGTAGAGGGCAATAAGGTCTCCCCTCAGCCTTCTTTTCTCAAGGCTAAACAGCCCCAGATCCCTCAGCCTCTCCTCATAAGAGCCATGCTCCAAACCCTTTCCTAGCTTTGTAGCCCACCTCTGTACCCTCTCCAGCACCTCAGCATCCTTCCTGTAGAGAGGGGCCCAAACTGGACACAGTATTTGAGGTGCAGCCTCACCAAAGCTGAGTACAGAGCAATGATCACCTGCCTGCTCCTGCTGGCCACACTGTTCCTGATCCAGGCCAGGATGCCATTGGCCTTCTTGGCCACCTGGGCACACTGCTGGCTCCTGTTCAGCTGTCTGTCAATCAACACCCCAGGTCCTTCTGTGCCTGGCAGCTCTCCAGCCACTCCTCCCCAAGCCTGGAGCGCTGCTGGGGGTTGGTGTGGCCCAAGGGCAGGACCTGGCATTTGGCCTTATTGAAACTCATGAAACTGGCCTTGGCCTGGCAATCCAGCCTATCCAGACCCCTCTGTAGAGCTTCCCTACCCTCAAGCAGATCCAACAAGTGGGTCACCCTGTCATAGAAGGATATCAGGTTTGTTAAACACGACCTGCCCTTCATAAACCCATGCTGACTGGGCCTGATTATCTGGTTGTCCTTCATGTGCTGCATAATAGAACCCAGGATGGTTGGCTCTCCATCAGCTTTCCGGGTACCGTAGTCAAACTGACAGGCCTGTAATTCCCCGGATCATCCTTCTGTCCCTTCTTATATCCGGGTGTTATGTTGGCTGATCTCCAATCTGCTGGTAGCTCCCCAGTCAGCCAGGACTGCTTATAAATAATGGACAGTGGCCTGGTGAGCACCCCTGTTAGTTCTCTCAGCACTCTAGGATGTAACCCATCCTGCCCTATAGATTTATTTACATTGATATTGAGGAGCATGTCACGGACCATCTCCTCCTGAATTGTAGGGGGGTCATTGTGTTCCTGGACCCTGTCTCTTGGCTTGGGGGAGAGACTTTCCCTGGTGCAAGAGTTTCCATTACTAAAGACTGAGGCAAAGAAGGCATTAAGCACTTCAGCCTTCTCCTCGCCTTTTATTAACATACTTCCTTCAGAACCTAGTAGGGGCTGGAGGCCCTCTCTGGATTTTCTTTTGTTATTAATGTATTTATAGAAATTTTTCTTACTGCTCTTCACCTCTAAAGCCAGATTAACCTCTATTTCAGCTTTTGACCTTCTAATTATGTCTTTGCATGACCTGACAACATTCTTATACTCATTATGAGTCATCTGCCCTTTCTTCCAGAGGCCATAAACCCTCCTTTTTTCCCTGATTTTAATCCAAACCTCCCTATTCAGCCAGGCCAGTCTTCTTTGCCACCGACTTGCAGCACGTGGGGATGGCCTGCTCTTGAGACTTGAAGACCTTCCTAAAAAATGTCCAGCCTTCCTGGACTCCTATATCTCTCAAAACTGACTCCCAAGAGACCCTATAAAGTAACCTCTGAAACAAGTCAAAGTTTGCCCTTCGAAAGTCCAGAGTGTCAGTATTGCTGCTGCCCCTCCTAACATTTCTAGGAACAGAAAACTTAATTTCAGAAAACTTAATAATTTCATGGTCACTATTCTCTAAACAGCCTTCAACTGACACCAGTTTTCTGCTTTCAAACAAGAGGTCCAGCAGGGCACCTTCCTTGGTCAGTTCACTTACCGACTTTGTGAGGAAGTTGTCCCCTACATGTTCTAGGAACCATCTGGATCATTCCCTCTCTGCTGTGTTGTATTTCCAGCAGATATCTGGGAAGTTGAAGTCCCCCATAAGAACAACAGCAAGCGACCTTGAGATTTCTCCCAAGTGTTTATAGAATATTTCATCTACCTCTTTGCTCTGGTTGGGAGGTCTATAGCAGACACCCACAGCAATATCAGCATTATTGGCCTTGCCCCTTAACCTGATCCAAACACAACCTTGTCATCACCGTACTTAAGTTCTGAACATTCATAACAATCCCTAACATACAGGGCCACCCCACCACCTCTCCTTCCCTGTCTATCCCTTCTAAAGAGCTTGTAGTCATCAACTGTGGCACTCCAGTCATGTGAGGTATCCCACCACATTTTTCTGTGATGGCCTCTATGCCATAGTTTTCCTGTTTCATCATGGCTTCAAGCTCATCCTGTGTGTTGCTCATACTCCGTGCATTGGTATAGTTGCACTTCAGATGAGCTAATGATCCCAGCACCTTTTTGTGAGTGTGGGTCCCATTTCTTATCAGACACATCTCAGATACTTCCCTGACTTCTAAACTATCAAAAACTGGCCCTACCTCTTCATCTCTCATTCTGCCCCAGAATCCTTTTTCCCCCCTCTATGAGAGATCCATCCCATTCATTGCCAGCAGGCAAGACGTGACACCTTGAAGTTTGACTCATGAAGTATACGGGAGATGAGGCAGATAGAATTTGGGAATTCCTATCAGCAGGACTGAGCTAGCAGCAAGGTGCTGTGACTCCTTGCAAGAAATCTTGTGCTGAGCAAACTTTACCTCATATACGTTAGCTGGCTCAGGCATAGGCCAACACTAATAATTTTTTCTGAGCTAGGTAAGGAATAGAGATTTATGCTATAAAGAAAAGCAGTGCAAGGGTGGAATCGTGCAATTACTGCAGCACATTAGACTTTTAATATACTGAGTGGAAAGCTTCAGCTCTAATCCAGGCTGTCAATACAGTGTGTATTATCACAGCATCAAACATCTGGGAAGATACTGTGCTGTCCTGAAATTCAGCTGACTTCTGGGATAACAAAGCCCTGACACTGTAGGGAAGCCTTATTTTGTTGACAAAAATAACCATCTTTGAAGGGACAGAAGAGACACAGATCCACACCCAGTGCAAAGCAGAGCAGCACTTTCATGTCAGTAGGTTTCCTAAGGCTCCGGCCACCCCCTCAGTGCAACCTTCATCATTACTTCTCTGTGCAAATTACAGTTACAGAAGGCAGAGGAAACAGCGTGTACCTTTTATAATCAAAGATCTCAATAGTTAGAGAACATTGTGTAAAAGCCATTTCTTCGGTTCAGCAAGGACTAAGTGGCAACAAGGGAGAGGATGAAGCAGGGACAACGGCAATTAAAAGCAAAAGGGATTAGAAATATTCCCAAGTGCCTCAAAAGTAGCAGAAAGAGAAGACCACTTAATTCTAAGCTAGTATTAGCCTCTTTACGTGGAAAGTGAGTCTGGACATCTAAATGGTAGTACTCAGTATTTCTTTGTTATTCACAGCATACAGCAGTGATGTGAATGCATGGAGGGAGGGGGATCACACACCACTTAGCAGATAACAATTACCCCACATACACATAGGCACACGCACATTTATCTCGGACGCACACAAACAAGCCTGCTGGCACATATAATGCACTCCACAAACCCAATTTGTTTTCACTTCATTATTTTTGAATACATAGAGAGAGTTCTGGGAATGCATGATGTTGTTATGCCAAATTCTGCAGAAATACAAGTTCTTTTGGTACAAACAGAAGCCTTTATACCATTTTCATTCTAATTTTCTACTATAGCACTGCCAAACACCATTTAGCTTTGCTCAGAAAGTTAAAGCTTTTGTAGGCAAAGCCCCAGAATCACTTTTTATTTTTTTCTTTACTCCTGCGAGCAGCCGCATAAATCCCAGATGTTCTCTATTCTGCATGAAGTAAATATTGAAATTGTGCTAGGAGATATTTAAATAGAGCTGACAAAGATGTGAGCCTGAGATCCAAACTTGAAACAGTTCTATCAGCAATTGCCCACTCTGACAGTGCTGCATACCCACTGTCTGCAATCAGTATAGAGTGTCATTTATCTTCCTAATCACCTTTCTTTCCAGTGACAAATATGAGCAAGTTAAAGCTGAGGTCAAATGAAAGTACTAAACACCTTCAATACATCAGGAAAGTTACCCTCACTTAAAACACAAAGCTCAGTATCTGGCAAGCTTGAGGGGGGCAGAGCATTTTGAGTAGGAGGTCTGTCAAAACAACTGCATGCAAATAACCAGATGCAAAATTCCTTGGGGTTTGTTGAAAGCCAGAGAATATGGTTCGTTCTACCAAAGCATCGTCTGTGAGTGCACCTATCAACACATCACAGTCTGCCATGACACAAGAGGCTTTTGTTGTCATGACCATATATAACTGGTCTTTTAAGAGGAAACAGAGGTGCAGTCTCATGGGTGTGTGCAAAAGCTTTTTATACAAGTGCCATTGGTTAGTGCACCCTCAATGGAGGTCAGCCTAGAGGGATTCTTCTTCCAGCTAAACCCAGAAGAGAGGATCCCCTCATGGCTGGGCCACCACAGGCTTGACCTCCTGCAAAGATAGCATGAAGAGAAGTGCCCTACCTTGAGGTAGATGCCAGGACTTGGAAGCTTTCAGGAGGGAGAGACCTGTAGATGTTCCGCACCTTCATGTGGTCATCCCCCACCCTGCATCACCAAGGTTCCAAGGGATGTCCCTAATTCCTGAGGAAAGCTGTGAAGGCAGCTGTAGGGCAGTCCTCAGCCTTTTGATTGTGATTCACAATGGAGTGCAAAGGACTTAAACACTCACATGCCAGTCACCTGGAGTTAGGTGACTAACTCACTTCTTTGTTTTGGAAAGAACAAAGTTGTAGAAAATTTCACCAGGAAAAGAAGAAAGAAAGAAAGAGTAAGAAAAAAAAAAACCCCAAAACACACCAAAAAAACCTCAACTTAATTCCCTTACTGAGAGTCTCAACCAGATGACAGAATCACTTTAACTTGGAGCGAATAGGGTGGATGTAGAAAATACAACTTCTACCACGTACAGCAAGCATGAGCAGGCACAGAGGTATCTGAATGAAAGTTCAAATCTGAATTTTGTACTAGGCAGTGTGAGTAGTCAGTAATTATTTATAGCTACAGGCCAGTGCCTTCTGAGCATAGGCGAAGCACCAAGCAAGCTACCTTTCACCATGAAAGAGGCTCTGGGAATATTTCAGGTGGTTATGGGAAGAATATCTGTTGAGGGGTCAGGGCTCAGGGCAGAAGGCTGCCTGGTACAGTATGAATTATTTTATTCTGCAACCCCAGAATGTTCTATTTCGTCTGTCACAGAGGCTTTCAGTCAGTTCTTTAAGTACAGCCTGTATCCAAGTGCATTTGTATTATTATACAAAGGAGAAATGGCTTTTATTTTCCCCGGATGAACTGCCCAAATTTACTGAATCCACAACACTGATTCTAAATTCTCACAAACACAAGGAAACTTTATCTAAAAGCAAGGGAAGAGCAGCTCAAAACTCAGCAAAGCATTACAAAGATGAGAAGCACAGTCATGTTCCAAGCGGCTCCCATGAGCACTTGGGTTGGGGTCTTTGCTGTGTGTTCCAGCACTCCTCTCCTCACCCTTCTCATGCTTCATCACCCCTTCAAAGGCTTTTCAAAGCTGTTTCAGATTTTTAGCGGCTCATGACAGGCAGACTAAAGTCTTCTTCCTGCAAACCCCACAGCATCTTGTTTGATGTATTTGTGGCTCCAATTTGTTATCGGTAGCATCCTTGGGGATCTTTTTAATGATTAAAAATATCTGAAGGGTGGGTGTCAAGTAGAAAGGGACAGTCTCTTTTCAGAGGTGCCCTGTGATAGGATGAGGGATAATGGTCACAAACTGGAACACAGGAAGTTCCACCTCAACATGAGAAGAAGCTTCTTTACTGTGAGGGTGACAGAGCACTGGAACAGGTTGCCCAGAAGGCCTGTGGAGTCTCCTTCTCTAGAGACTTTCAAAACCTGCCTGGACATAGAATCACAAAATAGTTTTGGCTGGAAAAGACCTTCAAGATCATCAAGTCCAAGCTTACTCCTAGCCCTATCAAAAACCACTAAACCATGTCCCTAAGCACAACATTTACCCATCTCTTAAACACTTCCAGGGATGATGACTCCACCACCTCCCTCGGCAGGCCATTCCAGTGCCTGACAACCCTTTCTGTAAAGAAATGCTTCCTAATAAACAGCCTGAAACTCCACAAATGTTCCTGTGTGGCCTGCCCCGGGTGATCCTGCTCTGGTAAGGAGGTTGGACTTGATCTCCAGAGGTCCTTTCCAATCCCTACCATTTTATGATTCTCTGACCCTTTTCTGTACAACTTCTCCAAAAGATGGTAGTCAAGAACTGCTAATGCTGCTAATCCTATTCCATTCACCTGAGAAAAAAGAAGGGATCTACTATTAAAATTTCCAAATATTTCTTTTGCTAAATGACCAAACAAATTTTCCCATGGAAGTGTTCATGCTGCATAGCATCAATGAAGAGAAACTCCACCTGCTCTGAGTGCCCCCCTGGTCCAAAATGTGGAGTATTCACTGTGATGTTCTTGACTGCACAGAAAATTGGTCTGCTTCCCCACCAGATGAGGTTTAGCATATTAATTTAGTATCTGTGTCTGAGGGCTGTACCCCTGGCATGGTGCTCAGCTACTCCAGCCTTCCAGCAGGTCACTTGCCATGGCCCAAGAAACTGTGCAGCCCTGGCACGTCCCATGCACGGCTGCCCCATGGAATTTCTCCTCTCTGACACGTCCATCCAAAAAAATGCAGCTCTATGGAGGAGATCAGACCAAAATTTTAGCAAAGACTTATATTTCCATTATATTTCCAGTTTAGACTTGTTTCTCAATGCTTTCTAGGAAAGTGCTGGCAACATGTTTGTGTGGTGTGTCTGCCCCTGAGAATAAGCTAGTGGTAACACACTGCTGGGGCTGTCAGGAAAAGGAAAGCCCTGACATACTGTGACATCCTGCGGACACTTGCCACAGTGCTCAGCATGCTGAAAAGACACATCCGAATGAACAAGTGTGAGGGGTTAGAAAGTGTCTCTGCCCCTGGGCTGCTCAGGGACCTGGTTTCCCAGTCCCACGTGCATCGTTCTGCCCGATGGCAAGTAGGACTTTCCCCACGTCTCTGCTGGGCAGCCCCACCAGCACTCTGTGATGAAGACGGTGAGGAGAAGCCACATTCCCAGACTCAGGCACAGGTTTTGTCAATGAATTATCCCTTTCCCTAGATGCAAAGAAGGCCCAAGGTACCCTGTTGTGTTACAGGGTAATATAAATGTTGTTTTTGGACTTTGGTGCTTCAGTGCTCATTTTCCAATTATAAAAGGCTCAATTGTTCATACAAGAATTCCTCATTGACTAATTGGCAAAAACATATACACAGCTAAGTAGCACACTGTGTCCTACTTTGATGAAATGTCCTACCATTCCATCCTAATTAGAAATACTCATTTGCTCTTTTAATTGCATACCTTTGCATATTTACAGCAATTAATACATTGTAAAAGTGGAACATACTAAGTCGGTCTAATATTTGCATTTCTTCCAGTTGAGTCCGTCAAGGCATCAGTTCTACATTAGGCTTTAATTACATGAGGATTGCAGACCATCTGATGCCATGCTGGAACCCAGAACCATTTTCTTTGGACTCCTCTACCTGGTCACTGACCAAAGCGGTGCTTTCCCCATAAAAATTGGCTAAAGTTCTACTTCTCCAGGAACTAATGCTATAACTGCATGCATTTTTCTAACTGGGTATTATGCCCTTGAAATACCAGTACAATCTTAATTACAAAGGTATGAAAAATACCATTATCATGAACTGCTTTCTGGTTTATGCCAATTATGCAAGCAATAAACCGCATTCAGTAAACATAACACTTCGTAGCCGTGCTCAAGTCTTCTGTATATTTTTAGCAAGTTTGGAAGCTGTTTATTTTTGCTGCCTGAAAATACTCTGCCACAATAAATATTCTAACTTTAAAATGGATAAACAGTTTATTTCTGAAACTTGCTTATTAAACAGGCTGAATTCTCAGTTGTTTCTGATTGGAGCTGCTCTCTTGGTTTCATTGAGACCATACCAGTTTACAGCAGCTGGGATCTGGCTTAACTTACAATGTTACAAGAACTGATCATGTTTGACCTGGAAATTCAGGAGGGTCTCTACTCCCTGAAGAATTTATTAACCACCAAATGGAGGTAATTCACATATTTTGAAGTGTTCAGTGTGCAAACATGCATATACACACACACTATTTTAAAGAGTGATTTGAGTAGCACACCAGATAGGAGCAGGGAGTTCTTACATTCAACAAGCTCAACACAAGAAATAATTTATTTTTAAAAAAATATATACCTCCATATACACTCACTGCTTTCCAAAACCTTACTAAATCCACTCCTGACATTCTCATGAGATGGTAACCTCAAGATTACTCACAGCCCTCGTATCTGAAAACAAAAAGGCTGCTGACATCCCTTTCTGAAACAGCTGGCTTTACACCTTATTCTGGATTAGGTGGTGGCGTTTTACATGGTTGCACCAGTGCCAGCAGAGCTTATCTGCCTGAGCTGAGTCGAAAGCCCTTTCCTTGATACAGCCTTTATTCTTTTTGGACTCAGAAAGAATAGTCCGTTACAGAACAGGTCCAGCTCACAGGATTTTTGGATGCTGTTCATAGCATTAGGAAAATAAAGAGCATGTCAGGAGGAGAGAGCAAATATGGTACCACTAGCAGCAAGTTACTGAAATAGTGTTTCATACAGACTCTCCCAACCTGCAGATAATTGATGCTCCATGGCAGTGGTGGGAAGAGGGTCCGAGAGCAAAGGGTAACCTAACTGTTTATAGTTTCTCTAAGATTTTTGGACAGGAAGGTTATGCTGGAGCAGTCTCCACTGTGGGGCTGGACAAGGCACTGGCCAAGCTGAAACCAGAGCTGCATTGCAAGAGTGAGCTGAGGTGCACAGGCAGGGCTGTGCTGGCTGGATGTGACCAAAGGATGATGGCTTCATTCCATGGCAGCAAGCAGAGTCAACCTTTCCAACATTTCCTAACACACATGTTGCTGGATGTTAGGTCTGTTACTGCAGATATTCCATTTAAGTCCCTTTTCAATTTGTTTCACAGTGGAAAGCCAAGTCCAAGTTTCCTGTGTCCTAAATCAAAATCACTGTCATTCTCTAAAAGCTATTTCTCACCCACTTCTCTACATTTCACATAGCCATAAATGTTTTAGCCACAGTAACATCTTTAGTACTTCAGTAGAGAGCAGGATTTGATTAGCAATCTCTTCAGCTGATGTATTTTTCAGATAACATTCAACATACCAGTCTTAATGGGGCAGAAGTGAATCTTGCACCATTCCCTCCACCCATAGAGTGTAAACTCTGTCTTTTCAGATGCCTTTATGGCACTGTATTTAAGTATACTGTTACATTTTCAGGCATTCATTCATTCAAAACTAAGCCTGACATTTGTAAGAATACATACAGCTGGTGAACGAAAGAGCTGTCTTATGTTTCATAAGCAGAAAATCCAGATTTTAATGTCATGAGATTAAAAAAAAGAAAAAAAAAAGGTTTTGTGTTTTTTTTCTTTCACAGTAGGGAAAATTTAAAAAAGGGGATCTATAATTTCAAACTAAACAAGAAAATTATGTTTGCACTGCAACTTTCTGCCTTAACTATTTCAGATGTTTTCACAGAAAAAGGGGTGGAGAAGGCTACATGAAGATGAAAGGAAAATTTACCCCAATGATGAGCTTTCAAAGGCTGAGAATAGAAAGAAAACCTGATCAAAAACTTGTTAGCAGACACTGCAATGAGTGTGTGTGTCTGGGGTAGGGGAGAAATGCAATATAAGAAGAGGAAATTTCAGGTACAATAGAAAATGGTGCTAGACATCCACTGGGAGATTGAATGATTTCCTCTGAGCTCATGGGAAATTGCTATATGGATATCGAGCAATGGATCATATCTTGTGTTGAAACCACACAGAAACGTACTGAGTTACATTCAGATAGGGGTAGGGTTTAGTTTGTAAATAAACATCAGCAACTTTGATGACAGTCTTGCTGCTATAGACCTGATCTTAAACCTAAGACAAACCCTATTGACGTGGGTCTGCAGGTATCTGCATTTTTATGATGGGAAATAGTTTGAAAGTGTAAGGCCCATTCAAAAGCAAAATTTAATTTAAAATGATGCCCTACAGGAAAGCATATATTAAGCATTTGATTCTTTTGCTGTCTCATAAATTACTAAATATTTTTTAAAAATTAGGATTTTTGTTCTCCAACAGTGACACAAAATGGATTTATGATGCTAGATACCAGCATTTCTAAGTAATGCCATTAAGGTCAGAAGTGTGTAGCCAGAAGGGCAGGGTCAGGAATGGTCTTAGAGGCTACCGAGGGACAGCCTGGCACAAACTTGAACATTTTATATGGTTCACAAGAAACCTTTGGTTTCTGAGAGTCTGCATTCCTGGCCATACAGATGCAGTGGGCAAACAACACCACTTATACCTGCATGGGTTTGGAGAGCTGGTGTGGGTGACAGAGAAGGAAAGCTTGTGGGAGAGGTTAAATTTGTTCATCTAAATAAATTTGCCTCCTCCCTCAGGAAAATGTTTAATTTTCCTCTTAGTGTTCCCCGATCCCAGAGGTGACATCAGACAAACCATGTGAGCATTTTTGCAGATGTTCTCTGCAGAACACTCCAAAATGCCTGGAACATAGCAGAGGCCCACGAATGATGGTGGCACATCTCTTGCAGATGAGACAGTTAAGAAAACATACAGATAGTTAAGAGGACACAGAGATACTTCAGAAAACATAATTAGAAAATTCCCTTCTTCGGTGTTATTCAAAACCAGTGTGTAACAATACAATTACGGACACCATTTTGCAAATTTGTTGGAAATAGCTCTTTCCTAATGCCTGATTTCCTATTGATAAAGTACTCCTAGCAAACCTGGAAAATCCTCTTACACATCGAACAACAAGGCTATGATTGACTGTCTGCACAGAAATGAGTTATAATGGGATTCGGCACCTCTGAGCTGGAAGGACAGGGGGAGGCCAGCAATTGTTTGCATTTCTGGAGGGGTTATCGAACTTCAGAAGTGTTCAGCAGTGTGTTTCAATCAACAGCAGGAAAGTACAGCTATCTCCACTTTGAAGAAGTTTAATCTATGGCTACAATCCAAAAAGACTAAGTGTCCTCTGAATTCAAAGGCAGCCAATCTTCATAGACTTGAGAAGAGATTATCTAGAGATTATGTTGGTAATTAACTGAGGAAATGGAAAGTTGGTCTAAACCCTGTGGATCTGTCTCAAAGTGACATTGCTCTTTTCTTTCCATAAAGGATGAGAGTTGGAATCTTGGACGCACTTTAAAGGAGAGCATGGTGCAACATGGGTAAAGCAATCAGGGGAACCCGAATAGAGGTGTCTGTCTTTGCTACCTCTCTTTGCATTGTACTGGACAAGTGGGTGGTTGACAATAGATAATTTCTTTTGGAAAATTAAAACTAGCAATTACCCACTAATACTCAACAATTATCATATCACTGTTAACATGTGTTACTGTCATCAGTAGCATTTATTCTAACTAGTCTTTATTATACCATTAGTTTACTGCAATTGCTCCCAATTAGACAGTGTGAGCACAAGCTTTTCTACCGAGTAAAGCCCCTGTCACATTCCAGATGAGCTGAAGGACCCCTCTGCTGCAACCCCATTAAATAGACAGACTTCATTTAATATTACTCCAGAGACTTTCTCCAGACAAACACTTCATTCTTACAATGTTATATTTTAACTCTTATTTGCATGGCAGGGCTTCCCAGTTCTCCTAAATCTTCAATTACTTAGTAACTATTTTTTCTTCTTCATCTGATAACAGCATGGAGTGCAGCAAAGGAGTGCTGCATAGTTAGACATGCAACAGCTCTGCTATTTAGCATTTAGATGGTGCATCTGAAAGAGGACCAATGAACCAGATAGGCAGAGGGGAGGTGGACATGAGCAGTGACAGTTGGCTGGACAGAATGACCCCTCTAATTTCTTTCACTGTGGTCCCTGCCAGAAACATTATCCCATTTCAGGCAGACAGAGGAAACGTGCCCGCTTTCCACAGATCTGCTCTGATCACTGCATCCCACTCTATGGGCATTTCTCAGGCTTCGAGTCATCACTGCTTTGCAGAGTGAAGAACAGCTTGAGACAGCTACAACAGGGCAACATAGCTCCATGCACCAGGCAAATCTCCCGTTGCAGACTGAGATTGTAAAATAGACATGAACATTGACATCCCACAATTCATCTTCCCATAACCCCAAATGACTAACAAATCCCCAGTTCCCCTGCCACGAGCTTAGCCTCTTAACCCAGGATATTCATGGATGTCTGGGAAGTTTTGGGATCAGTGCTCCATTTTAAATGATCCTTTCACTCTTTCCCACATGAATTACCGTTATTTGCATTAGCGAATGCACTCTATGCCAAATTTCCCACAGGCTTCCTTTCAAATTAGCCATCTGCAGGCATGTGAAGCTTTACATGCACACAAAGTATATGAAAGGATACCCAAAGTACTGTCAAATCACATAGGTACTTATCCATCTCTTAACACATTGCACTGGGCATTTCAGGTAAAAGCAGTGTGATTATGAAGGGTGGAATAACATCCGAGCAACCCACACATATGATGACACATTCCCAGACATCTTTCTCCAGCCGTCCTATTCAAGGCACTGTTAGCCACATAACAGGAGAAAGCTCTTAACTTGAAGCATTCTTCATTCTTTAAAAAAAAGGTGGTGTTTTTCCATTATTTGCTCCTTAACAACAAAACATTTCAGGTCTTTACTGCCTACTGCAGAGCGTTAATTTTTAATGGGAGAAGCTACACGCTGCTTGATTTCTTTAGCGCATGAAGCAGCCAACCAATCGTGCATCACCTATAACTCCAGAACAGCAGTTTCAGCAAGGAGTCTTTACAGCTCAGAGCATCCTTGAGGGCTAAAGATGTCAAGCAGTTTAAATGCCAATGAAATCAAGACGACACCAGGCTCAGATACATTAGGCAAAAGGGACAGGAAAATGGAGACCTCTACGGAGAACAAAAAACTTTGCTCTGCGCTAAGAAAGAAGGACCCACTTAAGACAACTATAAAGCACTTGCCTGGTGAAATGGGGAGATGAATTAGCAGCACCAGTGACAAAGCGTATATCAAATTTTATGATGAAAAATGAGTGAAAAATGGGCTGGAGGGCATGTGAATCTTTCTCTCCCTCTGCCCTAAGGCAGAATTAACTGTACCTGAGATGTTAGTGACACTTGCCTAGCCTAGCTTGCCCAGTTTGAGGTCTGGTGAAGGAGACCCTACAGTGACCCTAAAGCAATTTGTTCCAACACTTAACAATTAGAAAGTTTTTCCCAGTAATTCTCCAGAGCACTCAAACTTGGTGCAACTGTGCCCACTGCCAATCTTATAAAACTCTCAGACCTCCATGTAATGCAGGACTTCTCACCCCTCAAAGCTAAAGGTCACTTTCTAAAATTGTTAGTTCACACTGCTTGCTGGACTGCTTTTGCATGGGCCTCCTCCTGATCTATAAACGTCCTTCCTTCATGGGGCATGGGCCCTTCTAAGAAGGAACGTGTGGCCCCAGCCCCTGCAAGGACAGTGCAGAGGTATCTGCATCTCAATAGCTCTGACACTGAACAGCAACCCTCAAAATGTATCAGATCACATTTGAGAGATCAAGATTTCAGTGGATAATCCAAGCTATATTGCTGCAAAGGCTTTTTAAAACAAAATTTAACAGTAATTTTTAGCAGATTTTTCAACTTCCCAATGTGCTGTGCAGCAGAATTGAAAGTTAATATCCATTTAAGCCGTTGCCAGAATAGGGATATTTCTGCTTTTGTATCTTTAAAAATATCTTCTGGAATGAAATCATGAATGCCAAGTTTCAGGGTTGAGTGAATTTTTACAGCAAAATTATAAATTCCTGAAAATGAAAGATAAAATGGAAAGTGTTCAGTAAGCCTTAACTGAAACACTGCTATCAGATTCCCCTTTAATAATATTGATAGAAATGTATCTTCTGAAGATCATCATACCTGAGTACAGTAAACAGCACTAGCAGTCAGTATTTAAAGGTAGAGTATTTTAAATACTCTGGAGAGGACATAAGACTGAGCAACAGCACAGTGGCTCTCCTGCGGGCAGAAATATGATAAAACACAAGCAGGGACAGCAAATTTTCTCCTAGCCCACTTCAATGCCATTGTTGTTGCTGCAAATTTAGCACTGCCTCAGGGGACAAATCTTTTCCTATCATTAACTGGGTGTTGGATGCTCTAGACAAGCACGCATGGGCCAGGTTCCTTCAGCCTCAGTGTTCCAGCTCCCTCCTGATTAACACCAGCAGTGTGGTGGTGCCTCCACTCATGTGAGCATCTCTCTCACCATGGACACCTCAGGGTCTAATCAAGATGATGCTACAGTGTGAGAAGAGGGTACTAACACCGGTATTAAGCAGGTAAGCTTTGAGTAGCTCACTGCGAGGAGAAGGGGAGTTTATCTCTGTGATGTGCAGTTTAATCTCTTTTCAATGACACTTGCCTAGAGGAAATGGTTAGTGCCAACCTGGATGTGCCAATCCCAAATCATGAAAGATACATTTTGCAATTTCACATGCCGACTTCAGGAGTGTTTAAGTTGGCTTTAGTCCGCTTTCTCCCTGGAATTTACAGTGATGTAAATTCATTTTGTAATGACACCATCATGCTGGTGCACTCGTGGGCATTTCTGCACTTCAAAGGTAAGCAGCAACAAAATACACTGATGACCAGCAGTAATGAAAAAGGACCACAGCATGACTGCAGCTGTAACCCAAGTCAATCCTTGAGGGAAGCCGTAATTTGGTAGCTAAACAACGGCATCAATACATTTACTCCTAAACTGGCATGTGGCTCTTTGCTGCTACTCCACCTACAGTTATTTCAAACACTGGTAGTTCTTAAAGATACCTGGGAGTACCATCAGATGCTACTTAACAACTATTGAACAGAGGTATAAGTTTGCTACCCCTATAACGTACCAAGAAGTGTGCCCTGCAGGAGGATTGACTTTTGAATTTTTTTTTTTTTTTTTTTTTTTTTTTTTTTTTTTTTTTTTGCGCCACTTCTGCTCATTTTTTCTACTCCAGACCAAACTATGCTTTGTTCTACTCTTGTGTTTTGGCCTAGCATGTTTAAGCAGACCCTCTTATAACATTTATTCACATTAGTTTTTTGGTATTCCCTCTTTGCTCAAGCCATCTTCCTATGACTCCTTCCAATTCTATTGAGAGGATATGCTTATTTGAGGAATAAACCAAAGCTCTACCTTTTATTGGTCTGTCCCCATTTTTAGCTTTGGGCCGTGAGCAAATGAAAGCCTATGCTGACAGCAGTGTAATATGCAAGATAGAACAACTTCAGCCAAGGCTCCTTAATGGAAATGGCAACTGCTATTGATTTCCTAAACACAGAGGTTGTGCCCTTCACCTCTGTGACAAATCAGTTAGTATAGACTTGGGACTCAAGGGAAACCCCTCAGTATGTAAACATGAACTTGTGGTTTACTATTAACACAATAACTTCTTGTACAGTGAAGTCTAGGAAAATACAGGAGTCATCTGCAGGTGGCAAAGATATTCACAGTAAAAAATAAATCACTAATATAAATGGTAGTGCATTCAACAGGCAAAAGAAGCAGCAAGCACGTAAGAATACCAAGAAACTGTGGTTGGCCTTTGAATTACTGTTAAATTTATACTGAAAATTTTAAAATAACCCCAACAATCAGAACAGATTACTTAGTTGTAGTACGAAATGTACAGTGATTAAGAAAAATTACAGTTATTTATTTTCTGATAACAGTAAATTGCACTTAATGCAATTAAAATTAGTGTAAGAACTCAGTGTGACAAGGACAAACATCTTTATCATTAATGGCTGTCATGATAGAAGAGACAAATAATATTTTTCCAACCAATAAAATGAGGTTAAGAAGCTACTCTCTGTTTGGTAATACATTTTATGTTTTGAATATCAGGAATATCCCATTTAGTAGTGAAGCAACTTGCCCCTGCAGCACAGTTCCCTCATAATCAGTGCTTTTAGAGGGATTACCAAGGATGGGGAGAACAGACATCACAGGAGATATTTGTAGCCCCTCTTCTCTCACTACTAATAGTAAAAGCAGCATAAATAAAACTACTCAATGGCCTGGTTGTACTAGTAGAAAGATCAGACAGCTTAGATGAATAACACTGAGAATAGAATAACTTATTTTGTCCTTGAAACAAAAGCAACTTCCTTACACCCCTTAAGTTAATAACGCTTTATTTTGTCCCCAGCTGTTAAGTTTATAGAAATTAAAAGTCATGACTATTTGTCTTTTGCCAGCATGAATTTAAAAGTGCCTTTAAAAAATCTCATTATCATTGTGGTTTTTTTTCAAGCAGATTCAATACAAAACAGATTACATCCTGCCTGCACTAGTAAAGTGCACATAAATTTTTCACAAACCAATTTATCTTAAAAATTTGTCTTTCCTCATTTTGATTCTGGACACAGTGTACAGCAGAAAGGCACTTCAAGTATTTTTTAGATAACACAATTCTAGAGGTGGTGCTGCATTAGTATTTCTGAGGTCTTTCTGTTTTATAACATTACTTCCAGACCATCAGAAGGCACCTTTTATGAAGTGGAATGATCTCATATGAAACAATTATATTACCGTGAAATTTTAATGTTCAACCTGAATTTTAAGATGAGAACTACAGGACTCATTCACAATGTAACAGAATCAGAGGGTAAAAATAATCTCCTTGGACAAGGAAAGTTGGAAATATCCAGCAAATCATCTGCAAGGGAGTGACACGGATCATCTGCACAATCATTTGGGAAATCAGCAGTCCTGCAACAGCACAGCTGTGGAACCACCCCTGGTTCCCCTCGCCAACACAAGTGATGGCCAACAGTACAGTTAATCCATGAATGATTAGATCATTTCAGAGGTGCAAGCCATTATATTTGAGACCCTAAGAGAAAAAAGTGACCATAATTCTCAAGAAGAGCTTTTAAGAGTGATGGGAAGAGACACTAGATTTCCAGCTCTGTGGGCAAGTGTTTCTCTGGAGAGCAGTCCTTCCTCTGCAGAGACATTATTTAACAATGCCTGGGGACAGTCAGGAGATACTGGTTGAACAAACACTTCCAGTGAAGAACTACACTATACTTGGAGTTGGCAGAGATATTTATAGTCAGATTTGTTTGAATGGCCATAATATCTGAGGTACTAATTTTATTCTACTAGATAGCTCCTAAAAAAATCAAGGCAAGGACACTTGTGGAGCAGGAAAACTTCCACTGCCACTTCTCATGCAGCATTTCTGTCTCTCTGGCACTGATGACAGCCTTTTCACAAGTACCACAGCCACTTTACAGAGAGAACATGACGTGAGTATGTCATGACACGAGTGCAGAAAAGAATGGAATAAAAGGTATCTTGCATGAGTCTGAGTCACAGACATATCAAAATCCTATTCTTTCATTCGCTTTCCCTCCTGCATATGGAATGTTTTTTGCATACACATTCATAAAACGTTCACTAGTAATATATTTACAAGAAATAGAACTGTTAGCACCTGCCTCCCTCAAAGGGGACATCTGCAAACAGTGAGTGAACAACTGGGCCCACTAAAAGAGAAAGAAGAAATGTCTTAGATATTGGGGTGGATTCTAAATGTATCATCTTATTCGGGCATATTTTCTAGTCTTGGAGCAGAAGTAGTCAGAAACAAGAGTATGTCATTATCTTTTTTAAGAAACTTAGACACTGTGGCAAGAAACAACTGTAACCAGAAAGCAATGTGCATAGGAAACAGTTCTTCACCCACAACACGCTCCTGCTGCACTACTACAACTATGGCATTTCTGCTTGTGCTTGAACATTTGTTCCTATACTAGGAAAAATAATTTGGTAACATGGGGGGTAACAGAAAAATCCACAACACATTCAGAACAAAGCTGTTGACCAGACCTTTTCTGGTTTGGCCAGGGTGCTTAGTTGGCCAACAAGTAGAGATTCCTTTTACTAAAAAAATAATAATAAAAAAAATTTAAAAATCACCCTAAACTATAAAGAAAGAGAAGTCCTTGTGCAACCCAGTAAGAGTTTCCAGAAAAAAAAGATAAAAACTCCATCTAAGCATGAAATTGCTGCCCTGGGGAAAAATTCTTGCACATTCCCTTCCCTCCAGCAGACATGCAGTGATAGTGACATTATGGTCCTTCAGGAAAGCCTTCTGGGATACACCAGAGAAAACTTACAATCTTCTTTTCCACATTAATTTGCATTAAGCTGACATCTTTCATGATGGGCATTTTCAGATTTGGGAAGAAAGATATTTTCCTTTGGAAAGTCATTTGCCAGAAAATTCCTAATAATTCAATTATTTCAGATTCCTCCTTTATCATTGGTAGTGCTGCCTTTTGAAATGCAGGCATGAGAAGACACTTAGGACATCCCTGCAGGGACACAGCTTTTAATATTCCATTCCTAGACATTATAACACATTCTTCAGAAAACAAACAGTTGGAAAGAGTGGATGTAAATTTCAAGCTCAGGATGTTAAACCTTTCTTTATCTCCAAAGGGCTGATGGGACACTAGTTAGAAGGAACCAAAATGCAAAGCAGTTCCTTATACCTTCTACTCAAACTGGGTGTATTTAGTCGTCTCTGGTAATGTTTTGGCGAGCACCGACTCTTCTGCATTTGCTGCACGCTAAACTGGGAGCAAACATCCCACGATGGGACCTGGGAGGCCACCTGACTCAGAGACACATCTCTGAATCACAATCACCTACTCCCCGTGGGAGGGAAAGGGTAGTGATTTACCGCTGGCCTATAACAGGACTAAGATATTACCTCCCCGCACACAGGTGCTGGCTCAGCTATTTTGACCCAGTGAGTGGGAGGGCTGAGCCAAGGTGTTACCCAGCCCTTGGAGCTGCCCACCATCTCCTGGTCTGCTCACTGGGAGTGGAAGTTTGAGCAAGCTGCAAAATAGAGGATGGTTTATATACTCTCCTCCTACTTTCTCTAGACAGATGAAGCCACAAACCAATTGAACTACAAACCATCCCACGCTTATTTTCAAATTAAAGCTGTGTTTAACACACAGCTATTGTGTGCTTCATAATGCAAGTTCTGCTCCAAGAGACTTTTGGAACTCATCAGCGGATAGCAGGAAGCTGAAAGTTAGCAAAAGGTGCATCTTGTAGCATCCTGAAATTGCCCGTGTTGTTAAAGAAAGATAAAAACATTTAATTTTTGTACCTCTTGGTCTCTATTCATGCCAAAAATAATCATAGTTCTGTCCTTATTCATGACAAACTGAGTTTTGGGCAACTACCCTCGATGCTTACTGCAGGAAACCAAACACTGAATTACCCATATTGTGTAATGAGCAATTCTGTGGTCTGAGTAAACCTACATCACTTAAGTGTTTGAGTGGAGTTCAGCAATAAAAGACCTGATATATAGGAGTAAATGTTCAATGTAGCAAGAACCAATTATACAAACAAGCATTAAGGTTATAAACTAAAGTTCATTAGTTCGGTGTGCTTAGAAACCAACAGCAAAAAGCAAGTGACAATGCTATGTAGCAAGGGCAATGATGAGTATAAACAGGAGTGTTTTAAATGGTAGCAAACTCCAGAAATAGGTATTATTTTTTCTGAGCCAAGAAAACTCAATTTCCACTTGGCACAAAAGAATCAATTTGATACGGCATTTACTGGTCAACTGAGACCTGGATACACCTCTCCTCTCTTCTAACACTTCAAACTGTATACAAATCAATGATTAAAGCAAACACAATCATACAGGTTTGTGAGTTTGTCACAGAGCCATTAATTTCTGAAGTTTGTTGCTGTGTGGAACTTTCTTATAAAAACAGAGATAGGTGCTGTCATAACTAGTGTCCATTGCTTGACAGAGGGGGAGTGGAAAATCAATAGGTTTGCAAACTTAAAACTAATTGAGCCATTCCCCAACACTTTGAGACTTGTAGCAAGACAAGGAACCATTCAATGGCTGAGATATTTTACCTCTAATCTAGATAGCTATGTGGCTTAGAAGAACACCTCATTTAAAAAAAAACTTCAAACTATGTGTATGGGCAGAGTTAAGAGCTAAATCTTATTCCCTTACACACTGAAGTAAGATATCAGTAGTGCAAAGAACTTCTCCAAAGGCAAGGGAAAGCCAAGTTTTAGAGGAGATTTAATCTGAGTCTAAGGAAGAAAATGACCCAAACTGTCTTAAGTGCAAGGCCTGGTAGGTGAATCAATGTGTGGGATTTGGGCACCTCGTTATCCTTACAAATCCCATTATTATGAGAAAGAGGGCTTTAAAATGACTCAACTGACACATTCATTTAATGGAATTATGCTTCATCTATTCTACACTTCCTTGGAAAGAACAGCTTGAATAAAGTGTTTTCAAAATGTAGCCTACTGTTCATATTTTTCTGTATTTCAGTTGCTCTTTAATACCTTAATTCAATATAGTCAGTAGAATACAATCATAAAACAGCCAAGTTGCCATATTAACTCAGATTTCTGAGCAGTATTCCACTAGTGAATAGTACCACCCCTCATCTGGTATACAATAAAATCCCATCCACCTTTTCTCATCTCCCAGTCCCTACCCCAACAATGGCAGTTCCTTTTCCTTTTTTCTTTATTCTCTCCTTGAGTTTCTCTGCAATGTTCTTAATGAACGTACAAAGAAACAAGAAACACGCAATTAACTTTTTCATCTGCTTTTAGGCTCCATGAGTACTTTGATTGTTCCTGTGCAAATGATCCTAACACTTGGACCCTCCAACACTTGCACAGATGTGTCAGGACAGACATAAACAGATTATTAATCCCAGCAGCCCCTGTGTTTTTGGAAGTTATTTACAAAATTATTCCTTAATCCCTTCTAATTGCATGCATTTGTTCTGGTATCTGCCTTTTCCATTGGAAAAGTCTGTGTCCCCTTATGCAAGTCTTGCTATTCAGGCTCCACCTCTTCTCTTGCTTGCCATTTTCCTAGATGGAGACTGTATCTGTAAAAAAGTACCTCCAGAAATGGAGGTGTGATGCTTGGTAGTACTTAATATCCTAGATAGGCTGAAGAATATTTAATTTGCTCTTACAAAACCATCAGTGCAGTTAGATGGTGCCAAACCACAAAGTACATCATCGGAGTGATGAGGTTAGTCCATTTTGTGACAAATATTACAACAGCAAAAGCAGCTATCACAGAATCTCATGATAAGGCCAGAAAACATTTCTCAGCATAATGTCATCATACTCAGATCACAGAAACTTCTGAAACACTGAATTAACACCCCTCCTCCCCAACCTGCAGTAAAATTTTACACATCCTTGAAGATGTCACGATGTATGGAAAGAATTCACTCTATTTTTGTCCCAGGACCTACATGGCAGGGCAGAGGACCAACTTTATGTGAGGCAGAACGTGTATTCTAATAGCTAGGTCTGGGAAATTTTTTCTGACAGAAAATATTTCACTGAAAAAGAAATATACAAGTTAATGTTGTTTCTGGGAAAGATTCTCAGCCAACCAGCAGATTCTTCAAGGAAAAGAGGCTTTTTCTCAAGAAATACAATACCGTTGATCCAGGGATGTGAACTAAAACATTTATAATTTATGGTAAACAACGCTACATCTTTCTCTGACTCAATAATCTTATTCTGTTTAGCTACTGTACTATTTAGCTTCAGTGGTGTGGTTTCTTTCATATGTGTAATGTGATTGACTGGGGACAATCCTTTGAGGTAGGGTGGAGAGAAAAAGGAAAACAAACTCTTTGAGGAGAAAGTAACAATGGGAGGAAGGTACCTGACTGTTGTACTTCATCAGAGACAAGAGGTAGCTAACACAGAGAGCTTGAACAGGCAGAGCCCAACACAGAGCAGAGAGCAGAGTATGTCTCCTGTGCTGATGGAAAGGTTTGAGTTTCCCCTAAGCAGCTTGCAGATAATGGGCTCATCACTCTCCTCCGTGTTCTCCCATACAGAGCAGCCAGAGCAATGTTCCCAGGGATGCAGGCAGTAACTGAAGCTCTCTGTGTCGCCTTCTTTTCCATCTTTATCTTGTGCAGCACAGTTATGACCATTCCCTATAGAGCCAGAGTTTACCCCAGACCTACTGAAGCCATAGGCTTCTACCGTAACACCATTTTTTCCGCTCCATAACAACAGGCAAGATGAGACAGGCTGAAAGGAAAAGAGGAAATCTGGGGTATGAGCTGTGTGATTGGATTCTCAGTGCTCTACCTGGACATTCTTCAAAACACGCTGAATCGAGGACTAGTTATAGGGCTAATAAAACTACTTGATTTTTGTTTTAATAATAAAAACGATAGGAGTATCTAGAAGCAGAAGATGAGGAACAGGCTGTGCATATGAAACAGCTATTTGTGCAAAATGTGGGGTTTTTTAACACCTATTTTAAAAGTGTGTTCCCAAAACTGAAGATAACTCCTCCAAGAAATTGGACTGGAAGATGAAAAGTAAAGCTACTGTATTTGGACAGAGCTGAACAACATCCATCACCACTCAAGCATGGAAATACAGAGTAAGGGCTTCAGCAGTTCACATCCCTGGAATCAGTTATCTAATGATTCATCTTTGCCACAATAACTGTTGCAAAAATCAATTCTGCAGCTTTCCTCCAGTCTTGGGCTTTGCATGGAAAAACAATTATTTAAATTAATTATTTAGCAAGTACTCTCAGGAAGTTAAAAAACAGCATCTTGCTATGCTGTTTATTTATTTCACAATCCTTTAAATTTTTTTTTTTTTTAATATCACCATCTCAGATATGCAGATACGTGATTAAAACCAGACAGTTGTAAGGACCGTCAATATAAATAGCAGACAGTGAAATACAGCTTTTCAGTTCATTAATATTTGTATCTTAGGTGACTGCAGGTGCACCTTAATGAATTACACGACTAGTAAAATACAATTAAATGCAGCTGCATATGTTTACAAAACTGCAGAACTAAATTACAGGTATCAGTAGCGCCCATAATTCATCCATAATTGACAATTTTCATATTACTGGAATAAGGAATCAAGTCATGCAGATGATTACTGCATTTGCCTTTGAGCACTGGAGACCTAGGTTCATTTCCTATGCAGCACCACAAATGAAACAAATTACATGCTTTCAGGTTAAGATAGACCTGAAAGCAAAAGCACCCCTGAATGACAGCCAAACAACTCAAATCATTCAGGTTCTATTTAACTGTCAATAAAAGTTCATGAATGGCTGATAGTTGACATAACTTAAACATATTGTTAATAAATAAAAAATTTTGCAGGAGAATCATAATGTCTCTGCTGTAGAACTGGGTTCTGACCTGAGTTATCTAGTAGGTCATTTTCTGGCTTCAAGGACATGACAAGGACATAAAGGAAATCAGAATCTGTGCTAAAGATTTTGGTTTTCTTCTGTCTCCTCTTTTACATCTTATACATGATGATCTCTTTGTGGCAGGATCTTTTCTATTGTAGTTACTCCAGCCTACATTTAATTTTAATATCACCCACAGACCTCTTTAGGACCTCACACAGCATGTGTTACTCGGACCTTGACTGCAGAATTTCCTAAGAAGTCTGTTCTATCTGCAGGAGTTTAGACTGGATGACGTCTTCCAATTGACAAGAGCCCAAGAGTTTGATTCCGTGTTTCTCTGTTTGTAACATCCCCCTATAGCAATACATTCCCAGGGCTACATGTTATCCAGTCAACAGCATGCTGGATACAGGGATCAGCGACAGCTAGATTCCACTATTGATCACTTCATCTCTATGAAGAGTTCCTGGGGAGAAAAGATCTTTGATCTCATGCTGGTAGTTGAGTGTTCACTACGGAACAGTGTTCACTTTTGGAGACAAACCCAGGCAGACCTCCTGCCAACTCCCCACAGACTGCACCCCACCACACTGCCCACCTCTAACGGCCAGAGAACCAGACATAACCAGACACCAGAGAATCTCTGCTAAGGCAAGATTTTGGCTGATTGCATCAAGAAAGTACTCAGGAGCTAAAGGTCTCTATACAAAGACTCCCAAAAAGCATGGACCAGGAAGGCTAATTTGACTTTGTTACATGGTTGTGTGTTTCTAGAGCTCCACGGTATTGCAAAGACACCACAAATCTCCCTCACTTTACATGGAAGGCAGAAGGCCAGAGATTAGTTAATTATATTGAAGACTGAGAAAAAAAAAAAAAATTTAAAAAAATCCTGATAGGCAAAAACCTGTTAAATGAATAAATCCACTGTGTCTCAGCTTAGATTGATTCTACCGTGCTTATACATACAAGCCCTTCTGACAAATGCCTGATCAAGACAAAAAGACTATTTAAAGGGACACCACTGATCCTGAAGTAAAAATGCAGTTTCTTCTCTTTTTTAATAATACACATCCATTGTCGGAAGTACTTTTGATATGTTAAAAAAATAAATTAAAAGCAGCAGTCTCTGTTACTGGTTTCATTTTGCTTTAAAATGGATGATAGCCAGTTCACATTTTTAAAAGCAAAAACTATTTTGTGTAAATCAAAAAGACAAAAGAATTAATTTCAAATGTTTCTTGGTGGCACTTTATCTTTTTATTATACTCAGTACTTTTACTCAAATCCGTCAAAGTATTTCAGCACCAAGTCCCAACAGATTTCGGCGAGAAGCAGGTCCCTAAAATAGACTACAGGTTGGTGACAGGATCTGAGGCTTCCAGGTCTGTCTTCTTTTCAGAGACAGTTTTCAGGGTGTTGGGTCAAGGGTAAGGTTGTTTCCTACTCCACGCAGTGATGACTTTCCCTGAAGCAGTAACACAGGAGTTCTTTCTCTAGGGAATGTGGAGCACTGGTAGAGCCTCACAGAGGAGCAGTGTGATGCCTGCATATCTTCATACATAGACCCTTCTCCTCAGGTGTAGTGTTGGGCCATGCTCAATACCCAACCTGCTGTCTGCCTACCCTCCTGACAGCACATGCCCAAGCCAGATAGGGAAATCAGAGCATGATCTCTGTGATACCATGCCTAAAAGACAGGCTCAGCCATCTCTTTTTAAGCCCTCAACCCTGCTGTAGTAGCTTGGGACCTTTTGAAGAAGGAAGAAGACTTGAGTGGTGATTTTGCTCAGGGGCAGTATGACAACCACAGGTGACATGCATGCAGTAACCACTGCAATCAATACAGCTATTCTGGGTGCATTACTCTTAAGTCATTTTAAAGCGAGGGGTCCACATGCTCAGAGGGATGAAGGAAGGGAGGACAGATAAAGGAAAGAATAAAAAAGGACACAAATTAAGAAAAGAGGTAGTAACACCTGAGATGCCAATAAGCTACCGCATGTAAGCTATGTCTTCCAACTAGGGACCTGACTACTAATTCATCCTTCAGGAAATACTTGACTTCACAAATGAAAGCTGTTCATTTTACGACTCTTGCAGCATTTATCTCACCAACTGGAAAATTTTAGCTGGCTGCACTGTGTGCAGGAAGAAGATACAGAAAGCCACTGCTATGATTTCCCTCTGCAAAATTATTGTGGGAGAGATGTAGCAAGCCTAAATTTCCAAAGACAAAGATAAAAGACAATTTCCTGAGATCATCTGTGAAAATCTCTTTGCTGGATTTAAAGTATGTTATCACTAGGATTTTATTTTAAAAGAACGGAAGAACAATTTTGCAAATTTATACTGACAAGTAGGTGTTTGTTATCACTTAGATTTTGTAAAATGCCACAGCGTTATTTTCGGCTGTTTTATGGGTTGTATTACTGAAAGAAGACATGGCCACTTCTCTATATAACCAAATGATCTCTTCTACTTCGTAGGTGGGGATCTTGAGTTCATGAAATGCCAACTCCCGTAAAGGTGTTCAGGTCCTTTGGTTCTGTTGCTTATTGTTAGATTTTGAGATGAAGAATCAGTAGATAATATTATGGGCTGAGGAACCTGCAATTGTCAGCACAAGGTAATGGGAGAGCTTTCTTACTGTTAAATCCTATTGTGCTCATTTGGTATCTGAGTATGCCCCACTGATTCTGACCATAGAACAAGCAAGGATATTGCAATGTTCTTAGCAGCAAAAATTGTTTCTCAGTCTATGGAGAAATGAAAAGGATATTTTTCCAGTCTAATACATCTCCAAGTACCTTCTACCTGGACAGTCACCCCAGATCATCACCAGTTAAGAACTTTTTGAAGATTAGGAGAAGGAAAAAAAGTGACAGCTGGGTAGGAAGAAGCCCACCATGATCCAAAATGTCACCATCTTTAAGACAACGTAACCTTGAGGACATGTTGACCTTTCTGCAGAGTCATTCCTCTAGAGGAGATATGGACCACATAGGAGTCTGGTACACATCACATACACAGACTTCCTCTGCGGTTAGATTTAATGTTCCCCTTGACCTCCACAGATCAGTTAGGTTTTCTAGTGACTCGCAGTGAACAAGAAGAGTCCAGCTCTAACCTCTGTGTGGACACACAGAAAGGAGCTTCATGTGGACATTGCCCCAGAAGGTCCACACGAGTGTTTTAATCCTTGGTGAGAACATGATTGAAAGCTATTGTGAGCCTCTATCCACACAATCCTCCCACTCCTCTGCCCCCCAAAGAAAGACAGAATCGTAATACATCCCAGCCTTAGCAGGAGCTACTTATATCCTGTAGTAGGAGGCTTTACCATCTTCGCTTAGTTTCTAAGTGATATAACACAAATCTGTCACCACAGATGGTCTAGCTGATAGCATCTGTGGCTGAAGTGCCGAGAAAGGAAGCCATACTTCTTACCACTGTGTATAAAAAGAAAACTCTCCTGCAGTAATATTTCACCACTGACAGCATAGCATCTTGGTTAAAAAAAGAAACACTCATGTATCCTAATATTCTGCCTTCCTAAATAATAAAATCAATCTCTATGTTAGCAGCCTGTCTAGTCAATATTTCCGCTATAAAGCTAACTTATATTCTATTTCTATGTCCAGGATAATGTTTAATGGGAAGATAATCAACACATTATAGAGCTCTAATTTTCTATACGTTACAAAGATTCCTCTGTCTTCATTAACTAAAAAGAAGGCAGCTTGCAGGACTATTTTTCAACTCTGACTTCACAGCATACACTATTCCTTTTGCTATTATTTTGTAAAGGTTTAACTTGCTTGCAGAGATACATGTGGAATTTGCCTCATGGATTTCTCCTCCATGTCTATAATCATAGCCATGTAATTTATCCCACATTCAAGACTACATGCCTGCTAATACGTTGCTCTGAGATTTATTTCAACATACCAACATAATGGTATACCTTCCTCAGCCTTCTCACATGGTCTTTTTTAGGAAGGAAGGAAGGAAGTCAGTCCTTCAAGTTATCAAAACCTTGTTTTTTTCATTTTCACTAAGTGTGGAATGCCTCTTCACCAATTAATGTTACCCAAGCCATAGGAGTGTCTGAGCATTACTCTTGGTCAGTAAAAGCTTTTTTGGAGGAAAAAATGTCTCAATGTAAAAGTCCATCATCTCACATCCCTTCAAAGATACAAGCAAAGGCTCTTTCCCTCAGAAAAACTGCTAACAAGGAAATTCAGCATGATCAGAAACTACAGCCCAGCAAGTAAAATGTCTTTACTAGATGTTGCATATACATTTATATCTCAAATGCATGAGCCTGCAAGGTAAATGCCATGAATCCTTTCACATTTTAATACTTGAAAATTCAGATCAGTTTTACCTGCTTAATAGTGACAGAATTTCACTTATGCACTACCTAAATCTAGGCATAAGATACAAATATAACAAAAGATACGCAGACAATAGACTTTGCAGTTACATTATGATGGAGATTAAACAAACATACCTTGAGAAAAACACTAAGCTCTATTCTATTTCAGTATTTTCCATAGCCAGAAATGTAATTTGACAGGAGCATGTGTTAAGTTTACCACATTTAACAGGCATTTTTAAGATGAGAAGATATTAACATGTACAAAGCCCTGGTTTTTTGTGTTGGGATTTTTTTTGTTAAAGACTAAATATTGTAATCTGGACTCCTGATAAATTAGTTTTTCCTATCTAGTCTGATGGCCTGGTGTCATTGATTTGGAATAAGAGCTGGGATGCTCTGATCTGAGATCTAATACTTGCTTCGCTAGATGTTGATTGTGACAGCATGATGACAATGGTATGGTACAAAATCAGTTTTAGTCATCTTGTTTATGATATCTCTTCCTAGCTGAACACCTGACGGAGATGAACTTGCTGTATTACCTTAAATAATACTGTGTTTCAGTATTGAACATCTTTGAAGCTGTGTTTCAGATATGAACATCTTTAAGGGACGAGAAAAGAAAACTAAACTACAGAAATCTATAGAACAGGTGGTGTATATTGTCATCTGAGAGCAAGGTAGGGATGACAAACTTTCCTCTTTTGGCCTCCAACCATGGAAATTATGCCCTGTTCTTCTTCTCCCTTGTGCCCTGGCTCTTGATTTAACACACAATCAGTTCTTTGCCATTTGGATAGGCACATCCTGAGGTCAGCTGAAATCAGGAAGTATAATTCCTGTAATACAGTGGGGTACAAGATCTACTTTGCATGGAATAGGTTTTGACTAGAAGGATTTATATCAAGAAAGTTGTTAGAAGGTCTCTAAAAACATTCTTTCGCAAGCAATAATGACACAAAATGACTAAGAAGAACAGTAAAGATGCAAAGTCAAATCCTTAGAAAGCAGGATCCAATCTGCTGTCAGGTCTAGCGATACAACATTATTCCTGTGTACGACCTGTACATAACTCCATGACCTTGCTCCTTAGGACCCTGCCCAAATCAGTGTGTAGTTCAGCCAGCAATGCAGACCATGCAACATTTGTTCTCCCCTTCAGCATTCAACGTGTGGTCCCTCTGCTTCACTCTGCTCAAAATCTAAACCCAGTGATAAATGAAACAATAAACTTGCTGAATTCCCCACCAAAGAATACTTCATTCACTATCCTACTTACACAAGCAAAGAGATAGGTGTCCTGAGGAAAATAGAAGCACAAAAGGAGCCCTGCCTCAGGGAGAGAAGCAAGCTCAGGAGACTCATGGAGAAGATGTCACTTTGTCTAAAATCTGCATGGGACGGATGAATGGGATAAATGGATGTTTTAAGACCCAGCTGTAATAAAACCCAACAGCATCAATCATTTTATTGCTGCTGGAAAAAGGAATTTTTCTGTGCCTGGGGGAAACTGATCCTGACTGAAATGCATCGCTCGTGGAAATGCTGCACTCTCAGCAGAGGCGTTCCATGGACCACAGCAAGGACCACACCTGCTGTCCCAGCTTTCTCCGGTGGGCCATAAGATACCAGTAAGTTTCGTATGTGAAATGACATTAAGCCATAAAATGTAAAGGTTAGGTTTGTTTGGAAGTGGGGTTTTATCATTATTACAGAAAAATAGTAATAAGGGTAACGTTGCAGTGAACCCTCCGTAGTTTTTGGCTTGTTGGCCAGGAGGGTGGTGCAACTAGTGATCAATGGTACAAAATCACATCCATTTTTACCCATTAAGTATGAATTCACTGATCAGAGACTACTTGGAGAATTTGGGCACTTCTCAATTAAATAGAATGGTCCAAAATTGCTGTGATAATTATAATCTATTGTTTATTTTTCATTCCCCCTGTGAAGTGATATCTATCATTTTTTCAGCAGGAAGCCAGGGCCGTTTGTTTTTCAAAGATAACTTTTTGGAATTAATTATTCTGGTATTAAACCAAGTGACAAAACAGGTAGTGCAGAACTGAGGGCAACAAGAAATTTTGTCTCTCAGCTTTGGAGAGTCAAATTATTCTCTCAACCTAACAGCATACCATTTAATTACTACAATAGCCAAGACACAATTAAAAAAAAAATTTAAAAGACCAACAAACCCTAGATTTTCTCACTGCTCATTGTTTATTTCCTTTTTTGTTTACTTTTTTTTTTTTTTTAATCGCTGGCTTATTTTTTTAATGCCGACAAAAGACAAACAAATTGGCACTGTAACTGATCAAGACAAATATATATAATGAAAACTTAATAGATGCATCCTGCTTAAGATTCTGTTAGAGTTTGTTCCATCTGATGGCACCATATCAAACATGACAGCTGCTCTTCAGTACCTGATATCCAGCCCACCTGAGGTACTGCTGCTTTATGTAATGAGTTTGAGTGTTGTTTTGGTGATAGTCAGAACTGCCAGACAATTAAAATCTCCACTGTAATGTTAATTATTAAGCTCTTTCCAAGGATGTCAGAGCTAAGATGGCATCTGCAAAATGGCTGTCAGCATTTTGACTGAAAAACACTAGGTTAGCTTTATTAACCACTCTCTCTACTTTGATTGTCAGAAAACAGCAGAAGGCAGTGCTTTATAAGGTACTGGCAAACTCACGGATGCTGCCTGATGAGCCCTCTTTTTGAGGAGCCCTCTTTTTGACACAGAGAGTTACAGAGAAAAGAAGAAAACTGAGCAGCACCTGCTGACACACATGACTACTGTGGCTCAGGGTATAGTGATAAATCAGGTTAAATGAGAAAGTTGGTTTATTATGTTCTCATCCTCCAGCAAACCCTTCCCACCTTCTGCCACAGTTTGTTGCCATCTTTGTTCTGCAGATATAACTCTTTATTGGGTCATAATATAGACTGGATGTCCAAAAGCAATGTGTGTTGCAGGGAGGATGAGAGTAGCATATAACCAGAAGCGTGAGCAGCTACAGAAGGCAAAACTCAGGGCCAGTGTCAGTCATCCTGGATTTGCTAAAAATCAGCTAAAAATCATCAGCATTTGATGACCTTCACAAGAAAGAGCAGCGATAGTAAAATTAGACATAACCTGCAAAAACTTTCACAGGCAACCTTAAAAACGACAAAATAGCTCTCACCTGGGATATAGTCCTGCTGAAACCAATTAGGTAATGTCTTTTGTATGCCAGATTACGTGGGTTTTCAGGTGAAACAAATGTAACATGGCCTTATATATAAGTTTAGAAAAGCAATGTGTGAAAACCTGCCAGCAAAACTGTCAGTCAGCAGTGTTTTAAAAATCATGTCACTGGGACAGGTAAACTTACCTGCCAGAGTTTCCATATTCATGTGTTCAGCAGAAAAGGAGAAGGACCCACTTTACCCTATTAGCCTTTAAAATGTGGCACAGCATGAGGAACTGAACACAAAATACCACGTCTGGCATACAACAGTAACCCCACATTTGGAAATGAATCATGGAAAAAGATCTTCCAAAGGGACATATTATTTCAGAATATAGTGACCTCCAAAAAATAAAAACTGAAAAGACTATTTCTTATGAAACCCTTCTTCTTGGAGTTCTGTTAGAAAGCAGTTGCCATACTGCAATGAAACTAGAAAATTAAGTCTAAAATAATGGGATGTTTATCCTGACTATTGTATTGCTGACAAAAGACGTGTTTTCTACTCTCTGGCAGAAAATCAGAAAAATCCCTTTTCAAAGAAGTACAACTGTACGTAAAAGCATCACCAATCATCTGTGAGATGAGTCCAACAAGAAACAGAATATTCAGCCACAGAATATTTTGCTCCCTTTACTTTTTTAGTAAAAACAAAGCAAGCAGCTAGCAGTGCCTGACCTTCAGCCAAGCTATCTGACAAGAATGGCATTGTGAGGACAGGAGAAGCAGGAGAATTAATTGCCAGATTGAAAGCAGAATGTGGCTGAAAAAAAGGCGGAAGAAGAAAGTTTTGTTAAGGAACTGTCAGGGTGGATGTGGGGTGATTGATCAAGTCAGCATCATAATGTCTCAGAGGCTCAGGAAGGGGACATGGAAAGACAAGGAAGTGAATTTATTTTTACTTGTATATGCTTTTTTTTTTTTTTTTATTTCCCTTCTAGGGCACAGGAAAGGTGGGGATGCAACTGGAAGAAAGGATGTTTTTGGCCAAATCCTATATGCTTTTGCTTGTGTCTGATTCTTTTCCCATCTCTCTTTTTAGGGTGAAAAAAAAATTTAAAACATACAGCCTAATAAGTCCTTTTTTAAAAATAGGTGAAGATATAAGACTTATTTGAAGCAGTTGCCATGGAGAAGCTGTTCAACTGAAGAATAATTACTAGGGCAAAATCACATACAATATGGGGATTGATCCTTCAGCTTTTACCCATGCAAAACTCCCACTGAAGTCAACTTGTTATCACACATTTTTAGCAAGTCAGGAAAAGAAAAAGAACTCATACTTCACTCCTACTAAAAGGAAAAAAAAAAAAAAAGAAAATAATTGGTTTGTGTAACACAGCAGAGAGGATAGGCATTTTCAGGAAAAGTCTTTCTTTCTGAAGAAGACCCTTCAAGCCACCTTGTAGCACAGGTGGGATGTTTTCACTCTCAGGATCAAAGCAGCTAATTAATGAGTAGTAATTTTTAAGCGCATATCTTTCCCATACTACTAGAAATACTGCAGAATGTGTACCTAAAAAAAAAAAAAGAGACCTCTTTTTGGTTTTTTTATTTAATCAAAAATAATAATTGCAAATCCAAAGAGAAACATTTTCAGGCAGGTTACAGCTAGCTATTGATGCTGACTTGCAGAAAGCAGCAACATTTCTTTGCCCTGAACACACGTAACTCCAAAATTAGAGTTGTCTATTCAAATAAGAGTGGTTGCGCAAAGACTCCTAATGCTTTTAACTGCACCTTGCACAGAAACTCCTGCAAATTAATTCTCCTCTCACCTGCAATGTCTCCTCTACTTTTTAACCTACCCAGGCTCGAATCAAAGCTCTGTGTCTGGAAGCATTCTCCTCCCAGCCTCAAAGGCAATACTCACTGAGCATCCTGCTTTTACATTTCTTGAAAGAATCCCGTGCCTCAATTATTTGATAATACACTAGAATATCATCTTGCTGAAAGCACATGTCATTCCATCCCTTTTCAGAATCTGTGGTACCAAGTAAGACACATCCCTGCTAGAT
The DNA here is from genome assembly GCA_025345505.1 of Todiramphus chloris collaris. Lineage (NCBI taxonomy): Eukaryota > Metazoa > Chordata > Aves > Coraciiformes > Alcedinidae > Todiramphus > Todiramphus chloris. Next base: position 6,406,354 of record JANVCC010000038.1, read on the forward strand.
AGCTCCTTGCTATTATTCTGCAGAACAGTGGGATAACAGCTACCACACAGCTTGCTGAAGTACAGCCCATGGACAAAATAATCTCACTGGGCCATGCAACACAGCCTTCCTAATTTTACCATGGTGCTGGACATAAATCTGCATGGCTGTGGTTATAGCAGATGATGAATGGGCATATGCTTTCCTGGGTGAAAAATTGGTTAGATGGATGAGTCCAAAGAGTTGTGGTCAATGGAGTTAAATCCAGTTGGCAGCCAGTCATGAGTGGTGTCCCCCAGGGCTCAGTACTGGGGCCACTCCTGTTTAACATCTTCATCAGTGATTTGGATGAGGGGATAGAGTGCACCCTTGGTAAATTTGCAGGTGACAAATTTACATTCTCTACAAGAAGGACGTTGAGGTGCTGGAGAGGGTACAGAGGTGGGCTACAAAGCTAGTAAAGGCTTTGGAGCATGTCTCTTATGAGGAAAGGCTGAAGAGTCACCATCCCTGGAGGTGTTTAAGAGCCAGTTGGATGTTGTGCTTAGGGACATGGTTTAGTGGTTTTGATAGGGCTAGGAATAAGGTTGGACTTGATCTTGAAGGTGTCTTCCACCCAAAACTATTCTACGATTCTATGATGGGACATCCCTTTGTGGACAACTTGCTGTGGCCTGGCACAACCTCAGATCCAGAGCTCTGGGAAGGTTGAATGTACCTGCCAAAGTTTGCTCCCTTTTACCTGAAGCACGTCATGGTGATAGCACAATAAACAAGAAGAAAGTAACTCTCATCTTGAAAAACAGAGTATTTAGGCTGGTACAATTAGAGCTCCATAATTACACTGGTGTAATTACGTGGGTAAATTTCCCTGTGTGGAAAGCTCTTAAGCCTCTTGATTCCAGTTGCTGCCAAATATACAAAAACTATCAATGGCCTGTTCCCAAAGCAGCAACTATCATTTATGAAACATTTCTGGAAAATAAGGACAATGCTTAGTGACGTGATGATCTTAAAAAAAAAAAAATCAAATAGTTCTTTCTGCTGTGTTTTTTCTTCTGTTAAACAGACTACTCAAGGACCGGATTGTGGTATACACCCCGTAATCTTAACACACTCAATGGGCCTCTTTCTCTTCTTCAAAATCCATTTCAGAAGAACAATAAAGTTATTACAAACTGGGATCAGGCTTAAATGACCCATGGTCCTCACTTTGCAATCTATTCCTAAAAGGAGTGTGGGGCTCCCAGCAGTGGTATGAAATCCAGCATTACCAACTATAGGGCTGTTTGGAAGTAAGGCCTGACTCAGCATCCACCCAGGACTCTCGGCATCTTTCCTGTGTTGTATACGGCAGATGCTTCCCCAAAGTCTTAAGTAATTTAATGTTATGAGCATTATATCAAGGGAAGCCTTAAATAAACAAACAAAACCTGCAACCCAGTAATAAGAACAAGATGATTTTTTTCTTGAATTGCCCCAATTGAAGCATCAGTTATTACCTCATACACCAGTAAAGAGAGAGCACAATTAGTAAATTTAATTAATTAAGCTGAAGGCAATGATACTTATTTTAAAACCCTCAGCGCAGTTAGATTAGCAGACCAGCTCAGTGAAGCAGTAAATGCTTAGTGCTGAAGGAGGCATCAAACCCATTTGTTGGACTTTGCAAGTGGATGCCTGGCTGAGGTAATCCATCCCCCTGCAAAGAAGGAAATGTCCTATAGGTGTATTCAATATTCTCCTCACAATCAGAGTTATAAGCAAAACAAAATTCCGCCTCTTTATCAAACTGAGTGATGTGAGAAATAACCATCATTTGCCTTGTCTAGCCCAAGCCAAGCTAAGGGTGGGGGTACAAGTGTATATTTTATCATTACAAATGAAGACATTGCATTCTATCCACAGCAAAAAAAACCCAAACAAACTAACAAACCAGGTAAATTGGACTGATTTATATGGTCATGGAGTGTTAAAGGTCTGGCTGCTGTCAGAGAGGAGCCCTCAGCAGTACCCAGAAACTCAGTAAGACACTATTAGATCTGCAGTGGGTCACTGAGGTTGAAGAAAATCAGCAGTAGGATCTAAGCTGAAAACTAATAGATAATAAGAGATTAAAGAATGAGCTACGGTCTTGATGAGCTACACTTAAAATAAAGTAAATCAAGCCAGAGTGAGGAGGAACTAACAGCATTATTACTACTATTTGTAGATGCAATGTCTGCACAGACACCAAGGAAGCCGTCCCAGCTCAAGCACACAAATCGAGGTGGAAAAGATGGGACAGGAGAGGTGCTGAGCAGGGCAATTCAGTTAATATTCATGAGGTGGCTGAGCTGTCGCTTCCACGCTCTTACAAAAAGCAGGAAATCACAAGGAAACCAAACAGAAAATCCATCATGATATTTACAAATTCTGTCCACCAAGAGGGGGAAGGTCCAGATGGCGCAAACTCCATTTAGAAGAGAAATAGCGTGGTGAGGCCAAGGCAGATGGTTGAGTCGGAAAGGAAGTGCCTCTTTCAACTGAAAATAAACTGGTGGAAGAAGCAGTAGATAATGGAGGGGCTGTGAAATGAAGCACAGCCCTCAGAGCCTGCCCACATGCTCCGACATCTGGTTACCCATGAACCACTGGGGATCAGCCAGCAAAACACCTGGGGTGGCTTCTTCAGCAGTAGAAAAGGGTTCTTTTCTGCGCTGCTTCCACTGTGGTAGAGTGTAAGAGCAGTTTTGATGTAAACTGAAATAAGCTGCTATGAACAGAAGTAGCTGCACATTTATTTCATCTAGTTTGGGTAAAGTGGTGTAAACCTGTTTGTCAGCTACCTCCCTGGAAAGAAGCTGGAGTGCCAGGAAAAAGGAGGAGAGGAGGAGGGTGAGGAAAGGAGGGTGGATAGCACAGGGAAAGCAACCATACCATCAGGGGAGAAGGAGAGCAGAGAAATAAAAGATGGATGAGAAAAAAGGAAAGCAGGAAGGACAAAGCCTGGAGCAGCACTTGGTGTCCTACTAGGGAGTGACTTTGGAGATAGCACTGGAGGAGAGAAGACGGATTTGCATGGCAGGGGTGCAGCAATGGCAGGGATGGGCTCAAAAGGTGCAGGGGACAGAGGAAGCACCCATGGGAGTTCTATATCAAACTGGGCAGGGAGCAGCAGCCTATGACTTATTTTTTGGAACTGGCACTAGTAAATACTCTCAACTGGCACAACTAAGAGTGCCAGAGACATGATATTGCAATGCTAGAAAGATGGTACTTAGGAAAGCGCTGTTCTATTTATAACATAGTTTTTGAATGAATAAACACAATGAAAATAAAACGCATACGTGCATTTAGTGTTGTGGCAATAAGATTATTGTGAAATATGCATGGAAATGAACTGGTAAGTTACACACAATTAAAGGTTTCCTGATTTGCATTCTCCCATGATTTTCTGCTGACAAGTCTATAAAAACTGATAGACAAACAAACTCGAAAAACTGCCGACAAATTCCCAGAAGCCCAAATAGCACATTTCTCAGAGCTGATATCCAGCTAATAGAGACAGAAAGAAAAGCAATTAAATAATAAAAAAATAAAAATAACAGCAACTCATTCCTCAAATGACTCATTTCTCACTTAAAAAGAGTATCTTTCCTCTGCCTCCACTGACCTTTAATAGCTCCTTCATGCCAACATCACTTCAGGCCACTGAAGGATAACAGACCTTAGTTCTTTTCAAGATCAGTTCTTGCCCGTTCTCCCATGCAGAGACCTTGATGTAGCTTTTTGCTGTACAAAGCTGCCTTGGCCAGCTGAGCTTTTGATTACTCTCCTCTCCCCAGGGACTATTTTTGACACCTTTTATGAAGGATTTCTTCTGTCAAAGACCACTTGTTGGTGCTCCTGCATACTAGCTATTCCATTAGAGCACAGAACAATCTCAGGTTAATTTGCAGATGGCCACTTGTATTTTGAGGAAAGCCAAGGTACCCAAGGCTTGGCAGTGTGCTAGCTTCCCACTTCAGCCCTACCTGTGCCAAAGACCTTACTGCTGGACTTGCTGTGTCCAGTGCACATAGCAGCATTTGGATTTGTGCTTCTATCTCCCCAAGGAACTGTAATGCTCAGAGATAATTAACCTAAGGACCTTTTGACATTATTTGCAGCAGAAATGTATTTTAGATGGCCACATAGGCCTTGTGAGCATAATAGGTGAGACCTGGCCCATTCTCATAGCTGATGGACATATGAAAATAATTTTCTGTGACTGCTTTCACATAACAGCCCTTTTCACTTGCAGTGAAGACCTGAGACTTCCACATTAGCATTTAAGGTCTTTGTTTCAGATCCTATTTGGAAACATGTGTCAAAGTCTCACTGTTATGGATAAAAGTACATTACATTGCTCCTGAGCACTGTGGCCTTCTTCCTTGGAAATCTGGAAACAGAAGAATCTGGGTACCAAAAATCCTATATAAAAATCTATTCCTGGAAGTACAAAAAAACCCCCAAACCCCAAAATCATAGAAACAGATACACTGATTTGGATGAGACATTTCCATCATTACTAGAGATATCTTACATCTAGATCATAGGGCAGAGAGAGGAAAAAGTTATAAAATGTTGACTTTATTGTTCTGCCAGATAACATAATAGGGAAAATAACTCAGATATCAATCTTTGCTCTTTCTTTTTTTTATTTCAGAACAATGAAGTACTAAGAACAGGTAGAAAAAAAGCAATTTAGTACTTAATAAGTACCTAAGAGAATTAGGATCCTAATGACTACAACCAAAAGACGCAACAGCCCCTAAAATCAATGGAAGAACAGGAAGAAACTGAAAAGAGAGACTCAATTATGTGCCTCAAAACTCTTCTCCCCACTTTTTAACGGGGTTTAAAAGCTTGCTTTGTTAATTACTTGTATACTCACACTTTTGAAAACCAAATTGGACAATGCCCTTGGCTTTCTGCCATTTTGGGTGTTAAGTTGTTTTGATAGCAAATATAACAATTTGTGTAACGGATTTGGGGAGTTTTGTTGTTGCTTTGGGGTAGTTTATTTTCACCTTTTCAGCACTGAATAACTGTCCCTCATTTATCTTTCTGCTTAGGTACCAGAATGGCACAATGGGAGCTACTTTCAGTGGGCTGCAGTAATGAGGGGCTACAGGCCAGGAAGCACTGCAGTCATGTATCAACCTCTGTATTTCTCAGACTGCATTAGGATCTGCCACTTGACGCAGACAGTACCTTTTTTCAAAGCATTTATCAAATAATTAAACATTACTATTGTCAATATATATTTCACCAAAACAATTACTCATTTTTCTGAAACTCTCTTCCCCACCCCTGCAGCATGTAGATAATTTATGCAAGAAGTTGTGAAGTTAGAGACTTAATACTGAATACTCTTTCAAAACGCATTATTGTAGCCCAAAGCACTATGAATAGAATTAGGCATATATATAGTCAATTCAATACATGGTCTCCATGTTAATCTAGCACTGCAAAAATGCACAAATATGACTATCATGGGTAACAGGATAGTTTTTATATCCTAGTTTTTTTCCCTTGAAAAAGAATAACATGGAACTTACATGTACATGAGGCTTTTCAGTAACATTTTGTCCTCAATTTATCAAGATCTTTTTGAATCATGTTGCACTGGATATTAAGGAGAATTCTTGGGTTTTCAGTAGTTACAGCATGGTCCAGCTTCAGCTACTGTATCCACGAAAAAAAATGCCCAAGGCCATTTGGAAATACGGGCTGTACATGCAAACCCATCCTGTTAATGTGACATGATTGAACTAATGGAAGATAAAAAACACATGGCATCCTTCTAGTTCAGAAAAATAAACTCAGATTAATTAGTTCATAAATAAGTAATGATTACATGAAATGCAAATCAAACCAGAGAGTGTCTTCCCAGAGCCCTGTTGCCCCACAGGTCTCCAATTTCTGTCCCAGGGAATTTTGGGAAGTGGGACTAGAGTGACAATCATCTCCCAGACCCCAAATGCCAAAGGAGACAAGGTTTGCAGCACCAGGCATGGAAATCAGCATGTTGCATGTTGGGAGTAATTTTAAATGGCTCTAAGAACAAACGTATGAGAAAACTCAGACTGATGCAACTGGAGCACTTAAGAGAGTGGTCTCAGAGAAGGATTCTGGTTCTCACTTCATATATCGAAACAGTTTGGGACATATTCAAGGCAAAGATGTGATAATGCTCATTTTTATCAGGAAGGACAGGAAGATGTTAAGAAGGTTCCATAGCTTCAAAAGGACTAGACAGGATTCAAAGACAGGAGGTGCTAGCACTTGCTTCTCTGGGTTTTGATGCCAAAAGTCAAGCAGTTGCCTGGCTTTTGTGTGCCTACACATACTTTTTAAGGAGAAAGCAGTGTAAAACTTTCAGCCCAAGAATGTGGGCTCCCTGGCATCTTAATGAGAAAACACTTACTGTATTTTCAAAAGAAAAGATGAAACAAACTTTCTGAAACCCAAAGGCCACCATACAGTAGCAAAGCATCAGGAAGGCTGAAATCATATGTTCTAAAGACCCAAGCAGTAAGTGCTGCTTAAATTAAATATACAAGCAGACTCTCACAGCTATCAAAAGCTGCTTATTAAATTAAATTAAATAAACAAAAGCTGATTAATAAGACACTTGGTGTTAAATGGCTAGCCTCCTGCTTACTCCGCAATGTTCATTCTACAACAATAAACGAAAAATCATCATGCCTAAGCATGTCTAAATCTGGGCTATAAGGATTCTTAATATATTCCTGCAGTGAGGCAGACTGAACAAAGAATTACTGACATGAAAGAATGATACAGCACATACTAATGGAAAATTTGAAGCACTGTCGCAATTAGCATGAAGTCTATTCAACTCTCAGTGAGGAAATAATTAAATTTGTTAGGAGGTTTCCTTTGTGGCCAAGATGAAATAGGATTCAAGGGTCCTACTATCTAGAGAAGAGTTTCACAGTGGTTAGAAGGCTGAAGAACCCCAGGGCTACAAGTGTCTGCACACACAGTGGTTGCTCCCTGGCCCCTTCAATGGTGCAGATGAGGACTCTAGTCCCAGCCTGATCCTACCTAGTCAGGTCTGCATGTGGTGCAAGGGTCCTGGACAGAAAGATCTGATCAGAGAGAAATCCCCTCCAGGACAGTATGCTGCAACAAACCCTTTAGCTTCATTGTACGTAAATCAGGTTAACATTCTGTTTTCTACAGCAATACCCTGAGAAAGGTTCGAAGTCCTTCTTAGATAGCCTGAATCTCAATCAACCACCTACAGTAGAGCATGAAGCCATCACACCTAGTGCTCACCAAACTCAGTAGACTAGAAGTGAAATGCCTGTATCAGCATGGCACTATAACTAGTTTCTCCAAATAACCAGGATAAATAGATAGAGTGTTTCTCTGACACTGCCATGATGCACTGGAGAACCCACTCAGTGGGGACTAGCATGCACAGTACTAATCTTTCCTCACACAACTGAGCTTCATTGTTCCCGCTGCACATGATGTGTGTAGATTGAAACCCATGTTTTGGACCTCATTGAGTGGAAAAAAAAATTTAAAAAATGCTGTAAGGAGGGTTAGGCTCATGTGTGTGGGAGCCTGAGCTTTCCTACTTTGACACAGGAATTACAGACCCTTCAACATCTCCTTTTCAAGAACATTCGCTCGAGTTGAACAAACTTGGAGAAATGCGCATATTGCATAAACCAACTAAATAAAAACACGTGGGCACACTGCGGCTCACACTTCCCTTCCCAAGAAGCAGGTGAGAAGAAAAATACATACCAGATATTAATCATGCAGCATAATATACACTGAGAAGTGTTCAAGTGCCGTTGTGGATGTGTGGCTACAGAAACCTGCAGAGAATAGGAAGAACGATGGGGATGCAGTCAACCCTGAGATCAGGTCTTTGCTTGTTGGATACTCAAATGAAGTTTCCAAAACCTTTAGCTCAAAAATAATTGTTTTAATGCTTGTTCTCACAGGAAAATTACTGAGAAGCAAGTTATAAATGTAGCCTGCCCTAGCTACTCTATAACAACTCTGTGAGAACATCCAGGGCACAGGAAGCATAGGGCAGAATATTAAACTCGCTTACACAGTAAAAACAAAGACAGAAAATCAACTGGTACGAGGGTTCTCAGATAGAACAACACCAATGAATAGAAGGAGCACTGAGATTTTGCAAAGCAAAACACTTCTGTTAATGCTAAATAATGAGGTTGTGATTAATAACTAAGTTACTGGAATGAAAGATTATTTAAATAGCCAGGTAGTTAGTTGATTTCTGAAAGAAGGGAAAAGTGACAAGGCAAAGGCCAAGTTTTGGGGTTTTTTTTCCTTTCAAAAAGCAGTGCTCTGCAATTCAAATTGATGCTTGTCATGACCAATTAAAAGGAGGGGTGGAAGGGTGTGTGTTTCCAAGCGCTGGGTTTTTATATGCCATTATTCAGCTGGTTAGTAAGACGTAAAAAAGCCCAAACAACAGCACAGTCTGATTTCTAAGAATGAGTAAGAGTTACCCGTGAGTTATTTGACAAACTTTATGTTGATTACAACTTGTGGGTGGAAAGATTGCTTTGCCTGCACTCTAAGGCAGTAAAGGATGAAAGGTGGCCTCTCCTAAAAGCTTGCACCATGACACCAATGAAAACCTAACCCCAAAACACTTGGCAGTGGGTTGTTGTAGCGTAGTCAGTAATAGTATAGTTAAAAGCACTTAGTAGAGGGGCTGCACAGCAATAAGTCACAAACACATAGCCCCATTCCCCAGCGGGATGGTGCCAAGATCACCACACTGCTGATGAGGAAGGTGATGAGTGTAGCAGAGGTGAAATGTGCATCACAGACTATACATTAAAAATTTGGGTCTGCTGAAAGGGGAAAATAATCGAGGGGCAGTCAATTATCCAGTCTTTATGTGCACAGAACAGAGGAAATTGCAGTGAGATCTAGTCTTTCCTTAGGATAAACATGGCAAAAATGTCCTGAGATGGAAGTGTCTGCATGAAAAAAAAAACAAACCAAGAGCAGCATAAAGAGGAGTGAAGCCTCTGTGAGACATGACATGTAACCTATACACTCTATAATGCTACACTTCAACTGTGAATGTAGCAATCAGGAATTATGTCTACTTGACTATGACTGCATGGCCTGAAGTATGCTATTGCTCACCTAAAATAGGTTTCTCATTTTTTCCCTTAAATATAACACCAAAAAAACCAAAAGGTATCCTTCCTTCACTACAAGTAGCTCACATCCAATTAAAAATTGGTCCTCCAAGGGAGTTTCAAATCAGGGTTTGGACTTGATTTGATATCCCAGGCACTATATCAAGAGGCTGAAGAACAACTCATTCTCATTCTGCATGAGTCACATCCTCTCAGCATCCATGCGCTCAGGCATTCCTCTAAAGAGGAAAAAGCCCTATGCTAATTTTTAGGCATATGATCCTCCTCTGGGTTTGTTTTTTTTTGTGCTCTGTTTAAGATTAAGCTTTTAGAGTTATAATGGATATTGCATCATCAGACTAGCTTTAATATGTAAAAGGAAGGGTAATTATATGCTGTTTGGTGGTGGTAGCAAAACTATAAAAATCAAAGCTGTTTTCTTTATCTTATTTTTCCTTTGAATCCTTATGGCTTGAGGAAAGCAGAGAGTTGACAGCCTTGGGCTATGAAGAAATGCAGGATGAAATTGTCCCTCATGCAAACTACAGTCAACAGGCTTGTACACAGCCTTTTTGGGACTAATAAGCTACTGCAAGTTTAGTTGTCACCTCCTAGTAGCAGACAGGGGATGCAGAGAAAACATGGCCCAGCTCTCCCTGTCAGGAAGAATAGTTAAGCCCACCTCATACTGCTTTCCTCAGAAATGCCTGTGAAACCCAGAGCAGCAGTGGCTGACCATGGAAAAGTTTCCAGATACCTGGGACAGGGTGAGAGGCAGAGAGCTGTGCCCTGGACACCACTCTCTAGTGTCTGGGACCCATCTTGAAAGCCTGGTTCTAGTCAAGCTGCCATGAAGGTCCAGACCAGAAGAGCTCTTGCAACACAGGAGGCTATGTCAAACAGTCTGGAAAAGGAAACTATTTGATTTTTAAGGCTTTGTGCCAATTGTTTAAAGGCTAATGCCCATTATTTCCTATTATTTTTCATATTTTCCTCGGTTCTAAAGAAATTTCAAGACTCTGCCAGCGTCCTGGGGGTTTTATTTAGAGTGGTAAGGAATCAAACTGGGCAGACTGTGGGAGTTCAGCACTGTGGAGGAAACTCCTCTCATCTCAATGCCAATGTTTTCTAAAGCAGAGCCAAAGGCAGAGCACTGAGCTGCGCATTTACCAAGTATCATGGTTTCCCTGAGTTGTAATATTTATCCTTTACTTAATCACTATCAAAATAGATGCAGAAATCCCTATTTCTGATGTAATGGTTGTAAATATGTAATTATCCTATCTGGACTTTGAGATTGCATCTCCATTCAGGCCTGTGTCCAGCCATACAGAATTCACCTCTTCAAAGTATTCTTCATACTTCTTAAATATCCATATAAACGTACCATATAGTTTATATACTACACAAACTGGCATCTACTTTTAAGAAAAGGCTAGATGAAGGAAGCAACATGGATCCATCACACACCAAAATATATGCATAAGCTCATACCTCAGTAGCTTTGGCATTTTTTACCACGTGGGATATGGTGAATAAAGAAATAGACGTAGAAAGAACAAAGCAAACAACGCAAAAAAATAAATCTTTCTTAGATAAGGAACACAAACATGAATTGTTTTGGCAGAGGTCTCTCCAAATTTAGTTTGGATTTGTTTTGTATATTGATTTTGTAATTCCCCTGCAATTCCCTATTCTAACATAGACAGCAAAAGTTACTTTTTAAGAGAGATTTAAATGAATTAACTGAGTTGCTGGGGAAACAGAGGTATCACGCAGCTCAACAGCAAGTACTTGCAGGCAAAGACAGGCTAACGTAGATCAGCAGCTTTTGCTGTGCCATAAAATAAAGAGCACAGACAAACCTCCTCGGAGCTGAACTAAACTACCCCCACAAAAAATGACTCCAGCCTCCCCAGGGAACAAGACATAACCGCACCAAACGCCTTAAGTGCCTATTCGTGTAAAAGGATGACATACCAGTGCTGTGTAAATCCTGCTCACCTGCTTGCTTCTCATTTACCGGGTGATTTACTGCAGCAAATTGCAGTGTGACTACCTGATCTCTGTGCAACGAAGAGTGTTTAATACCCCCATGCCAGGACCAGGTCAGCTTTATCACTCATGTCAGGCACCCAGGCTAATTCAGGTGCATCCCACATCCTCCCTGAGGCACTCATTTGCTTCCTTTCACCATGTGAATGCTTTATGCACCACAAACTAATTATTCTGCAGTGTATCTGTCTCTCCCTAGCCGTCTAAAACACCCAGAAATGCAAAGAGAGGGCAAACCAAATAATTTTGAGGCTCTACAGAAGGATTCGAACAGGCTGGATCGATGGGCTGAGGCCAATGGTATTACACTCAACAAGGCCAAGTGCTGGATCCTGCACTTGGGTTACAACAACCCCCTGCAACTCTACAGGGGGTAGCCTGGGGACAAGTGGCTGGAAAGCTGCCTGGCAGAAAAGGCCCTGGGGGATGCTGGTTGGCAGCAGGCTGAATACGAGTCAGGGTGTGCCCAGGTGGCCAAGAAGGCCAACAGCATCCTGGGCTGGATCAGTACTAGTGTGGCCAGCCAGATTAGGGCAGGGATCATCCCCCTGTACTTGGCACTGGTGAGGCAGCACTGTGAACACTGGATTCAGTTTCAGGCCCCTCACTCCCAGAAGGACATTGAGGGGCTGGAGCATGTCCAGAGAAGGCCAGTGAAGCTGGGGAAGGGTCTTAGAGCACAAGTCTGGTGAGGAGAGGCTGAGGTACCTGGCGTTGTTTTTCCTGGAGAGAAAGCAGCTCAGAAGAGACCTTCTTGCTCAACTCCCTGACAAGAGGCTGGAGAGAGGTGGGGGTCAGTTGGTTCTTATATGTAGCAAGTGGTAAGAGGAAACAGCCTCAAGTTACTCCAGGGGAGGCTTAGATTGGATATTGGGAAAAATTTCTTCCCCAAAGGGTTGTCAATCACTGGAACAGGCTGCCCAGGGAGGTTGTGAAGTCACCATCCCTGGAGGTATTTAAAAGTCATGTAGATGTGATGCTGAGGAATATGGTTTAGTGGTGACCTGGCAGGGCTGGGTTAATGGTTGTACTTGATGTTCTTGAAGGTCCCTTCCAACCAGAACAACTCTATGATTTCAAAGCTCTGACAAATGAAAGTCACTCCTGGTTTGGGCTTCCATGTCACCAGTCATTGATTTCCAGGCAGGAACAGTCTGAGAAACCTGATATTTCAAACCCCACAAACTCAGCTTCTGAGATGAAAGGCACCCTGAGTGCTTGGCTTCTCTTACAGAACCAGTATTGAAGTGATTACCCTTCCTAATATCCCCGTAATCTTGTCCGCTCCACGCATGCTTGTTTAGAGTGAATACACTGCAAGAAGCATTCCCACACCATTCCTAATGGATGTACAGGAAAGGACATGTTTGACTGTAAGCTGCACAAACTTATTTTGTTATCAGCAGAGATGATCCAGAATACATCCCAGCAATAGAACTGCTAAAGATTGCGGCACTTTTCCATTTCAGTGTTTCCAAAAAATAGACCTCCTCTTGAAACAAAAAAAAATTCCAGAAGCTTGTAACCCCAGATGCTTACTGCTCAAGTTTTTTAAATTAAATATTCTGAAACTCTACAAGCAACAGATTTTACTGCTTTTTAGATAGCAGATTAAGAAGCTATATTGTTAGTGTACATACACCTAATCAGAAAGCACTCATGTGGGTTGTCTGTGTGGTGTAGGGAGAAAAGGTAGACAGTAACTTATGCTGCCAGTTACAAGGCAAAAGAATTTAGCTACACTCATCATTTGACTGACTAGAAACAAATTAATAGGAGGTTAAGATGCCAGCTTTCTTCTAGAAAAAAAAATAATATTAAAAAAAAGAACTCAGGAAAGGCAGGTTTCCCAACCAAAGACTTCAAACATCGATTTCAGAAGCTGACACATTTCTAAACAGCACTGTCAGGACGAGGGTTTTTTTTCATGCAAGCGCACATAATTTGAATTATTCTCAGAGAACCAAGTGATTAATTGCACAGGAGTGAAATTCATTCTAGCATGTCTGGCTCTTACGGAGAGCCCTGATCTCATAAGGTGCCTTTCCACACACACAGAGCAGTGCCAGGATTTCACCCTGTGAGCACAGCAATGCAGGTCAGCAACCAAAATGCTGACCAGGAGCAGAGAGGACAGCACTGAAATTTATGCTACACCTTCCCCAGGTCAGCTAGACTAAAGCAAACACACAGCTACTGGCTCACATCTTTCAGTGACATGGATAGCTTTTCTTCACACAGATATTTTTGTCTGTCCCCAAGGAGAGACACTCCTGGGAAAGGGAGTGTGTGTGGCTGATGCGTGCTCTGCTTGCACTGCGTATCAGGGAGGAAAGAGAAAAAACCGGTCTTGCTTGGGGAGCAGAGCAGTGGCAAGGCTGAGAAGGGATCTAGAAGCTGGCCTGCAGTCCCTTTTGAAAGGCTTTATTTAAAAAAAAAAAAGTTTAATCGCAGGTGTCATGCACAAAGCATTTTCTATTTGGAAAGAATCCTCCCTCCATCCCAGGTCTCTGCCTGCCCTCACTATAGGCTGTGTGTCTCCAGGAGGCACTAATTTTATTTACTACACTGCTCCCAGGTATTTCCCTCCATTCCCTCTCAGACAAAAAAAAAAAAAAAAAAAGAAAAAAGAAATCTTCTGAATTCTATTCTGCAGGGACAGATGGTATCACCCCTGAGTTACAACAGTGGAAATAGTTAAAGCTGTTCACACCCTGGCCCTACATTATCAGGACACCAGGTCTTTCCTCTTGTTTCTCCTTCTCAATATCAATACCGGTCTTCCTTCAAGCCCTGCTTCTTTTTTTGACTAGAAAGTAGGGATATTCCAGGAGTAATACTTCATAGCAATTTAATTTCAGTTCTTATGTCCCTGCCTCTAGGGAGCTATGTCTTCTTTTCACCTATGTGTGTTGGTTTGGGTTTTTTTTTTCTGCTTCTCTTTCTGCTATGATCTTTTTAGCCCTTTCTCAGCCACATTGTATCTCCCTTTACCAGTCTTGTCATACACCATGCCCACCTGAAGGCATATCTGCCTAGGCAGTGTAGATGGACCTGAGCTCTTCCACCGTGGCCCTGCTCTCACCTGGAAGCCATATAGCCAGAGGTAATTGCAGCTACTTAAATATATGAATTATTAAACCAAAGACAATTTAGTCTTAATACTTAACTGGCATGTGACACGCAAAACATCTCAGTCATTTACCTTTACAGCATCTCACAACAGTAAGAGATGGAGGCAGTCCCACTGACAAGGGAGAAGCTCAAAAGGAAATACTGTGAGGGATTCCATGCCCATGTTATTGAGAAATCTGGGGGGAGGATTAAATCAAAGTCAAGATAGAGACCACCTCTATATATGCCACTTATTCATCACTAGGCTGAATATGATCTCTCCATTGTCCAGAACACACGGCAAGAAATAGACAAACTCTCAAATCTGATTAAGTGCTCTGCAAAATATAAGCAAATTGAATCTACCCAACCCAAATAAAGTTTAGGTAGTATTACAATGAATGCTCACCTGCTAGCACATTTTAATTTTTGCCACTAGTCAAGTTCATTCATCGCTTATTTTTCTTGCCACCAAACATGCAATGTGCAAACATTCAATGTGCAGAATAACCTGGTATCTTGAAGTGAATGTGCAGAGAAAAATCCTACAAGAGCAACATAGTGTATATTCAACACACTAGTGCCAATTACAGCCAGTTCAGCTGGTGTTTGTTCCAAAGTTCCCAGTGTTTAGTTTTTGACAAGAGACATTTCAAAGAGAGGCTGTGTTTTATTAAGCTGTACCCTTTAAGCACAGGAATCACTGTAACTTATAAGAAACATTTCCACTACAAGCACTGGACTGTAAATTGCATTTATCTCCCAATCCAAAGCAAGAAGAAACTATTTCAAGAAACATCATTTACTATCTTTAAAGTAACTTTTTCCACCTTGCCTTATTTCTGGTTTAGTATAACTGGAGAAACATTGCGTTACCTAAACTCATGTTCCTAACAACCTGTGTCAGATCAGAGAAAGAATGTCTTCAGTTTACCTTCAATTAGCAGCTACCTACATTAACCCTCCTATGTCAGAAGGTCTTCTGAATGGAAGCTCTCTTCTATTGCAATGATGCTTGGCCAGATTCCTATAGAAGCTTGTAAAAATTATTGCTGTTCTCAGCTGGGAGGTTTGAGTCCAGTTATTGAAGAGCAACAATACATGCCACGTACATACAGTGCTTACAATTAAAAATTTAGTATTTCCTCCAACAGAGTTAGTTGAGGTACCATTTGTTTGTGCATGTGCCTGAATTAGCAAATAACAGTGGTGAGAATGCAGCATCTGTAAACAAATTCTGAAATGTTAATGTTGACCACTTTATCTGTGCAATATTTTGTTGTGGTATAAATATTTAATTGGCACTTGGTGGGGATATCTCCGTTGCCGATAGTAAACTCCCAAGGAATTTATGAAGGTCATCCTAAAGAAATATCTGCAAACTCATTACAGTACCTTAATCCATACAACTACAAGAAATAGAGTTGAACATGAAAAATAATTTAGAGAGTTTAAAATGAACTGTGGTAGTTTTCTCTTTTGCTTCAGCTAAATACCTGGTCTAATTTAGTACTGGAGGTACATTGAAACCCATCTGAAAGACTTCAGGAAATTAATTTGCACGAAACTGCCCATATGTCAGTGGTTTATTTTACAGTAGGTAAAATATGACTCTCTGGGGCCTGATGGAGTGACTTCTCATTCTGGGAAAGATGGAGCCCGTTTCCACCTGCTAATTCAGCAAGGCCACTGGATGCAGCACCTCATCCCTCTGTGAGATCCAAGAGTGAAGCCAGAAGCAACCAATCTTGCTCCTCTGGTCAGACAATTCCACCTGCTGCTTCACACTGGCAGAGATACCAGAGAGCTGTTCTGGGTCTGCTTGGTTTACATGTGGCAACTTTGGTAAAGAATGCTGTGACTATCCAGCATTATTCCACAAAAACAAGTTTGTGAACAGACTCTAGAGAAGGTAAACCAAAGCTGTGCATGGCAACACCATGCACTGACTGGCTTGCAAATTATACAGGAGTATCACTCTGTATACACAACTAACACCCATGGAAACATTTCTGCATCAGATAAAAAGGTAGCTCTACCTACTAAATTTACATATTGATAAGTTTTGGGTTATATCCATACCCTGGTATCATATTATCAACATGTTACTATAATAGAAACAAAGATTAGAATCACCGAACGATATGAATGAAAATAAATCTTTAAGCAAATGCTTAGAACAGCTCTAGCAATCTTTGCAGCTTCATTCCAACTAATGACTTCAGACAACTGTGGTTCTGTATCTAACAGGCACAAAGGGGATGTTGCTGGATTTCTAACACGTAAAAGTACAAAGGCACTAAACAACCACAATTCGAAAGCATATAAAAGCTTTCATAAGATTTTTTTAATTCCAGATAGTAGACATTAAAAGCTGATATTATTAACCATTTATCATTATTAAAGGTCTCTTCATCCCTGAATGAGCAAGTGGCACTGGCAGTTGTACATATCTATCAAACAACAACAAGCCTGTCAATCTTGCAAGGCTCCAAAGGAAAAAAAAACCCCAACATACACCTCAGGAGTGGAAGGAAATAATTCTCAGTATTAAAAATAATAATAATTTAAAAAGTAATCAAAAGCCTTCCCAAGAGAAGACATAACTCAGAAATTTATCTCCAAACACTACAACAATACCGGATTATTTGAGGGAGAGCTTGGAAAGACTTAGAAAAATCCACAACTCAAGGGCCAGACTCCCAACAGTAAAAACATTTACTAATGGAGACACATTCAGGGAGATTTTGAGTAGCATCTTTCTGGATCTTCAGGTACCTATATATATGTCTGTAGCTGTGGCCCTGTTTCCAGTTTCCACAGAAGACCACGAAGATAAGCAGGTGCTGTAGGACAGCTGCAGGACTGAGATTATCATCTCAGTGTCATGATTTTTAGCCATTCTCTGTGGGACTTTGCCCCTAAAATTAACCCTAATATACTTATGTCATCCTTGGAGCCAGTCCTGCGAAGCACTGAACATAACAAGATGCTCAGTGTTTTCAACTCCCAGGAGAAAATGACAGTAATCTTCCCTCCATAAAAAATATCTTGCATCTTGCAGAGGGTAGTTCTTCATCAGTTAACTGATAACCACATTGTGAGAGACTCAGCTAAAAGCCGTCAGAATGGTCCTTTTGACCTGCTCTTCCCTGTGGAGTACATCTAAGAATATATAATATGCCAGCCAAGATGTGTTTTTACTGTTCTCACAAAACATGCTGCCAAGCATCCATCTCTCTCCTGATACAGCAAACCCAGACAAAAGCACAATCCCTCTGGAAACAGACAGATTTAGGAACTTCCTTCAGCTTCAAACTTAAAGGATCGGCTTCTTTGAACAAAATGGGGTTGTTTCCAGGGGTTTGGTTTGCATCTTGTGATTCAGACTTTGTGCAATTCTGATTCAAGCCTTGTACCACAACAGGTATCCAATAGTAACTAAGCAGCATCATTTGCACAGCACATAAATATTTCATATGGTTCTTAAAGCCGCAAGTGCCAAACTGGAAAATGTGTGCAAACATCACACAATCCCACCTCTAAGAGAGTAAATGCAGCCTTGGGATTTAGGAGGTATCTTGTCAAGGAGACCCTTCTCATTCTGCAGGCTGCAGATAAAATTCATGACAACCCTACCATTAGGATAATGTTCAGTCGCATTTGTTAACCTCTGTGTTTCTGATGACTGTAAAGCTGTTTTTTTCATGTCATTTTAAATAAGAAGCTCTAAAAGGTAGCAGAGGCATCTGCTCTACCAACAAGCCTCCATCATACCCTCTTCTCATCTAGGGTGGGGGGTGAGAAGAGTTTTTTGAGCAACTGCTCCTTCTTTTTTGAGGAATTGACCTGAGAGTTGGAAATAATATGGGAGTATCAGTGACACACTTGAAGATTCCTGGTGACCTGCTATGAAAGCTGCCACTGTCACCACCAGCTCTCCAAAAAGCAACCTAATAGCATCACTTTGGTCATTTTTGCAGCTTCAAAGAACAAAAGTAAGGTTGGTGGTTTAAAAAAAAGAAATGCTAAAGGAAAAGGTGGAAATCAGGCTGAAAGAGAAATACAAATTGCGTTGAAAAAAAATGGCTTGGATACAAAGCAAATGTGAGTAAATATCATCCAGTATTTGTTTAGGAACAGGTTTAGCACATTCTGCATCCATTTGCCATGATAGCATTACACCCTAAAAAGCTGCATATCTTGTAGAGAGCTTGGAGAAGGGATACTGAGGGGAAATGAAAGCTAAATAGATTAGTTTTTTCATATTGGATAATCTGAGATTAAGAGACTCTGGAAACAAGCTAAACACACTGCAAACTAATCTCAGAAGTATTTGTCCATATCATAGAAATTTCATTCATTTCTTCAAAAACAGCAGTCTGGCTTCTGGTGACTACCAGAGTTTGAGTCTGTGTGGTTGTTACCAAGGGAGTAAACAAGAAGAGTCAAAATAGTGGGATAGGATTTTGTTTCCTCCACATTATCATTCCAATGGTACTTCCCTAGGACTCTCAACTCGAATTCACATGCCCCACTCCCTTTCCAGAATGTATGGAAAAGGTAGGAAAATAAGGAAAGACTGAGGACTTGAAGATGACACTTGACATAAGAATTGCCCTAGGTGCTGTCTGGGGGAGAATGGGACACCCTGCCACTTTGTGCCATCTCATCCCCTCCTCCTTCCCCAGTACCTACAGCCCTGCACTAGAGACATTCAAAAGGACAAATGTCCCTTTAAAATCAGTTTCCTGCTCATTCACTGGATGCCCAGAGCTCTGATTTTGAAGGATGTGGTGAACAACTCCACACTGGCTGTTTCTCCTGCCATTGTGATTTGGCAAGGCACGTCCACGTCCCCCTCAATCATCTTCTCTCTAAACTGAGGGGCCTGAGCCCAGATCCTCCATTTGATGCTGTGTCTGGAGGCACAGTGCTTATCAAAATAGACCCGTCATCTTGGAATGATTATTGTTAATCTCAAAAACATGCACATTAATAATTCATCTAATCTATTTAGGTTGACATCTACCACCCACTTCTCTAGCATGTAAAGACTTGATTGTGTCTTGGATTTCAGATCATCATGAAAGGGCTTTAGGAAAGAACAGCACTTCCTTTCCCCTCTCCCACAATAGAGGCTGATTGAAAAAGAGTTAGCAAGAATAAAAAGTGTGTTTAACACCAATCTTCTGGAGTTTCTGGTAAGAACCTGAGTGTCTCGAAGGGCCTTTTCCCCTTTACAATGTTTGTTTGTAGGGTCTTGGATCCAAGTGCTGGTCTTTATCTTTTTTTTTTTTTTTTAATTTTTTCTTTTTAATTCATTCGATTGATGTCGATACAAACTTCAACAAAGATGTATTCCAATTAGTGGGTTTTGTTTTTTCTTTGTTTTTGTTAATGAAACTGAGGGGCATTTAAATGGACTATCAAAATAATTTTATATATTTTACACTTTACATGGTTCTTATTCTCACATTTTCCAACAAGATAGTAGCAACATCCTGCACTACTCTACTATTAACATATCTTAATGTATGATTTTTATACAAGGGTCAAATTTACCCTTCGTTGCATCTCAAAGCAGACACTTTGCTCTAGGTAAAGGGTACTGTGATTTGATCAATGTAAGGCAATAGTGATTTTCAAACCAGCATGAAAGAAGATACACCATAAAAGAAGAGTTGAAATATTGAACCACTACTCACTTGTAACAAAGTACTGTAAAAATTATATGTACAATATATAAAATAAAAAAGAAAAGCACTTTCAAATCAAAAGTGAAAATCCCACACGAGGCACAGTCAGCTCCTCTGTGCCAAAATACCAAATGTCATAAGACTTGCCACCTCTCGGACGTACACAACAGTCAGTGCAACCTATCACATCTTACCCAAGTTAGAAGAAAAGGCAAACTATCAACGCAGCATATTCCAAAGGTACTGGCAGTTCTGAAGAGAGTCGTGCAGCAGGTCAAGGAAATTTTGCCCCTTCCCTCTCCCCCTTCTACTCTAATAACGCATCACTTGCGGGCATTGCTGAGAGGATTGTGGGAGGTCATCAGAGTAGAACTTGTTACAAATGCTGCAAATGGAACACCACCAAACATGTTCTAATGGTGTGGGGGGTGGGAAGTAAGAACATTTCACTCGGTGATGAGGTAAAACAAGCCATTTATCTAGTGCTTGCAGTGTGACCTGCATTTTGCTTTTGCAGGAATGAAAAGGATCCTGAACTGGAAAATAAAACTGAAAGCTCATTTTCGTTCTTTCCCCTCTACCGCAGAAAATGGAGGAAAACTTCCAGGAGGGAGCATAAGTCTTAAAAGATGTTACCTGCTCTGTAAGAAACATAATATCAATAATTATTGAGCTGTTAATAAACAGAAGTCAACCCAATGATGAAAAAATTAGATGAAGCTTTGCATGTTGTACACATTTTGTCAAATTGGAGTACTCAGACTGACAATACTAAGGGAATAAAGAAAGAGCCAGAAAAAATGTGCTTCCTGCTCATGTGCCTTATATTCATGCTGCTGCTAAGGGTCAACGAGGCAGAAAAATTCTATGTGCTCCAGAGAAGACACAAATGATGTCTGTTCCTTCTCTCCTGGCAAGGAGCAAAGTTATCCAGCAGGCCCTGCTAGGGCATTTGGCAGCAAAATGCAACCAGGAAATAGCAGTAGGGCTATAGCTATACATTTATAGAATTCAGGCTCTGTCTAGGACAATTTAATTCTACAACTCCTAATCTACTCAGAATTTGTGGCTTAAAATTGTCAACTCTTTTGCTGGCCTATAAATATATTGTTTAAAAATATTAAAATATGACTGCTGCCAGAGAACCAAGAAGATCTCCTCTTCAGATTTATGCAATACTAATCCTAGACAAAAATAATTAAAAATAAATAAATAATAAAGATCCTTGACAAAAACCCCATACCTTACCAGAGACACATCAAGAGGAAATCAATCACGTCCTGCCAGAAGCAGGAGATGAACCAGACTCCTCTGTCTTAGATGACCTTCTGGTTAGGTTACCAAATTCATTTAATATACTCACTGAGATACTAAGGTGTACTTAAAATCCCTGCTTGCAGCCCACAATACTAGAGCATGGCTCCTCCTTCCATGTGGCCCTGAATCGCATTGTAAATTATGGTCATCCCTTCTCTCTGCTATGAAAATTAATTATCTGATAAATAGAGTTAATACACATGGTTGCTCTGCAACAATCTGTTTGATGGAATTTGTGTTTGGGGCACCGCAGATGGCCTTGCCAAGACGCAGACGCTATAAACATTTTGATTATACGAGTGGCTGACTCACTCTGAAGCAATCCCTTCGCCTTCGTTACAAGATGAAGGGCTCTCCGACGCTCATGCTGGGGCTACGGATGGAGAACCTCGCACCTCCAAACTACACAGCAAATGTAAATAGCAGCTCCAGCGCCAAAAGACTGCCTTCCACCATCAATACAGCTAAACACGTCAGAAAGAAATGTACGTGTGCATCAGTGCAAAGCCACTTTCACTTGGTAGTGGCCTGGCAGGCAGGCAGCTGCTTCCGTGAACTCCAGATGCTTTGGATAGGAGAAGACAGAAAGAAGAGTCATTCTAACACCAAACAGGAAAAAGGGTGTTCTTTTCCCTGCTAAATTAGTATGTGAAGACAAAGCAAAAATCAATCACTATGAGAGGCAGCAGCCCAAAATAAACTATCTGGACTACCATGAATTTCTTCAGCATCTCAAATTATACCAACTAATTAATGCTGAAAACATCCTCTGGTGGGCTCTTCTGATTTCAAAAGGAGAACAGGAAAGAAAAAGGTAAAATCATTTAGAGTAATAGAGCTCAATGATAGGGACAGACCAAATTCAAGTAGTACAGCCTCTATTCTCATCAAGAAAAGTCTATCCCACAATGAATTCCCTGCCAACTTAACAGAAGAAAAAAACCAAAACCAAACAGTTTTTCCTCTCCTTCAGTTTAACCTTTGCTGTGACTGCAATGGTTTGTGTAAATGGAGATAATAGGAACAAAGCATGAGTTTGAGTGGAGAAAGCAACCTTGTGATTGCCACGCAGCTGGACCCAAAATGATAAATCCAGAGCTTGTTTCTCCACCATGGCCGGGGAGCTAAGTTGTGCCCTGTCTCCAAAACATCCCAAGTTTTTACCCATTTAAATGGTGTTCCCATTCCGCTCTTCCCTTGAGCAATTACCTCCGCCCATTACAACCTGAAGTCATTCTTTGGGAAGTCGAAAATGCAAACGCAACCCCAAAGCAGCAAAGCCAAGCAGAAAAGTAAGTAAAAATGCCAGGCAGGCACTAACCGCGCGGCACGCTCTGAAGTCCAGGCACATAGCAGCATCGCCTGACGACGACTGACACTTGACAGCTGGACAGATCCCTTATCTGTGAGGAGGAAATGAACAGTGCCCTCAATAACTTGAGGTGTCTCTTTCAGTAGATGACAGTGGCAATTTAGCAGTTTGTTATGGCAAATCTAGCAGCATTTAATTGCATTTAGACAGCCAAATTGGAAGAGCAGTTCCTTCCTGCACTGACCAGCGTTTCTTAGAGAACTCAGTTAATGACTTGCTGTTTATTTGCAAATGGTTTTTGCTTCGAACAACTGTAAAGTAAAGCCTCTTCTGAAGCAGTTCATGCTGTGGTTTTACTGGCAGATCTAATGGAGCTGGGATAGAACAAAACACAGAGACAAGAGACTGCTGTTTCTTATGTAAAATAAATACTATTGTGTCAATGTGCTCGATCCCCTATCTCTGGAATTAAAAAAAGCTGAGTAACCTGTATGGAGCACAGACTGTCTCATTCAAAATACCCATATAAGCCAAAAGTTAGTTATTCATAACTCATTTCAGTCGGTAGGCCAAGTTATAGTCATCCTTCAGAAGTCCAAAGGAAAGAGGCTGAAGGATACAAGTGTGAGACCATTCTACATTTGGAGGATATAGGACCACTGGATACATAAAAACACTCTTACTGCAAAACAACCAGGATCCTGACTGATGTTTCTACCATCCCCATATTAATGAGCAATGTGCAATTTCTCCTACATCTTAAACTTTTGACCTTTGCTCATAGATCAAAGACACTCAAGATGTTTTCTTTTGAATTCAGAGGAAATCACTTCATAAAAGCAGCCACTGGCCTTCAGTGTCACTTCTTTGCATGAATCAGGTTGCTTCAATTACACAATGCAGCACAAGCCCAGATAAATGGGAGTTTATCCAAAACGTAGCATTCAAATAGAGATACATTATGGGCCTCTGGAACATCAGCAGCACTGACATGGTCCTGCAACCAGAGCAGCCTGGAGTGGACAAGGATGGTCCATCCCAGCTATATTCTGCCACAGGTGACACTCCTCGGAAAACACTAACACATCGTTTAATCTGCAAATCATCAAGGTTCAGAGACTATTGCAAATTCAAAATCTCAAGAAGACCTGGGGATTTCAAGGAAACAGAAATTCAACAGGATTCTCCCAGAGAAACAGTAGCAAATTTGTAGTTTTAGAGTAGAATAAAAGATTCTCTGAACTCAAGAAAGTCAGTTTCATTAGTTGAAGAAAACATACAGCACAGAGCTATATTTTGAATTAAAAATGGGTCTTATACTAGAAATCTTGTATTGTTTCCTATGAAGTTAGGGAAAAATATGCACATCAGGGTTTTGAGAGCACTGAAAGGCCACCTACAGCTGAAGTGATTGATGCAAAATTGTGTGTTATTACTTTTCTCCTCCAGCTGTATGGTAAAGGGCAAATGCCATGATGCCACCTGCATAATACAGATACACGTAACATGTCACAGTGAATCAAAAGCCTTAAAGGAAGCCTTTTTTCAGGGTCAAATGTGTTTGAGTATTTGTAATGTAGAACAGAAGAATGTAAAGAGGCACCAACTGCTAGATTTCTGAAGAGCTTTTCATACAGTTCTCTTAGCATTGCAGGCATCAATGCCAGAACATAAAAAATAACTAGAACAAAGGAAAAATAGTTAAACAAGATAGAGAGCTTCAAAGGGATGGTATGTTTCAGACTGGGTTGTAAAATATATCACCGTTGGCAGAGCAATATTACCCATTTCTATCTGCATTCCCATCTCTGGACAAAAGAGTCTTCTAACAGATATCCTTGCAAGAAATTCAAAGATAGGACTCTGTTAACAGTCAGATCATTACAATGTTAAAGCAATAATGGTTAATTGCACAATGGGTTACACCCAGTAATCACTAAAGTTTCTCCCAAGGCAGCAATGGGAGAATAACTGCACGAGGAGTCTCAGCATTTTGGTACTTATTTGATAGTCGATGTGCTATGTAATGGCACTGCTCAGATATGAACCTAGTCATTCCCCTTTTGTTCAAGGACCCCCATATTCATGCAATCTGTTTTTCATTTGGTGGGGAACAAGACTACCCAGCCTGAACAGGCATAATCCCTCAGGATGATAGTGCTAAGAGATTCACTCTTGATTTGAAGAAGCTTGGGCACGTTGAACGGTTAAGACAGATATTTATACCCTCAGAACTGATAACTTACAGACCCAAATATCTTAGCTGCTCCAAATCAAGTTAAAAATGTTACAGGTAATTTATAATTAGGTAAATATTCAAGTTATTACAAAATGATCACCATAAAGCTTGAACCTTAGACATTGACCTTACACATTGGAGAAGAGCTGAGAGGCTACGAAGCTGATTTTTCAGATACACGTTTCTGTATTGCGCCTGCGTCTGAGACAAGTGCCAAGCAGCCATGTGCAAGAAAATTGAGTTCTGAGCTCTTTCCAAGAAAAGCACACACAAGTAGAGTACAAAAGCAAATACAAAATGTCGGAGTTCAACTGGTGCTTGAGAAATACCAGGCCTTTGTCCCTGAACAACGTATCTGCTGCATCCTCACTCCTTTCTGGAAGCTCATAGGGAAATACCATATGTCAAGCAGGATTTATTACAGACTCTTTATATACGATTAAGTTCCTTCTCAGCTTCAGGCAAGACAAAATTAATTTGACTTTAAAACAAAGCAAATGTTAGTCTAATATGTGCATGTTTTCTATTCTGTCCTTAGAGAGCAGATCCTGTATTTTGCAAGCGGTTGAGATTCCTTCTGAAACCAATAGGCATTTTGACTGATTAATCACTAAGGATTTATTGCTTAGAGAACAAATGATGATATATTATCTAAAAGAAATGAGCAAGTGGAGTCTGCAGGGATATGTCTGATGACCAAACAATACAGATGAGACATTCCTGCAGAAGGATACTTATTGCTTTAAATGGCATTATTTGCATAGGAATACAAACAGAAGAAAATCTGTTTTCATTTGATTATTTTTAATTTTTGCTTTTTTTAAGGGTAATCAAACGTACTGTTCAGCTGAAGGATACATATGGGTATTCAAATTTTGGGTAAGCAGTGTTCAGACAGAAATATTTGAAAAAACATGGCAACAACAGGCAGTAGTTAATCACTTTGAACTCAAGGAACTAATTCACTGGATTTTTTGTGCTGCGTTGATCATGTAATTGCAATCTTGATTGAAAACTTCAGTTTCGTGGTTATGTGAGTTAGCTGTTAATTATTACTTAGGTATTAACTATCTTTAGCCCGTACACATTTACTGGAATCATCAAGCTCTTTTCCTGTGGAGGCTCTTTTCCGGAAGAGTAAGCACAATCTTTCAGCCATCCTTTGCCATCCATTTAAGACAAGAAACTATAAGTGGGTGCTCAGACCTCCATATCCTGCAAAGAGGTGACCTGTCTCCCCGGGAAAGTCAAGGAGATGGAGCTGGGGGTGCTGGAAGGCTGGCCCCAACACAGCAGTGGTAAGCAGGATGTTTTGCAGCATAAAAACCAGTGGAAAACATGAAACTCAGAGAGAATGCAGCAGAGGCAGCAGCTAAGGACCCAAGCTGGTATCTCTGCATGCTACTCTGCTGTGCTCTGGGCTGATATTGGCCTGCTTGGAGCTAACCTGCAGATCTGCTCATAACACTGCATTACACAGAATGGATATTACCCTTTGGTACTGTCACATTACAAATAAACAGGAACAGCACATGGGGTTTTGCACTTGTTTCCTGTTTCAAGCTGTTTGTAGCTGATTGTTCAAAGTCTAGTGGGGTATAACAGAAGAATCCAAACGACCCCAAACCCTAACTGGCCCAGTTGATCTCATCAGGACATGTATTAACTTATTTTTAAGTACACCTCAGAAAAATCTGAAACACCTGCAGTCATCTTTATCATGGCATTTTTTCTAATACAAATAACTTTAATGACAAAAATTATATAATAGACTTCACTGTAACAGAACACTTTTCAGGTATAAAATTATAAGGGAATGAGACGTTCTCTACAACATTAATGGGCTTTCTTGGACAAGTTATGTTTCAGTGAAATATTAATTCTTGATCATTTGTCATGTGTTAATTAGCAGAATAAGCTGTAGGAAGTCTAGATTACCATGCAAATGTTAATTAGGTCATAATTTATGTTAAGCATTTCTAAGTATAGGAGCACCAGAATCTCATTTAGCAGCAGCTGAACTTTAGAAAAAAAAAAAAAATCTGCATTTGCCACAGCTATTTCTCTACTTAAATTTAATAGTTACTATGTTTTAGTAAATAGCAAAAATCTGTATTTAATTGTCCAAAGTCTCTTCTACCCAGAGTCACACCTCAGCTAAAAGTTCACCTCTGGCCTGATAGGATAAGAAGTTGGGAGCAGATGGTGAGGTCACTTTCCAATGCAACAACTCACAGGTGCCATAGGAGGCCTGGGGAAGAGATAATGGCTTTAATTTATATTAGAGCCAAACCACACAGCCCTGCAAAAGCAGAGATGCTGGCTCAGCAGGGTGGTGTTGGAGCTCACCCCATGTACAGTCAATAGCAAGAGCAACACCCCAAGAATCATCTCATTTTTTTAATAGTGACTCCCTAATGGCACCTTCCTGGTGAGGAGAAGGCAGCTGAGAAACAGGGGAATCCTTTTCAGCATGTCCTGCTGCTCCCCTCAGGAACAGAGCCATGGAAATAATTAATTAAATAAATGATTTTTAAAAAATTAAATGACAGGATGCTGGTTTCTGACTCTGAAACAAGAGCATCCTCCAGCCTCAAGCTCCTCCTCAGAGGGGCTCACATTTTTTGTTGTTTACAGGCACAGTTCCTGGCAGTGTTTTTTAGTCAACTGATGAAGTAGGACCCGCATCTATCCCAAGGAACACGTGGTGACACAGGCAGCACTCAGGCCTGTTGCTTACTGGCTTATTACCTGAAAACACCCATCTACTGCAGCCAGTTTGAGGCAGCGGAGAAGCTGGCTCTGCTTCAGTATTTTATGTGGAACAACTACTGAAGTAAACAGCTGCAATGACACACTGTAGTGGGATGAAGATAAATTTATTTTGCTATTTCCACACTCCCACAACTTTTACACCTCCCCACACAAATCTGCCCAAGCTGCTTCCACTTTGTTGGTATTATCAAAGGAAGAAAAAGAGCGTTGGGGCTCTGGAGGGAATACCGGCACTGACTCCCCCTGCTTCTCTCTGAAGGCCAACATTAATTGTTATTTTCGTTTGTTGAACTACATTGCAATTGATTTTTTTTTAACTTGGTTTTGATTTGTTTTTTTAAAACAGAAAAAAAAAATCATTAAATTATACAAGAGTTACAGAACAGATGCAATTCCACTTCAAGTCATAACAGTCAGCTGTACCTTCTCTAAGATATTTCTAAAGTAAACAACGCCAGGTTTGGGGGGGAAAAAAAAAAAAAAAAAAAAAAAAAGGTAGTTCAGCCATAATGTCAGACAATTTGGGAGCTAGAAAAATAATAGCTTAGAAAAAAATTAGCAGAGAAGGAATATAGTTAAATCATACTAAAAAAGGGTAAAACTTAAGATCACCACTCTGAAAAAGGCAAAGTGGGAAAAACAGGAGACACAGAGACATCAGCAAAAAAAAGACAAAGAAGGAATCAGGGGAAATAAAATGATTTAAACACTTAATTTCCACAAGGGATAAAGGAACAAATAAAGGGGAGGAACACAGGAAAGCAGAAGTAATAGCAGATTACATGGAAAGAATGTTATTAACCATTCTTCATAATGCAAAACTGGTGAAAATGTTCAAAAGACATCACATATAAAACTGACTTAGATGGGTAACTTTTCAAGTGGTGTAATTACTATACGGTATACTTACTAGCATTTTACTCCGATATATTTATGTACTCTTATTCACAGTAATTACTTACTTCTAGGATACCACACAAGCTTGAATTACGTTACCCAGAGGTATAGAAATGCTAGAGGAGAAAGCAGGACCCTGCATCCCAGTGCTGCAGAGGAAATTTGTTGTGTGGTCTCCGAATCCAACACCAGGACGTTGACCCATAGCACTGGCTGCCAGCAAGGTCTGAAACCCAGAGCTTGCCCGCTCCACTCCAGACCTAAGCTGCTTATCTTAAGCAGTCCTCAGTGAGTAAAGGATACTTTGTGAGCAGGCTCTATGTATAAACCAGTAGCTAAGCTACTGAGGTAGCGAGCACCCATGGACATTTAAAAATGTTAGCTTTTCCTTTTTAATAAGTATTACTGATGGTGTTATGTGTACTATCAAATAGTACACTATTGAGTACTGTTTAAACCTCTCAACTCTAAGGAAATTCCCTGTTCAACATTAATTTCCATAAAATCAGAACACAGTTATTAATAACTATTATTTCAGTGGAGATGAACACAGTATCTTGCCCTTTTTTCAGGCTATCACATTTAAATCACCATGTATACTATGACAGTGCTGATCTCGCAGCATCTCAAGCCAAAACAGCTTTCATTCATACTGCCTATACATTTTTCAGGGCAAAGATGCAATCAATAGAGGCAAAGGAGTCTGAGGAACACAAGAGGAACAAGAATAGTTTTCGTGGAATTCATGTCGCCATGCATCCATTAGCCCCACTCAGTAATTAGGAATTAAAAGTGTCTGATTGCTCCCTTCTACTGAAGGTCACCCTTGAGGCTCTAACATTGGGTTTAGATGCTAATCAAGTGTTTGCTGACTGCTGCCAGGGCACAGGCTACAAACGCCAGTAGAAATCCTGTTCTAAGTCTCTGACTTATTATAAACAAATGCATGCACTGCTCTGTAGGGGATATTTTCAAGAGTACCTAAGCCTCAGGTTTATCACCACAGTTTGTAAGGCAATAGCCAGGCTACACACACATACTTCACTTTAATGACATCTTCCTTCTTTCAGAGCAGCACAGTTTGCTTCAGATTAATAAACCACAGGCACTCCATATTATACATACTCCCATGCATAAGTGATTCAATCAATACTAAATTTTTGCTACACCTTTTAATAATTGTTGCTGATAATTTTTAGTTTATTAACAAAATCTGAGAACAAACGTGTAATTAAGATAAACTTTAAAATATCGGTTGGGTTTTACAAGCCCTTTAACTGATATAATAGCTTAAAACTAATCTATTCAGAACACCTGAGTGCAGAAGGTAGATTAGCAATCAACACATGCATGATGCTGGAGCAACACAGAAGCTGGCCCAGCTAGGGAAGCAGGCTACCAAGTGAACACAGAAATCACTTTGAGCTAATATGTCCTGATGCAGCTACATTGGCTCTGGAGCTAGTACAGCCTCCAACTAGGACATCTGTGTTGTCCTTTGCATTGGGTGGATATGCCTAGAATCATCTTTTTATGAGAGGGGGATATTCAGAGGACTAAGCCATTGAAATGTAATCCTGAGGCAACCTGATCTTTTAAACTAGATGCCTGGGAAAAAAAACAAAAAAAAAAAAAAAAAAAAAACACCCAAAAAAAAAAAAACCCAAAAAAAAATTCACAGAAAGCACAAACCTGCATTTGGGTACCTAAACTCCTATGTCCCAGAAGGTGCCTTTATAGATCAGAAGTGGTCGCCTGAGTTTAAGAATAATTTGTTACCCTAAGTACAGATCTCTGAAGACAGTTTATCTAGAAAGTCTTTTCTTTTTGCAGTTATAGAGGAGTTACTATAGAATATCAGACTAATTGCTACATCTAATCCAGTGTCCAACAGGAGCTAACACTGAAGTGGCTTGGTACTCTGAAAGAGTACATAAAGTACTCAGAATGAACAACATGAAAACCTGCACAATGCAAGATACACATGAAAGCAGGTACAACACAATAAACATGAAAAAAAAAAATCTGCTGGGAATAGACCAAAAAGGCTATTAAGAAAATGTATCGAGTAGTTTACAATTGACACAATAGCAAAGGGGATACCAGGACAGAGGTAAGACAAGGTAGAGGCTAAGGACAGTCTTTGCCTCATCGTTTCAGACAGAAACTAGCAAATGAAGAAGAGACAAATGAAGGTGGAAATAATCAGGGCGTGAGACAAGAGTCTTAACAAGACTTCTGGCTGCACATACAAACTTGAATGGTTGCATCTTAGATGGCTCATGCAGCATGATTCAGAGGTGGCCAGGATGTCACAAACTGAGGAGCTGAAGATGACTCTTGTGTTACAGGCAGGATGGAAATATTCACAGTGGACAATACTGAAAACTGAGATCTGACACAAGGAGGAGTTCTGCTTTAGCCAGGGAAAGAGAAGAATTTTGTTTTAGCTATATTGCATCAGACTTAAAACTTAGAGATCATGGACATCAGGGAGAAAGACACAGATTTTAGTGCAGACATGACTATGATTGGCACTAGGCACATGAAGTTAAGAGGTGAATAGCAAGCTTATACTGTTAAAGTGAGGGTTATAAGCTAAAAAAAAAAAAACCAAAAACAACCTACCCTACATCCAAATATATCTACAGTTGTTTTTATTAATCATCTAAGTCTCTAATCTGGTTTTTGAATCCCAGCATACTGTTGATTTGCTATTAGATTAACACATTGCAAAGTGGTTCTGCAGCTTTGGCCTCTATTTAAGATTGCTGCATCTTTTTTTCCCTTTTGACTACACAAATACTTTGTCACCTGCAGACCTAGTTACGTACTTCTTGCTCTTGCAGACCTGAACAACAGTTGTCATGATAAATTTTCTACCCCAGTGGAAGAGATTAATTTTGCCCTGGTTAAGATCAACTGTCTTGATTAACCATTTACTCCTTTCTCTGATGGATCAAATAGCTCATCTGAAATCCCTCACACGAGCCATCAATGAAACTCATTTTGTAAGAGGAACACAGTTATCTTCTGCCCCAAGTCTTTTGCACAATGCTCGTAAAATGCCATTGAGTCAGCATGGTCTTACTTGGTGCCTACGTTCTGCTGATGGAGTAACACTATGATGAAAACTCAACTGAGAGCCAACTGCCTGTTTTGGAAAGATTTCCTCCTTCTCTATGAGAGTAGCAACTTCTTCCATCACCTTTTTCTTGCCAGTTTTGGAATCCGAGTTCCAATGTTTGCACCACCTCATCCTTCGATGAGCTTTCGGAAGCACTGCCACCCTCATGGTTTAGCTTGTTCTCCCGCACACTTCCCTGCAGTCGATGTCAGCTGACTGAATTTGCCTTCTTCTGTGTGACCATGCTACAAGAGCCTGGGCTGATCTGACAGCACTGCCAGATGCAAAGAGCACCCTCAGCATATTCACCCTGATGTCTGGAGTGCGTTGTATTTTCATACTGAAGGGAAAGGCTCTGAGCCCTACAACTTGAAAAAAACTCCAAGAAAAAAACTCATAATTCTATGCTGAAAAAAAATTATGCAGACAATGGTTAAACCCACCCAGATTAGTGTCAAACTCAAGAAAACTAAAGGTGACAATGTTTTGCTTCAGAAATTTCACATAAACTGAAATTTATGAGTAATTAGATTCTTTTCTTTGAATTTTCTGTACACATTTTTCCTCAGATGGAAGTCTAACAAGAACAACCACAGTAACAAGCAAGTCTGAACTGATTCTAAAAGATGTAGTTTCATTAGCAGGTGATTTATTACAGCAGAATGTGCGTTAGATCTGGCGGTAAAGCAAATTAATTGAACAAAAAAATACTTTAGAAATAAGTAATCCGAGTTATCAGGTTTTAGCAATCAAAAAAGATTAATACAGATGATACAAATGACCATCAAGACTATTTTTTCCCTTCAGAAAATGAACAATTCATAAGTCTCAGAAATTGTAATTAGTATTAATTTAGCTGATTGTACACTTCGATAAGATGTACATAAAATGGTCTCAGGATTTTAGGGGAAACAGACAGCTACATATACTAATTACCAAATTTTTAAAAGACACAAAGATAAGTAATTAGAGGAACCCAGGCACTACAGGGATTCCAGATATAGAAGTTGTTGGCTCTGCAAACAGGAGCCAAGCAATCATCTGAAAGAGGATGTAGGACAGCAGGAGCAGACCCTCTCCTCTGCAACACTCTGCTCACCAGCTCCACACGCAGCAGGGATCACCTCACTTACTTGAATTAAGCACAGGGACAATAGATACTTGGGACTTCTTCATGAAGAAATCTTTTTGTAATCTAACAGCACAGATTCTGTGCAGCGGAAACTTTTTGAGGAGAGCTGCTCTGCAGCAGTTTTGATGGGAAAGAGTTGCTCAGAAACTAGGCAGGTTGTGGTCAGAGGCACAGACAGACCAGAGCAGCCTTGTCAGGGCACTTTTCTGGACCATAAGTAGCAACCAAGTACTCTTAACCCACATAATTCAAGGCCAGGACATAACTGTGCATCTTCCACGCTCAACTTCACTGCACCACCACCACTCAACCTAGAGGCTCTTTGACAATAGATGGCTCTTTGCTTTGTTCTGTTCTCCATCAAAACCTCCGACAGACTTGTTTCATCTTGCTTTGAAGTAGATATTTTTAATGAACTGTTTACCAGCCAAGTCTAATTGTGAAGCGTAACTACTGCAACATGAAAAATCACTCAGAACTACTATATAGATGGGAAATGACTGCAAGCCAAAAGTTGCAAGGGTGAGCATATGAAAAATTCCTTTTAAAAGGGGCTCCTGATGTCCATGAATCTGTAATTCCTCCTCCTTTATAATCTGTGTCCTTGTTCATGATGAAATTGCTTAGCACTTACCAGTCAAAACCAGTTCTGCTTTCTATGTAAATGACCATATACCTGTCTGGGGTGCTATTATAAACCAGTGTCATAACGACATGAAAACCTAATGTTACAGTTGTAACAAAAGCAAATGTAAGGGATTGCAGTGTTTTAATATTTCAATAAGGTTAAAGCAGGAGCGTTAAATTATTTAAGTTCTGGAATAAGATATAAGCACTAGAGCAATATCGCATCCATACCCGTGTATCTTTTCATGTGTAGAGGTGATATCTATGTGATAAATTGCAGGAGCGTGAGGTAAATTAATTTACTATGCACTTTGATCACAATACCCTCTCCTGGCCTACTAATCCATTTCCCAGAAGACTTGCTCTAACATCCCAAATCACAGAACGCTTTCATTGCTGCCATTAAGAACAATGTTTCATAGTCTACCTCTTTTCCTTCTCATAGGCATGGAAGTTTCCCTCCTTGAAAAAAAAAAAAATAAAAAAAATATATAAATTAAGTTACAGAAAAGTATACTGATGAAACCTTTATATCCTCTACTCCTCTGTATTATATAACTATGTAAGAGACTTAAACATCTTTAAAAACTGACAGCTGAGTGAGATGCTGCAATGTCTGCATGTTTCTGGGTGGCAGAGGAAAAATGAATAAAGAACCAGGTGTATAGCTCACCAACTACGATGATTTAATACTGCCAATTATATCTAGATATAATTCCTGGAAAGGCACTAGTAGTTAAACTTAATCTACAAATGTGCTCACAATTTGACATTTTAAGGCTATAGACTACTATGCGATAAAAATGCTAATTAATATATCTATCACTGCCAGAAGAAGTGTGATGAAACCAAAATGTTTGGCAAGCTTATTGTAAAGAAAACCTGTTCCTACCTCAAATCCCCACTCACTGCTAACTACCAGATCTTTGGACCCCATCTCAAAAGGCAGCTGCAGCCCAGGGCAGCCGCAGGAGCTGCTGGAGCAATGAGGCACCAGTCCCTCCCCAGGGAGGTCATAAGCATCCCTCGCTGATGGGTTCTGAGCATGACACACAGGTACTGCCAGGCTGGTGGCTCCCAGAGGGGAAGATATTTACCCCTCTGCTCACCAGGCTCCCAGACAGCTGTAAATCCCAGTTATGATCTATCACAAATCTGAACAAGCTATAAACTCTCAGGTGTTATTGACCAGAAGATCCCCAAGTGGATTGATTTTGCAGATTTGAAGCTTCTGAATCTTACCACACATACAGAAGTGTATAGTGTCTGAAACCTCCATGAAATAAATCCACATGAATGTGGAGACTGTAAAGGGGGAAATAGTCTACAGAAAAGGTATGGATGCATATACATACAAGAGCTACCTTCCACCAATTTACCATGGCTTTGTTTAGAGCATGAACTCCACCTTCCCAAATATTTAACAGTGACAGAAACAGTCATGGCAAACTTAATGACACTTCAGGCATTCTGTGCACTTGCTCTAATATATATGCTTTAGGATTTGTTACAGGAATTATAATTAAAAATGTAATAGGAAAAATGTTTCTAGAGAAGAAGAAAGGCAAGACAATTGATATTGTTCCCAGGTTTCATACATTTATCCTTTAGGATTTTAAGTACTTCATTTAGAAAACAATCCTTATAAGTACAGAGGTCTAACTGTGGCCACTGGAGTATATAAGGTAAACATTAAAAAAATGTAAAAGAATATTAGAAGGGGGTATCTTCTTCCTTTGGCATGGGTGTAAGCAGATGAAAAAGCAGGGAATTTGTATTTCCAATCCATCCAATTTGTATTTACATCCAATCCAATTTGTATTTCCAGTCCATAGAGTGATATTTCTGAAGGTTTTCACTAACAGGAAGAGAATAAGCAAATCACAAATGCATATAACTAGAGAATGACAGAAGCCACAGCACCTTTTCTTCCCCTTGGTCTGCTGGGGCTTTGCCTTGTGGTGGCAGGAGACACACACAACTTCCACCCTACCATGACCACAGCTCACCAGCACCACTTCAAGCCTGACAGTGCTATGCCCTGAGGACAGGCAAAGCTAGCCTGCCCTGTCAGGTGCCTGGACAAGAAACACAGAAAACTAGTGTTTGCTGATCTTCCTGCACTGCAGTGATGTTGCTGCTGCTGCCATCTTGGGGGGGAGGGAGGGAGTCCAAAGAAGGCAGCAACATTAATTTCCCCCGGGAGATGCAACATAGGGATTTTCTGCTGCCCCTTACAATGTTGTTCTCACTGCTACTTTAGCCTGTGACAAGCCATGGTCCTGGGGGAAGCATCTCGTTCCAGACTGGCACTTGCACAATGAGGAAAGATGCTCTCAGCAACAGCAAACTCAAAACATTTCAGTCTTCATCAAGAACCAGCAGAAACACAGCCAAACCCTTGTGATTATTTGAATAACTGACTACAAGGCCTGGTGAGCTGACGGGAAACAGGTAGAACTTGGTTATCCATGAGAACAACTAAGATCTTCCTGCTTTGAACACCCCCACCATGGACCCTTTTGAGAAGACAAGAAATAAGGGAGGTGCAAAGGACAATGTTCTGTGAAGAAAGTGAGTGCAGAGTGCAGATCTCTGCACTAAAACTTGGTCTTGGCACTAGAAGATGAAGTAACGTACAGAGGGCTGTATGTGAATATGCCTGCAGCATTTAGAACAAAACACACGCATCTGGCCATATGCACATCCACACATTCTCAGTTGGGAGATGATACATTGACACCTTCCTCCATCCTCCTCAAGGAGTAATGAAAGGAAGTATATAAAATAATAGCAGCCATAAATAAGGAGGCTTTGCAGCAGAACAAAATTAAGCCTCCTTTTCTTATACAATCTTTTCAAAAGTTCCAATTACAGAAGAGGGAGATGCTTCAGACAAAAAAGGGTATCCAAAACTGAGTGAATTATTTGCTGAGAAATAGTTACATATACAGACATCAAAGTGCTCACAGCATCAGAGCAAGATGGAAAATTCTTCATCTTTTTCCTGTTACAAGAGGGGGATTTTGGTTCTTTTGACCATTAGGACATGGTCAAAGCAATGAGAAAAGAGATGGGCAGACAGTGCCCAAGGGTTTATGTTAAAAATAAAAAATTAACATCTCTGCCTCATGGCTTAGTGGCCTGAAAATATTAAGCAGGGTTCTTTTTATGGAATGGAACCATTACTTTCTGCAGCTACAATTCATGGGATGTTTCTCAAAACTACATCACAAAGTACTTGTGCATTCAGAGTATCCAGTAGTTGTCTCCATAATTTATGGGTACCATCCTATGTAAATCATTGGGAAAAAAAAAAAAAATGACAGATCTCAGGGGCTGTTTGTTGTTTAATCTCAGTTTGTCATGATTCAAAAAGAATGATATTAAAATGCAAGAAAAATCATCCATAATGGTAAAAAAAGATTCTTAGACATTCTTAGCTGTTCTCTAAGAAACATAAATAATCAGCTCTGTCAGCTATGAAATGAATCTACATTTTCTATTTCACATGAAGGGCCGTCAAAACCAATCCTAAGTGTTTAACACCCCATTCTATTTCTGCTGGCAGAAAGTTGGGGCTCTGCAAGATTTGACAGCTACAGATCGTCCACTGAGCTGGGTAACGACATAAAAAGACATCATGCAGAACTAGGCTGGTACTTCTACAGAAATCACAGGGCTTTGGAAAGAGATTTGTGCTTTGTAGTGCTGTAAAACAATCCTTGGTCTTGGTGCTGTGCTTCTGCCAGGCCATGCTGCCAGCTCCCTGTGTGCTGAACGAGCAGCTCACTGGTTGAACCAGACTTTCTCCTCAGGAAATTCAGCCCAGTGAAAGACAGATTGGAGTCCTTCACCTGAATCAGCTTCCAGAAAAATGCCCAAACCTCCACACCGCTGATCCTACGGTTGGTAAGATCTCAACATCTCTTTCATTTTGTTTCAACAACATTTGGATCCTGCTAAAACTAGTATGCTCCTACCAGAAGATTTTTATTTTCTTTGACAGGTCTATATATTTCACTAAAGGTCTCCTCTGGCACACCATCCCCAACTCATTTACTGGAAGTACTCTTACTTAAAATCCAATACAGCCACTTATGAACCCCACCACAATCCCCCCCACCTTCCCAAGAACTTGTCATGAAAAAGGCACAAGTAGGTGCAGTTTAAATAACTGCTGGATTCAACAATTAATATTGCAGTGCACAGACAGAGCCTCACTGCTGATAGACGATCGCTTTTTCTCCGGAAGAGAACAGCGGTGCTTTGCAAAGCAGAGCTGAGTTTACATAAAAATGACAAAAGCAGATGCTATCACTTTGATACAGAAACACATTTCTAATACTAAGCCCCAGTTGGAAAAAACAGAAGCATTTCTCAAAATAAAGTGATATTCCAGTCTGTGTTTCTTCAAGGACAGCAAAATAACTGCTACAGATGTATATTAAAGGAGGAGTATTGGTCTCTGACATGGAAAACTGTCACTTTGACAAGTTGAAATTGGCTCATTAAATTAGCAGAGATCTTCAGATAACTGAGAATTCAGCAAAACACCTCAACAGCACTGCAGACAAACATCAGTGTCAAAGCTTTGCTTCCTTGTGGGCTCCTGCTTCTTTCTGAATGAACAGAGGCCACAAACACTACCTCTGCTGTGGCTGGGATGCAGCCTTGGCCTCCTCCAAAATTCAAGCAGAGAGAAAGGGAGAAGCCACAGTTCAAGGCTCATGTTCAAATAACAGCAGAGGAACAGCAGAAAATCTACAGCTACTGCAGCACACAGAGTCAACGGGCAGCGGTTCAGCTTTCTTCCGAAAGAAAAACAAAACCATCCAAAATCCGCCCTTCCCAGAGGTTAAACTTCACAAGGAACACCAACCCGTAGTTTGCTAAAGCCTCCATTTCAGTTGTGTTTAATTCTCTGGACAGCACCTGACACTGCCACCTGAGAGCCCCCCCAGCTCAGATCAGAGCTGTGCAATCAGTTTGACAGGCAGCGAGTTCAGTGCTGCCTCTTCCACCTCTTCACTTTTTGGCAGGGGTAGGGCTTGTCTCAAAGCCCACTCAGCCTTACACAGAACACTACCTCAGCCACAGAGACTGAGCACTGGACTGGCTTTTGTTGCTCTCTCAGGGCAAATGAGGGAGAAAAATCCTGATGTCCCATCTCTGCTCTTCTGGTTGCTGAATTATTTATTCAAAATGGAAAGCTCAAGAGATACTGGGAGTTACCCTCCCTACCAGCAACAGCTTAACACCACAGCTCTACTTTTGGGTCAACCCCTACAGCAGAACATAGATTCTGACTAGAGATACTCTGTTTTTAATCTACTTAAGGAAAGATTCAGTACATTCTCTAGACTTGTCTTCACTAATTTAATCTGACCTTTTCCTCGCGTTTCTTTCAGTGTTTAGAAATACAACAAATTGTTTCAGGTTTTGTTTTCTTTTTTTTCTTTTCCAGTTAGTAAGAAAATCAAATTGTTCTAAACTAATTTAAAAATGTAAATACTGCACCAAACCAACCCTTGATATCTTGCTTTGGCTGTCAAATAAAAAAAAAAATTCAATTATTTACACTGCTTTAGTCAGACAACAAAAGAAACACTGCTTTGCAAGATGTAGAGCGTTGTATTCCTTCAGACTACAAAAATAAACGATTGTCACAATAAAAAAGCAAATTTGATATAATTCCTCAAACACGTAAAAGCTTTTAACCACAACAGGTTAAAATGAGCAATTTTTATATTAATTCAGTAATAGAGATAGAATCAAGTCCTAGTTTGATTCTCAGGGCCTAACAAGAGCCTTTAGATACTCTCTGCAAACCAGGCAGTGGACATCAGCTGAAGCTCAGTCACATTTTCATTGCATAAGAGGAAAAGGATCCTGTGGAAGAGGATCCCTTGCCAGGACTGCGCAGTCCAGCCAGGAGTCCCTGATATGAACTGTGACACAGGATTCCCTCTATGCCTCTACAATTGCATGAAGTCCTGTCAGGAAACATAACAGTACTGGTAAATAGCTATATAACCTCTGAGCTTCTCTGTTGCCAAAACAGTGGTAAATAATGGAAAAGACCTTTCCCCAGCTTAGAGATTTTCTAGGTTCCAGCAAGTGAGAAGCAAAACTTCTGCAGTTGGCTTGAAACTCAACAGCGGCAGCCAAAAAAGGGGCCATTAGTGGGGAATGACACACAGGACTTGAACAGCACCCTAGCCCTACCAACTCCCCCCCACACCCTTGCCTGGACCAAATAAGACATTCACAGGTGATTTTCCATCTAGGAACCCCCAGAGAACATTCCTCTTTTGGGACTCATCTTGTAGGTCTTTCCCCAGAGCAATATATGTCTTTAGAAACAACCAAGAGATTAAGTTTTTTCCAGTTATAGCAAATGAAATAGTCAGAATTTTTTTTCCCTATTAAAAAATAATTGACATGATTTATCTTGCCACAATCTTTCATGCTGCTGTAGATGGCCTGCAATCGTATTGAGATAACAGCTTGCAGTTACCAAGATTTACAAGTCAGATGCTACCAAGAATACGCTCACAGATGGATGCAGAATTGGTGCTATGCTGCCTGCAAAAGATTGGAAGCATTGCGCAAAACTCGTGTGGAAAGCGTAGCCTTCCAGCAAGAAGCACACAAAGTAGAAGCTTTTTTTGTCCAAAGACAAGCCCAACCTTCTCATCTCTTAAAGGAAGCAATTAAGTAAAAAGTAGGAAGCTCTCCAATTGAAGCAACAATGGCACTGTCTGTCTGCATGTGCTGAGCCTGTGGCTCAGCTGAGAGCATGGACATGGGAAAAATTCACTACAACAGTACAACTTGTTTGTCAATTGAGTAGCAGTAAGTGAACATGAAGGCTCTTTACACCTCACAGCTGGGGCAGTCTGATAGATTATAGCTTAACCACCATGAAAGTTTAAGCCAGTGTGAAGTTGACTTACAGTACAGCACTTGATTTTATGAAGAGAGGGAACTAAGAGCCTCCACCCAGCTCACAGCAGCACTTGAACTTTCATGCCAAGCCATGTCAAGGACGGAACACTAGGGACAGGATGCCTGTTATGGGTACTAGCTGGGAGGACAGAGGCTGGCAGCCACCAGTCTCATTTATAGGCTATGTGAGGAACAAAATAAAACCTCGCCTATTTTCATCTCAGTTGCCTTAAATATGCTCCTGGTGGAGATCTTCATTTCCTCAGATGATCTATTCCACTGCTGGATGCTGGGTACAGACTACACAGGGGGATTGACTATCCCTTCCTCGGGCATAGAGAGACAGAAAAGAACCAAAGGCAGGTGTTGGTCAGGTGTGCCATACAATTATTCTCTCTTTATAGCAAATATTGATGTTCTGAGATCTGTAGGTAGTATCAGAATATGGAATAATCCCTTCTGACAATAGCCTATTTGAATAACATCTTTGCTTGGTTCCTGTGTGAAATATGGACATTAAAGCACTTCTTTAAAAGCAGACAGGACACAGCTTATTGTAGGTCCTCTGAAACTTTAGATACTAATTCATACGATGCACATGTATTATACAGAGGATATTATTTTGCTATAGCTACACTTAAAAGCAGATATGCATTTAAACCCTGTATGAATTTCTCTTAACAGACTTTGATTCACAGATTCTGTCAGGACTAAGGGATAATCTCTTCTCACCTGTGAAAGAGCACAGCCCCTCAGATGTAGGGAGCAGCATACTAAAGACATACAATCCTCATCAGAAGTACTTCAGTATAAACGTGATACTGCTTTGTAGTTTGTTTCCATCTCTAGACACTCTAGATTATACCTTTTCCTTTGATAGACTAGAAAACAAAACACACACAAAAAAAAGAATATAAGCAAATAATTCAATTTACATAAGAACAGGGTTTATGGGGGACTTTTACAGCCTGAACCTCAGAGGATTATGACTAGTACAAAAGAACTGCTTGATACCATGCTGTTCATAGAAGGCACATTACAAAACACTATACAGCAACAGGCAGCTCAACGGCAATTCAAACACAATCTAAAAAGTCAAAGAACTGTTTTACTGGGGGAAACCATCAGATGATTCACACTGAAAGCAGAAATCCCTTTCACTTCAATTTGCACCTATTTTTAACACCAGCATTTGTTCAGGAAGAAATTCTTCACTGTGAGGTTGGTGAGACACTGGAACAGGTTGCCCAGAGAGGCTGTGGATGCCCCATCCCTGAAAGTGTTCAAGGCCAGGTTGGATGGGGCTTTGAGCAACCTGATCTAGCGGGAGGTGTCCCTGCCTATGGCAGGGGATTAGAGCTGGCTGATCTTTAAGGTCCCATCCAACCCAAACCATTCTGTGATTCTGATTTTCAAAACTGGTCCTTCTTAGTCAAAAACCTGCTTTCCAAAGCCAGGATCACCCAATGTGACCAACATGTTTATGTCTGTGCTAACATCATGATTTCAAAAACAGTGTCTTGACTAAAGGATGAAAGTCTGGTTCCAGTATAAATACAAAAATATCAAAGCGTAAGGGCAGAGAGGAAACAAAAAATAATCTAGAAACCACTAAGACAGTATATTGTCTTGCATACAGCCTGCTGCAAAGACAGGCACAAAGTACCTGCAAATTTTTTTCCCTTGTAAAAATCTGATCAACCGAAATAATTTTTCCTATAGATAAAAAAGGTTATAGTTTTCATTTTCCCAAGTTTGTTAGAAAACTCTTAAAATATGGTGTCAATATCAATGTGGAAAATGTATTTTTAGCCATTTCAAATCATTTTGATCAAATG
Source organism: Todiramphus chloris collaris (assembly GCA_025345505.1). Taxonomy (NCBI): domain Eukaryota; kingdom Metazoa; phylum Chordata; class Aves; order Coraciiformes; family Alcedinidae; genus Todiramphus; species Todiramphus chloris. Next base: position 6,448,613 of record JANVCC010000038.1, read on the forward strand.
GCTTGATTCTTTCCAAATAAGCAATGTTTGATACTATTTACTTCATAAAAAACGTGGGTGGTGTTTTAATTGGAATCAAGTGGCATTTTGTTGCTTGAATGCCACATCAAGGTGCATTGACTTGAACAGGAGGAGATGCAGTGAGCCTTTTCTAAAAGTGAGAGCCGTAAGAGCTTACATAAAGAAAGAGCTAAGAGGAAATAATGAATACTGATTTAAAGGAAGGGAGACAGAATCAGAAATAGAATAAGCAGTGGGGGGAGGGAAGAAAAAAAGTAAAAAAAAAAATACTGAAATGGAGAGAAAACCAAGAGAAAGCAGCAGGTAATCTGGCTACATTGTGGTCCTTTCACTAAACCATAGCCTGGTGCTCTCCTAAGGGTGGTTTGGGAGGGATGGAAATACAATGTGCAACCTTACACTGAATGCTCACTGTCCACAGCCTGCTCCCAGTCAGGGCATCTCAAAATTGTCTGTCTCTCAGCTCTTCCTCACACCACCCTTCAAGTGCAGAACTTGGCTGAGCCCACATTTACCTTTTAGGACTCAAAAGAGTCCAATTCATAAAGAAACTGCAGTAACGATCACAAGCATGAGATAAATATCTAATAACTGCTGTCAACTCGTTCAGTGTGTTATCAACAGTAGAAGATCAGCATTAAACAATTACCAAATCTGTCCTCGGGGGGAAAAAGGTAATGCAAAACACTTCTAACCCAGACACTGAGGAAGATATATTCCACCTTGACACGATGCACTTAAGTATCCTATCTGGCAGCTCTTCTGACTCCCAGCGTGCTGTGACAAATTGGGATATGCATGCTGGAGCACCACTAATGGTCTTCTGCACTTTCACCTAGCTGTGAGTTCCATCCTTCTCTGCTGTGGATACAGATGGGTTTAAAGAGGCAGAGGCAAGGTCCTGCTATCGAGTGAGTAGCTCTGGGAAAAGCCAGGAGCTCCCATGGACACTCCTCCACTTAGCAGTGGTCATTGTGAATTACCCTAGTGCCTTAAGATTACAGTAAGAGAAAAAATGGCAGTGGAGGGGACAGAAGGGTGTCACCTCACTATTAGGCACTGAATAATCTCAGAGACTGCCATCGCTGGTGTTCTGGCTGTGTTAATTTTCTCTTCCAAAGTTAGCATTCAGACACTCACTGGCTTTTGTCTATTGCTGTCATCAAGGCATTTGCATGCACTAATCCATGACAAATGGTTTCATTTGATGCACATCTGATTTCCTTGCCTGCCAACTCAGAAGAGATAATAGAAATACCAAGAGAAACTAAATTAGAACTAAAGGAGTCATCTATTTGTTGGAGAAACTCAAAACAAGGTTAAGATAAACAGCAACCAGGCTGCTGACATAATGGAGAAAGCGCTGATGTTTCAGTCGTAGAAAGACAGTTTCTAATTACCTGGGACAGGCTGGGCGGGGGGGAGGGGCAGAAAAAGAAAGTGCTGCATTTGAAAGCCTCACAAAAAACACTACATTACTACAGAAATAACTGTACTACAGATGTGGGAGCTGGCTTAGACACAACCGTTCATTCTCTGTCACATCCTGCCCTGGCACACTGAAAACAATTACAAACTCAACCCCCCCTATTATCTTCAAACTCATTTCTGGAGTTTTTGTTTCAACACAGTAGCAACTTCTGGTTGACTGACCATCCAAATTGAAAGCATCCCATACATGTAGCCAAGAAGAGGAACTTAAGTTAATGATACTCACAGCAAACAATGTTAATGTAGCCCTGAGAGCTTATGGATTTAAGCAAGATTTTTAGATATGGGAAAGCAGCAGAAAAGGTTGATTTGGGGAGAAAAAACAACCCAAAAAACCCCAACAACTTCTGGAAACACCAGGCGTAGGTTACATTCAGTACTGCTGCAAACCAAAACAAGAGCTGGTACCAGCCAGGAGGACACATGATTGTGTTTACATTGGTATTGAATTTGAAGTCTGTGGGGGTCTGGATTTATTTTGGGAAAGAGACAGCCACAGGTATATCTGAATATATGTTTCCAGGCAGGATTTATTAATTCATCAGGATGATGACTTGTTTTTCTCCCCTCAGTTCTGATAATGCTTACCTTAAAATATGAAATAATCTGGTATTCAAAAGATTCTGAACTGTAAAATTAGTTGATTTTGAAACACATGATAGAAAAATATAGAAATTAGTATATCACAGAACTACAGCTATATATTGCATTAATCTCATTAGTACAGAATATATTTTTATAGTTGCATATTAGTGTATTTTGTCTTCCTTATCCAAAGCATCTTTAGCCAAATCTGAAATCAAGCTAAAGGTTTTCTCTGAAATGCATTTTTCAAAATGCACAGTTTTGAACACTACCTTACTTCTAGTTTCATTGTTACTTGATCTAATTCCGGCTTGGTGTTAGGTTTTATTTAACTTCAGAATTATTCACAATGTGAACATTACTTGTTAATAAGTTTGTATAGGCAAATACATATAATATAGATACTTTTCCATCCTAGAATCTGTTCAACTGTGTTATTGATGACTCCTGGGCAGCATGTAGGGGAAAAGGTGCTAAGAGGTACCCTTCGTTTCTTCATGTTCTTTTAAAAAATAAACATATAAATCAATGAAACCAATTTTCCAAATAAACTATCCTTGCTTGCTCCCAATCACTTAATTAAACACAATTAACTCTAGTTTGTTTTGGCAACCAATTAATGTCATGATCAAATATAAACAGACTGCAAGAAAAGATTATAATTAATCTTTCCTTAACAATACAGTAAAATTACACCAAAGCTTTGCTTGCCGGAAATATTTAACAGCATTTTTGAAGAGCATTAATGACAACAATAGTAAAGATAATAAAGTTTTATCAGAGTGGGTACAGTTAAGATCTGAGGCTCTTGCCTGCACTCACACTGATCTAGAGCCTGTTGGCTGCTGACATGAATTACAACACAGAAATTACTGTACTAAGTTCCCCACTTCCAAATAAACTGACGTGTATGTTCATAGGTGTTTTCTGATCAAGTTCTCTGCCAGCGTAACTTCCACTTACTCATAAGCTAACTGCAGAAGTGATTTTTGTTTTTACTGGATTCACAATGAATGCTCTTGATTCAGATTTGGCACCTACAGAGAAAACAAAATTAATCCAACAGGAGCTTTGGATCATGCATGAGGACAGATTAAATGCATATTTTGCTCTTAACCAGCAGCTCTCCTAATAATCAAGAGACGAGAATCACCACTTAAGTTCCTTTTTAATTGCCTATTCATTTAGTGAGAGGTAAGGTGTGTGATAGATACACAAACGCAACTCCACAGCTCATAGAAGTATTAATGCACAGTTTTAAAAAGCACCCAGCACAAGCAGCTCCCAGATTACTTGTGGCTCAAGGACATGGCACCAGTGACAGCACCCCAGTAGAAGGAAATTCAGTCATCTCAGATAACAGATGGTCGTGTATTGCACTTCACTTAGTGATTCTCAAGGAACCACTTTCACATCATCCAAAAAAAAAACTAGTAATGTCCTCCATTCCTGTCACCAACTCAGATCTCAAGTAAAGATGTTCTCTCAAAGTAAACCAAGGATTATAATGGAATACTGTAACATAATTACTGATCATCATATGATAACAAGGGTGGTCCTGCACCTGCTGTCAGTGAAGTGACCTTTCAAGAAGGGCAGGACTGGTTTCTTCACCCACTGCAAGGGAAAAGGGGCAAACTGTTCTGAAAGGAATAGAGAAGGCAAGAGAGAGATGTCAGATAAGAGTCTTTAAATAGATCATAGAAATATGATTCACAAATTCATACACGGGGCTTTGTAACTTCATTCAGCTTAATTTACACCCCCAATTCCCCATTGAACATCACTGACTGATTCTCATAATTTTAGAGTCCAACTGTTCTTCAGTCCTTGTTGTCCCTGCCTAGAGCACAATGAAATCTCCAGCACCACTCCCATGCCAAAAAATAAGTTTAGCTAAAGAGAATTGTTCTGTACAAAGCATCTGAAAATAGCAAAAATGTTGAATCCCATCAGGAAAATAAATCTTGCTCACAGCAAAGGTTGATTTCACAGCAGAGTGGAAAAGAAAACATTCAGAAGCAAATACAAAGATTATAGGCAGGATAGGATAAAACAATATGAAGCTTAATGGGAGAAAACACATCTATCTTATGAGGAAATGCGCTTGGATATTGCCTTTTAAAATATAAATGAGCCTTGGACTAAAGTAGACTAATCATTAAAGGCAAGTTTCTGATGTTATCAGCAGAAATACTTCAGCACTGAGCAACACAGTTTGCCTTTGGGGTTTATGTTTGTAGGTGCCAATTTTTCCCTGGGACTTCCCCACCACGGTATGAATTCTCACAGCCCTTGACACCGTGACAGCAAACTGCATGTAGTGGGGTGCACTAAAAAGTCCCTGCATGACTCGCCAAGGCTGCACTTGGAGGTGGAGGCTCAGCACACAGGTTTGGAAGAAGTTGCCTGCTAGGGCCAACGCAGCAGGAGGCACTTTTTGGTCTCTGTTTGCCCAGATCATCTCCTGCTGTGCAAAGAGGGATGTGCTTTGCACCTACTCACGTGGCTGCCTGCAGAGAGGCCTGAAGGAGAGATGAAGTCTGGAAAAGAGAAGGCTCCAGGGAGACTTTATTGTGGCCTTCCAGTATCTGAAGGGGGCTACAAGAAACCTGGGGAGGGACTTTTTAGTCTGTCGGGCAGTGATGGGACTGGAGGGGATGGATTAAAACTAGAGATAAGTCAGTTCAGGTGGGACATTAGGAAGAATTTCTTCCCCATGAGGCTGGTGAGACACTGCAGCAGGTTGCCCAGAGAGGTGGTGGAAGCTCCATCCTTGGAAGTGTTTAATCCCAGGCTGGATGGGGCTCTGATCAACCTGTTCTAGTGGGAGGTGTCCCTGCCATTGTTAGCAGGGGTGGAACTAGATGATCTTTAAGGCCCCTTCCAACCCTGACAATTCTGATTCCATGAAATGGCATTGGGATAGGGACAGAAGCACGAGCAGGAGGAAGGACAGAACCAAAGCACAGACACTGCCAGTGCAAACCACAGCAGGAGGCACACCTTTTCTCTTGATATACCACAGTTAGCACCTTGCCATTGCTCTTTTGCACAAGGTGTGTTGAGAGGATGATCGCAAGGAACACTTTCAGCAGCTCCTGTGGAGCCACGCTGGGCACAGCGCTCTGCTCAGTGCCCCACCACACACCTTGACCATGCTGTTCTTCACAGTCCATTGAGCTGCGACACCTGCTACCCCTCAGGTTGTTCTGTCTCCCTGGATCAGAAGTAACAAGGCATCACATTCAGCAGCATGACTGGTGACAGCTTTCCCCCACCTGCAACTGAGCTGTGAGCCTTGCAGCTATACGCCCTTCTCTAGTGCAGAAGAGAGGTGTCCTCTTGCCTGTGACCCTCCACTGAGTACTGGCTGCTCTTCTGCAATACCTGCCTACCCTTTCCCCTTTACCCAGAAAGACAGGAGCCCATTAAAGTAACAACTTACAAACCCTAGAAAAAAGCCCCAAACCATAGCTAGCTCTCTGGATGCAAACACACCCTACAGCCACGTACCCTTCCGTGAACTTTTGCAAGTTCAGTTTTTCAGAAATAAATAAAAATCACAGGGTGCAATACTTCTGGTAAAGTCTGCTGCTGTAAACCAGCATATCACACAAGTACAGGAGGCAATTCATCGCCGTTGTGCTGCTAGTAATCCTACCTCATCTCAAAGTGTTGATTTTGTTACATCAGTTCTCTGCCTACACAAAATACATACTAATGGTAGCCCAAATATATTTTGTATATGACCAGGAACACAGTAGGTACCTCCAACCTGGATTTCTTTACTTGACAACTGGTAGTTTCACGGCTTCAAGATCAGATTGCAAGGTCCAGAGGTATATGACAGAAAGGTACCATGAGAGATGATTTCCAGTGAGTGACTGGGGTAGTTCATTGTGAGCAAGATTTTCCTGCTTGTGAACAAACCAGGATTGATATGATGCTTCCTGTGCACTTGCTGGTGTAAATGAAATGTGAATCAGGCCTTAGAGCTTATAAATGTATTCTTTTTAATGAACACAGCAAGAAGCACCAATTGTCAGCTTTCATGCCCATGATGTGATCTGCTGGGCACTGGCTAAGCTGTTGCATGGCTATTTAGACATTGTATAGTGAAGGCAACAGTTTGCATTCCCACTGTATGATTAATGGATACAGTTTTTGCTAATCACATAAATATATACATTTATATATTAACTGCCTAGTCCTACAATTGCTATCAATAGCAAGAGCAAAAATCCTGTCGTAGAGCAATTCATAGATTAATTCAAAGTAAAGACAATGTATTTTATTCACACTTTCCTGAGAAATTCGATTCAGATCAGCATTTGTCCCAGTCCACTTTGAACTGAATAACCACATATATGGGGCATGTGAAAGCAGCAAACCTTTTGTAATGTGAAAACATGCAGTTTCCCGAGGCTATTAAAAATAAATAAATAAGAATCAGTGGGAAGGCCAAGATGAGAACTAAGAAATTTTTTGCTCACAGCCTCAGACTCGAGTTTCCACAAAATGCTGCCTACCAAGAAACACGCTCAGAGCATCCTTATGCTGATAGCACTTGTTAGTTTATGTAGACTTGCTTTGAGACTGATTTTTCTCCTTGCAATGAGGTATAGAGAATCACTTCTTGAGATGATTTTTAATGGGCACATCATTAGCTACTGTTGCAGTAAAAGGTACTTCATGTTTAGTAGACATACGATTCCAGCCTTGATTCAGTCCATGATTTCTTCCTCTGAATAGGCCTATTTTTAATTAACATATTTGCAAATGTCAGCATTGCTACAGTAGGTACATGTTTCTGCTAGTGTCTGCATCAGCTTTACACTGTGTGCAAGACTAGCCTAGCATCCTTAATGTGTACCTAATTATTGTGCCCAAACTTACAGGTAAATCTAACGTGCTTTCTTACAAGCAACACACGGCCAGTGTTGTCCACTGTGATTCAATACTATCTGATGGTCCTCACTGGAAACAAAACCCTCATTTGTGGAACAAAGCCAGAAAATCTGCTAAGCATTTCATGATTGAAAGGGTAGTGGTTATTTTTCATTTCTTAAACTCGAACCCTTTACTTTGTTGATACCGTGTTGTCTTACCAAACGCCAGCATCTACTTCCTACCTCTGGGCAGGGTCAATCCTGTCAATCAGATGATCAATGGACTATCACAGGCACTCAGCTAACTCTGCAAATCACAACCTGTCCACTCTAATCCTCAGGCCAATTCAACAGCTCTACAACTGTGTGTATGAGAGTCTAAAGCAGCCAATGTGGAATTCTTCTCATTACCTCTGTTTCTTAAAGAATCACACAGAAATGTTTGGAGGAAAAACAAACAAAAAAAAAAAAATAAAAAAAGACTTGTTTCCACATAAAGTTATTTCCTGTGAATGCTTTCATACGTCCTTTGCCTAACAATTTTCTTGAAAATGAAATATCATCAGAAAAAGCTTGTAGAAAGCCAATGTGTATACCCAAGGGGAATTGTACTGCAATGGTGTTCAGCTACCTTACTCCAAAGGTCTCCCCCAGATCCCAGCAAAGAAGCCTGAAAATCTACCCTGCCAATCTCACCTATCGGAGTCAAAAGGAGCAGCCACCAATAGTTAAGGTTCCTTCACAGCAACATTCAAACATTTCATTGTGTTAACAAAAATAATGAACAGGTACAAACAATACAGCAGCATCCCTCTTATATTCAAGCAATATTTACTATACCCTTATTATCTGTGCTGGCCTGCCAACATTTCAGAGAAAATAAAGCTGGAGTCAATTAGAAACACTGTCATGTAAAGCGGTTTATCGCATTTGTTTTCAGATTTATACCTTTTGTTAAGTCTTCTAACTGAATAAAGCACTGAATTGTAAAACTGAAAAATTATACTACGCTGAAAGAGAGCTTTAAACCTCCGTGATTGCACATATTGTGTAGAAATCTATTTCAACCCATTCAGACACTTGCTTAAGAAAGTTTCAAGAAAAAAAAAAAATTAACAAGCTCAGAAATATGATGGTAACCTAACTTTTTCATACATTACCCTTGATTTCCAGTGTTTGAAAACTGGATTAACAGCAGTAGTAGAGATGGGTATACTCACTGTGCTAATCCACTGAGTTCTGTTCAAGTTTTTTATGTTAAATATACTCCATGAGGATTTTCTTTTACCTGCACCTTCCTGTGCTCAGTGAGGCTTTGCTATTCATGAAGTATGAGAAGCACAAGCTGGGGTGGAACCTGCCTTTTTAATTACCTTGTACCAAAGTAGCCCCACAATGAAGTTGAGCAGCAAAAAAAAAAAAAAATCTCTTTAGAGCATCTCATTAACTATGGAAGATCATGAACCGAAGGAAAAGGTATGCTGAGCATGCTATTGATTACAACTATGTTTGCCATGATTCAATAAGTTGAAATTTCATATATCAAATATTAAATTACTGAAATTATGCACTGGCTCATCTGCATCCATTTTTTATTCACTTTTATTTGGCTGAACATTTTAATCTTACTTACACAGTGACTAACTAAAAGTAAATGACGCATTCCTAATATTATAAATATGAAAAATAGGGTGTGCTCAGGGACTGCAGTTGAATACATTAAAATCACTCAGTTTGCTATTTAACATATTTCCATCCCTTTTATGTACAACCTTTCACATTTAGTTGGCAGTCTGCAAATTCATGGCCTTATAAAAAAACCCACTGTCTTGATTTTTCTGTTGTGACAGCAGAAATTGTCCAAAATCCCTAACAGTTTCCTAAAGGACGCTCACTAGCTGGTACTTCCCAGGTGCAGCACAATCTGAATCCGAGGTGAACATCATGTCAAATTCCACTCATCTGTCAATGTAGTGGATTATTTCTTGAGAGACTGAAATTGGCTGCCTGGGATCAGAACACCATCAATCTTATTCATGTAGGGTGCAGAGAAGCTGCCTGAGAAAGGCTCGCAAGAGGGAAAGCTGGGCTGTTTCTAAGTAGGTGATGAGGCAGCTGTAAAACCTTCACTCTATCTGTATCACATCTGAGTGAAAGATTTTGTCATTTTTCACATTTCCCCAGCACTTGGTATGCATTCAGTGTCTTGTTGTTCTTGCTTCATAAAAAAGGTGATTTTTCAAGCTTAGGCAAATGTTGCAGAGCTCTGAATCCACACAGCTCTCATTTTTTCTCATAATGTCACTTGTTTCAGCTGATTTTACAAAACGAGATTACATTTTCTTTTTACCTGTTTAGCTGGGCTGTTTTTCCTAGTTCCTTCACTGGGGGACAGACACAAGTAACCGGCAGCATTACTTACAATTGCATTATAATGAATATTTTATTTATTTCTCTGCAAGTCCCGAGTATGAACCTCACCACTCAAACTTCAAATATTTTCAAACTTCCAGTGCTAGCTAGTAAAGATAACACCATTAGTCCATCTAATGCTCTAACACAGATACCAAGAGCTGGTCTATCAAAGATTCAGGTCTAGCCCTCTGTACTATGCATATTTTATTACAAGAAAGCAAGACAATGCCAATACCTATGACTTTTTAACAAGGAAAGTAGTTGGGAAAACTGAGTCATTAAGGTTGCTAAAGACTTGCGGTTCAAGACCGTCCTGTCCGTCTTTGAAGGTATGTCATTAGATCAAAAAAACATTAAAGTATTAGCTGCCACGTTGTTAAATGATTCATCACTACAAGTTCACATTTTCCATCTTTCATTTCTAAAGCTCTTAAAACCTCTCCCACCTTCCTTTGGATACAGATTTGTTAAGTGACATTCTTGGCCCATTTAATTTTAACCAGATGATAATAGTGTGCCAGAATATGCCAACTCCTTTAGTTTTAACACAGCACATTCTTCAAAGTGCAATTAACAGCTGAAAAAGTTTCTACTAATAAAAACACAATAAAACTACTAATGTGAAGTCTCTGGATCACAACAAAGTGAGTTGCATTCTCCACTGCTAACCTGTGGGATTTATTCCAACTTTACAGGCATTTAACTCCATTGAAAGACAGACTCAAATTCTCCTCTGGGCTGCACTTTTGCAATCCCATCAATTTTCAGAGGTAAACTTGAGACCCTTAGAATAACTGTTCCTCATTTATACTGAGGCAAATGCCTGACCTCCACTCACTAAACACTAGTGACTATGGGTGAGATTCGGTGTGAGTATTTTAAGTAGCAAACCCATGTCCACTTTGGGTCAGACAACTGCAAAGTTACCCAGACCTGTGCTGTCACAATGTCTTTCCAAGTTATACACTCATTCCAGAACTGCAGAAAATGGGGAGAAAGGGGGACAGAAATAAGGGCAGAGGAAGAGAAATTGAACCGCTATCTAAAATGGGATTCCTGTGTCAGGAAGTTCTTAGAAGATGACGTTAAAGAATGAATATTCCAACATCAGATTGGCAAAGCACAACACAAAAAGACCGACCAAAAAAACATATAATAATTAAAAAAAAAGCTGTGCAGTATAAAGGCAAGCAACTCATGAAAGTTAAATGATAAAAAGTATTCAAACTATTCAATCATTTATCAAGACAGACACGAGCACGAGCAGAGAGTTTGCGATCTTAACAGCAACCCACAGCTGATCTCAGTCCTACCTGGTCTGTGCAGGTGATGCTGCTGGAAAGTGTGATGGAGGGACCCCTGACAGAGCAGCATTGCACAGGCACTTATCCACAAATACAGGACCCAGGACATTGCAGAGACCACTGCCATTCTCTAAACAAAATATTAGACAGACATTATTATCCGTTGCCTTACAGCATACAATAGTCAGCTTCCATAACAATAGTATTTTAATTTTTTTTTTTTCTTTTTACTCCTTTTGTTGAATGTCATTTTTCTCTAGGAGATCATTCCCCCCTGCAGGATGCAATTGTCGTACAACAAAGGTCATGTCCAAAAAGCACAGCTGAGGTAACAAGATGTCAACAGAGGAGCCTGGATAACTTTAATAATTTAGTGGCAAAAATGAAACTATAATGATCCGAGGACTAAAAGAAACCAAAACCTAATATAAATAGAAGGCTGGAAAATATTCCCACATCAGTCCATAGCTGAATTTACATGGGAGTTAAAAAAATATAAATACAAAAATACCCACATGGCCAGCTAAAAATCCATGGTGTCCAGACAGTATCAAAACTACTTTAAACACATTACAGACAGGCATACAACATCCTCAGATACCAGACATACATTTCAAAAATCTTCCATCCATGAAACTGGAAGGCTAACATTAGCCAGAACATAACAGTTTATTGCTTTTTTTACTTTTGTGAGCATTAATTAATTAATCATGATCCTGTCTGCTAAACAAAGTAATTGTTTCTCAGAATTATGTTCTAATCCCCGATGAAATTAGCTTCCTTTTGTTCAACCTGTGCTTGTAAAGGGACTGGAGTATGTCCAGACTGAATTTCATGTGCACTTTATAGAAGATTTGATCTTTTCACAAAGCAGACTGTGTCAAAATTCTAAAATTATTCCTATTAGAAAGGGAAAGAGCAATTTCTTTGTCTCCTGCTGCTGGCATCCTTGGCCATCCAATACAGACAACTGTGATTTTTCATACTCGTGTTCATTATTGTACTAACTGGCTAAATTTCCCTCTGACTTTTTAACTTCAACAGCTCTTTCCCCAACGCCCGCAAGAACTGGGAGTTTTGCAAGGCTCAGCTACGCTACACATCGTCCAGTTCCCTTAACAACACCTTCTGCTGCATTTCATATTGCCAAATTAATCAAACTTCAGGCACTCTCCTTATTCAGCCAATGACGTGATGCCATTTTCTATCTAATAACCCAATCAGCTGAACATCATTTCCACAGAGCAAGAAAGACTTTGAAAGATTAAATCTCTCATGTAGAAAGATCCTGTCTTTACATAAAAATTAAAAAATGAAAAGTCTGCATGTGGTATATCAGGGGGATTTCTGCAGCAGGCAAATTAACAATATTAAAACAGTGAAATACATTGGTAATTAAATATATGCATACAAAGTATTTCAGCCCAGTTTTAAAGGAGCACACAGGCTTTGGGAAGCTTTTTAAGTCTAACTGGTTGAAAAGAACCACATAAACTCACAAGTTTAATTAATAGAAAATACCAAAACATTATTTTGATCAGCATGAGGCTCTTCCTCTCTCTGTACTGAGTGTTTGATGCACTGCTTAGCATATAATTAATATCCTTTCTGACTGTTTACTTCACAGTATACTGTGTACTTTTTTTCAGACCTATTTATCTTGCAAAATAGATTCAATCCCCTCAGATCAGGGAGCTCCCAGTAGGCTTCCTGTGTCTTCAGAAATTAATGCCTTCTTGTTATATTTGGTGCTCCCATGCCTTTTATACAAAAAGGTGAGAGGGAAAGATGACTCTTACATAGCGACATTTCAGGTATTCAGGTTAAACTGAACTTTAAAATTCCTAGTGAAGCAAAGCCAAACTTCTACAGTCTGCTAAATGCTCCCATGTCTTTCCTCCGGCAGCATATTCCTAACCACATGGACATCAGACTGACTTAACACACTCAGACTTTATTATTAGCTCCCTGCCTTCCTTTTTTTTTTTTTTTTTGGTTTTTCATTAAAAAATATTTCTCTTACTACAGTATTTCAAACTACCTTTGCTCAAGCCCCAGCATTTCTTACAAACATTTCTTCATGCACTTGTTTGTCAGCAAACTGCTGCCACATACACAATATTATGCACAGATCATCTTATCGTTAGCACAGAAACCCAGCAGTGAGTATTCCTCCAGTTATTATCTGATGAGTTCCAGATCTGGTTTCTGAATCTTAAATCCTAGAGAAGCTCCTTACCTGAGTAATCCAGCCAAAAGCAGAGCACTCTATTAGTGTTCATTGGAAAGATCTAACACTTTTTTAAATCCATCCGTATCACAATGAGGGATTTTTTTTAATAGCTTCCCAATAATCTTCTTTCTCAGGATTTAAAAATTAAAAAAAAAATTAAAAAAAAAAAAATCTCTTTTCTTGTTACAAATCCTGTTCCCAGAGTAAAGAAGACATCTGAGCTCTCAGACTCTGCCGTCAGAAAAGTGGCCAAGGTTTGAGGGGTGGAAACCTTCTCATTTTCACCTTTAAATCATCTCCTAGCATCACCTCCTGCTTGATGAGACCTTTGAAGTGATCTTGAGATAATTTGCAGCTTCCAGGATACTTAAGGACGAGGAGCAGTTTATGTTTAACAACAGAGCAGCCTCACTCCAGCGCAGGCAGTGCAGAGTAAGGCAGCTGTACGTACACTGCTATACGATGCTGTAAGTACCGGAGCCTATTTCAATACATCCCTGCTAGGGAAAGTATCACATGCCTTAAAGCGACACAGCCCTCGTTTGCAAGCCCCAGCCAGGCACCCCGCTAGTCACCGGGGCTTAGCAACTGGAGCTGCATTTAAATCCTGGCACTCGCTCCGACTTCGCACAGAGCAGAAGAGCGTCTGGTTTCGTTCCTGAGGAGCAGGTACGGATGGGCAGGGGAGGGTGGAAGAGCACTGGTGGAAGGGCAAAGCCGTTGGAGAGGAGAAGGACTCAATGCCCAATGAGCAACCCGGAGAGGCGTTAATTCTGCCGGCACGGGCTTTATTCCCCGGGCGCTGTTCTTGCGCTTATTCATTTAGTGAAGCTAAAGGGAATCTCTTCCGTTTCATAGGAGAGCGGCACATGCTTGTGAACGGGGAGGGGTGGTGCAGGAAAAGTGCAACAACAACAAAAAAAAATATCATGGGAGAGACAGGGGAGGGCAGGAGACTCCTACACACTCCCGTGGGTTTTCCAACACCTTGCCGCAACTCCGAGTTAAATCTTTCCTTCCAACTCCATTTCCGTTGCATCTTGGCAGAGAATGGGGAGCGAGCTCTGATTTATTCCTACTAAATGCTAAAGCTCAGATGCACCAGATTATTTATTACAGTTATTTATTTATTGTCCACATCTTAAGTGGCCATTTACAGGAATGGAGTGGTTTTCTCTCCCTCTTGTACCATATGTAATTATTTTTTAAAGAGCCATTGTATGGACTAAATGCATACTATTCACCTAGCATTACAGCTCTCATGTCTGCCTAGGAAAGAAAAGGCTTGGAGACAGAAACTTCCATTTTAAGAGACCAGGGCACATGCTGTGACACAAAGTGGGATTTTTTTACCACCCCCACCCGTGATAGAATAACGTTCTTTCACTGTTTACCAGCTCCAGACACCAAACAATAGAAAATATTAACAGTAGCAAGTACCTTTATTCCCAAGCACCTCCTTCTCAGCACCCAAGGACACATATCAGTGGAGACTCTCACCAAGAGGTGCAATGAGTTTACTTGACAGACCACAGACTCCTTTGGAGCCGCTGCATTTTCTTGGGTGATACATACTAAAAGATTAGCCCTGCAGACCAACATGAACATTACACGGGTCCCTGTCAGCTCAGAACAGCTCTTTATTATAGCCTTGAAACATTAAAGCCATCAGAGGGGGTGGGAGGGGGTGACAAAGTAACACAGGACAGCACTGGCAAGGGGACACTTGCCACACCACAAGCCACCACTGCAGCACGGCTCCCATCAGGTCCCCAAGTGGTGCTGGGGAGGAGAGTGGGGCTCAGGACAAGCCTTGTGGTGACCGGTGAGGCTTTCAAGAGGACACCTTTTTCAGGTGCTTTATATGAAAGCACATGGCACAAATATGGTTGGGGATATATTGCTCTGTTTAATAAAGGTTTTCTTGTTTTCCCCAAGAATTTCCTTAGATTCTGGAGGAAGGCCAAAAACTGAGGCAGTTGCTGCTACTTTCTGGCCTCAGAAGGGTCTAGAAGTGTCTGAGAAAGCTGAGGAGAGACGATCAAAGCACACCAATTAGCATGAAGTACTGATGAGTAAGGAACCAGGACCTGTGATCAGGTGCAGCCCATAGCAGGAGGTGGTGGCTGGAGGGCTGCTTTGGTTTCCCTCTTAATCCATGGGGAAGATCAAGACCTTCCCTCTTTCCAGGGAAATACAGGGAGCTTTCTGCAGCACCAGAGAGTGAAATATTTTAAAATAACACCTGTTCAACGAGGTACATTCTGTCTAGGACTCATGGGAAACCTATGAGGTAAAGGGAAGGTGTGAAGAAAGAGGATGGAGAGGGGCCTTGAGGAGCAAATAAAATCTAAGAAACTGAAGGGCCTTGAGGAAAGCTGGAGGAATCAGACAAATTGTGACCACACACCTTGGCAGAGTAGGCAGAGACAGATTTATGCAAGATACAGATTTATGTAAGGTACAGCAGAACTGTCACTCTGCCAAGCGCTGCTAACTCCCAGCTCCATGAGGCTAATGCCACCGTAACCCCTGACAGATGCTGCTATTGCTCAGGACAAGCTCTGCAGAAACATGGGACATGTTGCTTCTGCCGGGTAGGGGGGGGATCAGAGGGACAGAAGAGAATATTAAACACTCTGTACTTGCAGCCTCTTCCCTGGCTTTCAGCATCAGACAGGAACAGAGGAGTCCTTGGCAAGTCTTGCAGAAGCATCCTCACACCTGCTTTGATGCCTTTGCTGCCAATTTTAACTTTCAGTGGACCAACAAGATGTGAAACAGCTCCTCTTACCCTGCTTTGAGCCACGCACAGTGTCATCCTCACCTGATGCTTTGGGACTTAACTTCAGCCTCCTCACTCCAGGAGTCACTGGCTTTGACAGGGAGGGTATGATGCTTTACATGTGCCTGTGAGCCCATGTGCTGAATGTGGCGTTATTAATCCTGATACGTGGGAAAAAGAAAATAGGAAGGAAAAATAAGGCACTAGTGAACAGTCTGCACAGTTTGAAAATCCTCTCATGAAAAGGGAAGGCTGAAAGAATAATTTTTCTCTAGAAAGAAGGGGGAAGGGACAGAAGGCTGTGTCTACCCTCCTGAGCAGGATGGATGCAGGCCCTGCAGAGAGGCAGAACAGCCTCTGGGTTACATGGTCTGTGCCTGGTTACTGGGAGGTGAAGTGTGCAAAGGAGGAACCTTCCACTTCCACTCTGACACCTGATGGCAAACAGAAGAAAGGACAGAGACCAGCATCTGAGCTATCCCAGTCCAAGATCATGGAAAACTGCCTTTCCACAGCTCTGACTGAAAAACTCCATGGGGTTGCTGACAAGGTTGACAGAAGCAGAGCATTACACCAGTGTGGTATTTCCGAGGTGAAGGTAGGTTGCAAGAGGTCAGCAGGCATCAAATTGTCTTTGAGACAGGCTTCCTCACACACACAAGGATATATTCACAAGGAGAATAACCTTTCCTTCCTGGTTCCACCATTCATCTAGAGATGCCAAGCGAATGACAAAAATAGGCAAATAAAAATAAATGCTCTTCACTGCCTGAACCTCTATTTATCACAATTTTCTGTGCACACAGAAAAGGAGAGCATATGCAACTTGGGCAGACTCATGCAGACAGCAGATTGGTACTTGTACCCAAATAGGGTCCTCTGGCCTCTACTTTGTGCATGTTGCCTCCTCCCCCACAGATGCCTTTTCCCCATGTAGAGATTTAACATGACAAATCCCAGGCGTGCATTTTACAGGGTCTGAAGAAAGCTCACCAACTTTAAAATGCAAAGCTCATTAGCTCTAGTGCTCCTGGGACAGTGAAGCTTTGCTTTTGACCAGTTGTGTTCTCCATCCCTTCCAGCTGCTTCCACCCACCCCTATAAAGCTCTTTCCTATAGACTCAAACTCATTCTTGGCTGCTGCCTGGGCAACATGCAGTGCACACTGCAGCTCCTCAGTACCTACATGTTCCTCCTCAAGGTGAGCCAAGTGTAGTCGAACCGCAAGCTTTAGCTCACCTCTACTGAAATCCAAGTTACTGATTCTCTTATGTCCACAACATTTATTGGAAGCTTTTCCAAAAGCTATCAGAGCAGAAGCTTGGCCTCCTAGCCTCCCCACACAGATTGTCTTTCATGGAAAACCAACCCACATGGAAAACCAGCAGCTGAGCATCTGAAGGTTGATCTGTCTATGTGTGGTAGCCTGAGCAGTAACCACAAAGCCCAGAGTAAAACCAGACAAGCAGCATTGGTCATCCAGAGCCCCTAGTCTCACTGTGTGTTTCTAAATCTTGGTTTCTTTTCTCTGTGGAACACAGAGCACAACGCTAACGTAGGTTTCCTTTGGTATAGGGGGAGCACAAGATCTACGGGCTTCCTAGAAATCAGCTGTGGACACAGGAAATGCTTATATGCCATATTCAATGCATACATGCATAGCAATGTTCAATCCTTTCCATGCACATCCCCTGTGCTCAGGCAGATGCTCACAGTGGTGCTCCATTTCCTTTCTAGTGCTTTCGATATATTCCCAGGAAAACCTTCTCTGCCCTGAGACTTCCCTTTCTCAGTCATCAACACTTTTCTTCCTCCCTTGTAGGAGTTCTGGTCCAACCTCAGTGACTGAGCCTATTTCCTTTCCTTCCTATGTCTTCCACAATAGCATTAAATCCTTTAGTTTATATTGTCAGGCTTTTTTCCCCCTTAGCTTTTGCAGTGGCAAGAGAAAATGCACTGACTTTCCTAGAGCCAAGCATGCTGATCATGAAAAACTCAGCTAGAAAGCTACATAATTTTTCATAAGAAAAAAAATATGAAAGAAATATTTGGCTATTCTTTTGGTTGTCACCATACCTCTGCTGGCCAAACACAAAGACTGAAGAAGCAGAGCTGAGCAGCATTTGTAGGGAAAAACATTTCCCATGGGAGCCCAGGGGCTGGTTCAGACAGTTATTATCCCACTTTCAGGTGGGATAGGTGCTTGGAAATTTGCTCTGTTTCCCCTGTGGGTGCAGCTCTGTAGGCATAGGGGATCAGCCAAAGACACAGCAACACTAGGGAACATCTCAACACACTCAATGGAGAAACTCCACGCTCTGCACTTGGCACCAAGAAACACAGTTACTCCTTCCCAACCTCTTACCTCATACCACATTACGGTGATACTTCTCTCCTTGCTACCTCAGCCACACTTATCTTGCTTGGCAGAAGCAGCAGTTTTGTCAGCCAAATGTGGAGGGAAGATCCAACCCCCACCCCCAAATGGGGAGGGAAGATCCAACTAGCAAGATAGCACAGTCAAAGCCATTAGGCAAAAAAAAAAAAAAAACCAACCCTAGACCACAAAAGCACCATAAGTAGTTTGTACTGGAAAC
The DNA here is from genome assembly GCA_025345505.1 of Todiramphus chloris collaris. Taxonomy (NCBI): domain Eukaryota; kingdom Metazoa; phylum Chordata; class Aves; order Coraciiformes; family Alcedinidae; genus Todiramphus; species Todiramphus chloris. Next base: position 6,466,936 of record JANVCC010000038.1, read on the forward strand.
AATGAACAAATAAATAACAAGTCTGAATATTGACAAAACCAGGCAGAAATGAGAAAAGATTAAAAGAGAAAAGGTTTCCACAGTTATTTTTCCCAGGCTACCTTAAAGGTGCTGCTATTCCCTGTTAAAGGGATGTCTAGTCTTCACAGTTACTGTGTTTGGGAGGCAATGATTCTGCTTCTTACAGTTTTTTCCATCCCTGAGAGAGGAGAGAAAGGAAAAAAGAACACATCTATATTTGTCAGGAAAGTTTATATCAAAGTTTGTGTCCTAGTTATTTTTAAAGTATGTAGGACATCGCACAGACCAAAAAAAAAACCCTTATCCCCTTATCTATAACTTACCATCATTAGCCAAAAAGATCAGTACTTGCTAAGGATTAACAAGATGAATTATCTGTGCAGTGCATTAGAGTCATGCAACACGATTTCAATAGCACTCAGTATATTCAAAATATTACCATGAAACTATGACTGTGCTCGGGATATCACGGCAGGTAAACATGACCTTCAAACAATGGAGACAAGCTGCTTGCTTTGTATCAGTTCAGAAATACCAAAAAAGAAGCAAAGAAATCTGAGTTAAGACAGCCCTAGAGTGATGCTGGTCATGGTGTTCTTGCCAAGCAGCGATACTGTTATCCTTTATCTGCTATACATTAACGGGGAGATCATCCTGATCAGAATCCCCTCTTCTCATTGACTCTCAATTTCTGCATAGTGCCACCTCAAGAGCCTTCACCCCAGACATTCTCACAATGGCCTAGTTGAACCCATTACATGAAATACTATTTAACTACTCCTAATTTCAGAATAAACTATTACTATCCTCAGTCTGCAGTTGCGTTTCCAGACCAGCTAAAACCACATTACATGCAAGAAACCATCTACAGCAGACAAATCACAGGCCTGAGTGCATGAACTGAAAATGAATATATCCATAGTCAAAGAGTATATGATACTTGATTTATCACTTTCAGTATATCAAATATCAACCCTCAGGCACAGATACAGGGTTTACTTTTGCTGCTGAAAAGTCTTTTTTTACAAAAAGGTAAAGTGCTCTCAATATTCAAACCAGAAACAAAATCCAACAGAAGCAAAGCAATTGAGACACCGTGTGAAGTAAATTCACTATAGTGAGTTCAGACAGGGCCACCGGGCTGTCCTCACTCCCTCTAGGCTTGCTATGTTCCTACCTTTCAGTTATGCTTGACAAACAACTGGGCTCCATTATCCCCAGGTAACACAAAAAAGGGGCTACAACAGCAGCTACAATAAGGCTCTTCTGACAAAGTTCACATATTTCAGACATTGGTATAGAAATGGGGTTATCTAGGAAATAAATTCCTCCCTATAGCATCACAGTAAGTCACCCCCAGCTTGATACACCATCTCTTTTCCATCCGCACTGTGAGAGACCTCCCCCAGCCCAGTCAGTCTCCCACCTTCTCCTGGCAGCAGGAAAATAGTAGAAAAAGCAGCCAAAAGGCATAGCAAAAAAATTACCACACAAACCAAAGCTCAAAAATACCCTAGCTACCCCCCCATCCTCTCCTACCACTGAGGAGAAAGAGCTTCCTTAACATACCATGAAATCCCAAAGCACACATCCTGAACACAACCAGGAACTCATTCCACCAGCCCCAGAAGTCTAGCTCCCAAGTACTAACCTTAAAAAAAGAATCACAGTTCTGAGCTCAGAAGGAGAATTAGATCTTGCTTCTGTCTCCCTCTAACTCAAAAATGACTTTCTATAAATTTCTGGAGCAAGCAGGACCATAGACCCACCCCACTCCCCTCCCCTCCCCTCACCACCTGCCACAGCTTGGGACATTTATAAACTCAAACCACCTGAGCCATTAAAGGGCCCACAAGCTAGTACAGGGATAAGCTAGTTTGGAGGACCAAAAAACTCACAAGGTACTGAGTATTTTTTGATTAGAATAAATCCCAATGACAAGGCACAACCAGGTTGATTTGGGAAATGCATCAGGATGGTTGCGCTTTGTTCTAGGGAACGCTGCATGGAGCTTTGCTATGAGTTTAATGCATCTCCTGGCTGTGAAATGTCCCCAGGCATGCCCGGGTGTTCCATACACATCAGATGCACATCCTCATGCAACCCAGCACCTGTGCTCAAGAAACATGTTATTTTTGAAAGAAAGCTTTGGCTGGTACCTCCGCAAAAGGAAAATGCAAGGAGCCAATTCAGCTCTGCAGTGCTGCACTTCTGGTCTTTAGAACTCCAGGTGCTACCCTGAAAATAGCACTTTAAAGTCTACTAACTCTGCATCAGCTCCAGCTGCAGAGGAAATCTCAGCTCTTATATTACACTAGGGGATTGACCAAATAGCTTATTTGCAAGCCTGTGTGTTTGCTTCTACTTTCTCACAAAAAAAAGGCACTGGTGGAAAAAAAACATTAACAAATCAAGAGGTTTCTTTGCTACTTGCCCCCTGCAGTGTGAACTCTCATATTGGATTCACTATATTATCTTAAATTGTACTTCAGTTTATTACTTCTAAGATGCCCTGGATTGGGCAGGGGCATGGTGTGGGTACCACTCACCTATTTTAGCGTGTTTGGAGACCCTCAGTGCATAAGGAAATGTGGGTTTGGATGAAATGCACTATACAATACTATAGCCTAGAGCTTGTAGGAAACTTCTTGAAAAGATCAAGCAAGCAGACAGGGACAATTTCTGACTTCAGTTATGTTAATGAAAAAAATAATCTCAACCATCAAAAAAAAAATTCTAGAAATCAAGATAAAAGACATCATTAAAGAGGTGGAAATAAGAGACTGGGGGAAGTTCCCCCCCGGAACCAAAAAAAGTGAGACTCAGCACGAATATGTAATATACAGCAGGCAAAGCTTCCCTGATGCCATCACTTTAACAAACACAATACCTTAAGATATAGTTCCTTGTCATACCTACGGGCTTTGTCATTATTTAAGAAAAGCACTCAAAGCACTGTCTTCCACACCTCATCTCCTTGTTTGCCAGGCTGTGCAGAGAGTTGCAGCCAGAGCCCTGTGTGCTGTACTAGTGCAGGAAATGGTTAGTTTCTGAGTGAGGAATTAGTGCATGAAATGAGCATGGAAAAAAAAAATCATATACTCTTCTGCCTTTGCTTCAAAACAGGTTGTTTGATTGACAGCAAACCCTATATAATAATTCCTTCCAGGCAGATGGCGAGATCACGATTTGCTCTTCAGTTGCAATTTTCTGCTGCCTCTCACAAGCAACCTAGCTACATGATCTATAAGAAGGGTCTGGGCTGGTTTATATGTGTTTTACAAGGCTCACATCAAAACATATGGATTAATATTGTGACTAGTTCTCGTATTCCATTTTGTAAAAATTTGCCTCGATTTTGCCTCAAACACCTCACAGCTAATCGCATGTAGATAATAGCTTCAGAAATCCACACAAAAGCAACTTGTAAATTCCTACACCACCCCTGACAGACAATACTCTTTTGAACGGTTGCGTAGGTGTTGAAAATCTTGCCATACATCTCGAGCTCCCTCAGCACATATTGTTTTTAGGCTGCCATCTGCTAATGCAGAGTTCCACCCTAAGAGCGATGAAGGAGCGCTCCAGTCTCCAGTCTGTTCTGTTTTCAGATTTACTCTTTTATTTCTTCCAATTCCCAACACTCCAGATTCTGTCACTCTTAACCCTGACTGCAGTTACGAAGTGCAAGGAGGCCCATTCACACCACTGCTGATTTTCAGCGTTAAAGAACACTTCTGGAATGAGTACCCAGTCATTTGCTTTAATGAACCACAGCAATACTTCGTGCAGTGGTGTCCCTGGAAGCAGACTCATCTGTCTCCGTGTCATCTGGTACGCACGTTGAGAGGTGCTGGGCTGATCAAGAACTTTTGAAGCACAAATTTCTAGCGCATGTGTACTACAAGCCTGTGTATTAAGTTGGTGGCAAGGGAAGAAGACAACCCCCCAAAGAAATAATGTGGGTAACATCTTGAACAAAGCAAGCCATGCACATCGCAGTGCAGAATGTCGGGATCTAATTATCATAGTAAATGAGGAATGATGAACATTATACTTGACTGATTTTGTTCTTCATTGAATTTGTCAGCAGTACTCTTTTTCTAACTGCTGATTTTGCTTCACTACCAAGCACATTAGCAAAATTTGTAAGATGATGTTTAATTATATTGATTTTGTTAGAAAACAAATTTATAAGGGATAATTTAGGTTAAGTTTGCTATGCAGGATCCATCACTAAAATATATTGGAAGCTAAAAATTTAGCTCTAGGAAACTGAGGAGCATGTGATCACATGCCAGCTGAAATTTATCTGCTTGAACCCTTTTTTTATATTCCTCTTGTTCACACATCTGTTTTACTACCCCACCTTCTTCTTAGGTTTTCAGAGATTTTGTTGTCATTTGTTTCTGAGTAAAATCCTAGATTCTTTTGGCATTCTAGGCTCTGTACATCAAATTGTTGTTCACGTCGCACCCTGACTTCTGTGCACCAAGCAGAGAAGTCAGAATAACTAAACAAACACAATGGCCCAGAAATCCTTCCCAAAGAGTTTGCAAAGCATGAACGTGAATAAAAGACGACCAAGAAAACAAAATAGAGATTGGAAAATGAAAATATAAAGGGTTGTGTGTTTAAAGGAGGCGCAACTAGTAGTTTTGGTTTTTTTCCAGCTTGTACAGCAATCCCCTCTCTCATTCCCTAAAGTGTACAAAAGTGGCTTGGTAAAACCTAAGCTATATGTTTTCCTTGATTTTAGTAATCTGGGTAAGCCAGAACAATCTTTTCCATTGAAAAAAGAATTCTTTTTACATCCAAGTGACAGTGGTAGTTTTCATTTCTTCTATCTAAACTCCGGCAAAGATTGCAACTGACATTTTAGAGATATAATATATGTGGATATTTAGAAAGATATAAACTCTCTTTTCAAATATGACAGATGAATTCTCATGCAATGAAATATGATACTTTTTCAGAGTTCCTGAAAGCAACTAATAGATTTTCAGGAAAATGCTGAAAATTGGTTTAATGTTGCATAAATAAAGATATTTACGGAACCTGAAATGAAAATCTACCACAAGCAGAAGGCTCGGCCCTACTTACAATATCAAATCCTTCTTTTGACAGTTTGCATGGCTCTTTAATGACATGGGGTCATTTTCCAGTCTTCTGAATCTCACCTGATACACTCATCATAGCTAAATTTGAAATATGAATCATTTTCCAGGCAGTATAATATCCAGTTGGCTCCTCCTTCCATTTCCCCACAGGGGGCTGAAAAATGTTAAACTGTTCTCTTCACAATTAAATTCATGAAACACTTAAATTCTATGGCAGCCAGACACCAAGGAACAGGAAAATCATTTCATCTCATAATGTTTTAGAGCCCCTAGGCAAATGTAAACAGTGTATGCTGTGATAGAAGAAGGATTTATTGCTGCTGCAGAACAGAGAATCTTCTGATTTTTTCTTAATTCCAGTAGATTTCTGAGGGTAATTTACTTATTACAGAATTTTGGTGGAATTATTATTTGGGAAGTTTGAACACACCAGACCCAGTCGTGTGGAAATGCATTTTCTACAAAAAGATTCAGAACCAAATAAATCTATATTGAACTAATACTGGCCTGTAACAGTGAATCATTATTGTACTCACTCTCCTGACAGAGCATAAAAGGGACGTTGAGCTCTCTCACATATCACAGCTTCTGGAGCCCAAGTGCCATTTAATTGGCTACCACTGGAGGTGCTGCTAAAGGAAGCTTAAGCTCAGGCAGAGAAGTATCTAAGCCACTGTTATATTCTTGCAAGTATTTAACTCATTATTAGTTTCATTGATTATGCTGAGAAAAACATCACTAAACTCTGCACCCAAGCTTTGCTTTAACCATTCATTTATATATGACTAAGAAAGACAAAGGTTACCGTTTTGAGTCAGTGCATCTCTCTTAATTTATCAAATTCATAGGAGCATCAGTAAAAATATGACTTTATGTCATTTGACTTACTTTTACAGTAAGCACTTAGCTCTTCTGCACTTCTCTGCTTCAGCTGTACTCATCAGCCTTTGTAACTGTTTGGAAAACTAAAGGACTTTCATGGCAGAGTTGATCCATGAGTCTTCAACACCAGTTAACAGTGGATGTGTGCTTGTAGGAACAGCCATCCACACACTAGATGTCTGCCTCAGTGGATATCCAAGCTTCAGAAATGGCTTGTCATCTGGTGTCCTCCTATGTTTTTGTCCTATGCAATTGACTGGCTCCTATTACAACCTGTGGGTTAGTACTTGGAACAGAAGCCACCTCATTTATACCTATGTGTATAAGATCTAGCACCAGTAGGCTGATCTGTGACTAGAGCCTGTGGTCACGTCACAGCACAGCTAAGAAAAGCATAAGGAGTAGCAATTCGCTCATCACCATATCTGACAATTCATCACCTATGTCTCCATTAAAAGGTGCCTGTGTATTAGGCAAATAATTCAAACTCCTTCCTCCTCTCCTCTCCTCTCCTCTCCTCTCCTCTCCTCTCCTCTCCTCTCCTCTCCTCTCCTCTCCTCTCCTCTCCTCTCCTCTCCTCTCCTCTCCTCTCCTCTCCTCTCCATGCTTATTTAGTAGGGCTGACAGTAAGCAGGAGACTTGTTTAAACAAGTGCATAATTTCGCTTCAAAGATGCCACAAAAATCATTCCAGAATATCTGTCAAGCTGGCATTCCCTTGGGACTGCTTTAGCTCTCTGCTCTGGATAACTCGAAGCGAGAACTTGAACCATATCTCAGATAACTGCTGTAGAGAATCAATTTTCAATTTCCTGCTGAACTTCAGATATATATTTAAATACTCAGTACTGCTGGCATCTGGAAAGAAACCAACAATAAAATCAAGTGGTCAAACTACTCACCTGATAAGAGAAAAATCTGAAATGAATCAAGCAAACAGGAGACTCAGACACAGGCCTGAAGGGTTAATTTTCTCAGCACCAGCATAAAATCAGTGCAATGATTTTACTCTGTTTTTGACAAAAAAATACTCAGTTACTCAATGGAAATTTTGTCTAAGCTTGAATATTTCTGTAGAATTCATAGTCTATTCTAAAAAAGTCTAGTATTTTAGTGGAAGGGAAAAAAATAAATGAAGCTCATAATAAGGCTGAAATCAGAGAAAATATTGATAGTGACTTAATTAGAAACAAGGTTTGGCCAAAGAAGAACCTCTGCTCTTACAAGAGAGATGCTGGAGAAACGCTGATCTTCCTGAAGACACTGAGACCTTTGTCATTGTTCATGGCCAGACTTTTATCCTACTAACAGACTCTGCACTTCACTGTATGTTGTTATTAGGATACAAGTCTCTCAGCTCAGCAGTCTCCAGGCTTGCCTGCCTACCTTTATTTTTCTCAATCTGCAATGTCCTTTATAATAAACAAATAAGTAAATACAACAGCCCCTGAATAAAATTCATGCTTAACACAAGGCCATTGGAAAGATTCCTGGGAAAAGCATTACAGTATTTTTGTCTGAGGCATTATTTGAACAAAATTTTAACAAATAGACCAGTGTTTCCCAAGAACATCAAAATGTTATCAAGTGAGAAACAACGGTTCCTGGCTCAGCCTCTAGACAGAGCAGCAAATGCATCTGATTGCATTCAGAAGGCAAAATGTTAATTGTGCTCACAGAAAATCGCAGTTGTGAGGATGTATTAAACTGGAATACACAAGTTAGGCAGGATGACAGCAAAAAAATCAAGGCATTTATTATTGTTCTGCAGTTTTGCAAGGTGCTGCTGCTTTAAGAGAATCAGAACAATAAAATGCCTCCCTCCCCTTTACCAACGGTTGTAAGGCAGTTTCTGGGAGTAGCTGATGGGAAGAATGAACAAATACTTTTCTCTACAATGCTCTGAATGTAGGAACTTGTAAAACATTTCTTTGAAGTCAGATTGCAAGCTGAAGAGGGAAAGCCACAAAACCAGTATTAAACCTACGTCTCAGGGAGGTTTTATTCCCAGCTAACCTGCTCCTGCAGGTTGTCCAGACAGCTGACGTGCTGGGAGCCTTCTCCAATTTGCAAGGAGTCATCAGTGTCTTGCAAACAAAAAACAAAGAGAAATGACAACAAGGTATCAAATGTAAGCTCATCTTGATGCCACTGTTCAGGAGGGAAGCGGCAAACAAAATAATAGGCAGACTGGTGACAACTTCAGAATTTTTTGCTTTTCAGAGGTGTGAGAGTAGGATTGGAAGAAATTAATTGGGTTCCAATTTTATCCTCGCTCTGTGAAAATGCATGAGCAACTATGGGCAAAAATGACAACAGTAGTAATAGTAGTCGTAATAATAAATATGACAGGGACTGCCTGAAAAAAATATTAATTTGCAAAGTTAGACCTTTTCAAAACTCCTACCCAAGGGACCTTTGGAGGCTGTTTCTTGCAGAATGACAGAACATCCTTTTTAGTAGGATTTAGACACATCCTCCTGTGTGGTACCCCTGCAAGGCAGCATAGCAAGGCTCCATACTTTTACGGATCTGCGGGAAAGGATTGGCTGCATCCAAGGGAAAACACTGCCTGTGTCATGCAGCCTTCCCCTCCACCTCTGCTTTCCCTGGGTTTTCAGGTCAGAGGATGCCAGTGTAAACGCAAGAAAAGGAGTGGTTCTCCATGGTCAAAAGAGAGGTAACAGGAAGGAGGCTCAACAGTGCTTCAGCTCAGCTTAGCTTAGCCCTCATTATATCATCCCCACATTATAAAATAGGGCTTGCATTTTTGCACAGAAGAGGTTTGGAAAGCTGGAGTCTAATACTACTCTCCTGGAAATCAAAAATAAAGCTCCCACTGCTTTAGAAGAGCTGCATCTGTATCAGTGCTCCGCAAAACCTCACCGTGCTGTTGTAATGTCTTCATCTGCCTGGAGAACATTACATCATACACATACATTGAAAATGTCCCCTTTCAGCAAGGGGTGACAGCATTGACATAGGAGAAGACTCTTTGACAGCCCTCAAATGAACATCAGTGTGGGCAGCTCGGCCACGTCTTCATCTGGAGAAGTATGTAGCTTGTGCTTGGCAGCATGAGCTATTGAGGGGGCTATATCCACCTTAGTCTCTAGATGTGTGGCAAACCGTGGCCTCAGCAGAGATCTTTTTGCATATTAGTTCCACAGCTATCAGTGGCGCATGGGGGAATTGATGTAGTTAAGGAAAGAAATCTAATTCAAAGTCATTTGGCTCTAAGGATAATTTAACTGTCCTGGTATTGCTGAGTGATTATGTATATTTGAAAGAGAGAAAAGCAAATACCCAAAGGCCTCTTGTTTACAATGTTGCAATTTCAAGCAGTCGCTATATGGCAGAATGGGGTGCTGATAACACAGGAGATAATCCCCTATGATAGTGCTATCAGCACCTGAGGAGCTATAACTGATCTACTTCATATTTACCAAACGTACCAGGCACTCCGTATTATGTTTACCTAGTGATTAAAAGGAGAAGTAAATGGAATGACTTTCTTTTAATCAGTACGTCAGCTTGAGCAGCATAATGAAGTTAGTCAGGGGTGAATAGAGGCTTCTAGGCCAAAAGGGGCATTTCTCTGCAACTTACTCCTAAAAAACCTGTAACGCTGTTGTTTCCATGTGATGGTGGCTTCCTTATTCAAATGCAGTAAATCCACAACGAAAACCAATGGCCTGTTTCTGTATTTTACTGTATCTTCTCTCCTAACTTGCAAGTTCACTGAAGTCTTGGTTAAGGGTTCTTTTTCTCAGTTAAGGGTTCTTTTTCTTTAAGACACATTTATTCATTGTTCGTTCATGTCTAGCTACTTACACATGGATGATATCTGACAGTTTATCCCAGTTATCATTAATAACTATTAATGACCCTGTTGTTACAATCAAGCTGCATCAACTCATAGCCTCATTTGCATTCAACTGATTTTTCATTTAATTAAGAACTAAATGAAATTCAGAATGCTTCTCTTGAAGGCAAGTTTGCTTACTTAAAAGGGCAGGGAGCTGCCCATTTGATTGCTTTTAGAAATGTGGAAGATTACACTATTTAGCTATTCTTACTGAGATGTGGAATATAAAATCTGTTTCCTTAATCCTCAAATGTAAGTTGCTGTCACTCCCACGGAAGCTACAGCCTATGAAAGTTTTTGATGCAAACAAATCCAAATTGAAAGAAGTCATGTTTTCTCAATGCTGAGAAGGTTTAACAAATTCATGTAGACACTAATGAGTATTACTAGGCTTATGTAAGGTCATGGAAAATTAGACTGGCTTTTCAATCCATTATTACAGATTTTCTCATTGTTACATGCTAAACTCTCTGCCATTAATACAGCTTATTTTTGCTTTCGGCAGTTGGACGATGTTTGAGGTTCAATGGAATGGCTCTCTTTTCATATTTTTCCTTTCTTTGGTAACCACAGATTTTTCCCAACTTTAAGGGCTTGGCAGGATTTCATTTCTAACTTTAACTTGCTGGCTTCTTCCAGAAATTTGTTTTGTGTATATTCTGTAAAGAAAATTGTCATGCAACAGAGAGTGCTTATTTTCCTTATTTTCCAATCAGTACTTGATGGAATGGTGCATGTCACCACTGATGCAAAAACATTTATAATAAGAAAAGTATTGATTTCTCTAAGATACAATGCTGACTTCTGGCCTGATTAAGTACCACTGGAGACAGCAGTTCTCAGAGTATAAACAGGAGCACAATGTGGAAGTCTGCATGTAGAGTTAGCATACATAATACATGTTTTTCATTCATTCACAAAGTACATCATCCTGTGTTTCAACACAGTGTCATGAATCTGCCAGTATCCACAACTTGCATAAAGGTGAGGAGCTGAGTTGTGGACACAATTCACCCAGTGCAGCTTCTTGACATTAGAGGGCTCCATAATCCACAGAGTATGGCAAAAGCAAGCCTCATTTTGAGGTCAATAGAGATGACACTGGAAAGAGAATTATAGACTCCTCTTGGAGCTCTGGTATGATGGTACTGTAAATTCAGCTTCTGAAGCTCTAGTATTAAGTCAAAAGCATCACAGCTGGAAACGTGAAGAACTGGTCTGGTATAAAATCATTTCACTAGTCCATGTTGGTTTAGAAAGTTTGAGTGGGGTTTGATTTTACCAAGAGTAGATCACCTATCATGGATTACTCTCTTGTATTATGACAGATATGATGTCCTACTGTATCATCTGTCTTCTCAGGATTCAGAAAAAATTGGCATATGCTGCCTATCAGGGGATCCTTTTAATGAGACAAAAATGTAGGGAGTGTCCATGCCTGATACAGATTAAATTTGCATCTAAACTTGGCTATAACAATTTCAGAGACACTGCTACATGCCACACTTGTTGTCTATCACTGTCAGAGTTCTAGAAGAAGCTGTCAGCACAGCAGCATGACACCAGGCAATGGAGCAGGAGCATGCAGTCAGAAAGCCTGGGAATAGAGCATGTTCAGAAGGGAAATTCAGAAAAGCTCCTGAGACAATAAAGAAAAAAATCTGACACCAGGGCAATGGACTTGCAAGCCACGATATGGATAAGGATAGGGTAGAGTATGTTTTCCAGTATCCCACCTTACACCTATAAAGATTCTCAAACTCATGCTAGAACCAGGGTTAAATATTTCTGTGTTATCTTCTGGCATAACTGACAAACCAGCATGCTTTTTTTGCCTCCTATTGCTATCAGTGTGGGCTACATATGAGAAGTCATGTGGAGCTGACAAGGTCCATGCTTAGTAGCTACAGCACATACCTCCAGACTGAGATTGGACCTGGTACAATAGTGTACTACTCACATGATGTACAGTATGGTAGGGTACAACAGGTTGCAGCTACTGGTCATCAGAGTTTCATTCTATTATCTTGTCCTATTATACTGAGGAAGAAATTTCAGTGACCACCACAGAATGCCACAGAGCAGAGCTCGATGTGCCTTCAAGAAGGCTCTATCTTTGCATAGAGCTGAGAATAGCTATAAAGAATCACTTGCAGAAAATTTGCATCATGAATGTGAGAGCTTTTCCTTGAAATAGATAATGTAATAAGGTAATCATTGTGGAACAAGAACAAATATTTGAATGCCATTATCTCATCTTTACGGCTCAATCTATTAACAAAAAAAAATACCTTTAAAATATTTTAAATGACCAAACTTCAGAAAGAGCTTTTACATATAATGTCATAGCCTTTAGAAAGAGCAACTTGTCTTTGTTGCACTTCAAAGAACCTAACCCTAAAGATATCTTCCTAAGGAATAAATATGCTCATGAGCTGAACTAACCCTGTTCTACAGAAGATAAAAGAGCTTTTCCAGGTAGTGCTTGTACAATTCCAAGCCTGCAAAAGTGAACTAACTCTTTGTTGAGGCAGCAATTTGTAGAGATGCTTCATTTGGGCTGAGTGCCCATATGCACACTCTGTCCCATCGGCCCTTCCTTCCTGAACCACCTGTATTCCCAATAAGTGGCTACTGCAGGAGCAAGAGGCTACAAAACAAATCAGTATCTTTGAGAGAATTAAAAATCTCCCCTTTTCCTGCGCCAGACATGGTTTTCAATAATTAATGATAGATATATTGGTGTAGTTCTCCTGGAAAATATTGAAAGAGGGTTGCATTAATTTGGTAGGGAGGGCCAGATTGTTACAAAAACTATGATTTCCTAAATGAAAGTAAAGCACAGCTGGCTAAAGACAATCTCATGCTGTGAATTTTTGGCCTTTTCCTGATACATGGGTCATGTTTTTCTAGAACAGTGTGGGCATAATTTGGTGACATATTTCTGGAAAATGCCTGTATAAATAATCATTTTAATTGTCAACAACAAAGAGAGAAAAATGGAGGAGAAAAGTACTGTTCAGAGTATGGCCACCATTAAAGCATGGAAAATCTCAGTATCTTTTCAAAGTTATCGAGCTGGACACTCAAACTTCAGCACTTGCAAATTGTGTATACCCAAGATAGCAGGAAAATTCCCACCGTGAAAGGCAGCGTCTGCTTTTGAAGCAAATGTGTGAAATTTACACCAGCTGAAGATCCGGTCCTTGTTGTTGAATTTATTGAGCTTGAACCAAATCCCACTGTAACCAATGGGGGGAAAAAAAGAAAGGTAAAAAATAAAGAGAACCTTTCACTTCAGTGCCTTGCAGACCAGACTTGCTGTGTGTGGACCCCTTTGGGCCATGCGATATGGATATCAGCAGCCTTCAAACCATGACCATCTGATTAATACAAGGATACTGACTCATTCCTGGTTTGCTGAAAAATCCCGTAAGTAATGTAAGTGGCATATATTTGGTCACAAAACTGCTATAAAAAGCTTTCAGATTTATATATCTGAAGCACAGCACTCTCTGAAAAATTTAGGGGTGAGAGGGAGTAAATTGTCCCCTTCACATCTGTGCTGTGTCTGCAGTGTATTGAGTCTGGTACCCAAATCACAGATCAATAATATTCTGGCAAGCTGATTCCTCATCATGCTTCATTTTGAGATAAATTCATATAACATGGAGAGGCAGCTGCGGGAGAAGAGCAAATAAAAACTCAGTATTTCCTTATGGCAGTTGAAATTTTTGCTGAATTTCTAAGTTGGTGTCTACATTTGATGGGTCACTGATTTAAATAAATTAAAGACATAAATCACATGAAAACTCTAAGTGAGGGAATATTTTTTCACTCTATGTTTACAAAGTATATTTACTTCACAGTGGTTTACGGCCTCAGCCATTATTATACTCAAATAGTTTCTTCCTTGGGATTTCTCTCTGCCTGGTTCCCAGAACCATAAGCTACCCATTTCAACATATTAGGGAATCCTTGCTACCTAGGATCTAGCTGACTTTCCTGCCCAAATTGCACCATACAGAAATACTTGCTGAAACACCTCCACCTGACCAAGAATGCCCTTTCTCTGCTCACCCAGATATCCCAGAGGCTACGGCCTCCCATTGATCGCATTTTGGCAGCCAGTCTTCTAATGGGTTTTACCAGAGCACAGCTGGGACTGAAAGCAAAGTGGCACAGCAGTTAGGGATGCTGCGGTGCTATGTCAAACACTGGGATAATCTTGGGATAAATGCAGCTATCACAATAAGGTTTCCAGGGACCACCTGTGGAAAGAAAAGCACATTCACCTCATGGTCTCCAAGCAGCCAGTGAGGTGCCTGAGGTTCAGGGAGCTAGCGATGGGTGCTGACTGTACAACTCTGAGCTTGCAGTAGCTTTCCAGACCTGCTGCACAGCCATAGCCCATTGCACTGGCACTAAGAACCAACTGAGGAGCACCAGAGTGGGTGAAAAAGGCACAGAATTAAACATTCTAAAAATGCAGATGTGACTAACATCCTCTAGCTTGCCATGCAGCCCAGTGAAGAAAGCAAACTGTCAATGACACATCTGCTCACACTTCTCCATTTATTACATTTGAAACAAAATTTTGACAGCAATAAAACAGAAGGAGCAGTTGTGTGTTTGTATAAAAACATCATTTGGATAAGCAATAACCAGTGATTGGTGTAAAGGAACATCTGTGATAATATCCCGGTATTTTTGTCTGAGTCATGTCACACTAAGAAATGCAAAGAAAGAAGAAAAAATAAAAAGAAATTAAATTATCACATGTGATGGTTCAAATTTAGCTTTGTTAATGACACACTCCTTTTCATTTTCCAGTGCAATTCCCATAGAGTTAAGATAAAGACATCTGTCTTTTCTATGGAATCAAATAAACATTCTGATAGTTTGGTCTGACTATGAATCATGCTCCTAAAACATTTTTGTTGATTAATTTTCAATCCCAAATTGATAAATTCCCTCTCACACAATAATGTTAACATTAAGATCCAAGCCTCTGTGAGCACTTAATCTGAATCTCCCTTGTTAGCACTAATGGGGTTTATTTTGTCTAAGAGAAAAATAATTAACTATAGCAGAAAACAAGGCTGAGATGAAAAGGACAATAGGAAAGATATGATTTGTTAAAGCTAAAGCATGTTAGCCTTTTGTTAGGTAATAACAAAGCCACTTTGGCTATTAGTATCCACTATAGAAAGACTGAGGAAATTTATTCTAGCCACAGAAAAAGCACTTCCACTCTTTCATAAAAGCAAATATTTTCTTCATGTGTACCGGCGGCGAACGAGGGAGCACTTAAAAGCATTTGTAGGACTTTCAGCTCATCATAGTTTATGTCAGGCAAGAAAGTGATAAAAGATGTTGGTTTTATTAATAATTTATATAGGAGCAGTATTTATAGCCTGCTCAGCATGTGGTAAATTGAAGGTCCACAGTAATAAACAACTCATTAGAAACACTTAGTGTCAGCATTGTTTAAATGTGCAGAAAACTGTTCACAACTACATGCAACCCATGAAATCCCTTTGAAGGAATAAATGTACATTTATATACATATCTCTTCCTTCTGGAAAGAACATCCATTTCCCTTACATCTCTGAGGGCCCACTGACTGCTCCATTATTCCCATTACTGAAGGGTATTCACAACCAGCAGCGACAGTCCCTGAGGACCAGTGGGAAGGTAACAAGTGTGTGATCTGAAATGTGTTCGTGCTTGACCCCTACAGTTCACTGTCCAGATGTTTCTTTAGGTATTTCTTTTAAAAAAATCAGTTCTTTATGATTAATCTCAGAAAGCCTCCATCTACCACCCCTAATTGACGTTAATAAGGAGGGAGCACTGGGTCTACACTTTTGACCTTAGTCCAGCGGTTAAAAAAACCTTTTTTTTTTTTTTCCCAATGAAAACTTAGCTGGTAGCAATATTCTTCAGAAGGAATTTGTATAGTGAATTAAAGAAAAAAGTTCTTAGAAAAGACACAATCTTTCTATTAAGCATAACCAGCCTCTGCATCTTGCTGTCAGTGATGCTTCTGAGTGATGCTTTTGTCAAATGTTTTGGGTATAGCTTTTTCACTGCTCTCCCTGGCTATTTTTGAGATATTAAATCACTATCATGGGGGCTAGAAACAAGGGCCAGCATCTAGTTCAGTCCCCAACTTCAACTGGAAAATTGTTCAGACCACTTGCTTTATTTTATGTCTCCAGCAAAATTTCTTAGCTGACAGTGATTTATGAAGATAACATTTCCCACATGATAAAATTCTGAAAAGACTAGATACCGAAGTGATGTCAGTTACCTAAAGTGTAAGTGAAACAATTCATTTAAGGCCTAATGCTGTAATGCTTTCATTGATCAAATTTCTACTACTGCTTACATTAAAGAATGAAGCCTTGATTTTGTGCATAGGTGATTACTATTAAAAGACTGCCTTTAAAAAACCTTCTTTGTACACATTAGATCAATAAATGTCCAAGAAGCAAGGAGCTGTGGAAATGAGTTATAGAGGGAACTCTGAAGATAAATGATATGGAATAATTAAATTAAAAAGTACTGCGTGTGATTGACAGGAAGAAGACATTTTTGTGAATATTTAGTCAACATTTTAATGTATTATTTTAATTCTTAAAAGATACTGAAAAATGTAAATTAGGCCTTTCCATTACTGTGCTTTTGGTACCTTTCTTCATTAAATCTAGTCTCAAGGGAAGGACTTGTTTATGATTCTATACTACATGCAGGACTGCTTTAAAGGAGCCTGGAAAACACAACAGCAGAGATATGAGAAAGACATTAGTGCAAAAGAAAAAGAAAAGAAGTGCCAAGAACTTGTAAACAAATAGTAGCAGATGGCACAGGCTAGAGAAGAAGAGCAGGACAAGAGATGGAAACTAAAGGCTGGAGCAAAATTCTCTGAATAGCCACAGGTCTGGATCTACCACCTCATCACTCCCAGTATCAGGAACCAGACCTGACCCTGTTGCCTGAACCTGGCCACCTTAATAATCCAATGTGACAACTCTTCAAGATATTGATCTGATGGAAAATGGAACAAACGCACATTTTCAAATGTCAAATTATTCTGTCAATTAGAAATTCAAACCTTCTACAATATATGCCTTTTAGAAGAGACTTCAGAAGAAGAAGTGTTTCTAGAAGTGTAGGTTGGTATGGATGTAATTGTATCGTAATGTATAGTGAACTAGAACTTGGGACACAGTGCATGTCTCAGCTTACTTTCCTGAGATGGCAACTGATAATATATGTTAACATGGTATATGGTTTTTATTCGTTTATGGGAAGCCAAAAGTGATGAAATCACACGATCTGGGTTTCATAGGCACAAGAGTCATATTTGTTTACTGTGCCCTATGTACAATGGATTTTTAAAAGCTGTAATCCACATAAGCACCAGCATTGGAATAGATTCCCCAGAGAGTCTGTGGAGTCTCCTTCTCTGGAGACACTCAAAACCCACCTGGACACGTTCCTATGTGACCTGCTCTAGGTGTTCCTGCTCTGGCAGGGGGGTTGGACTCGATGATCTTTGGAGGTCCCTTCCAACCCCTAACATTCTGTGATTCTGAGATTCTGTGATATCGGGGTACAAGAAATTGTTCAGATTGTTTCCTGTTTCCAACTTCTGTACAGGGGAATGAAATGCTCTGTTGAAGACGTGTAGTGTGGTCATTCATATTTTCAGTTACTTTTATTGTACAAATGAAATCACTGCTGAGATATGGAAAATGCAATAATTTGGCTTATTTTGTAGATAAGTATATATGCTTTGTATCTAGTATATATTTACAGAGAACATATTTGTACAAGTGTATCTAGTAAGTTAGAGGGGTTTATTAATCTTGGAATTACTGTGATAGTAAAAACACTGTTTCTTTAGCATTATTTCTATTGTTTAATAGAAATGACAAGGAAAGAAGACAATTGGAGATGAATGAAGCAGCACCAAGGACAGTTCCCTTAGAAAAAAAACTCAAAAAACATCTGCAGTTGTAAATCTAACCACTTTTCTTGGCAAAACAACATTGAAGAACTGTTACAAAATTATTAAATGTTGTAAAGTGGCCTTTTTAGGACTGAAAAGGAATTTTGCACTGTTCTGTTACAGAGTGATGGCTGATCACAAATCAGTTTCTCCTTTGCACTTTACAACTTAATTCGTAGAAATGGCATATTTGTAACACTGGATACTTCTACCACTAAACATTAATTTTATTGTAAATCACATGACATTTTTGGCCAGAGCCTGATAAACCCTGTGTGGTGGGCTGACCCTGGCTGGACTCCAGGTGCCCACTGAAGCCATCACAATCCTCCTCAACTGGACAGGGGGTCCCACAGACCTCCATGGTCTGCAGAAGGACATCTTGCCTCACCATGGACTTCACCATGGGCTGCAGGGGAATCTCTCCTCCAATGTCTGCAGCACCTCCTCCCCCCCTTCGTCACTGGCCTCGGTGTCTGCAGAGTTGTTTCACTCATACATTCTCACTCCTCTCTTTGGCTGTTGCTGCCCAGTGGTTTTTTTTTCCCTTCTTAAAAATATTGTCACAGAGGCACTACCATTGTTGCTGATGGCCATAGTCTTGGCCAGCAGAAAGTCCATTTTGGAGCCACCTGGCGTTGGCTCTATTGGACACAGTGGAAGGTTCTACAAGCTTCTGATGGAAGTCGCCCCTGTAGCCCCTGCCACTACCAAAACCTTGCTAAGCAAATCCAATACACCCAGTAAGAACCAGCTGCGGTAGTGTCAGATCCTGCATTTAACAATGAGGTTATTTGGGATTACTCAGGAAATAGAGCTGACTTGAAAGGTATTGTAGACTTGTATTAGGGGGTGTATTATTTCTAGAAGATAAGTTGCACTACACGTGCTCCTAATATAGTCTTCCGTCAATGCCCAGCCTGCTAAAACAGTGAATGGAAGTGACTGATCTACAATTTGCATTCTCTTTTCAGTCCATCAACACAACATTATTAAAACCATTGAGCCAAAACCCATTAGAACAGCACTCACGTATGGAACAATGCACAGGTCTGCTTGTTCCCATTTTTATGCACTGCTATAGGACTATAAATATTCATCGTAATGTAACTGAAAATTATTGAAGTGAGAAAAAAGAGAAACAGGGAAGCCATTTGCTTCAATTCATAAACAGCATCTGTTGGGAAGTTATTCATAGATTGCTTCAGGGCCTGCTGAGCAGTAAGCCCATGGAAAAGGATGCCATTGCAAGCAAATTGGCCAAAACTGCAATGGAGATGCTATTAAACATGATTCACTGACAGCCAGGGAGAATGATCAGGCACTGGCTTGTTTTATGTCTTCTTTTATCACTGGGACACAGAAGTAGCCTCCAGCCAAAGTCTCACACAGTTCAAATTAGAAGAACAACTTTCTAAGTATATTAAGGCCTAACCAGTGGCAGGAGAAAGTTGCATGAAGTGATATTAGAGTGAATACAGTTGTTTATTTGTCCCTACCTGAGGCACATGTAAAATCCCCTTGTGAATCAGGGTGGCAATAAACTTTCCTACTGTACTTTTGGCCAAAAGGTGTTTAAATATCTTCTTGTAGAAACGCAAAAATGTAGCCTAATGGATAAGTAATTAGTAACTTAATAAGCATCCTTTAGCTTCTTATTACATTTTAAAATACACTTTGGCTGAAAAGTGACATGATGCCAAAGAAAAGTGTATCTGTGCAAATCCATAGAAGAGAGTTAAGTACAAACATTTTCAAGTATGGTGTATTATTGAGAATAAAATATCCATCTGCCAAATTTTCTTTGCTGATTTATAGAGCTGAGCTACAGTAAGGCAAAACTCTTCAGCACTTCTGAATTCAGTGTGAATGGCGCTGAGTTTTCAGCTAATGCTCTGTCCCAAATTTTTTTACCACTTGTGGGACTTACCACATCACGAGGAATTGCACTTGCAATCAATATGTGGACAAATAATTTTCCAAGACCCATTTGTCCTCTCATTGCAAAGTTTTTATACTTTCAATTAACTTCAGCAATTCACTGATGCTAAGAAACCCTCATACCCAGGATGCTATATGGGCTCACAGCACACAAGGTGAAATTTTTTCTCATGTACTTCCTCTATTTTCTTGTGTTGTAATTGAGATGAATAGCAAAAGATACAGAGCTATTTGAAATATATCTTTATTTTGCTTGTCTGTACCTATCACTTTTTACTACTTCTAAATACCCCTATAAGTTATTTTCTTTTCTCACAAAAATCTGGTGAAAGATGCATTCTTCATCTCCCTAACATGCACGAAGTGGGAGACTTTCAGGTTACTGGTAGGCTTTAAAACATGCCCTTTAAAAATGCCTGAATTTGAAAGCAAACAATGATATTTTCTCCTAAGAAAACATTAATCATTTCTCATTTGGCATTTACTTTTCATTGCTGAAGTACAAACTTGCTTCTGACACAAGTGAGTGAAGGCCTTTTGCAGATAACAAATACTATTTTGTTTGCATGCGTTTTTTTATTGAGGAGAATTTGTGACTTGTAAATGCATTTTCACAAATTAGGACTGTCTTGTTCTAGGGTGAAAAAAAAAAAAGATAATTTATTCACCAAATACCCTGTAATGTGATAACTAGTGGGCATCAGTTAAAACTATTCATTAGATTGCTTCTCAGGAAAGTTAAGATAGCTTTAAATTATTCATGTAAAGGTTGACACACTCTCCAGGAACAGTGGTGGGTGTGATACATTTAAGGGGTAACAAATGCTCAAGCACAGAGAAGCCTCCACTCAACCTTTAAATGGAAGAAAAAGCATTTTAAGAAGTTTCATCCAAATTTTCTTGAAACAACCTTTTGCCATAGCATGCCCCTTTGGAATTCATTTGCTTGAAACTATCTGATAGAACAATTGAGATTTTACCAATAAGAAATGTTGCTGAGAAAATGTTTGTTGCAAATAATTTACATAGCTGAACACCTACAAGATGTGATGCACAGCTTCAACACTGTCCTCCTATTCAAGATGAAGAACTGTACCATATGATTGACTACACAGAATTAAATGACATATTCTGAAAGTTACCCATCAGGCAAAACTATTCAAATGTGTGTGGTACTCTGACATCCTAGCAAGCCTAAATCAATGCTTGACAAGCAAAACCAGATCTTAACTTCACAGATAAATTATTCATTGCATACAATTCACTTCCCCTTTCATCTATCCACACCCAACTTGTGTAATCCTGTTAATTCCTTGGACATTCTCATTTTAGACACACTGAGGATGTGGTGGGGTTTCTAGCTCAGGGTCATCCTGCCCTGGGAGACAGTTTAGGATTTACAGGTCGGCTGCCAGAACAGCCTTCAGCCTGGTTCTGCCATGGTGAGTAAATCCTGTTACTGTCCTTTCTCTGTTAAGTCAAGTAATAAAATTAAGGTCTGCAGTTCTTGCAGGTCTAGTTTCCAAGGAACTACATTTTGGGGTGTATTTATGCTTGTCCTCTTGCTTTCAGCACAAAACAGCAGAAGGCATTTGAACTAAACATTTGTACATATCTCTCTATTCATAACTTCCCTACTGCCCAAGTGAAGATTCAGGTATAGTTCAACTGAAATTGGCATAGATTTAGACAAATTAGTCATTTTAAGCATGATTAAAAAAAAAAATCTTGTATATGGAGGAAGATAATTAGTTTTTCAAAAATGCTACTGCATATATTAGAGCTGTAGGAAGAGCTCTAATTTGTGCTGAGACCATTTATGGAGACTTCCGTTCCTCTATTTATTCCTTTATTAAATAAGGGAGATGCCATGGCAACTCCTGTCACACACTTCCATTCATGTATTGATTCTGCATTATTCAATCTATGTAGGTTTTGTTGTGGCCATTGCCTCACATTATGCTGTAGACTCTCCACATCAAACCTATTCATTGTAATCCTCCTGCATTTTGGGGTCTAAATAACTTGGGGCAGAAAAACAACAACCCTCAGCAGCTGGCTTCTGTCTAAGGAGACTTTGCCTATGAAGATTTTCCCTAAGTCTGTTCCTCACAACTCCCATTTTGTATCATCTCTATCTAAAATACCAGCCAGCCTAAAGTCCTGTTATTCATCCAAATGAACCAAACTTATAGCGAGAGGGAAATCAAACCAATATGCCAGTCAGCTTTGAAATAGTCTTGCTTTGGCACATTTCCAGGAAAATTCTATGCTCAGTATGCAAAGATTAACCATTGCAAATATTTTCAGCCATTCATCACCACAACGGGTTTAGTCCTTTATGTGATGCTGTTCATACCCTAAAATGATAAAACCTGGATCACCTCAGCTTTCTTGTTAAGGCCACAAGTGACTACTGGTATACCAACAATTCTTCCTCCTGAAGAACTTATACAACAGTCTATCAAACCACTTGACCTCACAATGCCATAGCATCACTCATGGGTCCATAACTCAGTGTGAGCCTATAACACAGGAGCAGTTCAGTACCTATATATTCTTGGAGCATGGTCTGGAAGCATCCCATGTAACAACCTAGATACTTAACAAGCATGTAAATTGTGTGTGCAGCTGGTCTTATGCCCTTGTGCAACTTTCAGCTCCTTCATGTAAGGAAGCTAGCACTCAAGTTATACATCCAAGTTTATGTCTACACACCCTGCCTCTGTTCTCTGGAGGTGGGACCTTGCTCCTTGTGTATGCCAAGTCGTTCCAGATGCCCTGTCAAGCCTGCCTTAGGAAAAAGCAAAGTAAATTAGTTCAGACTTGGACGTGAATTAGTGTAATCTCAGGACTGTGAGTCAGAGACTACATCTCCCACAGCCAGGAACATGGGCACTGTAAACTCTAAGGTAGACTGACCCTTGAAAGGCACACAACTGTTCAGTGCTGAGAAACTCTGGAAGATGCCTAGGAAATCCTTTGAGTTACTTACCTTTCCTAGGAACTAACACTTTTTTTACCTGTTAAGGCTCCGATGCAAAAGAGAAGTGCTGTTCACCAAAATGTGAGAGAAAGTTAGATAACCACTTTTAATGGCATATGGCATGTCCATCTGTTAAGGATATGGCATGTCACACATCTGTTTTCTGACACTGGCCTGGGAGTAAAGCTGCTCTGAGCTGCTACCAACACTATCAACTCCCTCCCTAAATAATAAGTGATGGCTTTCCCAGGAAGGGAGCATCGAGCAGCATGCTCAAATCGGCATCCTGAGCCACACCAGTATGAATTATACAAGTGCTCGTGCCTTGTACACAGATTTGATGGGGTGTCACCAAACTGCAATGAGAGAAGATTTTGCCCACAGAGACATCCACTTCCCAGAAGAAAAGAGAATGAAAGAAAAAGAGAACCATTCTGTTGTAAAAGCTTGGACCACATCAAACTTTCCTGACAAGTCTGACCCAAACTCTTCTCACCAAACAAGCTGTAAGTAAAAGCAGTGGTGAAATTATCCATACTGTTTTGGTTTTATGGTCATGCTCTGAATTTCAACAGATCTGAATTTTAAAATCCCTGACCTGGGTCTTCATCATGAGGTACCTCAGCAGGCAGCTGTATCCATGCTTTTACTGAAGACTCAAAAAACCTAAAGGTTCCTTTCCTTAATATTCACCATCCTTCCAGGAAGGAGATTCAAAAGGCACAGTACCAGGTGGTGATTAATCCTGATGAAAAATTCACTGAGACAACATCCAAGTTTAACTAATATGATTAATTTTCACCTTTGGGGGCAACTCTTCCTCATGTGTGATGTCAGCTGAGGAAAACTATGGAACCAGAAATCATAGAATCACAGAATTGTTTTGGTTAGAAGATACCTAACTTGGTGTTGTATGCAAAATTGATGAGGGTGCCCTCAACCCACTCATCCAGATCACTGACAAAGATATTAAAGAGAACAGGCCCTAGTACCAAGCCCTGGGGAACATCCCTTTTGACTGGCCACCAACTGGCTTTAACTCCATTCACCACAACCCTTTGGACTTGGCCATCCAGCCAATTTTTTTATCCAGTGAAGCATATGCCCATCCAAGTCATCAGCAGCCAGCTTCTCCAGGAGAATGCTGGGGGAAACAGTACCAAAAGCTTTAATAAAGTCCAGAAACAACATCCATAGCCTTTCCCTCAATTGCTAAGTGGGTCACCTTGTATAGAAGATCAGGTTAGTCAAGGAGGACCTACCTCTCACTAACCCATGCTGACTGACCAGGCCTGATCATCTGGTTGTCCTCTACCTACTGTGTGATAGTACTCAGGATGATCTGCTCCATAACATTCCCTGACATGGAGATCAGATTGACAGTCTTCCTACTAAAAATTATTTACCATATTTAGAGGCTCTTTAGGATAATAATTTTACTCATCTAATTATACTTCTAGTCCAAACAATTATGCAAATAGGAACAAAAGCGAGAGTTTTATCTAGGCTTTTTGAAATACTGTTCACTCACCAAAAAATGCAATCTATATCTCTGGGGTAGTTCAGAGAGTGAACATATAAAATACAGGAACAGACTGTGTTAGCGGGGACAGAAAAAAATCAGAACAAATGACATGGCTTCAGTATGTAACCCAGGAAACAAAAATAACTCATTCAGCTGGCATTTTTCAAAGTGATATATGTCAATACTCTCGTTCCCTTGCAGGTTAACTAAATCTATCAAAAATGGATACAGAGTAAGACTTGGTAGAACAGCCTCTTTTTACAGCTTTCTTTCCTGAGAAAGTTCAATTTCTATTATAGCAGGCCAGCAGTTAAAAGAGAGTCACATATCTCTAGCCTGCTATTCTCTGCCTGTGTTTGATTTTTATAAATTCGTGCCATAGTATAATCAGAGCTTTTAGCACTGAAAACATGTAGTCCCTTTTGCTAACACTTTAAAATCTGAAAACTCAGCAGCAGGAGGTTAAATCAAAAATTGCTTTCCCTTATTCTCTCATTCAGTGGAAGAAAAAATAATAATAAAAAGAAGCTTTTTGTCAGTCAGAGAAAACAAGCTCTTCAGGCACCAGGAACAGAACCAGTACAAGGGATTTTTAAACAATGGGCTGACAATTGCTGATCCTGAAAGGTGAAAAACCATATGAGTCTGAACAAAAAGATTCAACTGCTTCTTCACTTCTGCTTGCAAAGAGAATACGGAGCATCATACAGCTTTCCAGCTCTGTTATCAAACATAAACATGGAACATCATATGCCTTTCCATTACTATTATTGTGCATAGCTAAAGCTGGACCTATAGCACAAGTTAGTGACTGTACAGAAGATACGAGTGGAGGGTTTCCCAAGGCATGTGTATAACACATTTTTCACTACTGCAAGTGGAGATCTCTGTGTCTGCAGAACAATTATTCCTGCAGACTAAAAGACTGTATGAAAGAGGATTCATACAGACCATCCATGTGATAGGCGAGCATGAGTCCATTGTACACTAACAGTGCTTATATTCTGCAACTCTATGAATCCTCATGATCTAAGTGAGAAAAGAATCCTTTGAATAGTAAATAATAGTCACAGTACAACGTACTCAAGAGAACACTGCCCCTGTCTCAACACATTTCCTCTACAACTGAAGGATACTCAACTTTCCATGGAGGGATAAACTATCTCATGAACTACTTGGACTCTTCCTATTTGATGGTGGGCCAATCCACTGTCATGCCTTTGTCCTCTGAGAACATTAAGTGCAATCTGTCCCTCCAGTGAGCTTTCTGCATAACTAAAGTAACTTAAAAAAAAAACAAAAACAGAAGAGTAGAGGAAGGAGATTGTGAAGGAGAAAGTGGTACCAGCTGTTACAGCCAAGAGCAGTTGTAGCTGTCCAGCTCTGTGGCAAACTCTCTGTTGTTTCCAACACCCAGCAAGTGACTGGAAGACTCCAGGCAAAAAGCCACCACCAAGCTTTCTGCTGTCACACTAACAAATCCAAGGCTTGTTAGTTTAATGCTGCCTTTGGTGTGTCTCCACTCCATAACATTCCCAGCAGCAACCGCAGCGTAGACTTACCCAGGGAGAGGCCAACAGATGTGGTGAGTTGTGCTCACAGCTAGAAGTGCAAAGTGTTTGATCAGCTGCATGTAGATAATTAGTTCTATAATTTAAAAAGTTTCTGTTATTCCTTAACATCCACGCTAAACGGCAACTAGAGGAATGCTTCTCTAAATGCCATCAGAGGAAATTTCCATTCACAGGAACTTTATTTTTTATTCAAGGAAGGACTGAAACCAAAAGAAATATATAAGAACGCTCAGAGCATTCACAGGCCAACCTTACATTATTTCTGTAAACTTTAATTTAAAAAAAACAATAGATTGATTCCCAAATGTTGTTCAAATGATCCAGTATGGAGTAAAGTGACAAACATTAAGCTAGGTGATTTACATATTTTTGTTGGAAAATTATTTAGACCACAGCTCTTAACTTTGACCGTAGTGAGTTTGTGTATGCAATATTGTTTGATCAAAGGAATGGAAATAGTACTTGATTAATTTTTGCAAACCACAGTGTGTTTTAAGGGTTAATTCTATCCAGCTTTTTCCACTGGCCAGCTGCTTGTGGAATACAGCTACCTTCTGTTTTTCTAGGTGCAACCAAACATTAATATCCAGAGGCTATTAATGTTCATAGCTCCTTTGTAACAGCTCAGTGAGAATTTTCTGTATGGGGAAAAAAAAAGGTATCCACTACAAGTCAAACTGTGGTTTCAGTTGGAAAAGAACATACAAGAACAGCACCTTTTCCTGTGCCCTGTGTCCTTCTCTTACACCAGCTGCCATATTCTGCTGAATATTACAATAGAAATTATTTTTATTGTTCTCAGCTCCTGATAACCAGAGGTAAAAATGGAATGGAAGTTACCTCCTTTGCACCAGCATATAAGCTGTTTATAAGTTTTAGCCTCGTGCAGATGCATTAAAGAAACTGAAGATATTGAGGCATTAATCTGTGCCTAATTTGGCATAGAGCCTTCATCTTTACTGTCAATGCCCATGATGGGAAGTTTACATCGTGACTTTTAGAGTACAGGCTGGAATTTGGAAAAGGGAGAGAATATATTTCTAAACATAATAGGTTTTATATAGGATCCTTGAGTGACAAACACAAAACTTTATAAAGATCATACTTATGGCCATTCACTGGAGCACAAGAACAATGTTGAAAGCTTACATTTTTGATAACGCATTTTTCTGAGCCCTGCATAGCTTTGCTACACAAAAGCTTGAAAAAAGTTTGAGTGAGATTTCTGGTATTTCACTACGTCCTATTGACAAGAGCACTACTGTCTTTCTCATGCCCCCCCCAAGATATAATTCAAAGTATGCATCTCTTCTTGGACTATATAGAAAAAAAACTGATTAAAGCACTGCCCAGTGTAGTATATCTGACATTCAACATTCAATCAACATTTACCCATTGTACTGGATCTCAGTAACAACTGGATTTTTGCTATTTTCAATTCATGCATTCCTATGCATAGCTTTAAAAAAGAGGCACTACTGAATTACTTCTAAATGGCTCCATTTCACGTCCAGCATAAAGGACGGTGATATGAATCTGCTACTTCTGTGCATTTATGTGGAAGAAACTTTAAAAAAGTCAGATTATCATCCCATTTATGCAAATGAGAAGGTCGTTATTAAGGACAACAGCAGCCAAGTGTTATCTAGCAGAGTTCAGCCTACAGGCAAGAAATGGCAAAGAAGGACTCTGGGCTATATCCTTACACTCCTCCTTCTCTCTAGTTTTACGAATGTACCTGGTCATTGACAAAAGTATGACAAATCTCAGTCATGTAAAATGGTGTCTAGGAAGGTTTGCTCAACTATAAGGGGACAGATTTGATCAATCATCATTACTGCTGCTCTTTAAATCATTATTCTTACATTAGAGAAAAGGATCCTAAGTCCAAAGGAACTATAATACCTCTTTGATGTCAACGAAACTCTGTTCTACAGGAAAGCAATTTGAGGCAAATTTAAGATATGAACTGGACTGTGGACACCAAAGGGACAGTAGCACCATCCTTCGCTTTTGGAGAGAGTGGTGGCTGCAGATACGCAAAGACTTTGAACTCTTGTAAAAATTATTTTGGAAAATAAGGGGAGAAAAAAATTACGGGATGATTTCATCTCAATCAAGTAAATGATGCTCTGCAGAGCATGATTGCTTTATGCTGACAAGTAACCTACAGACAGACTTTAAGAAGCAGGGGGATTAAGCGTGCTGTTTGTTTTGCATATATTGATAGATCACCTATGTTACAGACCTTGAAATTTAGATTTAGAATGCTTACATTGAAAGTGTCTTTTGTACATACAGTGTCCTAAGTGCATAGAGGAAAAAATATGTGCAACCTCTATAACCTTGTTCAATAATGTAGAATGTTCCTGTTAGTTCCGTATCTCTTTCTTGTAATTAAGACATCAGATGTCTTTGTTACAGAAAAATAATAAATTAACTTGTGCCTACAAACCACCCTTATACAGTGCAGCTTTTTGCTCTAAGGAAGATGCATTGAGGTGGCTGCTGTGTCAGCGATGCCCCTACATCATCCTATGCTGTGCCCACTGCAAAGTATGACCACAGAGCTTTCCTTCCCGTTCTTCCATAAGGCACTATTACAGTCTGTAAGTGGAAGGAGAATCTGAAATAACCCATGGAAAATGTCTTCCAGAGCAAATCCATAATTACTCTTTCTGAATATTCAGGCAGAACAATTAGAAGCAGGAAATCTCTTTTTAACCAGCATTCTTGAACTGCAGTCTGGCAACGTTTTATCTACAACACTTGGCAGAAGTGACTAGTCTTCAGCAACTGGCATGCAGTTAAATTCTCTCCTTTGCATCTGTACAATACATATGAAAGTTTAATAAACATATTAGATGACAGAGTTTTTAAGGCCTTAACCTGGCTGACAACTAATAGTAGTTTTCTTACCTAATGGTCATATGAGTGCTTAGAAAGACTATTGTTTTTAAAACATTAATGACATCCCAAGGCTATCACAGCAGCAACCCTATATATTAATATAAATGTTCCAAGGAGTGTAAGCACAGTCAGGCCCTCTTAAAACCAAATAGATTGACTTCATTTGAACTTAAACATATGCTTAGAGCTATGCATACATTTAAGTGTTCTGCTGAATGGCATTTTTCTTCAAAGAACAACCCTGTTAACTTCAATAAGTATTTATACGATCATGTTCTTCTAAAGTATAAATTTATAATCCATTAATCACAAGCCCAAACCTATGAAATACCATTATAATGAACTTATTTTATGAACTTATTAATAAATTTCACCTTTACTCAGTTCTAAGCCTGATCTCTAAGGAAACTTAAGAACACAGGATCGCAATACTTAAAGGACACTGAATAAGGCACTTCAGAATCTGCATCCAAAAACTGGATTTTATCTGCTTTTATTTGCCAGGGTATTTAAAGAAGGTCTTGATACCATTTCAAATATGGTTTTGTATACAAACAAAGGTACCTGGGAGCAACACATCACTGTTCATTGCTCCTAAAACAATGGAAATAGTCCAGAAACACAAAAGCACTTTTTGGCCTTTTTATAAAACACACAAGGCAAGTTGTCTTTCAAAGTTCTCTCCCTGAATTATGCTTAAAAATTTCTTTTATTCATACTAAATAAATAAACACCTTTTGATTGAGCAAAGGCTTTCAGTTTTCCTGTGAGTGATAGCATCTGTTTACTCTCAGTCTGTGTAGTAAAACACTCTGAAAAGGCATTGCCATTGTCAGGTGGCCAGTTAAGAAGGGAAGCATTGTTCCTGATGGAGGGAGCAACTAAATATGACCAGAAAGAGGTTTTGGGGAAAACGGTATGTGATGAGCAGGAAGGAGATGTGCACAGCAGGGCACCAGGGGACTGCAGCACACAGAGACCAAGGTCACTGTGCACAGCCAGCTGGGCCTCAGGAGTTACAGAAGAGGCTTCTGAGGGACTGGAAGGGAAAAGGCAACTTCTGCTGAAACTCAGAAAGTCACTAAGCTGGTTTGCCTGGATACAAAGACTCACCAATGGTATGGTCGAATGGGAGGGAGGAGTTTTGATTAATAATTTTACTGGTGTAGTCACCTTTAGATTCATTTACATACCAAGAAAACACATCTCCTGAAATGAAACAGCAAAAACATATGTACATCAAGTTTCACCTCAGAGTTTATGTGCTGCATGTTTTACCAAAGCCTGGGGGATACATACTGGAGTGGGGGAGAGAGGGGAAGGTATACAGAGCCTCTCATCCCTGGGGATCCTGTGGATCCACTGGAGAAGGGGTGAGTTTCCCTGCAGCGTAACTCAGAGCAGATCTGAAATGTGACATATGTTTACCACATTGTTTTTTCTGATATGTAAAAAATGAAGGAAAAGATAAGGTGAAGCCAATGAGAAATGCACATTTTGCCTTGGACTTTGGACTGAAAAAAATACATCTCATCTTTTCCACTTATTTTCCTTGATTAGAAGAGGGAAAATATTGTTTTTCCTTTCAAGGGAAAGAATTCCCCAGTTCCTATTTTGTGACCCAGCCTTCAGTGGTTATTGCTAATAGCAGTGAGATTTGGACAGCTGGAAGACCTGGAGGATACCAGCTGACTCATGAAAACTAAAGAGAGAGCAAGAGGGAGAGGAGACAGATGGGTGTGGGATGGGAGCATAACCTCTTTAAGCATCACAGATGCTCCAGAAGAGAATGTGTGTCTGCTGCCTTACTCTCAGCTGTGGGGAGACAGACAAGGCATAAACGAGTAATATTTGTAGCAATAGTGGATACAGGTATCTAGGTCTCTTAAAATCTTTTATAAGTCCTGTGCTAAATTCTGTTCTCACTGCCGTGGATTACTTTTCAGTCTGTAAACAGGTTTACAGACCTTAAAACATCTGTATGTCAAGATGATATTGCCTGTGAGTTATATGAAATCTTCAAAGGGGTCTGGGCTCTTCAGTTGTTTGAGAATTTATGTATTTGCATTCTAGGAAGTTCTGCCATAGATTTCCAGGATGCTAAGATTTCATGTACAGCTTCACAACTATTGCTGTAACACAGAATTGCACTTATGTGACTGAGAAAATCAAACTGTTTTCTTGGTCTATATCTAAATCATAGAAACACCTGTTAAATTCATTGTTAAGAATGGTAACTGTTAAGGTATTAATTCTTTTAGTATAATATATGAAATCACCTCTAGTGATATTAAAAGAAATAAAGACATGGTGGTTAAATAGCTAGAACATTGGCAGATTTTCAAATACTTTTCTCCCACTAAAAGTAATATTCCTACTCATCCTCTTCTGTTTTAGTAAGTTAAAAGGTAGAATGGAGCAAAGAGAGGAAGTTGTTAGGTCAAAATATTAAATAAAGCAGCTAAGCACAGAAAAGAGAGACGGCAATTTCTTAAAGAACAAGGAACAAGGAACAAAAGACTAATAATTTACAAGCCTGCTTCTAAAAACAGATATGGCAAAGCGTTTTCACTGCACTTTAGGCAACATTCTCTGCTTTTCATTGAAAAAGGAAGGAAAGAAAAAAAATACTTTGCTATTGCATCTATCAGCAGTGCTTGCAATATTCATCTATGTGACCTGGCACTGGGAGAAAGAGAAATGAATTAAAGTACTGCTGGAAAAGGAGGGGTAGGAATGTCTGGGTGGGTACTGCACTTTGCTAGGAGCAGTGAGCTGTTCATATTGCATTTTTGGTTTTGTAGATTGAAATAATTGTCAGGGTGCTCAGAGCAGGTGGATGGTTATTTCTAGCCTAGTCTATTCTGGTCTAGATCAAAACTAATAAATAAAGTGGAGAATGCACTCAGCCTCTGGGTACTTATGTTGGCTTTGGTTTTATTACTTATGTACTACCTGCACCCTCAACTATTTGCTTAGTTTGGGTGTGTAATGAATTGTTATTTTCATTTATGGCTGTAAGCATGACAGAAATCATTACATCATACTATATATGAAGAAACCTTTTCTAATTTCACCCTGCTTCAGTGACTGTATTTTGGCTATTGTGTGGCATAATCATCTCTCATTACCAGCCGTAGCACTTTAGAACTGGCAAAGCAGAAGTGTCCTTTAAATTGAAATCAAGCTCTTCAACAACCGTTTTCAACATCTGAGGCAAGTCTGATTTTGTCTGATTTTCTTTCTCGAGACCTGCCCCTCTTGCTGTGAGTATTGCTCAGTTGAACAGCTCTATCACTAGACTTTGCAGAAAGACGTGCGAGAGCATCTGGGCAGGACTTAGCACTGCCTGCCTCTGAGACAAGGAGTGAAAAATGTCACCGGCTGGATCCCAGACTGCTGACAACGCAGGCAGTGGATGGGGGAGGCAAACAGAAGCAATTCAGTAAATGATACACAGTCCCTAAAGTGATGTATTCTGAAGTCAGAAAGAAAGGAAAAAGCAATCAGGAAATGTGTTTACAATGGTGATTCCAACTCTTTGTGAAAAAGGGAAAACTCTCATGTAATATATAGTGGTGAACAGTGTCATTCTCATTTGGCTGTCAGATGAAGTCTATTAATAACACTTTCTACCACATAGCTCATCTAAATGGCTCTAGCTGCTTTTTAAAGCTGATACGATTGGCCCCATTAAAAGGACTGCTGAACTGAGGTCTGGAGATGCAGCCTTTCTAAGATTGCAGTCCCTGGTTCCTGAACAACCACCATCAAATGATTCTATTCTGTCTGTGCTGCAGGATGAATTACGAGTTTGGAAGTGGATCTGGGCAAAGTCTTCCATGGGATTGTTATGCTTTCTAGCACAGGTAAGTTGAAGATGTATACATATAGCTCGGAAAGATATGGATTTGAAACCTGAAGGGAACTGGACTTGATTTCACTGGTGCTCCTTCCTGTCAGACCATGGGAATGAACAAATGCCCACATCCCCACCAGGTCTCTCTCTCTCTAGAGAGCTCCACGCATGGAACTTAGTGTGGCCATCAATGATGAAGGACAAGTCTACTCTTGAGAGTGAGATTGAACCTAGTATAGACAGATGGTATAAGACCTCAAAAAGTATTCCATTAGGAAGAAAAAAAATAGCCCTTTTCGTTAGATTTATCCTATATAAAACACACCTGCCCTTCAATGGCACAAAATTTTTTGGGCAGAAGGAAGAGTGACCAAGGAAGCTGACATTTTCATTAGATGGAGAAATAACACATTATGATGCTCTTGTCTAGTCTGCGGGTTCTGGATTTTCTCATTTTAAATGGCCATATAAATCTAGTAGCAAGAGCAGGCAGTTTGTCAATGAATGAATAACCACCAGAGCAGTGCACCATCTCACCATCCTTCCACACCTATTACACCTGAGCAGTATTTTTCATCAGAAACTGACAAACACATAGAGGCTGATGCTTTCAAAATAAACTCAGGGAAGCTTTACCCCTTCATTTCTAAATTAACAACCTAATGTTCCAACACACTTTTTTCAAAGGTTAAAGGCTTCCCCTTAAAACTGGCTCTATATTGTAACTCTGTGTTAACTCATGCATGCCAAAAAGTTGCTGTGAATTCCTACTACACGTTGTTGCTTCTCACTCGCTGAGAACCTCTGAAAAGTGTTGTATGTACAAGCACAGCCAAAAGAGCACAACGTTGTATTGTACTTACACTATCCAAAAATCATTACTATGTGACTACCCTGAAGTAAGTTTTCATGTCATTTAAAACGCTAAAACCTAAAAAAAGGAAAGAAAGAAACACTTTGAGCTTTCATTTCATTCACTTCACACCTTGACAAACCACACGAGAGAGGACAACATTTCCCACAACAGAAGGTCATGATATCTAGAAACAATCCAAACCAAACCAACACAGAAAGTCCAGAAATCCTTTTTATTTCTAAGTAAGCTTGAATCACAAACATATCTTTCAGGCCACAGCTCTCCTTTACTCAAGTTGGAAATCCAGGAGCAGGACAAAAAGAAAAACAACATTTTATTTTAACCCCAGCTTTCTGGGTCATGAGCTCAAACTATGTTTCAGACAACGAGCACTAAAAAAACATTTTTGAAGGCTGAAAGATTCATCAAGAGACAAACATGAAACATTCATCTGGAAGTTTTACAGACTTAAAGAGGTTTTTAACTCACTCAACATCAGCTAACTTGGGTATCGTGACTCAATTAGAAGCCCCTAACATTTTTTTTCACTAACCAGAGAGGAAGGTTGGGCTTCCATATTTGCGGGCTCTAAGTAGCATTTTGCTGAGATGCCCAAGGCAGCCTGAGAGGGGTGTTGTGAATAAAACTTTGTGTGAATAAAAACTTTGCTACATAGTGCAGAATCTGCATTTTGTAATGGAACTGGAGCAAATCTTGGCACAAACTGGTTTGCTCAAGTTGTCCCGAGGTTTTAAAGAACTATGACACTGGCAGATTTGTTCTCGGCAGCACAGATATCAGTGCCACTCTTGCCAGGGTTAAAGACACAGTCTGTATTTGCAAGCACTTCTAGGAGCCACGGTTTTACTTGTGCTCACCCCAGTAGCAATCTGCATAGTCTGTCATACATCACAGGCTCAGGGTGACAGCAACAAATTGGTGAGACAGCCACCAATTTCAGTCCTGATGGACAAATATATGCAGACCCTTCCTAACTATATATACAAACATGACCTCATACTACGTCCTTAAAGATAATTTACAATATGGCAGTTGATGTCAGGGAGGCTGGGCATTGAATACTTGGCAACTTATTAAAATGATAAATATTTGAAAACAGTATCAGCTTAATTTCCCTTTCTGCCTTGTACAAAAAAGCTGTAAAGTGTTAGAATTTTTTTCCTGTAATTTGCTCAATTGCTTAATTTGATAGATGCAGATGACTGAACAAAGGACAAAGCAATGAAAAACAGGCCACTATCTTTATTTGTTAGCATATTTTTATTTTGTGTAAATACTTGGGTTTGATTTTATTCAGGTTCTTACACTAGAGAATATTTTTCAAAAGCAAACAGTTTTTACTAACAAAAGACTTGTCATCAGAAATTTCACTCCCCAAATGTAAAGAGGAATTGACTTAACAAGCAAAATTTTACAGGAATCTAAGCAAAATTTTAAGCAAGTGACTGCAAAATGAGCAATGTGTTGGAGAGTGCTACTCCTCTTGGTCCCAGCAGCTGAGAAGTCACTCCTCTCATTTTGGTTTGACACTTTTTCCAGGATGTGAAAGAGTAAATTAATACTTTATTTGTTAAACTGACCTCAGTGTCCAGGATCAGACACTTTTGCTGAACTACAGGATTCACTTTGTAAAGCAGTTGTTCTTTTAGTCGTTGTGCTGTGCTTCATCTAGAAAAAAATATAGAGCACAGTGAATTATGCCTATGGTGATAACAGGCATTTGGCTCTCAGATTTTGATTGTGCCATTAAAAAAATGTGGAAAGATTGTTATTCAGAAAGAAGGTCTTGATAAATGTTACGCTAGAAGAGTTAGAAGCAGTGTGGGGAAAAGGACATTCATATGAATTGGCTTAATTATTGATTGAAGAGAATGCTTTTGTCCTAGTAATATCAGTATTGTAGGATGATGGTTCTAAAGTAAATGCATGTTCTTTCCTGTTCACTGTGGCATTGCTTTAATTTCACAACTCAGTAGCCCAGGCATCACCTGAGTTCCTAAAGAATTGAATAATTGATCCATAATTAATGGAGGCACAGAGCAGGAAAATAGTAGCAGGATACTAGTTAATACAACAGTCAACTATGGGGAATGAGGCTGTGTACCTGTCTAACTTTGTGAAATTGTTTTAGGAACTTCTATTAGATCTACATGGCCACATGCTGAAAGGCACTTTTTAGAGCACAAGTCATTTGAGGAAATGTTGTGTACATACACCAAACTACTTTCTATGAAGAATAACCGAAGAAGTTCAGTAAATGCACAGGGAGTTCTATGCATCATGATTCAAATTCAGTCCATGGCCACAGTAATCATGAGCTTTCCTTTGTACTGATGGAATGAACTGGTGACACTTTAACATTGAATCATACATGATATGTCAAAGTTCATATGAAAAAGAGAATTTCAGAATAGAGGCTTCCACCTCAACCTCATCTTTTCCCCAAAGTTTAATTTACATTGTCGAAAGAGCAGAAGCCTTGTTACCTGGCCTCTGGGCATGCTGTAGCATTACAAGTAACCTTCCTTGCTTCCTGGGCTTGTGTAGGAAAGAACCTCCTTGTTTCCTGGGCTTGTGGAGGAAAGAACCTCCTTGCTTCCAACCAGACCACTGTGGCAGGAAACGTCCATCTAAAGGCTTCCCATACTCTGGATTTTCCCTGTCGCCACCCTCATGCCAGCAGTATGCACCCACATGCGTATGTGCTCCATGAGTATGGGCACGTACTCTGCAATTAGCTCAAGTGTAAAAGACTCAGGTTACCATAACAGCCAGCTCTCAGATATGAACAGATGGCATTTATAAATGCACAGAAACTAGAAGGTAATCCTCTAAAGTATGTATACTTCTTTAAGACTTTCAGAGTCATATGAAAATGACAGAGAGCATTAATCCATTGATCTGCTGAACAAGAGAAACAGCAATCTGGCTTGTCTGATTATCTTTGGCTCTTACTGTGACTTTTCACAAACAAACATGTGTAGAGAAACCTATATAGTTAGGTCATCAGCTAAGTCTACAGTACTTGTTTTGCAACACTGGCTACTTATCTGATGGCCACCATTCAGCCTCAAGATGGTCTCATGTCTTATTTCTTTGATCATGACTGAAATGTTCCCAAGAAAAGGAACCTCAGAGACCTGCATGGGGATCTCTTCATCCCTCAAGGCACCAACATCTCCTGCATTATTGCTATATACTTTGGAAATCAGATGGCAATGTGCAAATGGAGAATGCAAATTAATTAAGAGTCACGCACTTTAGAGAATAGATGAGAATCAAGAGTACTGTCCAGCTCGAAGAACTGTGAATCTCTGAAAGCCTCAAGCCGACAGCAGTTTGCTGAATTGGATTCTAAAATAAAGACTCAATTTCCCATGTACAGCAGATGGAACTAAATGACAGAATGTGGATAAATATAGAGGACTACAAAATATAATATCTATTTGGAGCAAATAAATCACCATGCTTTTACACATCCAAGGAAAAGTACCCACCAGAAGGGGATGACCAACATTAGCAAGCTCCTCCTCCTAAGTTCATGCTGTGTCCCCTCATTAAAAAAGGCAAGTTGTTAGGCACTTGCCAAGCATCTGCATAAGGAATACTCCTAAGACACCTGGTCTATGGCCATGAGTGCTAGGATGACTTACATGAAAAGCAGAGCACTTGAGACAGGCAGCTCTTCTGCTCATTAACTGCTGATAAAGCTGGATCACATGTATGTGCAACATGAGAGCTATTTTGAAATGAGTTGGTGAGCATGTCAGCTAGAACATGCTGGGAGTAATGGTAGTGCACTTGCCCAGGTTTACAGTTGTGTGGGTCCTAACTGACATGATGGTTCGGTGAAGAAAAGTACCCCCACAACAAGCAAAGGCACTTTGCCTTTTCCTAGTCTAAAAGTCTACATAAAATTTATCTGCAGGCTTCCTGAAAACTGGTCGGTTAAGGTTGGATTTTTTTACTTCATGCTTTTTGTTGATGCTAAAATTCAACAGTAGACAGATTCTAAATGCAGTCTAACTTCAGAATGAATCTGCCTTATTTAAAAGAATGTGCCAGCACTTGTCCATTCAACTGAAGCATAAAGATGCAAAGTAGTTAACATAAACACAAGCATCATCTATGTTATGGAGATGGATTCCTGTCAGGTGGGTGTACACTGTTTCAGTGTGGATAGCCAGATGCTCTAGTCAGTCTTTTAAAGGACCTAGAACATTTATAATGATTAATCGCATTTCTAAAGCAGTAATGTATGATACCATCTGTCTAATTAAATCTCATACTTCCAGACGTACGCCAGTCAGCTCACAGGGGTCAAACATTAATTCCCCCCTTTTTACATCATGGAACAATTGGCTTACACCATTATACTTTGAATTCAGTCCTTCTGGGTTTGGGTACCAACCACATTAGAGATATGACTGACAGCGAGACAGGAGGCAAATTATTTTAAAATTTAAAGATCTGACCTCAGATCTTGTCCTCTTTATAATTACTCTACAGATTTTAAGCACCCATTACATTGCATCTGAGACAGCTGTAAGTGTCCTACTCTAAACTGAACTAAAAGACCAAACTCAACAGGTTATGAAAAAACTAAACTGCTCTAGAAACATTTGCTCGCTTCTTCATGTGCTTGAGTTCACATGCCCAGAGGCTTCTGTTTCATTCAGTGTAAAAAATCCCATTTTGACAGAGTTGTATGTATCACTCGATCCTGTCCATTGCATAAGATTTGTCACTATGAGTTTTGGGTTGTCTTATATATGCCTAAAGCCTTTTTCACCCATTTCCTTGTACTGATTAAGCTAGTGGTTAAAAATGCTTAAAGAAAAAAAAAAAAAGTAGCCTTAGGGATTTTGAAGATTATCATCTCCTACTTTCATTCTGTAGAGATACTGAAGTATCTGGATTTGAAGTATTACATTTAATGCAAACTACTGAAGCATGCTTTATATTTCAGATTGAACTCGAAATACCACAACTCATACAGATTTTCACTTTATTGGCATTGTTACTGTGAGCTTTTTCTTTGTTTCTTTGTTTAATAGAGGAGTTGTTGAACTGACAAAATCTTCCATGATGTGGTATCTCAGGAGCATTCCCGCCCTCCATAGTGTACAAGCTGTTTGAGTCCCACCTGCTGCCTTTCACGAGGAATGTGCTAACCCTACTGTCCACCTAGAACGACTGAGCACTTCAGTCACACTAATTTTTCTCCAAATTGAGACAGATTGTTCTAAAACAATTATTTCTTCAAAGAACTCCTGATCCTAGAGCATGTCAGGTTTCTCACACTGAGTAGCTACTAAATCTTCTATGCTTACAAAGAAAAGGAACCTTTTTAATGCTGTGTACTTGCTGTCAAGATACATCCATTTCTTACCCAGATAGCACTCTCACAAACTGGCCTAGTTGCTTGAAGAAGAATCACTGCCTTTACTTGTATTTATGAACTTGATGGATAGTTTATGTTAGAGTGAAATTAAGCAGATTTATTACCTAACTATTTTAGTCAAATCTTCATACTATTCAGTGCTTGGCCATTTTGGTAAACATTTCTTGAATGTAAACCTTAAATTCAAACTGTTTATTGAAGGAAAATGACAACATGTGATAACTTCTTGTTTGGTGCTCACTGGCAACTATTTTGCTTGTCTTCATTCATCTAAGCCTATTTCTTTTCTTGTGCCTTTTCAAATTTTATTTGGTTATGTTGTTATTTATGAGAATAGCCTTTCCCATAGCAGGTCTGATCCTTCTATCCAACAATAGCCAGATTCAGAAGACAAAGTAGAAAACAGCCCTGGGGGAGAATCTTGGAATAATCTGGACACTTACCTTTTCACTGGGTGTCATCACTAGGCAATCAGTACTGGCATTGCTTACAACTTCTGCAACATTAAACTTCAGAAATATTCCTTTTGCACACAAAAGTGAACTATTATGTGAATGTCTTTAAAAGCATTTCTGAAAGTCACACTAAGTGAAATGTGCAGCCATCTAAAAATATCCGCAAGGCTGAACAGACCCTCAGTCAGACCCTCAAGCCCTGTTCTGATACCTACAATTATGTCTGAACTTGCAATAGCTGCACCAGCTCCATGCTGGCAGGAAATGTGTTTAACATCACAGTGTGCAGGTCGAAGCTCTATATGGGGCAGAATAGGAAAGATCCTAATAAAGACTTTGAAGCCAGAGGTCCTTGAGAACCTCCCAAGACGCACAGAGATGGCAGCACTCTTTGTTGATGCAAGTATCACCATTAGCACAGTTTCATTCTTTTCTGTTATTTGAAATTTAACATTGTGACAGACTCTGGAGCCTTGGCAAGGGAATGCATTCAGCTAATCTGCGCTGTCAGAGGAGAGGATTCTTCATGGCAGAAGAAATCTCCTGTGTGCTTTGAACACTGAATGAGCAGGAGAGTTTAGAAACTATCAGATCATACAGATTAATGGATCTGAATGCCAGAAGAGGATTCTCTCAAAATGTAGTTGGATTTGATCCCCCCCTGTAGGTTCCAGTATTGATTGATTGTTTCCAAAGGGGACATCCAGTCCTGTTGGAGATTTATACAGAAGGAAGCAGCACGCACATGGATCTTGTAATCATTGCTTCCTGTACAATCTGTTTGGCAAATATCCCTTTGCATAAAGGTATCTCTTTAAATAATTCCCACTATAAATATTTCAGTAAT
Organism: Todiramphus chloris collaris; assembly: GCA_025345505.1. NCBI lineage: Eukaryota > Metazoa > Chordata > Aves > Coraciiformes > Alcedinidae > Todiramphus > Todiramphus chloris. Next base: position 6,507,224 of record JANVCC010000038.1, read on the forward strand.
AGAAACAGTTATTGCAGGAAAAAAAAAATTGTCTATGATTAATTTTTCAAATCCACCCAAAAGTCAATAGATAAAAAAAGTATGCACAATTAATTGTTTAGTCACAAATCTTGTATTGAAAACTGGATGTGCCAAGGTGTAAGACCTTACACCTAGTGTAATCCCAACTTTGATAGACTGCTTCAGACAAGGATAAAATAGAATCATCGATCTTACTGAAGCATCACAGATTGATGATTACTACAGCTGAAATGCAGGACTAGACTGAACACAGCTTGGTCTGCTAAAGCAATGCCTGTTCTGAACCAAAATGTTTTATTAAGCAGGTCCAAAATAAGCAGGTGATTTTTGGAGGTAACTTCAGAAACATTGCAAACTGAGGTCAGGAAAAAAACTGCTTTCAATTTCTCTGGAACTGAGATTTAATCCCAAGTAATCAGTCAGTCTTGAGCTTCTCGCATATGACTCTTACAGTTGGGCGTTCTGTCTATAAACAATAACCAGTATAGATATATATTAAATGAAATCAAATAGATTTATCATAATATGAAATTTTGGAACATTACAGGGCTTTAATCTCTCTGACACATCTGAGCTGGCACCTTATTCTGTTTCTTCTTGAACAGATGGTGACATTACAGTCACCACAAACACTGAAGAAAAATTGCAAGAAAAAGAAAGAAATACTTTTACACACAGAATTTAGAGTTTGTGTGATGAAAACCATGGTCGATGCAGTCTAACACTCCATTTTGAATCCTGCCCATATTTAAAACCTAAATCCCAGGCAGAGTACACAGCTTCAAAGCCTAGTGATCCAAATACCAATGAGTTATTGGAAGCAGGTGAAAGTAAAAAAATCCCTAAAAAGCTTTGCTAACAGATTTAAGTTTTCATCATTTCCCTTCCTAATATTTACTGACTTTTAGAGTCCTCCTATGAGGAGAGATTAAAATAGCATCTGGATGAGATTAGAGCCAGGTCATTTTATTGTCCTGAAGTTTCTGCCACAAAAGGCACTGGAGCAAGAAAACCTTTCCAGAAAGAAAACACCATACCCCATGATCTGAAAGAAGAACCTTTATGGATTATAAATCTGGAAATTTGTCTAATGGATGCTTAAGTCCCTAAACTGTCGATGTAAAACATGGTACTCTGCCCCACACAACAGGGTGGGTTGTGTTCTGCCTGATCAAGAGGTCATTGCCCCCATATTTTCACCTACCACATGGATGATAGATGTCAATGTTGGGATAACTGGATGGCTTGTGAGAAACCATCAGACTCAGTAGTTTTCTATTCAGTCTATTAGATAACCTGAGATTGGTTCACTTAATGCATAGATTTGAAAATGAAATAGTTATAGGAGTTTTTCATAAGGTGTTTTGGTAAACATCATGGTGAACAAGAAAACACATATCAACCAGGATCAGGAAGACAGATGGAAGATCTAGGTGCACTTGCAATGCAATTTTAATCCCATGGTTGACTGTTGAAGCCTCTACTGAATGTTTTGGACTTGAACACATACCAACCTACAACTACCTATGTTGTCCTATCTAGTGAGAAAACACTCAGATTGGCAGCTACAGCTTAGCTGAGCTCTGAAGCTGAACAGATACTTGCTTTCATTTTTACCAACAGATAGTCCAATTTGATTTCTCTGTCAGAGTTGACATTACTGTCCCCAGCTACGCCTTGGCTGGGCAGGTGGACTTGGTTAGCTGTTACAACTAGAATACAGCCACTCTTGGGCACACAGTGAAATATTTTTACAGCTATTAGTTTTGAATGCTCTGTGGTACCGGTCAAAGGAAAGGGTTTCATATGTAAAGTCTACTATTATACAAAATAGCAGTTCTGCTCTGTACCTCATCAAGGCTGAAACTCACGGGTAAAATAATTGCAATGTCTTTCAGATCAAGAACCATTCAAAACAATAATGATAAGCATAATGGAAAACACATAATAGGGAAGTATTAGGGAATATAAGTAAATGAAATAAAATGCCTCTGGGATGGAAAGCAGTAAGAGTAAAACCGAGGTAAGCCATTATAGCACCAGATTACAATACACAGTTGATCAGGTGATGGCCAGAAAAAAGAAAAATGCTGTGTAAGACAAAGCCCTATTTATTACTGTTCCACAGCTAAAGCAGTGCTTTCACCCCCCAGTAACAGCTTAAAACAATCGCTAGCAGAGCTTTCTGCAGCTGGAAGGATTACTTAGCTCTTACACAATTCCTGTTACTCAAGTGTATTTCTGAGAGATGTGGTTCATAAACTTAAAAGTGATTGGTAGTATTTTGGGGATTGCTTTAATGTAAAATTCACTGCTAACATGATTACATTCTGATTATCTGCTAAAGGAAAGGCTGAGCTACCCAACAAAAAGTACAGTGTGCTTACGGTTCAGAGCTCCAAGGAAGGTTGTAGTAGCTATTGGACCTGGAAGGAATTAGATGCATTTACCAGCTCTGGAAAGTTTCCAGGCTTTATCACTGAAGGCTTTTGGAAACACTCCTAAGAGCATCTGGAACTTATAATAATATTATCCAAAGGTTTGTTGTAGTTCATGATCCTTGGGCAATTTCCAAAGAACCTGGGCAATTTCTCAGTTATTAGAAAGAAATGCAAAAGCCAGTGGCTGAAATTAATTTCCATTAAATTGCAGGATTAAAAATCTCAAGGAAGAGTCAAAGAAGTATGAACTTAGTACACAACAAAATTGAGAGGTTCACCTGTGAACTGCTATGACTGTGTTTCACACATACATGGTTCCATTAGAATAAAGTGGGCATCATCAAATCATATTCACCTGCCTCCTGTCCTGACACAGTGAATTTCTGTGGGGTGTTTCACATTCTACGTACAACAAACAACAGGAGAAAACCCTATCTAATAACACATTTTAAGAACTTGTATGCCATATCTTCAAATCAATAGAACTGCAGCGGCTCAACAGCCCTCAGGACACACTATGAAGCTATTATCACAAACCATGGGATCTTATTTCAGTTCCACTTGGACAGATAGCAATAATTTGTATTTTATGTTATAAAAATATACTATTTAACTGTGATTTTTAAGTCAGGGATGATTTAGACGGACAGGTGGACATGATAAATTGGTATAAATACCATGGTAGCTCACCTGATAGGAAAACTAGCCAGTAACCTCTGCTTAACACTGGTTTTCAATGTAGAAAAGGTTCAAGAGTAAAATGAAAAAAAAAAAAAAGAATATCAGACAGACTTTCATATTACCAAATACCCTGGATAACTGGTGATGGAAACTGAGATGGAAGGCAGGAGTATACTTAAGAGTCAGGTTTTCAAATGCTTTTGAGATGATATCCCTGATTTCCTAAAACCTCATTAGACATTATCTAGTAGGTACAGTCTGACCTGTACCTTAGTATCTACACAATAACCATTCTTTGCTAAGCTGCAGAGTATTGATGTAACGTACTGCTTTAAGTAATTATCTCTTGGCTGCACTTACAGGTAAGAGTTGTCCAAGGGTTATTCAGAGGGGTAGATGTAAACAGTTACCTACATAGAACCCAGAAATTTATATAGATATAAAATTAAAATTCCAGGAAATGCACCTAAGCTAGGTATGTGTTCCCTCCCTTAAATCTATGGTTCTGGTATTTCCCTGTGTAGGCAAGACTGAGAATTTCTGTCTTAATCCATCTGAATAATGTTTACATATGATAAAAATTCTCCTCCCAATTAACGTCTTAGAGATGTCACTCATACTGCCCCTTACTTTCCTAAATAAAGCAAGTTTAGAACTGAAAGAAACACTACCCTCTTCCTACAATTAGGAAAGCTGGCTCTGTGAACCTTGGTAAGCTCCAGGCACTGCTTTATACTGTCCATGACTTACCTGGAGAATGGGCTAAACAAGGACATAAGGTCTTTGAAGCATGATTAATTTACAGAGGCCTTCCCACTACAATACAAACTGCCATCCAGAAAGATAAGCACAAATCTTGATGTATTTTTTTGATACGAGAATGACTGCAGCAGTAGGAAGAGTGGCTATTTGAGCTACTATATGTATCAGTCTTGCCGACAGTAGAAAGGTCATAAGGCTGTACCTCTTCAAACCATTCTGCAGTAATAGGGCACTTTTTTTTTGCAGTACCAGATGATTTTGACCATGTAAGTTCCTTTGTACAGAGAGATTGGGAGGTGACACGTTTGCATCTCAGTTGCCTGGCCTCTGTTCAAATTCAGCTCACATGATGTTCTCCTTCTCTGTATTCAGTCCCAACACCCAAACCTGTCATGGTCTTGTCTTCCATTTTTCTTCACTGTCCCTGTGAGGTATAGTTGACAACTTGCTTATTCAAGCCTTGAGTAACATGGGAAAGCAATGAAATAACAGAAATTGTATCCTTTTTTGCTGCACAATGTCTGACTCAAATGTCTGGTTGGTAGATCTGCAGAAAACCTGCTAAACAATTCCCCTTCCTGCTCTCCGGTTCCAGACAGATTTCAGAAATGTTGTACCAAAGCATCCAATTTCTGCTCTTGTCCTACCTGCCACATCTCCACTCTACAGAAAGTCCTGAATATGTTGCTGCTGTAGAACTTCACTTTACTTCTCAGAGGCATTTTTCTGTTAGATCTCTGAGAGCTGTCAGAATTTATTGCTTTCTTGCCTGACATTTGCATGGGTCTTCCATCAAATATTGCCTTCCACAGCAATCCAGCTGTCCAGATAAGTGAAAATCTCATTTTTTCAGCTCTTTTCCTGCAAACATTACTCTTCCTTCTTTCTATATTCCTCCCACCTTCATCAGCTTTGATTTGGAGCTACATACACACAGTCTGTATACACAAAGACAAAAATGCTATAGAAACAACTGAAGAAATCTAGGTGTACTCGGAGTTAGACTAGGAAATGTAATGTCTACTTTACCATTGCTATTTTATGCAGCATTGTTAATGTCACCATTGGATCTGTGTCTTCTAGAAGATGGAAATGCTGAATTTCTTACATGTAGTATTGCCCCAGAAATGCCATCACTTAAGTTTCACAAGTAATACAAGACTGCAGCAAACCGGTGAACATGTAAGAACATTCAGTCGTTTTCTTTCTGAGTGACATTTTAACACTCACAACTTTAATGGAAGACAGTGCATCTGGCTCTGTTTTCTACCAAATGAATTGAATACTCTCTGTAAGGATGGATAATAAATACAGTGATAATGTTACCAGTATAAATTGATGAACTGTAAGTGATTGCCTTCATTCCCATTTATTTAGGAAACTTTGCTGTGTAGGTATAAACACTCAGTAATAAATTAAGGACTTTACAGATATATGTTCTAGCCTTCTTCCAGCTTTAACTCTATGGTAGCTTATCTGTTTCAGGTATCAGCTCTGATGTAAAGTTTCACAAGAATGAAGAATTTAAGAATTCAGATATTTGTCCAGATCCAGAGAGTCTCTACTTGCCTGGATGAAATAAGGTTGCTATGTCTGAACTTTATAAGCCATTCTCAACAACAGATAACCAGACCAACTAAACAGAAACAGCAAAATACTCAGAAGTGTCAAAGAAAGTATTTCCCATTGATCACAAAAGGACAATACTTACAAGTCTTATATACAGAATAGTCCTAATTTCATTTTTGGGTTTGATATTAAATTCTATTAAGCCTGTTGATGAGTCCCTGAACTTTCCTTTACCCTTCATTCCCCATGGAATCCAAACTATGAAAGACCTTACGAATGTCAGCTGACTCAGGAAAGATCAGACAGAAGGGTACCAGGCTCCTTACATTGGTTCACTGAAGAGGAAACACCAGCTTTGCAGACAGAGGTGTGAAACAAGATAGGCTTGGTGCCTTTTAGACACTTCCCAACTGCTGTTTTGTCCTACTCAAGTGATCATGAAAAATAACTTCAATGGAAATTTTAAGCTTCTCTACATTACAGTGAGCATCGTGACTTTCCCTCTGTTGTTGGTTATATTTTGTCTGAAAGTTTGACTTCTTATTTGTATTTTTCATAACAATTAGGAACACTGAGTGCAAGCTGAAACACAGGAAGTTCCACCTCAACATGAGGAAAAATTTCTTTACTGTGAGAATGACAGAGCACTGGAACAGACCTTCCTGGATCTGTTCCTGTGTTGGGTGTTCCTGTGCTGGCAGGGAGGTTGGACTAGATGATCTCCAGAGGTTCCTTCCAACCCAAACCATGCTATGATTCCATGATTCTAAGCATAAAATGAAAATTCACAAATATATCTTTCCTATAATGGATTTGAGGATACGATTTTTGTGATGTTAAGGGCTTTCATATATACTTTAATGCTTTTTATTTTCAGGTGGTCAGCTCCTCATTTCTGGTTTCTCTCCCCTTTTCTAATCATTATGCAGATGCCTTTGCAGCTTCCACGTGCACTCCTCCTGGCTAACTACTCCTCTAATCCTTTTGACAGCTAAGTACTTCTACTCCTGCAGACTTCACATTCATGTGTGTGATAAGTTTCCAAAATCCTGAGGTTCATAATGTCCATAGGTTAACAACCAAAGATAGGCCCTTCAAATGGAGAGAGGAATGCAGGAAATTGGTAACACCACGTGAATTATTCTAGAGTAGTCCACCAGTATTTACAAAGATGTACAACAACTAAATATGCCATTGTGGCCTTCTAAGTGTCACAGAGGTCTATGTGTGCTCAAATCAATGCCAGACATATTACTGGAGTCAGCTGGAAAAGCATTAGACCTTAACAATTGTACAGAAACTACCAGTAACCCAGTTCAGCTCCTAAGTTAGGATGCTCTTTTCAAGTCTTTAGTTAAAGCTGAAATGTTTTTGCATTTGACTTTGCACCTGAGTCTGGAATATTTTATTACTGATGAGTCATTCCAATGCATTTCTCTGAAATGCCTCAGGACAGTCTTTGAATGGCTGATAAGAAGTTAATTCCTATGCATTTGGTGGCAGAAAAAAAAGCAAACTGGCATGGACCATGTTGATCTTATTTGTCATGTCCTAGTGAAATGACAATTCTCAAAGACATAGACTTCACATTCCTTACTTAAATGTCTATGCCGTATTGGAGATAAAGGAGGAGAACCACCTTAGTAAAATATACCTTTGAAGATCTTATATTCATAGTCCATTGCTTACTAATTCCATGTAGAATACCTGGAGGAGGCTGGAACTGAGCAGGTAAGACAAGTACAAAGAGATAGATACTATTGGAAGTGGGAGAGAAGGAAAGAGGTTATAGAAATGCTATAAGCTGTTTTCACATTGGGGGGGCGGGGGGGGGGGGGGGGGGGGGGGGGAGGGAGGAAAGAGGAAATTCTAAGCTAGGCTTACAACAAACCTAAGTGGTGCTTCCTGCAACAGGCATGTGGTCTGTGAAACCTTTTGTCAAAGAGTATTGAGGATGCTAGTGTGGAGTGGTTTGAGGGAAGACAAAAGCTGATGGAATCAAAATCCCTTGAGGTTTCCTAAAAACTTAGTACTCATACCGAGAATGCCTGGAGTCTGGCAAGAGTTTAGAGTGTCGAATCTTATACATGCCCCTTATTCTACTCCTCCCCAGGTAACAGTTTTTGACAACTGTCAGGGACAAGATATTGGCCTAGATTGACCTTTAGTTTCACTCACAACTCATTCTTATGGCAAAATGTAAAGGATACAGCCCCAAAGGAAACTGGTAAAAAGTATGCCAAGATATAGGTGGGAAGGAAAAAGTCACAATTCTTCTTTCCTTCTGCTTAAAGAGGGTATAAATAGGTAAGTTGGAGTGAGTGCATCTATGTGGCAGATGCATACGCAACGGATGTCAGCAATACACGCACCTACCTCACTCAACAGAACGTGCAGTGGAGGCTGGGGCAGCTGCTTCTGAAAGAAGTGATATTTTAGAAGCTGCTAAGTGTTTCCACTAACAAATGGCAAGCTGTCTCAGTGAAACACATCTGCGGCTTGCTCCTGGTGAAATTTCACTGTGCTTACATTGAAAAGTTGCCTTTGCTTGCAATAGGAGCAGCATTTGCTTGTAGAAAAAATTTGTGGATTCTTTGCAAATATCTCTAGCTTTGCATGCAAATACTAACAAAAGCAAAAGCGGGTCATCTTGCTTGGTTCAAATCCAGTAAGTGAGGGAGTGCATTTTGAAACCAGCAAGAAAGAAGCTGAGGACTGAAAAATCAAAAGAAGAATTTTTTGCAAACAGTGTAAGAAACCCAGTCTGAAAATACCCATAAAGCACAGGGCATAACAAACTAAATACGAGCTATAAATACATAATAATATAAATACAAGCATATTTGATTTTGAGGTTTTCAGATACAAACCTTGAACTTCCTCTCCTCCGTCTATTACAGTTTGTTTGTTTTGCATAATAAAATTACTTCAGTTTGTCCCTTAAAACATACTGCAATTTCTTTCCTCAAAAAAGCCCACATTTCAGCTCAATGACATTAACTCTGTGAAGACACATGGCTTATTTCAGACGGTAGGTGTTCTGATCTACACCAACTAATTAGAGCATTTTCTCCAGCTCGTTCCTTTTTTCTCATTACTGGTGACCAGAGACAACCGCTGAGACATGATTACTGCAGAACTCTCTGTTAGTGTATGTATTATTTTCTCAGAAATAAATCGGCAAATACTACCAGAGTAAGGGCTTAGGAAAACAGCCCCTGGCAGAAAACTGCACCCACAAGTCACCCTATGGCCACACAAACTGCTCTCTGCCAGAAACAACTTCAGAAAGAAATGCTGTTGGGTGAAAGGAACATAGAAAGAAATAAAGTCTGAGCAGGGTGATGTGAGATTTTATTCATGAAGGCATTCACAAAATGATCAGAGAGCTGGAACACCTCCTGTGAGGACAGGCTGAGAGAGTTGGGGTTGCTCAGCCTGGAGAAGGCTCCAGGGAAATGTTATTGCAGCCTTCCAGTACTCAGAGAGTACTGAAAAAAGTTGGGGACAAGCAGTTCAATAGCGCCTGTTGCGATAGGACGAATGGTAATAGTTTTAAACTAAAAAAGGTTAAATTGAGACTAGAAGTAAGGAAGAAACTTCTTATGATGAATGTGACACACTGGCCCAGGTTGCCCAGAGAGGTGGTGGAAGCACCATCCCTGGAAACATTCCAGGTCAGGTCGGATGGGGCTCTGGGCAACCTGCTCTAGTTGAAGATGTCCCTGCGCACTGCAAGGGAGTTGGACTAGATGACCTTTAAAGGTCCCTTCCAACACCAACCATCCTATCATTCTGTGACTTCTCAGTGTGGACTGCAGGTTGTTGCAGCTGTTGGGTATGTCAACAAGTGCTTTGAGGCATGTTTTATCTTCAGGAAAGCTGAACAGCTTCATACAGAGAGTTCTTGAGTTCATTAAGTTAGTGTTAGTTGAAAATTAGTCTATTTATTTAGGGCCATCCCTCAGCACCATACTCTAAGAGTGATATTTTGCCCTCAAAGCAACAGCTTGCTTCATCTCTAAGTTGTTCATTGCTGTGCAAAGAACCACCAATAATTACATAAGAAACAAGGAAAAGCAAGGCATAAGCTCTTCACCGAGTTTAGATGTTGCCATCAACACTAATGGTATAGCATTTTCATATTTGTGGTGCTTTTCTACATATCTGTATGTTATGACTTTTTTTTTATTGTGTGGTTGCATGAAGTCCTAAAAACCTGAATTAAGTTGTCATAGCATCACAAGCTTACGGGACTGAATGTCCCATGGAGTCAGCTGATATGTCAGCACATTATAAAGACAGAATAAGATTAATGTGAAGGAAGTGCAGAGAGCTATTCACAATATTGGCACCATCATGCCCCTAAGAACTGTAAAGGTTGCTCTAGCTGTTCAAACAGGGTTGCTTGACTATATGTTTCCAACAAATAGAGGGTTGCTTTGCTGAAGAGTGTTAATAAGACATGCCAGATCTTAACAGAGTCAGTCAATATGACATATCCTGTAGTCTGAAAAAAATGGTCAGGGCAGAATTTAGCTTCAAAGAGCAACTTCACCACCCAGAACAGGCTCCAGTAATTATAAAATCCATCATGCTGCGCAAGCACACTCAACAAAGAGTATTTTAATTTCCACAGTCCTTCAAAATCCCATTTGTTTCTACTTCCAGAGAGCAGTGGGGCTTAAAAAGCATAAGTTTTCAAAAGTGACAGATTTAAATCCAAACCAAAATAACAACAACAGGAAAAAAGGAAAACATCACACCAGGTTTATGAGGGAGAAAATCAAATGGCATTTTTACATGCAAATGATGAATATCTGGGGGAAAGAATTCAGTATGACAAATGTGCTCTGTTTCCTCTCTGCTATTAAACGAGCTCCTGTGATGCATTTGCCTATACTCACCTTACATTTCCATAAGAAACTGCACAAGCTTTCCCATGAAAATTTGCTGCAGCTGTATAGGGGACACAGAGCACAAGGATATGACTGGTTGAGCATCAATTGAAAGTAACTGATGGATCTTTTTCCTACCAAGGAAGGCAGCTGAAAAGAAGAAAGATTCTTCTAGGATTTTTTTGTGGGATTGTTTGTTTTGGTTTGGGTTTTTTTTTCCACTTTTAACATTTCATTACTGCTACCAGTATTTTTTATTATTTTTTAGGAAGAACAGAGTCTATTGCAGTCACACACTGATTTCATGACTCAGTAGTTTCCCATGGTGCCACCAGCAAAGAAATCTTTAGCTTGGTCTCACTGTGTCTTTCAGGGTTAAAAAAAATGTACATTCTTCAAGAATCCCACCCCCCAAAGAGTTTAGTTTCTATCATCAGTAGCTAAAGCTATTTTCAGCAGTATACACTATCCCTTCGGCAGGGGCTTCTCCAACAGTTCTCTAGCACAGAGACCTTCATAGTTGCACCTTGTGATCTGTCCTTGTTTAAATCATTGTACTTAAAAAATAAACAAATTGGGAAAAGAGGTAACTGATTACTTTCTGAACTTTAACACTTGAAAGCTAACATCCAAAGTCACCATCTTGCAAAGAATTTTCACTACTGACAGCTAAGGTTTTGCCAGCAAAGACTGTAACAGTAAACCAAAGTCACTGAACCTGACTTTCAGAAGGAGAGACAACATGAAAATTAAATAAATTAATCATAAATATTCCTCTTGAAAGGACACTAAAAGTTCAAGATGGTACTAGAAGTAAAGGGTTAGATTTCTGAGGGAGAAATGTTACAATTGTTGTGTGTCTGTGTGCCTTAATTTGAAGAAAACCTTTCCCGCTACTGTAGTAGGTTTCTTGATTAGGAAGAAAAAAAAAAAAAAAAAGGAAGAAACAAATAATGACAGCCAATTTCCAGTGCTTTTAGGCTATTTCATATCAAACAGTGTGATGAATGTAGCAATATCACTTTTGGCTATAGCACAGAAAATATTATTCTCTATAGACGCTGCAGCATAAAACAAAAATGCTTTTATTACCAGTAGCAATGATGTGACATGCCTGATAAATGCCACTTTAAGACTCCTTTGGGTCCCAGCATCCCTTCACACTTATTATCAAGTTACTAATAGATTCTGTAGGTTTGACTGGCCATCATTTAGGAGTGTCATTTACTCTAAAATGACAGAAAAGTAAAATGTTCTAAAACGTTCAATTTTTCTCTTTTTCCCTGACTGACTAATGAGTAAGAATAATAACTTTTATTCATGTTGTCTAGGTGATGAAATGGCCATTGTAGAATGATGAATATCAAGAAAAGATGTTTTCATTTAACATAGGCAGGGGAAAAAACCCCATGAACCTTTAAGTCTTAAAAATATGAAAGAGAGAAGGCATCTATTTAAGTATTCACATCTCTTGTGTGACAACTGAGTCTGTTTCCCTTTGCTATTAGTTTTTCCTCGGATGCATAGAAGCATTGATAACAACAGGGTCAGATATGTTACAGATTAAATTCTTATTTGCAAGATGATACTGCTGAAAGGGCCTCCCTAAGATTAACACCCCTTCAATCTAGGTAGCGTATAGACATACCATAAAGGTTAATTCCCATGTCAGAGTGTAGAAGTTACATAAATCAAACAGGCAGATGATTAGAGCAGAGAGAGATGCACAGAAAAAGAAAACTGTCGTACAGCAAATTTACAGCAGAACTCACAATGTATTATATTTAGATTAGAGATGATACTTAGGTTGCAAACAGCTTGGAAGGGTCTCTGCCTTTGCAAATCATAACTATAATACCCAGCAGAACACAATCATCAACCACAGATGGTTTCTACAGTATACTACAGTATCAGCAGCAGTAAGAATATAAAATATATCTTTCTGCAAATTTAATTCATTGGAGCTGTGTGCCTAATTATCTTAAGTCACTTGAAAAAAATAAGTTTCTGTCTGTATTAGAAGATTTGACTTTACCATGAGAAAGATACAATAAGTAATTTTGTATTAGCTAACTCAACGTAATTGCTCATCTGACCCTCAGCTCCTGATGCTCAATCCTTGTAGTTCAGTCTGGACAGCAGTGGGGGCCACTGGGATTTATCTCTTCTGGAAAGATCAAAACATTAAATAGTAATCTTTCTTTTCAAGCGAATAGTTTTTGTATTTTTCCTTATCTGGGGAAAAAACCCAAACATTTATTTCAACAAAACTGTTGATCAAGTGCAGATTTTTTAAAGATTTTTCTTTAAAATGTCTCTTTACCTAAGATAGTTTTGCCTGCTCAGTCCAGTGAGTTTATTTGTGGCTCAAAGGCACAAAGCAACATGAGATTAACAGTGTGTCTGTATAAACACAGTATCAAGTAAGTATATTGTAATGTTATTGAAAGTGAAGTGTCACTTTAGAATTTATATGTCAGCAATTCCAGTAACGTCAGTGAACATACTACTGATTTGCATGAATTATGTACTGATACAGTTTCATTGACTTCAGTATTCATTTTCATCTAGATGAGTCCAGCCATCTCAGATCTTTAGCTTTTCAGTTCTACAGGGAGATTGAAATGCTACTGGAGTGCCCAGTCATGCCAAAAAGGTGAGCTAGATCTGAGCAAGCATCTTAGAATCATAGAATTGTCAGGGTTGGAAGGGACCTTAAAGATCACCCAGTTCCAACCCCCCTGCTGTGGGCAGGGACACCTCCCACTAGAACAGGTTGCTCAGAGCCTCATCCAGCTCAGCCTTAAAAACTTCCAAGGATGGGGCTTCCGCCACCTATCTGGACAACCTGTTCCAGTGTCTCACCACCCTCATGGTAAAGAACTTCTTCCTAATGTCTAATCTAAATCTACCTACTTCTAGTTTTGATCCATTCCTTCCAGTCCTACCACTACCCGACAATCTTTAGTTGCTTTTCTTGAGATGAAGAACATTTCTTCATAAAAAGAGCCTGAAGAACAAAGAGCTTTGTGGGGTAGAGGATGAACAGCCACCACCCCAGGTGACCCACCATGAAGAGAAAACTAGAGACTGTGGGAGATAAAACCCTAAGAGGACTCCCATTGCTATTGTGCTTCTTATTCTTACAGACAGAATTTGAAATGTCAGCTGAGGTCACAACAGTCTCCTTAACAAAGAGGAGAAAAACTCACACTCTGTGATCAGAAAGATCACAAAAAGCTGCTCTGGCTGTATTGAAGGCTGTGTAATGTAAACTCTATCAAATAAACACTCCCAGATATTTTCCTACTCTCTGATTACTGCACTAGAAATGCTCAATAATGTTCAGCTAATGTACGAAAACAGCATATGTCAGTCCAGCACTTCCTTCAAACTGTTCTATTTTCAGTTCCTGTTTTGTTCAATTAACACTGCTGTAGCTGACTCACTCTCATTACATCTGATCTGCTTGGGAAGAACAGAAGGAGTTTTCCTTAACACTGAAAACCTATAGTTAAGGAACTTTATAGCAGTGACATGCAGGTGAAAGTCAGAAAGATCTGAGGTCTGGTATTCAAAGGTCCTTCTCAAAATGGTAGCAAAAGGACATACCCTAGGACTGGTATTAAGGCTAAGAAAAGTGTGGCTCTCTTCTTCCAGCCAGAAAAGAACAGAGACAAAACTCACTTTTCTACCCGATGTCTTTAGTGATCAATGTTGTATGTTACCACCGATAAGAGTGATAAAATTACCTTTTTCTTAAGATTCTTGTGTGCATTTCCTCCATGTTCTTTTTCCTCTGTGTATTAACAGGAATGTAACTATTTAACCGAAGCCGACAGCAGAACATACTTTAGCCTTAGCCAAATAATCAGACAAATCCCAGCATGGAAAGCTTAGGGAGAAAGGGCTGTGCTATAGCTGGGAGAGGTGGTCTCACACAGACAAACATCTATATCATTTACCTATTTCAAACCCCTATATCTCTTCATGCCACAAATAAGCCCCTGGTGATGACAATTAGTGTTATTTCACAGTGATGCTGATCATGCTAAGTACCACCCAGCACAGCTGTGGGCCCCGTGGAAAAGACTGTCTGATCTAATTTCACACACCATATTCTGAAATGAAAAAATACGTAGGTGGGATGGACAGAGGAGAGCTTCCAGCACCCCCATGGCTATGGAGCAAAGCTTGCTGTTTGAGCACTGACAGGTAAAAAGCTACTGGTGGTGACTAGGTAGCATGTTGAAGCAAAATGTGAGAGGGTCAGGGCCCAGCATGTGGGTGTTTGCCAGCTGTCTGGGCAGTGGAGAAGACAGAAGTGTTGCCAGTAGGATGTTCCGGAGGGACTGTGGAAGTCCTTTGTAAGCAAGAAGTTGGCTGGTCCTGAATGGCAACTGCTCTACCGGCGGTGTGGCTTGTGAGCCAGCTGGGAAAGAATGTGTGCAGGCTGAGGGATGAAGAATAAATGGTAGGGACCAGGTCAGGGATGGAAAGGTGAGTGTTGTGAGCCAGTCAGAGCAGGTAACCAAAGCCATATGGAGGGCAAGATTCAAAGGCTGTGCGGTGGCAGGACTATTTTCCTACTGGAAACAAAAGAAAAGTTAAATGTCCAGGACTATGACAACTTCATTGAGAAGGGGACCCAACAGTACACTGATTCAAAAAAACTATTTAAGCATCTAATTAGAGTTTCTCTCTTAAATGAAAATACTAATGAACTTGGCTGAATCAGACTCCAACAAAGTGAGAGAAATGCAACTGGACTTCAAATACGGTTCAGATAAGCTCTGAGAATCAACAAACAGCACATTCATCCCAGGCTCCCTGGTGGACTGTGTGCTAGAAATAATTTGTAAAATTATTTTTTTTTAGTCCTAAAGACAAATTCATTTTACACAAACCTAGAAGACTCTGTTGCTACTAAATCATCATCAGAAACATCAACGAAAGGTCATTTTGTCAGTGTTCTCATTTTATATTGCTAGACCCAAATATCCCTGTGCTTGCCTGGATCTCTCTGCCTGAGGCACTCTCTTCCCTTGTTGCTCAGGTGAAGGTGGCTGCTATGTGGATACAGTTTAGAATGTGTTTTGAAATTATTCTCAAAATAAAAATTGGGTTCTGTAAGCTGTAATAGGCAAGTATAAATAAGGAATATGTCTCCAGTATAAATACAGTTAAGTATAATACACAGCCCTAATGTAGAATAAGAAACATCTCTGAATAGAGGCAAGAAGGTAAGACATTATGGTTAAAATAAAAGCTAGCATTAATGAGCATTTCTAAGATGGATTTGTACTAGCATTACCCTGAAAAGATTTTAGAAACAGGTGTATTAAAAATGTTCATTTGAAATTATTACGAATTTTTGTCTGAGGAGCAAGTTGTCTTAAAGGTTCCATTTTCTAACATAGAACTGTTTTCACTTTATGAAATACTTTGCATTATATTTTAATTAAAGTTATAATTACAGAACTAAATATAATTAGCTTCTTTCTTCAAAAGAAATTGGAAGTGAACTTACTTTATTAAATTTTCAATTTGTTTCCTGCAGTGTTACATAGTTTATTCTAATTAATTGAATGAGATCTCATAAATATTTTATCAACACAGGGATGTGATTAACAGCTCGAGTTTTGTGTGGTTTTCTTTTTTCTTTCCAGCTTTCTTCTCTGCATTACCATTCCCCCAGTTTTCATGAGCACTCTCCTGCCTTCGGTGACAGCCTAAATATGGTAGCCCTGCCTGAGCACCCCCTCTTCCACAGTAAAATGTTGTATTTTAGCCGTCTTGGCCATAGGAAACCATTTTTAACTCCTCTTTGGGAATGTCCGTTATCTAAGGGAGCCCACATATAACACAGACCATGGAAATGACACTCATTTCTTGTGTGATTTATGATTTCCACACTGAATAGCTTCCTGCAGAATCTTCTCTGCTTTCAGTGTGTGTGCGCAGCATATTTCTTTATTCTCAGACCAGATAAAGCAGAAAGGAGTAAAATGGACTGTAACCCCCCATTAGCACACCCTAGTCTAGAGACTACAAAATGGAGCAGAAGGTACATGTCACACAGCTCCCTAGACCTCATTGGGTTGCCAAAGGCTCAATTTTCATGTGGCATCAGTGAGACTTCAAGTTGTGGGTGCTGAATGGAGCCACTGTGGTTTGAGCCTTTGGCTTGACCTGTTCAGCCTCCCATTTGCCATGTGGACATTCAGCACAGCAGAAACATCAGCACAGTGTTCTCAGGCCCTGCTTACAAGATCAAGAGCTAGCATCAGGGGGAAAACACGCCCAGGGCTTCACAGCCTCACAAGGAAAAGATACAATCCCTGCTTCAAAGCACGTCAAAGCAAATAAAAAGGGAAGGAGGACATGGAGGTGAAGCGACCTTCCTGTAATTACATACTGCATCAGGACAAACACGAGAAGTTGCTCTCCTAATCCCCAGTCTGATGTGGCCTCCCTCCCCACCACTACTGAAATTGGATGATTACATTTTACGTCGGAAATGCTGCTCTGCGCCACAGTGTTGGGTAGATAAACTTATCAGTATGGATAGCTAAGCAAAAAAAAAAAAAGCAAGTTGATCATATCAAATAGAAAAAGGTGTAAGTACCACTGTATGCAAACTGAATAATCAGAAAGTAAGAAGATAATCATGATGGCTGTGTATCAAATTGAATCTCCACCTGTCCCTAGTTTAGAAGGGACTGGTGTCAGAGAGCAACACTGTGCTCTTTGAATATATTCCAGAGTAATTTAATTAAGCACTGCTTCAATAATATCAATGGGAAGATTCAGCCTTCACCATGACCTTTACCATCCAGCAATATCAAAGAGATGGGATAAACTGAACAAAAATGAAATCCATATATATATTTTATCTATCCATTTAGCTCAGGCAGGCATCGTGTCACTTGCCCATCTTGTATTGTTGACAGCAACAGGCTGAGTATCTTTTAATATCTAAAGAACAAATTGTTTTCTTGCAAGCATACTTCAAAAGTCCCAGTGACGCTAGCTGGAAGTGTACACATTTCTCCCTGGGAAGAAAAAAACAAATCCCCTAATTGTTTTTCCTGTTCATGCATTCCTTTACTATTTATTCCTTAATTTAGGGCAAAATATGGAAATGGAAAAGTGAATCAGATTTATTTCTCATCCTATATGCTGTACAAAACTGGGTAGTCTCCATCTGCATGCACAGTAATGCTTCTTTTGAATGGTGAAATATATCAGTGGAAATCATGTTGACAAGAACCTTGCACTGATGATTCAGTGATCCTGTTGCACTGCTAATGCTGTTTTTTCCAAAGTCTAAAACTATTTTCTGATCAATGCAAATTTTGATTGATAGATGGAAGTTATCCCTGATGTTGTTAACAGGCATTTCTTGTAGAGGCTGGAGCTGTGAATGTTGATGCCAGATCTGGATTTGACCTGAGAGTTGCTCTATATTTATATCTTAAGCTTTATTGTGCTTGGGTCTTCATCCTCTCTTAATTTATTTTACTTGTCTGAAATCAAGTAGATTGTTACTTGCACAGCTGCAAAGGCAATAATAACAGTAAACGGAATTTTTATGTGGAGAAGGTCCACATTTCTCAGCTCCTAATACACCAAGAAAGATGAAAAGGCCAGAAAACTTGTTCTGCTGTTAAAATGACAAGATTATGGATATTTTCTAAAGTTATTACAAGAGAGGACTGGGATTCACATGTAATATTTAAAGCACATCCAACATACTTTAGGCACTGCATTATTAATGTCGAATGAAGTATACTCTGCAAGTATTTATTTACAACTCTCCAGTGTTAAAGCTCTGAGTGGGGATCCCTTCCCTTGGCTGTATATCCCACTGTGGCAAACATCTTGCTCCTTCTCAGGGTAATGCAACCTCCCATGTTTTCTAGTTCAGACTTTCTGATCTTTCATTCTTTGCGTTCTCTCCTGGTCAGAGCTACATTTTATATAGTTAGTCAAGAGGGAAATCTGTGTAATACCAGCATCAGCAAAGTCAGCTGGGCAATCACTTACGGTACGATCACTTTACCTAGTTAATGGTAATTTATCCCCTTCTCTTGTTTTAGTTTTCACAGCCACAGTCTTTTATCTTGTAACATAACTTCAGATACTTTTCCTGTTACCAGATACTTTATTGCCTGCTGCAGATTTTTTTCTCAACATATGGAGAAAACAGTCTTCACACTTTTCTTTCCGTTCCACATCCTTGACATAACGGGTGGTTTAAACAGTTTGCATATGTATACACAATGGAAAGGGGAATCTGTGCTGACAGAGGGATGGCTGCTTTAAGCATTTTGTTGAAACAAATTTTAAAGAAGGTTCTACTTTTTTTTCTTTTTTAAAGTTTGGAGGTGATTTGAAACCAAGATAGCATTAACTTCTTTGTGAAGTTAACTCACAACCACTGGAAATTCCTCAATCATTCTGTTCTTGCATTTCATCCACAGATGAAAGAAAACACAACTGAGATCACCGTGCCAGGCACAGGACAGGGAGGTGCTCAGATTCCTCCACAGCAGAGGCTCCCAGCATTGTACCATCCCTTTACACGCTCACGGCAGAGGGAGACAGAAACTCTATGGACTTACAAAAACATACTGGAAAGAAAACTACTGGTACACACATTCAGGAAGCTGGGAAGCTGACACAGGGCACACTTACATCGACTCTGCTGCATCCTAAAAAGACATTAAATTATAAGATGGAGAATAACTCATGTGATACTTCTTGGTGCCTATTTGCCCAAAATAGTTTCTATTTCTTGTCTCCTTTTTCTCTGCAGCAAATTTCTTGAAGACAGAAATACTATGAGCTGGGCTATGCCAAGTTGGCTTATTCTGATAATCAGGAGTTCTTGGAACAACTGCAAGGGCTTTGAAGAAAGATGAATGAAAACCATCTCTGAATCTTTTAAGGTTGTGACCACTTCTGTAAGGGAGGACAAATGAGTAGACATTTTGATGTTGGAACTTAGGTCGGTATCGTTTTTCACTCTTGCTGTAACAAAACCACAATCTGGATTATTCAGCTTCTCTGGTTTTGTCACAGTATTTGCGTGGCATATGTACCACAGTATCGTGATCAGCAGGTAGCATCTGTCTTGAGTTTTGTTCTATTTAATTTGATAAAAATGGAGCTCATGCAAAGACAACTAATTGGGGAGCTGAATACACAACCTACCACCCACCATGTGTCATTACTGGAAATAACTCCACAAAGAAACCACATTTGGAGTTGAAAACATAAACCAGCTTTAACTGCTGATAGCATTCTTTGTTGCATTATTGCTCAGAGATTTGGGATGCTTTTCAGGACACACACACATACCACACTCCCCCCGTGGAGAAGAAATTGGACCTAAAGGCATTCTGAGTAAGGGAACTCTGAAATCCCATAGCTGCCATAGTGCAGGCTTTACGCTGACTTCAGGAGTGGGACAGCCTGTCAGAAAGCCCTGGGAAGAGCACAGATACCTTCCCTTTATAACACTTGGTGCTATGACACCAAATATGATTACTGGATCAAAAAATTTAGAAGATGTTGCCACATGGCCTGAAAATACTTGGGGCACAAACATTAATGAGCACAACAATTCCCTTGCTAGGACTTCATGGGACAAAAGAGAGATGTGTCACTGAGACTGAGACAGGCACAGGAAAATAAAGACATAAAGGACCTGGTGGCTACAGTGTCACCTCTCTTTAACTTCCTGAAGAATGACAGAGGAAGAGCCTTATGGTTGTTAGAAAAACTCACTGCCCCAAGCCAACTTCCTTTGAAACTGCTGAAAAAAGTGGTAGTCACCCTTGTCCTCTCTCCTTGGCTATGACAGACACCCCTCTCAGACATCTGTAGAGCACTGCATGACTTGGCAGTTTTCACCACAAGGAAATACCAGGTCTTTACAGTACTCCTGAGAGAAGCAAAGGAAAAAAATAAGTCCATATCTGGCTTTTCCATAAACCATCTGCACAAGGGCCTATCTACCTGCATCTATGTCACCTCCAGTGTGATGCTCATTGCACTCATTTAGGGCATAGCAGCTGAGGTAGACAGACTACCAGGAGCATTTATCCTACCATAGTCAGCATGTCAATACATACACCCATGCCTTCAAACCAGCTGCCAGAACTAGCCATTGCTCTGTGCACCAATCCCAACTTTGAGAGCATCCCTTACCCATGACACCCTGAAGTCCTACCTCATAGCTGTAATTAGGTCAGATTCCAGTTCATTCTCTTTTGCCCATATTGATTCATCCTGGCATCTCCACAAAGTTTTAAGGAAACTCTCAGTGTGGTATTCCCCTTTGCTTGTGTTTTTAAATGGCATCTGTGTGGCAGTCTCAGATAGATGCTTTATTTTATTGCCACCTGGAGAATCCCACAGCACTTCTCCCCTTCCTGATTTACATATAACAGTATGGAATAAGTGGAAACATGAAGTTTTTATTTTAGAGGCACTATCACTAAAATGTCTTAGAAGCTTCCAGAAGAACAGGATGTCATCTATTTGTTTTGGTCTTATCATTTTACAGTTACAGAGATATAAGCTATGGTTGAAGCTGCTGCAAAAGGATATATCCTTTTCTCTGCAGAGATTTGTATCACAGAGGACCAGCCCCCATGGCCTTTAGTATTTTGAATCATCGCTGATATATTGCTGAAGATCTGGACACCCAAAATAACTAGAATCACTCAAGTAAGGACATTCAATCTTTAGCGAATTATGTCCCTCTATTGCCCGCTCAGATCTCTGTGTTTAGACACTGCTTAGATGTCATATCAATTTTAATAAAGAACTTCCTGAAAACTCAAAAGGTCTACATCTTTTTTCACCATTTTCACCATTTTTCACCAGCTACTGAAAGAGGCTAGTTAAGCAGGATTTTCCTTTCTTCCCATTACTTAGATATTTGCTCCCATTATTTTGTCTCTCACTAGTTTCCATAACTCCTAACATATCTTGTTCATTTACTGCAATTAGAATTCAACGTGAGTCTCTCACTGTAACTTTTAAGCTGTTGCAGAAGCTCAAATTCTTTCCCAAAATCTTTCTTTTCCTCCAATTAACTATGGCATATTTACTACTTATTTTCAAACATTAAATGCTTCAGTTCAAAAGTGCACTGAGCAAATAAGTAATGTGCAAGGCTTGTTCAAGGCTTTTAGCATCACTCAAAGGAAATCCTAAGAACTTGTGACACACTATTTTTCAGGAGGAAGAAAACCAGACAATTGTTGATAATGTAAATCAAACTACTTTGTAGATTTCTGAACACCACAATTCTAATTTTGTAGTCATAATTTTCACTTTACAATGTACTTTCCAGAAGCCAAAATGAAAATTTTAAGAGTTTTGAATATATGTGGGTGTGAAAATGTTATCAAGAGAAACATGACTTTTTTACTGATTTCTAGATGATATACTCACATTTCAAAGAGCTGGATTTTTCCATCACCTTGCTTTCACCAAGCAGCTGAAAGCACAAAATGAAAAGAAATGGGACACTATAGCTCTGTGATCAAGTAAATGATGTGGAAATATGCGACTTCCTAAATGAACATGATTATTTTGCAATTAGTTGGAGCTAGGTAGAGAAGAAAGCGGATGTTCATCATGGTGACCACTGTGAAAAGCCAGTGTGACCAACAGCCTTCAACACTCTGTGGGAAAGTGCTTCCAGTACCTTCTAATGTCTTTTTGTTTGGTTATGTTCAGAAACTTTCTGATGTAATATTTTTTTATTGGCAAATGTCAGTTATGCAATCTGAAACAGTTCACAAGAAGGGGTTAGTTTCAGTATATTTCCCTCCACACATTTCTGACTCACACAAAACACCGAAATTAGCAAACATCTTGTTTGCCAAGAAGTCTCATTTCCTGGTCTAATAGACTGTCAGTATTTTCAAAATGACTGAAATGAGGATCTTAAGTGATACAGCACGAAACACTCAGTCACTTTGGATTTTTCCACTTCTAATTTCATCCTACTTCAACATTATTATTTCTAAAATGTTACAAACTGCCTCAGACTAGGAAGCCCATATCCTACCCGGGTGCTGTATCAGGGACTCCTGCCTCCAGCCAGGTGTTCCTGCAGAGAGAGACATCTCTGCTTTTGCAATGCACTCTCATCTAGAACTGAATATGAATTGCTTGATCTTTTCTTTTCCTTCCACATTGGAACCTGTTGGTTATTTAGCACTGGTCATTCAGGTTCTTTTGGGCACTTTTTACCCACGTGGGTATGTATAGTTCAGGGAAGAAAGTTAGTTGAGAAATGTTGGATTCTGCCCAGGATATAATGTATATAACTATTATGGATTTGGATATAACTTTGATATCAAAAAAGGGAAGGAATGAACAGCAAGTGACTGTACAAACTTCGGTCAAAGTTTATAACCACTTTAACATCCCTGATAAACCTGTGCCTGTGCTATACTTGCTAACTTGCATCTCTCTTGGCAGTGTTAGCTCTCACCTCCTAGAAACAATCTTGTCTGCATTGTGTGCCTGTGAGCCAAAGACATTTTACAATAGCAGAAAGTGAATCGCCCTCAGTAGCAGTATTTCTGCTGGGAGGACTAGAAATGTAACAAGAGATACCACATATCTATGAACACCCTGAAGGGACCTCTCACATTCCTTTCATTTTACAATCACTTAAGATGCTCTCTCTATTAAAGAGTCTAACTTCCCAGAAACCCCAGGACACTGATGACCATTAGCAAACCTATAAAAGCAGAAGTTCAGCTGGCAGTTTTTTACCACAACTAAACAACAGACATTATAAGCAATACAGAATTCCAGCTTGACTTTTTGAGGACAAAGCCACAGAATCATGACTGTCTTTTGTTCTGCTCACCTCCAGCCTTTCCTGTGACTCTGAAATCAAAGCAAGCAGAAGAGGATTTTCCCAAACCAGCAGCAAAACTGGGAGAGATTGTGTTTAGAAAGTATATTTTCTGTTCAATTTTTCCTTACATGCAGGCTGGAGCC
Organism: Todiramphus chloris collaris; assembly: GCA_025345505.1. Classification (NCBI taxonomy): domain Eukaryota; kingdom Metazoa; phylum Chordata; class Aves; order Coraciiformes; family Alcedinidae; genus Todiramphus; species Todiramphus chloris. The sequence goes on from JANVCC010000038.1 coordinate 6,530,637, forward strand.
CTCTGTGAGGAGGACTGAGAGTGGCATCTCACTGGATATGCTCACCAGAACAGATGTCAGGTTTGGGTTGGGGGAGGGAGCAGAGAGTTGGAGACTCCTCCTAACAGATGCTAGAGCAACCCCAAGCCTGCTTTAACCTATGCCCAGGAAATGGTGCCCATGCTTTCATCCCCATTCCAACTTTAGGGAGGGCTGAACATGGCAGTAAAGAAGAACATGGCTTATGAGTTTGCACAGGGGAAATTGGAGGAGACAGCTTGGCTGAGTCCAAGTGGAGCACGCTAGTAGCATTATTCAAATACTAATAACAGCTGCCGGAAATTTGGAAGAGCCGGCCAAGTGGAAAAAAGCCCTGGGCATCTGCCCTTTTGTAGCCATGTGCCCAACACATATTTTGTCTATGCCAGGAGCAGTATTCCCTCTCTGCAAGGCATTACAGTTGGCACAAAAGCCTACCTGGATCAGTGCCGGTACCTGGCAAGCGTGCTGCAGAGAGCAGTTGTTCTGCAGTCCCTCACCTCACCACATTCACTGAAACCCCTCTGACACTACCAGCACACGGCCTGGGGGAAGAGGGAAAGTGATTATTTATTCCCTCTTCTCTGGACTGAGTAACGGAAGGAACCGATGAGTTCTTGCCATCTTCATAGCCCTCATAGCTATGGATGCAAATGTACAAGGCTAAGTAAAATGTTCCTGAGAATTTAGCCCCTCACTGGCTACTGCATTTGTCTCCTGCAGCTGATTGCAGTGATAAAGGTAACTAGGGAGGGGCAATCAGCTCTCTGGATGGATTAGCCCATAGCTGCCACACCAAAGGCATATGTACATGTGCTCCTTTCAGTTCATTCAAACTTGTGTTAAAATGGTTGTCTTGGGAAGCAAAACTGCGGTAGTTGCAAAAGCACGTGCACCTCACCTCATGCTGCATTCCTCAGCAAGGCTGTTTGTTGATGGGTTTGTTAAATAAACCTTATTGTTAGGGGCTGCAGTAGTCTCGGCACACGGGCTGGGTGGGTTGAAGTTACTTTAGATATGTTTATAAGCTCAGTATTCATGGCAATGTAGACATGCTCTGAGGTTACACACTGAGTACTGCCAGAAGGTGGGAGAGAAGCATACCATAGCAATAGAATCATACTCTCAGTCCAGTGTGTTATGCCTATCTACCATCCGTTATCATTGTATTAACCTATTTTATTACAGTCACGTCAACAGTTCTGAAGGAAATTCTCTATTTTTTTTCTACAAATTTCCTACAGGCACAGAAGAGATTTCCATTGCTCCAGCGAGTTTGTAAGTGAAGCATATCAGACAGACAAAAAGAGGACAAGGGGAATTGTTGGACATTGGCAAATGGCAGTGGAGGTCAGAAAGAGGCAGGAGTGAATGTAGAACTCCTAAATCTTAGCCATAAAACCATTCCTCCTATCAGCTCCTCACCTCTGAACACTGCATATTGGGTTAATGACCCTACATATTAGACTACAGCAGCAGACTCAGGACTGAAAGCTCCTGGATGATCTTTTTTTTGTTTATATTTCTCTTCTTAGTGCATACTTAGAAGTGCCTCTATATGCATTCATCATGTGTACCACAGCTCCCGTGGAATGACTAGGTTTTTTTCAAAGCAAAAACAGTACAGCAAAGAACTTTTGCACTTAAAAGTAGACTGCTCCAAAGAATCATGGATGTCATTTTAAAGCTATTTATCGCGTTAACAGTACTCTTCCAGAAGACTGTTTAATTCAGTGATTTGGAATGTAAGGACAATTGTGAGAAATAAATAACCATGCCAGCCATAAGATCAAAAATCCACTATGATTTCAGAACATATGAAAAGAAGTGTATTTAAAAAAATCTTGGACATGCAAAATAAAAGATTCAGATTAAATTCTTATAGCTGTAGGGCTTTTGCTTGCTATTCATGTGAGCTACGGAATTTGCTTCTACTTGACATCAGAAATGCAGATTCAGTGAATTCATTTAAGACAAAATTGAAATCTTATCTTTTTAGGCTGGCTTTTCCAGCCTTAAATACAGCTCAGTTTTAAAGCCCCTAGATATTATTTTATGTAAAGCTATTTGAGATCCTTTGTATTTTCTGCACTATACACATTTAGTTTTATTGTATTTATTTCATGTGCATTATAAAATAGAAAGGAAAACAGTTCAACAATGACAAACTAGATAATGGGAAAGGTAAAGTAGCCATTTGTTAATGCAAAAGGATAAATACAACAGAAATGGGAGGATACCTCTAAGCCATATTTTTAAAAATGAAGAAATATTCAGTGAATGAATGAATATACCATGGGGATTTCTACATCCTGTCTCAGATTCCTGAACTATGGTATCTACACTCCTGTGCAACACACAAGGTGGTCTAGGTGCATGCTCTCGTGTCAGCTATATATATAGGTAGTGTGCCGTGTGACATCAGATGGATCATTGTCCTTTCACTAAAATAACAAGTGATAATAGCTTCTGACAAGTTATTTGTATTCCATTCCATGATTTCTCTTTTGTGAAAACATTTCCTCTGTGTCTGCATTTGCAACGGTCCATCAGTTCCTATCAGTTCCCTTTAAGGGTGCAACAGGCTGCTCTGCCACTAAGAAATAACATCACTGGGAGGATTAAATTGCAAAAAAGGTACATTTTCTACATGAAAACTTTGAACTTGTGGAAACAAAGTCTGAAAATGAGAGTGGCACTAGTAATAATCAAAAAACCTAACGTTTTACTAGGATAAGTAGGCATTGTTCTAGTTACTTTATCTTAATCGGCCTACTCTAGCAAGGAATTTGGCTTATAATTTGCATTTTAAACCCCAACATCTTCTGATATTTATAATTGATTTTGGTACAGAATCATCAAAGGAATGCGGAACAAAAATTGAACAACTTCCTTAAAAAACATTAGCAGAGCTAAATGATATCATGAATATGAAAAAAAGCACAGCATTCAGGCAGCAGAAAATGAAAGGCAGCTGGGTACAGTAATAAGGGAGATCAAGGTGCAAAAATATCAGTTCAAATATTCTAGACCTGACTTAAATATTCATCAGCTTGTTCTTCCATATTTTACAGTTCATTCATCTGTGACTTAAGGGTCACATGATAGCAGGCATGGATTGAATTAGGAAAGCCATCTTTTCCAGCTTTAGACACAGCTTTGCATGAGAATAGTTGAATAACATTTCCTCTTTCCTTGGCTTTCCCAAGCTATGCAATAGGGATAATTATAACTACCTTCCTTTTTAAGATGCTTTGAGATCTGCAGTGGAAAAATGCTCTGTCAGAGCTTAGATAAGGTGGAGTTGCAGGCAACTTTCTCATTACTTGACTCCATTTTTCTTTTTACCTGCACAGTGTCAACCTATGATAGGTGCCCTTTTGAAACTCATTTCTTTTATATGACCTCAGGTCTCTTTAAGGTCTGTGTCCTTTCATTTAGTTCCCCTGTGAGTCCCCCTTGCACCGGTAACCACTGGGCACGTTCCTATGCAGTTACACTATTTCCAGCTGTCATTGAACTGGTCAGACTCTTTACGATGGACCTTCTTGACACGCTTGTATTTTGATCTGTGATAATGACCTGAGTTGTGCCATCAGACAGGGAAATGTATTTGATTTGTGACTCAGATTTAGTTTTGGAGTAGATGAAAGACAGCCACTGCCAAGGCTGTTTTTAGAGCAACCCAGTTCTGACAGTATACTCTTTTTAAGACAGGTAAACATCCCTCAGATTTGCTGGAATCAGTGTACAGTTTTCCCGTATTTGCATGGGTCTGAAACATAGTAAAACTCATTCCCACTGTCACGCTCCAGTCTAGACCACCTTCTGTTCTTGGCACACATAATAACTATTTTCACTGCATCCTTGTCAGATTATTCTTTCAGGAAATGCATTCTATTTTCCATTAAGTCTTTTTTGCATGAAGTAATTCTTGTATCTAGCAGTCTGTAAGGCTTTCTTTATCCTTGACTGACCTTTGCTAGGTTTGTGTGGCTAATGCCTTGCCCATCAGTTCCATTACTCACAGTCTTGTGCTATTCTTGTTGAGGGCAGTGCTTTCCAGGCAGGACGGATACAGCTCTACAAGCAGCCACTTAACTAATATCGTGATGAGATCTATGCAGTGCCAAAATCTTCAGGTTTGATCTTAATAAGAAGTCACTTCTTCTGGGGAGGTGCAACACTTCAGGTTTCAAGTCAGATTCTCAGCCCCTGGTGTGAATGGGAAGGGCAGAATCCAGTGCCTGGGCACAGGTCTGTGCCAGATTGAGGACCTGCACATCTCACTATGCCAAAATGCCTTCATTCTATAAATATGTTAAGGGCGAGTGTCAGGAGGATGGAGCCAGACTCTTCTCAATGTCATCCAATGTTAGGACAAGAGGCAATGGGAGTAAGTTGGAACACAAGAGGTTTAGGGTAAACACAAGGAAAAACTTTTTCACAGTGAGGGTGACAGACACTGGAATGGGCTGCCCAGGGGGGTTGTGGAGTCTCCTCTGGAGGCGTTCAAAACCCGCCTGGACACGTTCCTGTGTGACTTGATCTAGGTGACCCTGCTCTAGCAGGGGGGTTGGACTAGATGATCTTCCTAGGTCCCTTCCAACCCCTAACATTCTATGATTCTGTGATTCACACAGGGCTGTGTAGCCTCTATGGCACTATCGAGTACAAGAAAAGTCATCTGAATCAGATCTTAGGAAGTGCATTCTAAATTTAAAAGCTGTTATTTGATGAATTAACTGGAATCCTGATTATTCCAAATGTTCATAGCATTGTAGGATCTAAAAGGTCTGTTTAGCACCTTGTGAATTTTATCCAGCTGTTCATGTACTGAGCCCATGACTATATCAGACCAAGGGTTAATGTCTCAGGCTAGCAATTGGCACTTCCAGGCTTTATGTATTGTTTTGAAATAAAAACAATACAAAGACATCTAAAAGAATGTAAATGATACCACTGCTGAGAATCTGAAAAGCAAAGTGATGATTCCTTGTCTTTGATCTGCCTTGTTGTGTATTATTATATTTCTGAACTGGCAAAAAAGATCTTCTTTTCAAGGCACCAAAATGTCTGAACTGTTTAAGAATTTTAGCCTTGAATCAATTCTGGCTTCATATACTGCATCTTCACGGGCATTATTTCTTCAAAATCAATTCCATCTCTAAACTAATTGTTTAAAAGCCATGACTTCATTCCCATGTTAAGGAAGTATCTGTGGCACTCCCAATTAAAACAAAAATATTTACAGTAGGATGCACAATTCACACAATGGTACCGAGAACAGTAAACATTTCCAGATGCAGATCTTTCACCTTTGCACATGCACAAAGCAGCTTTTCAAAGGCTGAAGGGTCTAAGTTAGAAAAACATACAGTACCTACTTCAACAGAGAATCAGACATCATTTATAATTCATGTAAGTATATTGAAGTTTTCCGCTGCCATCCAAGAAAGATGGTTTCAAATCTATGGAGTGCAATAAGCCAATATTCTGTGTAGCAACTTCTATATATCTCACATAGATTTTACTCAAGAGATCGTTTCTATACTGAGGTCTTCACATCTCCAATGTGATACATTCAAAGCCATCACTTTCTCTACGTATCTATCAGTGTTAATTTGTCAGTTTGAACTCCATGTTATTTTCATAAATGCTTTAGGGACACAGATTTGTTGAACAGATAGAAGATAGAGTTAAATGTAGTCTGAAAGTAATCAGAAGGACCATGAATAGTTATCTCAATATTACCACTATTATTTTTTTTTTTTCATTTCCAGTATAAAACCCAAAGAGAAATGAGTGATAGCTCCGGTCAGTTCCTCCTGCAGTGATGGGCTGATGCAAAACTGCTGCATATAATTCAGCGATTTCCTACAACCACACCATTTAAAAGCCCAACAAGTGAACTGCTGAGCTAAGGGAAGTTCATTACAGTTCAACCACAAACAGTTCAGTTCCACTTAAAGATGGACTTAGATTCTATTTGCCAGTGTGAGAAATTTGCACTATGACTGCCTGTGAGGCATTTAACCAGTCCATTTAAACATCTTTGGATCACAAGAGCAATTCCATTTTCAGCTCTTTCTCTTAATTCTCCAAAGCATGTAGTCTCTTAAATAATCCTTTGAAATTTTAGGACTTACATTATATGATCATGTCTAATGTATAAAATGCATTTTTACACTTTGGTAAAAACTCCCAGAGAACTTGATTTCTAATAAAATTTTCCTCCATCTCTGCAGCTGGCAATAGTACATGGCACAGAGCAGAAAAGGCTGAAGACTGTATAATGCACCACAAATGACTTCATTCACTGTCATATACTTAAAACTGTTTTGTTCTGCACTTGATTAATTCGTGAAGCAGTTTATTTCAGATACTGAAGCTGCTTGTTCTGCATGGTTATTAAAACTAAACAGAAGCAAGTATCCATTATTACCTAAAAATAATGAATGCAGTAGAGGCAGACACTTGGGACCCAAGGAGGTGACATTAATGTTCAACATCTTGAAAACAGTAGCATATCAAATTATTGATGCAAAGCACTGGACCAGTGTCTTTAAGAGGCAGGGACAGAGGCTGTCTAGACATGATCAGATATCAAAGTCTACGAGTTTTGCAATCTGATCATTTTGTTTCCCTTTTACTAAGGTAAAGAGGCGCCTGTCAGCATTTGACAGGCTGCAGACACAATGATTATAACAACAATAAGAATAACTGCTCTCTGTAGTACTATTATCCTCTGAATAACTTTGTTGGAGGAAGTCTGTTGCAGTTTGTTTATTTGTTTGGTTGGTGGTTTGGTTGGTTTTTATCTCTGATGGAGGGTAAAGGCTGTATATTCTGTGACCCTTTGTTAGTGCTCCCATTAGACAGGGATTTAGATACAGATCCCAAATTGATCTCAAATCACAGTGGAGAGACTAAGTGGCAACATCTGTAGAAGCTGAATTGGAATATATTCCAGATCAGGCAAGTTGTTCTTTTTTGAATTGGATTTAGTGGGTAAAATTTGACTTAACCCTTCATACGCACTAGAAAATTTCTGCAAGCTTCTCATCTCATGATTGTTTAACAGGCTGCAGGCACAATGATTATAACAGTAACTGGGTTGGGTTTTTTTTCCAGCAGTCTATGATAATAGATTTTCCAGTGGCACACTATATATTTAACATATGCCAATAGCAATTTTAGGAATTGCTGTGTGCTTGTTTTATGATTCTAATTCAATATATCTGTCAGTGTTGCTTTTTTCCCTGGATTGTGCTTTTGTCAACAGAAAATGGCAATATTTTCCTCCAAGGGAAAATTCAAGGTCAAATCAAAGTTGAGATAGATAGGAAATATGTGGTAGCAGAAACTATGATTAGGGCATTTGGTTTAGTCTTTTTTTTTGTACCAGATTGTGTGGGCAGCCCCCGCTAAAGCATATGCAAGAACAAATTCCCAACTCAGTATTCATGTTTGATTTGATTTAGTCCATGATGCTGATGTCATTTGGGTGAATACCTATGAGAAAAATAGGATAAGACAGCTACTTAAAGGGAGATTAAGTGATTCAATGTGAAACGTCACAATTGTAGTTCAAAGAATTAGAACGTGTTCTGATTCCTGAAACCAAAACTGTCAAAACCATGCTCTATAATTTTATTTTATATTGTCATCTCCAAGCTTTCAAATGTCTCTTAAGTATTGCCATCATATGATGCTCCATTATGACATTTAAGCCTGTAGGTTAAAAAACCAAGTCTGCATCAAGTGGTACTGTCTCATACCCTGATGTTAAGTCACATGCAGAAATTTTGAAAGGCTTTGAAACCAGACTATGCCCAACTGCTATTTGTCATCACTAGGAACTGGATTTCTAACTCACACCTCTGTGAAGGCTGATCACTGTACTAGTGAATCAGTTTCCATATTGCAGAAATAATACCATTGCCTGTTATGAGGAGGACTTCAGAGAACTGGTCAGTAACCATTTTTCACAACAGCCAGTGCACACTTCTCATAGAAAATAGAGAACTAATAAGGAAAGGCTTTCAGTAGCTCACCTATAAAAAGTGTTTCCATTTCTTGGCTTCAGAAGGCTTGGGGGTTAGCAAGACAGTTCATGCTTTGCTTTGCAAAATCAGTACCCTCTTGTGTTGGGCATTAGGTGCACACATAGTAGGAAAACATCCTTATCCTTAAGAAGTTAACTACATAGATAGATCAGAAAACATCTTATTGTCCCATTTCAGAGCAAGGAAATCAAGGCCATTGTCTGAAAACTGCAGCAGAAGTAGGAAGTAACCCCACTTCTCCTAAATGTGAACAAATCAGCATCCTTTTGCATGAAGTCAGTGAAGGAAAGCAGGAAAAGCTGTGAAGACTCTATTTAGGCAATTGGGGTAGCACTGAGGAAAAGGAGCAGGTGCCCTGTAGGTAATCTTGGCATTCAGGCCAAAGGCCGGCTGCTTGAAGGGCTATATCCCCTAAACCCCATGGATGGTGCCTTGGAGCAGAGATGAAGCATGTCACTTCCAGTCTAAAATACAATGTGGTCAGCACTCCTGTGCTGCTGGTGAACTGAGTTCTTAAACCTCCACGGTTGTCATTTCTCCTGTATCCATACAGATATTTAGGTGCTTACAGGTGCAGTGGGCTGTGTCTGATCCAGAACTGTTTTGAATCCCCACCTCACCCAGTTACTGCATCATGACCTGGTTCATACAGCAGCACAGGTGTCAAATGTGCTCCAGGCCCTGCTGGGACTTAAGAGTTTGCAGCAACAAACCACAGGATTAATGGGAAGGTTCAGGGAACCAAACTGAATCTAGTCCCAAGTAATGCCCCAGCCACAGAGTGTGCAGATGGAGAGGCTGGAGCACAAACTGCCCCTATCCACTGCTCCATTCCTGCTGTGCCAAATAACTCCCTCCAATGTTGACACGTGTTTGGTGTGTTTGCACGTTTTACTAAGCTTTTGTCTGCACATCTAAACTCTCAAATGCTTTTGAATTCTGTCCCTCAAAGTGCAGTGTTGGTTAACCAGCCTTTAGATACCTGGTATTCCTACTTAACCAAAGGTCAGCCATGTCAGTGCCCAAACTATTTCTCCCCTTCTTGCTCCACAGCCTCAATTCATTCAATCCACTATGGATTTCTGCTATCTCCTGAACTCTTGATCTGTATTATGAATAATGACAGATAAGCAGATAACATTACCAGGCTGCCCTACATTCATCTCCAGAATGTGGTGAACTTTTGCTTATGTCAGTAGAAAATTAATGGAAAAAGAGCCTTTGTCCCCGTGGAAGTCTTCATCTATTAACCCCTTTTTACTAAAAAATGCACGTTGAACCCCAGAAGGGAGGGTTCATCATATAAACTTTACAAGACAAATGAGTAATTATTTCAAAAGTTAGTTAATAACATTGAACACAACTGACCAGCAATGTCAGTTACTAGGGAGAAGGGGCACAGGATACTTTATGTAATCACAAATGTTGCTGAGGGGCACTTATATTTGAGTCTTTCTGACAACATCTACAACACTCCAATTAAACTGCCTGGGCATAGAGGAATTGCTTCTTGCTGCTGCAAAATAGCTAGCAGAATTACAGAAATGGTGTATCAGAAAAATGCAGTGTATTTTCAAGCTTTTGAAATGTCACACTCCTGGGCACCAATTTATCTGAGTTACATTGCAACATTACAAATAGCCAGCAAGTCATACAGGGCCATTTTTCACAATAAAAATACTTTCCTAACTGCTATTTTAGTTCAGTAATGATTGTATAGATCTGTTTATTATGCATTTGTGTTTTTCCCTAAATAATACCTTACTCTTGGCAAGGTACTGAAACAGAGGAAAGTGTATATTAATAGGGCCAACCACTTGCTTCACGGTAAAAATATTTTTGACTTCAGAAAAAAAAAAAGGGAGAGGAAAAAAAACCCAAAAAAACCTCATAAGAAATCCATAAAGAAAACAAAGAAATCTTTCAGCTATTTTTTCTAATTTAATATCACTTCCACTTCTATCTGTTTTCTTCAGGATAATGGCCATTATGATCTTAGTGAAAAGATTACATTGATTGCAGAGTGCCAGGAAAGCTATATTAAAGGTCAATAAGGAAAAGTGGTATGTCTCTCTGCTAAAGCTATGATTCAGCCTCTTGAGACCACTTCTTAAGATATTTCCATTGTTTTCTGTTGTATGTAGAAGCACAGATAAGCTGCCACTTTTAGAAAAGCACAGGCAAAACCACGGGGAATCCAGCTCCTAACTGTTTTAATGCACCTGTGTTGTACAAGTTATACAGCATCAAAGAAACGATTAGATCTGGAAGTCCCAGTTCTTGAAGACTTCATTAGCCCAAAAATAGCTGTTCTCGATGATGTATGTCCTGCACCTGGCTAAGTTAGCTGGCTGTAAGGGCTGAACTTGGGATTCCCAGCCCAAATTCGTATGCTGTATTGCTAGAGCAAAAATATGTTGCTGCATATCTGCCTAATCCTCAGTTCTCTCTGGCTTATGCATCTCTTGGAGGCATGCAGCAGTGTGTCTCCTGGAATGTACACATCTGAATTTGACCACTGAAAACAGGTTCCCTGTGGTACCAGAGATTGCAGGAGTGAATTAATTAAAGCCAAGAATGATATTGAACCATTTACACTTATCCATCCAGAGCACCATTTCTTTTTCTGTTTGTCCTGGAGTTATTCAGTAACAATTATTAATAGTAATTTAACACGCAATTGGCAACAGCTAACTAATTAATTGTCTTAACAAACTCTCTGCATGTGAGAGTTTTTACCGCTGAGAAAACTGCCATTCTAGAAGGTCAGGATTTGACTTCAGTGGAACCTCTACTGCTCCAACTTCATGCTCTAATATATGTGCACACTTCATACGCGTACTTTCGTGACGTCAGGACTTACAGAGGTAACTAATTTTAATAGAGTGGAAACAGCATATCTGTCTGCAAATGGGATTATATTTATATTTTCCCTGGTACTCATAGAAACAAGGTGGCAATTCCTATTTCTTGCTGCGAGTAGTTCCAAACCAATCCAGGAATGGGATAAGTGTAGTCTATTGTTTTCCTCAGACACACAATGGAGCCTACTTTCATTCCAGCTTAGCTCAGCATGAGCATGTACCTGAGGTGCCTGTGGTAAAAGTACAGTAATCCTACATACCTTCTATAGTCCCTAGAAAAAAATCTCTATCTGTAGATGGTGGCTTAGTCTATTTCTAATCTGAATCATATCTGAAGATGTTAGCATCTCTTCATCACCTACAGCAGGAATCTAAAGGAAACAACAAGTTAAACTGCACTTAAAATGAAAGGGTACAAATACCCATTTGGTGTACAGGACAACTTTTTTTTTCAAAGGGATGTTTGGGAAACCTCTCCATTATGGTTCTAAGTGCCAGCAGCTTTCTAACAGGACTTGTTAAAGGAACAGCTCTAACACTTTAAAAGAATTAATTGCTACCAGCTTACTTGGCAGTGAGAGCAATGGAATGGTTAGAGTGTTTCACGCAACAGCAAGTGGAAATATTTTATAGCTCCTTAGCCTCCCCCTCTGATGTCATGCAGAGGTGAACACAGACTAAATATAAGTATTTTTTACACTGTAATAAAAAAAAAGAAGTTTAAGTATTAATAACTATTGTTCATTCTGTTGTCAGGATTTTAGTGCAGCACCCTTTGTCTTTGATTTTTAGAAGCACGATACTACAACCTGGAGAAAACAACATTTATACTTTATATGGACATAAAGCTATTCCATGCATATAATCTAAATATAGGCCTCAGCACAGACTACTCCGTTGGGCACATGTGTCTATAAACTGAACTCTTTAAAAAACTCGGGGAAGCTTCCAGATTAATTAGCAAATAAAACACATGGAAAATAGTCCAGTCCACAGTTTTTGTATGTGTAGTAGTAGTTTAATTTTATTTGTGGTTTTAAACTATATTTTAGGAATGGTTTGAGGAATTATGGTTGTTGCTACAGGGAAACAGCGGGCTCAAGAGGAATCTTGGGATGAGCAAAAGGCAGGGAAGAAACCACAAAAAGAGGTTACTGGCTGTTTTGAAGGGAAATATGCATGTGAATTCTACTGCACACAGAGGGGCTACCAGAACTTACTTGTTTTCTAATATATCTTCCTAAACTAATTTCTCTATATTTGTGACTTCTTCCTCCTGTTTTGCAAAGGGGGAATATCTCTGTGCAGCACAAAGGAAGAAACTAAGTCAGGATTACGTGAGGAACACGCAGAGAAGCACTGACCTGCAGAATCGTCTCATGGCTTTGAGCTTCCGAGCAGAAAACTCAGATTATTCAGAGGGATGCTGAGGTTGGTATTCAGCAGAGAGCAGCCTATTCACACTTGGGACAGTCACCAGGTCTTGGTTTCGGTGTCTGCTTATCTCTAGGGACAAAGGCTCTTCCCTGACTAGCAGTACCATGACTTTACTTAACTGATCAGCTGACCCACAGGAAAAGACATTTAAACAACTATATGCTACTGAAAAAGGCCCAGAGGAGTTGCTTATACTTTCCTGCCCTCTTACCTGCTAGCAGGGAGGGTTAGTACAGAACTACGAACAACAGCATGATAATCCTACCAGGAGAACTGATTTTTAACACTCAGTGATTTTTATTTCTTTGATCATAAAGGACAGGTGAAAACTTCTTATCCCAACCCAAAACCTCAGTCTACAAAAGCGGCTTCCTAAGGAAGGATATGTGTCATAATAGCATCTTGAAAATTTCTTTCATTGTGATAGATGGACCAAGTCTAAACATTCCAATTGCCTGTGCTGGTTAAATCAGCACCAATCAGACATCTAACCCATCTTCTACAAAACATTACTCCAAGTAAGAATGTTATAGAATAGTAGAGGTTTCCTTCAGTTTTTTCTTCTTATCAACACAAATTTGAACTCCTGCATTTTCATTCACCTCACAAAATCTAGAGGATGAGCTAAGAAAATCAGTCATGATAGAGCCTGCATAATTCCTATCATTTGATGGGAAAGGCATTGTTATTTGTTTTATTAAACAGTGCATAATTAAAAGTCAATATGCGAGACTGTAATAGAATATGTGTAACTAGTCCACTTTTTGTCAATGACATTGCCTAATTAATAGGAAATCAGGAATAAAATGTTTATATTCAATGTTATCTGCAAAATGATTTGTATATTGTGAAAATAAATCCATATGGCTTTGGGACAGAAGATAAACATCCATAGGCAAAGTTCATGAGAAGGTGATCCAGCTTAGGCACTGAACTGAGAAGTGCTATTCAGGGAAGACAAATTACAGTTTACTTCTTCAGGTCTCTAGCACATTGTGCAGAAATGAGTTTAGTTCCTTTGAGAGTATCTGTCATAAGCAAGCGGGGAGGAATACCTTAATAGGCTGCACCCATTTCATAATGCATACAAGACAGATACCTCCAGAGGCAGGAGGGAAGGAGTCTTACATTTAAAAGTTTCTGAGCACAAGCTTGCTAAAAAAGTTGGCAATCTGTTGTAGAAACTAATCCACTCAATGAATTGCCTGTGTTTGTTAGCAAAGCACCACTGATGTGAAATAATTCCATTAATTATAACAATATACATGCTATGCCATGCCCTAGTCTTCATTCGCTCTAGCAAGTACAGCAGCCAGCTTTTTTAAGCCTGACATGAGTCAATGAGTGGCAGCTACCCAAATCAAAGGAAACAAACCCCGTAATCCTAAGGATTTTACTTCCAAAAGAATTTAAAAGGAAATGGTATCTATTAGTCATAGCTCCTGACGGGAGCAGGTAGGAGAATAATAAGGGGAATCTACAGATGGAAATGGGATACTTTCAAACAGTTCTTCGAAATGCCTAAAAACATTTCCAAAAGGATTTGTTTATGCCAAGTAAAGCAGTCTTTTTTCCATTGTTGCTTAAGGTGCCAGGCATGGTACGAGCTCACAGAGACAGGGCATGAAGCCAGACTCAACCAGCTCCTGTGTGGATTGGAAACAAGCTAAAAAGCCAAGCTTGATTTACAGAGCTCAGGCTGATATCTTGATCTGAACCTTCCCACTGCCTGGGTCAGTCTGAAATCAGACTCCTTGCTCTGGATCTCTCCTGAGCTGAATGAAATTTTTTTGTTGTTGTTCTTCTGAGCAGAAATGAAGGGGTGATTTGACATGCAAACAGCACAGCTCTGCAGCAGCAAGCACATGAAAGATAAGAGACATACTGCTGTAAAGTAAAGCACCGGAATTTGTTTGCATTTTGAGCACAGACATAGCTACTCAGTGTGCAGTGTCATAGCACTGGGCTAAAGGATCAGATCTCCAGGGAAGCGGCTACAGAGATGGGAGAAACCACAGGAACTGAGTAGGCAGATGGGACCTCCTTTGATAACCTGATTTCCTTCCACATTCCTATTTACTAGTCTGCAGGACTGATGTGCTAATACTACAGCAGTAATAACCTGCCATAACAATACTTAGAACTCGAAGCACTTTCCAGACCTGCCCCAGTTGCCCTTAAGTGACACAACGAAATGCAAGCATGCCAGTGCACTCAGGACAGGCAGCGTTTACATTCTGTATCACAAACATCCTAAAATTACTCTAGAAAAAGAGCTTCCCTCTGTGACCATAAGTGGGAAGAATCCATTCTGGGGACATGCTGAATATACACATAGCTGAGCTTTGAAAACCTGCTGCCTGGGCCTGAGGTTTGTGGGGGTTGGGGAAAGAGAGTCAACAGAGATGCCTGATTGCCTACCCGAAGGGCAGGGGCAAAGCATTAGGCTCAACATCTGCTCTCCCTTCTTAGCCTTCTGATTATTCTACAGAAGTTTACAGTGAGATGCAGTGAATTGCTGAGATCCTCCCCACCTCCCCCCAGAGTTACACCATCCCTTGCAAAGACTTTGAAAATCTTCCTGTCATAATAAGAGAGGAAGCAATTTATTACTTCCCCAGCACATGAGCAGAGGAAGTGCACTGGTTTGCTCTGTAGGTTCTGCATATCTGTGCCCTCATTAAAGTTAGGGTAGAAATTTCACCCTGCTAAAGTCATCAGGAGTTTGGCACTGGATTTCACCCTCTGCAAATGACTGTACTACACCCTTTGAAAGCGCTGGCTAATATCTCAGCATCCCTAAAGCAGCAGAACAAGGAATTTCTAGTTTGGAGGAGATTATTTTACAGATGGATTAAGAGGTTTTAGTAAAACCTCCCTGTTACTTCAGCTAGGATGGCTTAGCGAAGTCTGCTCCACATTACATGAACAAGAGCCCCCTCCACACACACACTGACTGCCTGCAGCCTGTTGCCCACAAAGGGTCTTTGCAGGACATGCAAAAGCTCAGAGACAAAACGCGCTCCAGCTCTGCATCGGGGGGAGTCTGCTGCTGTGTTTGGCACGTCCCCTCCTCACACAGCACCTCTGCCCAGTTGGGTGCTGACTTTGGGCACCCATCCCAGGGCAGGCTACACAACCTTGCACCAGTAAGGTCTGCAGGGCCTCTCAGCTGCATTGCAGACAGGGCAGCCCCACGATGTCTGCAGTAGCCCTGAGAGAAGGTGCATCTTCACACCATGATCTGTGGAGATTGCTATTATTTTCCCACTGGATGAAGCTGTACACAAGCGACATTTGGAGACAAATACTTTGAAATAATTTTTTACTCTCTAAGATTCTTTCAAAGTTGAATTTGAGTTCCCCAGTCCTGTAAGCTGACCATTTTCTTATCCCATGTGTTTTGGAGACACCAGACATTTTAAAACTCTGGGAAACACAGCAAATTTTTATGGAACATTCTTCCTATCTGCAAGCACTCAACTACTTAAAGGAAAAAATATTTTTCAAATGTGTGCAGCAGCCATTTGGCATCTTTATGTTAAAATTAACTAATTTTATGGTGCTACCTTCTGGCTGCTGCTCATGACAATTTAGAGTTTGCAGTTACAGCCCATTATAAAAGGGAAGGGCTGCAAGAAGGTGTTAACAGCCTATTTAGGATATAAAGCATTGTGCAGTACACAGATTTAAATTCAGGTGCAGTATAAGGTCAGCCTTGAATTGTATGTATAATATGTTTGTCAGGCACCCCATGTGTAAAACTGACAGCTCTAACCTAGTTGCCACAGGCTGTTTTATACAGTTGGGTATATTATGTCTCTTTGACTTCGGTGATGTACACTTGAAAAGAAAATTGTTTCATTTTGAGGAAACTTGGAAAGCCAGAGCCTATTGCACTAATGAAATACAACATAAACTTTCTAGTTAAAAAGGCTATTTGGAATTAATTAACATCAGCTCATGCCACTATTACATGCAATATGTACACATTAATAATAATAATAAAAGAATAATGAAGCTCACATAATCCAGCTTTCTTTTTATATAGATTTGACACATGTAGAGTCTGGCTTTGCTTTGCTACGTTGGAAACGTGAGCTGAATGCTTTGAGCACTCCAGATTCCAGCGAGAGCTTGGTGCATGGTTCCGAGAGCAGTGCACAGAGCCAGTTAGTGCTCACAGCCCTGTGCCTCCTGCAGTACTCAGCTGTCATGTTTTCTGCACGATCCTGAACTGCACACTGCACCGAGATAAGGGGCAAAGTTCCTACTGATAACTTGAAGGCACAAGTTGGGGAGCTCCACATCCTGGGGAGCTGTGAAGCTGTGGCCCTGCCAATTCCCAGTTGATTTGATAATAACTTAATTATTAAAAAACTTCATAACAAGTTTTGTTGTCCCTGTTTTACATTTAGCCTGTTCTAACATGGACAGAATAATCTAGTCATTGAGTGAAACGTGAGCAGTCCGTGGCAGAGGCAATGTTCTTGTACAAATAATTGGAACACCAGACCACTTCTCATTTACAGCACTTGGGCCTTTCAGAAAGAAAAAGACAGTGGAAAGAGAAAGGGTAGCTTAGAAAGAACATGTTGATGAAGAAATTGAGGCACACAGTAGCACTGTAGTTTGTCAAAGTCATATAATGGTTCTGGGACAGAACTGCTTCCCAATTGACCAGCTCAGCAGAAAGACCACTCTCTTACACCACATGCAGCCACCAGCCCAAAATGGAGGAGGGAACATTATTTAAAACAGAAATGCAGAAATGACAAAGGTGTAGGCTCTGAAAAGATGAGGACTGACCAGTATTGTGATACTGTCCCTTCACTATGTCCTGCAGCTTTCTTCCATAGAGAACTGTTCTGTTGCCACTCACTTCTCCCACACTTTCTTATAAGAAATGGATGATGGTTTATCAGGCCATTGCACATGCATATCAGAAGTCCAGCTCTCTGGAGAGAGGTTTGAAGATACCAAAGCTTTTTTATGAGCACTCTTGGGATTGCGATTCTCAACTGGTGTAAAGCAACACTCAGTAACGTCAAATAGAATTACACCAATTTATATTGTCTGTGGATTTTGTAGCTTTGTTTCTTATATAAGTGTTCTCAATATCTTTCAGTCACCTCCCTAAAAGGTACAATTCCAACTGAATATTTATCATCCTTCTATATTTCTTATCTTCATTTTAAATTGGAAAAGAAAATAACAAGCTGTCTGCAGAGAAATCAGTTGCTATAGTAAACATTACTTTAGCATACAATGCAGTACTTATCTCTGTTTAATTAAATCTGTGGTATACACTGTCATTTGTCTATGCAGAATAAGTGTTCTTCTCACCACCCAAAAACTTAACTCCATTAATTAACTCTTTGGTTTTAGAACAAATTAGGAAAGAGATTAAGTTAGCCTGATTTTCCTCAGGTGGTTTTCTTGTTTCCCACGTTACTGCAGTCCAGTCATTTTTTTCCCCTGGCACCTCTGATGTGCAGAATCTGCATTACTGCTCTTAACCTGCATACTTCAGCAACTAGGTGTAACCATGGAAAAAAATACTTATATTACATAAGAAAAGTCACTCTTATGACCCTTATTTATCTTCTAATGATAATGAGCAATCCAAACCTAACATTTAACTGAATATATGAATTTTTAAGTTGGGAGGATCCCATGCAGGTCCATGCATTACTAGTGAAGGGCAAAAGTATGAAGTGGATGCTCACAAAATAGACAGGAGACTGATGATTTCAAACATTTAAATGAATGAATATTTGGATCTGAATTGATAAGGTGTACAGTTATATAAAACAAATATCAGGGTTAAAGTTATAGGTCACTTGTTCAGCTGGACCACATTACTGAAAGGTCCTCCTACATCAGAGAAAATGGGCAGGCTGATGTCAGCAAAGTGTCTTGTCCTACAGTCTGAAGAGAAAGGCAGCACGCATGCTGTCTTGGGAATGTCTCCAGGAAAAATGTAGCCACAAAGTGTACCTACCATTGAGAAAGCACCTGGAAGGGAATTTTAACTGAAGCCTTCAAGTGTTAAACCCAGGCATTGTTCAGAAGTGAGACACACAGACAGCAGTACATAACAACTCTCTTCGGTTAAGTCTTTCTGCTCTGATTCAGAGAAGCCATCCAAAGAGTGTAACACTGTGCTCAGGTACACAGCCCAGAAGCTGCACTAAAATTAATGTAAATAAATGATGCCTTTAGCTATTATTCATATAGATTTAGGATCCCACTCTGCCCCCAGACATGCACAGACCAGTATTATACTTGAAGCACAGTTTGTTGCTGAGCTCATGGCTTCCAAATGCCTTGCTAAACTCTGAATAATCCAAAACTGGACTACTAAAAGCAGTAACAACACAGCACTGGTTGTAAATATATTGCCTGAATGTTTGTCAGTGCACTTTGCAGATATGACGTTCTCCTTTTGTGTAGCACTTACTAAGAGTTCAGATACTCTACAGAGTTAGTGTATATTCTTAGTCCAGAGACATGGAAAACATCATGTTGTTTCACAGCTCTGTGGTAGGGCCCATGGGCACTGATCTAATTTCACTGCATCACAACAAGGCATCTGTAATATTACAGCACAACTTGCAACTGAGCTGGAGTTAGTGCAGCCACCAGACTGCTGGTACAACCCTGTCATTTCAATTCTTTACGCTTTTTTTACCAGCAAAGTCTCATGTCCCCAGTCTAATAGTGTCAGCTAATAACCAGTAACAGTCTCAACAGTGCAAAAGCTATGGGAAGTGAAAGGAACAAACTGGAATGATGAAACAGAAGTTCACATTCCTGATCCAACCATAAGTTGAGAGAATGGAAAAAACAGGTTATAAAAGGGTCTTTTGATTTGTCATCCAAAGGAAAATCAGGAAGCCATACTGTTCAAACTTCATAGTATGTTGCTTAAAAATTACATCAGTGTAACCCAAAGTTTTAGGATGATAAAATCAAAATGCAAATCTCTTTGGTTCAAAGGGTTACAGCTCAACTGAATTGACATTTGGATGTGCATTTTCTATGAAAATAATATTTCCCATAGAGAGCAGCAATTTTCAGTAAATAAATAAATCACAGTGAACCATCAGAAATACAGGTTTGACTGGAAAGTTTCAATTTACTTAAATATAAATACATTATGGTGTGCTTACGTATTAGTTCAAATGGGTTTGCTGGAATATTACAAAAGCAAACAGTAAAGCCACACAGCACACCAGGACTTTCTGCACATCTGTTCTCCATATCAAATTCTACTGTTATTTTTATTTGCACAAACCCATCATCCATTCCTGGAGTGAAAAGATGAGAAAAAAGACACCATAACTTGTCAGCACTATGGACAATACAGCGGAACCTCCTTGGACAGGTTTCACATGTTGAAGATCTCTTTCATTAAGTATCTCTCTGACCTGTCTTCTACTTTTCTCTCCTTACTAAGAAATTTTGAAGGAGAAAGAAAAAGATCAACCCTGTGGAAACCACAGAGATGAAGAAGCTTGCAGAAGGCTGTACCACCTGTGTGTACCAAATTGCATGTCCAAGCAATCTGCTTGGCCAGGAATGGAATGAAGCAGGGAATACAACCCTATACTACCTTTTCTTCAAGGACCTCAATGTGTTATAGAAACATAAATTAATTAAATCTCGTAACACCTGCAAGAGGTAAGTAAAAGATCTGGGACTACTTTACCTGTCCTTGAGCAGGAGCCACCGCAGCTGTTTAACAGTAGCTTGCAGCAGTACACATCTGTGAAGGGAAGAGAAGCCAAAGAATTAATATGCCCAACAAATTTTTGAAGGGAATTTAATTCACATTCATCCTTTATTCTTAAAAAAATGGCCCCAAAACCTCTATTATTCATAGGTACTCAGGGCCTCTATTTTATCACCCATCAGCTCCTCAAGAAGGCAATGATGCCTGCACTACTGAGGCATAGCTTCTGCACCAGCTCAGAGACAGGCATTTCTGATTCTGAAATCTATGAGGCCTTCACTCGGAACTGTGTACTGCACCTGATTACTTTTTTTTAGTTATTTTACCCTTTGAGTTGCAAAACAGATTCTCATCTCAGCTACAGCAGCTTTCAGTGCAAGAACACTATCTTTGCACAGTGAAAACAGGAATCTGCCTGTTCAGACTATCACTTGACTATTGTTCAAACAACCTTTACATAGATTTACTTCAGTAGCTAGTATTTTATAACAATCCGGGGAAAAAAAAAGTAAAGAAAATTAGGCTTCTTTACGAAGATTTAGATTTTTCTCACACTATTCATTTTTTGCCACATAAGGTGAAAAACTACATGATCTCTTTCATAAAAAATCATATTTAATTGTAAACTGTATTGCATATGTAAAAACATGTTCTCCAGCTGCCAAAATAATTCTTCCATGATGCTAACTATTATTCCTTGTCATTTTTACTTAGACTGTCTATTAAACTAATAAATTTGTAGATGAAATACTGCATGATGGAAAAGGAAATATGTTTATTTTTCTAATAACTCCCATGTTTTTAATGAGTTCAATGTGAATTCAATACAGCCAATCTTCTCTTGGTACTGTTTCCCTTATTGAAATCAATTCTTCAAAAGGGAAGGCAATAAAAAAAAAAAAGAGAACGCAAATGTCTGAGTTAACAATCAATGTAAATAATCCCATGGTCCACTTCTATTTCTTCGAAACAAACTGACTACAGGCTCTGCCTTCACACTTGAGCAAAGGTAAAAGTTCTCTCCCAAACCAAACAATGCATCTTTGGTACCCACGTGTGCAATTCAGTGTCTGGACATTTATCAAATCTGTGTCTTCTGCTTTTAGCATAATGAACTATGAAACTTTCCTCTGGGTTTGAAAACTAGCGCACAGTGGCTGCCTCCAACACTTCTGATGATTTCTTTGTCCCCCATCGTAGACTCATAAGTAAATGCAAAATTCTGACCTAAATTCGTAATCAAAATACTATGAATCCTAGGACTTCTGTTTGTGATTTAATAAGGAACTACATAAAACAGCATCATACAATATAAAGAAGTAAATAGCTTTCAGAGTTCCCTACTGTTGGAAAAACTGTTGGTAATTTGGTACGATGATGATAATGCACTACAATTTTCAATGAGCAAATAGTAACAGATCCACTCAGCTAACTACAGGACTCAGTATAATGACTGCTCATGAGTGATGAGGGATGTGCTGCCAAACTTGGTGTCTGTCGAGTTGCATCCCCTTTATTTTTACAGAATGATTTACAGACAGACACAACTATTATTACAAAGATAATCCCACACCACAGCAAAGAAATTAAAATGGAAATTGTCTGTAGGGTGGTATCAAACACTGTGATTGATACTTTAAACATGCAATAGTAACAAATTGTCTAGGACAACTTGACTCTTTAGCTTGCCACAGGACTAACTCTGGGGGCTTTGGACATTGTCCATGTATATAGCCAGTTTCATACTCTACCATTTAATTCCAGACATGAAATTGTTAGGGAGAAAATTTATTCCATCTATGGGACAAATATTATTTTACACAACTTCAGTTTCAGGATCTTACCATTTTGGTTCAGGATTTTGTTGTTTTGGAATTATCCTGTTTGATGGTTTATTTTTAAATGGCCTCAAAAGGAAAATAATTGCATGCCTGGGAATTTAAAAATCAAGGGTTATCTAAAGATAGTTGGTTTACCTTATGATAAACTATTCTGTCAACACTTTAGTTGAATGTCATAATTCTTCATTCCTGTAAAGAATATCATATTCTGGATGTCTCTCAGACATGCTTTTTTTAAAATTATTTTTTATTTTATAAGAAGAGCAGGGTTAGCATTTGCTTTTTACAGAAGAAATCTGCCTTCTTATCCTCTTCTCAGTGCCTGGATCTCAAACAACATTTGGTAGTTTACATCATCAATTTTCCCTATGCCATTTCCACCAGGGAAATGACATTAGCTCTTCCTTGCACTGAAGAAAATGTGTCTGTTCTTTACAGTAATTAAAAAAAACAGATGTATCAAATGGACTAGATGTATCACAACATTAATGATTCAAACATGATCATCAGAGGAATAATGTGAATAGGATCTGCATGGCTCTGGAGCTGTAGAATACTAAGTGTGAGCCAGTGTGCTCTCATCTGCTCATTTTGCAGGATGGGGCATAGCAGAGTAGTATTGATTATCCTTCGACTATTCCTTTCTCCCCTATTGTCTCAGCCTGTTCCAAATCATCCAGAAAATGTAGCTCCAGCAGCAGAAAGTTCACAGATGTCAGATCCAAGGCAAGAGATAACAGAATTAGCTGCATCAACTTTACACAGATGAAGATTCCCTCTAGCCCAAGGTGTATTCTCCAGGTGTCAATCTGACCAGTTAGGTTAATTCTGTACTGACTGCACTTAATGGACTGTAAAATCTATTTCACTACAAGCAATTCTTATTCAAACCTAGAAGGTAAAAATCATTTCTTCTCCCTTTTTGAAGCTAACACTAAAAGTCCCATGAGTTTCCTTGTAAACTGGCCACACTCTTTTCTTTCCCAATGTGATGCAACCTTCTTCACTTGAGAGAATGATATATAAAGAATTTCTGTAAAATAGTAGGAAAGTATTATAAACAAAACCACTCCTGCTTCCTTTCTAGTATACAGCTGGAAAAGGGTTTTTATTGACTTTCTTCTCTTTCCTTCATGGAGTCATGAATTTGTTCTCTTTTTGCCCTCTTCAAACCTATTAGCAAGCCAAGAGTCAGCCACGACAGTATCTTCATCTATGTTTTGCTACTTTAAAGTATCTGAAGCCCAGAGTAAAAGCCCCAGACCAAAGATGCTTGGCTGAAGTAATCTGGGTGGAGAACAAGCCATTTTCCTTGGGAAAGATTTCCTATTGTAATGGAAATGATAAAGTGAACAAAAATCCCTAGCAATTGTTACTATCAGGAAAGTGAAAAAACCACGATGAAGATAGGAAGAAACTTCTATGCACTAAACGCCCTGGACAAGGAACATTCAGCTGCTGCAATATTTAGCTGCTGTTTTCAATACCCTTTGGAAGGAGGCTGAGGTAAACATGGCAAAATAGTTGCTGGGGATGGGGGATACAAAAATCCCCACGCAGAAACACAAGAGCCTGTGCTATATTGGGTTGATGTGATTAGCACTGATACTTGCCTGAAACGCTGCAATATCATCTTTAATAAAGGTAGTATCCATGAAAGAGTTTGACTTCAGAAATCCCTTCCCTGCTGACTGATTAGCATGCAATTTTTTTTATGCGTTGCAGGCAGTTGTGACTTTTGTGCCATCTGAAAGTTACAGCTGCACTCACAATCGTCACTTGAAGGCATCTTCACCACTGAGAGTTCTTCAGAGAAATGGCAGCCTCTCCCCTCACCCAGAAGTGTGGGTTTTGAATGAAGTGCAGTTAGGTGATTGCAGCTGAATGGATGTCTTCTAGAGGTAGACTCTTATGTCTTTTACACTGAGTTCTTAATTTCTTTTTGTGATAGCAGAAGCCTGAGTCTATTTATTCAATTTTCATGTGTTTGAGCCTACAGGCTTTGCATGCTTCTGCCTAGCTAAAATAACTCGCTCCACTGCTGAAATCTAATTGAAAGAGTTCTGTGCAGTCCCATTATGAATTATTCTGTGTTATGCTAGGAAGGCTAGAGGTTGTGAAACGAGTTATATCAGCAAAGCTGGCATCTGATTTCATTAGCTTACACTGTAATTGCCTTACCTATGACGGGCCTGATACTACGACTCTTGCTCAGACAAAATTTCTGCTGTCTTTGGTTCAGAGATGTCAGTTCTACTTTGGGAGCTTATGGTTCTGTGATCCTGCATTTCATACTACAGTGAATATCTGGCTGCCAAAAATATCCCAAGCAGTCATGGTGGGACAAGGAACATGGAGATGCCACATGTATGTCTTATAGGAAAACACTTTCACCAGTCCAGCCAACTCCAGAATTAGCCCAGTCCACTTTAGACCACTCTTAATTATTATAGTATTCTCATTTCTTTAGGACTTCCAGGAATTGAAGCCAGGTACTCGATGTGGGCATAAGATGAGAAGAGGCCAGCTGACTCAGTAGAAGCAATGTCATTACAAGACCTGTCTGCATTGTTCAACAGTGCTCCAGGTAAAGCAAGACTATTAAGTTTCTGTAACACTACACAATGCAAAGTAACAGTGTCAGTTCTTAAAGCAGAAGACACAGGTCAGTGATGGTACATGAGTAGTGACAACAAGGTACAAGTGTTTCTAATGCCATCCTCTTCTAGAAGCCTTGAACAATGTGGACTTTTCCAATAGGATATGGGGAAGTGATAAGCCCAGTACCAGCATCTCTCTACCTTTTTTTTTGAGCATTGATATCCATCACTGTAGCACCCAAATAGTTGATCAACAAATTTTGTCTCTCCTCCAAGTGAGAAAGCAGAGTGGAAATGGGATCTTCTGTCTCTGTCATTCACAGGAAGAAGGATGCCATATACTAGTTATTAAGCTTCACCTAGATTTATGGCATGTGTTTGCCATGCAAAATGAAGACATTATCCACAAAGATTCTATGATTTATTACCTGAAGAGGTGATGCATCACTGAAGAAAAGGAAACTGTGAAGGAATAATAAAAGAGAGAGATAAGTACAGGCAGCAGCAACATGGCAAAGGTTTTCTTCTTTTGCCCAATTCCACAGAATGCCTAATCCATGCACCTCTTTTAGCTCAAGGAAAGGAACTGGAATCACAAGAATTTCTGCAGGTAACCTCAAACTGCAGCTGGAAGGCACATTCTTCTATCAGTTTCATATCACTGCTCTCCATTTCAGTGTAATATTTGCAACTGTCTTTTCCACCTTCTAAATTTCTAGGGACTCTGCAGTAATTATATACTGAAAATAATATATACACCATTTCTGTAAGAGTTGTGAACTTGAATCTGCCATTTTTTTCCCCACAGTTAAGGGGATCACAGCGTTTCTTCTTCTGGAGCTTCAGAAGATGTGTACTTGGGCTCTTTGTGTGCTACTGACTGAGACAAAGCAGGCAGAAGCAGAGCTCCTGGGGACCTAGACCACTAGACCATAACACCACTACTAAGAATCACACTCAGAATCACAATCAAACACCTTCCAACAAATCAAATTCAATCCTCTCAAACTCCCAGGACAAGAATAGTACAATTGTCTATGTATCACATCCTGTATGAGCTCTCCAGCTCCTTTTAAGTCTTTTCTTTGAAAGTATACATGAAAGTATAAAGTCACTGGCACCTTTAGTGTTTCCTCTGTCTGCTATTGAATGCTTAGAAACTATTCTGATGTAGTAAAATTTCAATGATTTCAGTAAAACAAGTAATTATAAATCTTGAATGTTTTTTTACAGAAAAGATATAAACCAGTTTGTCATAAACCAGATACCTTGGAGCAGAATACAGGGTGCTTACAATAAATATTCTACAGAAAGTTCAAATGGCTGAAGCATTAGGATAGTTTAATACAGTATTTGCTATAGTTTTTGTTGTAGGGGTAGAAGAAACCAATATAGCTAAGGGTACATTTACTCGATGCTATGCACTGTTCAAATACTACTTTAATTTATATAAAGTTTCCAACTATCTTTGGGTTATACAGCTTTTTTTTAATGCTTTACTGTGCAGTCTTATGATAGCAAATTCTTCTGGAATACATAGGATAATAGAGCTGGTCAAGCAACCATGATTTCCATGATTTCCTATAGAAATATATTCTAATCACACAAATTATTGTGTGATTTTGAGGAAGAAGGTGTAATTACATACACAGTGCAGTATTTCCTATGAAATCTCAGGCTAAGCTTGAGAAAATAAGCTTTCAAGGTATTTGACCATGAAGTCCAGAATGTGGAAGAATGAACCTGGGGGAAAAAAAAAAAAAATCAAAACAGAGCTCCATAAGGAAAAGAAAAAAAACTATCCAGCATTCACATCTGTACAGGTGGAATATCACTACAGAAATCAGTGTATGTGCTCAGGTCAGGCAGAAAGCAGCTGAAAATAAAGAGGCTGGGGTACATCTGAGCAGAACAGACACCCTGACTCAGAATAGGAAGGCTGAAAAAAGTACTTCTTCATGACAATAAGATACATCTTTGCTACAGAGTTCCTTGCAAGGAAAATGGATCAGAAACATTTCCCCCACACTGTGTGGACAAGGGAGTGAGAAATGATGCTGAGCAATCTATTAAACAGTTCTGTGATGGAGCTGTAAGTCACATCATAAGGTGAAAGGAAACTGAAGCAGAGTCTGTGACAAGCCTAAGTAACTGGCAGCATTTGTTAGATAAATGGAAACAGGTGACAACAGACAACAAGCCAGGCTGTCTGGGAAAGGACTCTGTAGCTCTGTACTTTCAGGTGACAGAAAAACGCACCAATATTTTTCAAGGCTTTTTTTTCCCAGAACTATTGACTTGTCACTAGTGAATGTCAGCAACTAAAGAGATAATAAATGCATATTGTAAAAAGGTGCATTATGCAAAAGAGGGTTTCTTTGAATATTCGGTCATTGTTGTAACTAACTTTTCTGAGGCATTTGTAACTGACCCTTTCTGTGGTGTTTTAGTGTGTAAATGAGACCTGGGCACAGAACTGTGGGAAGCAGGTCTTAGGAAAAATATTATCATGAGTGCCCAAAAGACTGTTGGCCTGAGACAACTTCATATGACTTTGCTTGAGTAGGGACACTGGGGCAACATGTCTAAGATGCTGAGTATTCCTCATCAGTTAATTGAATCTAAAAATGCCAAAAAGCCAACCTTGAGTAGCAACTATGAGGAAGGAAATGATGGCAGTTCACAGGCATCTCCTGAGCAGAAGATACCGATTAAATATTGAGTTAATTTAGTGCTCACCAAATGTTATCTACTTAGCTCCAATCAAATAGGAGATATGTTCTATATTACTTGTAAGCTATACATACTTAAAAGGGTGCAAAAAAGGTGGAAAGGATTGTACTTCATATTTTTGTGGGTTTCACATGTACCATCTACAGCTATTTATTCTAGCCAGGGCAGATGTAGTTTGTTGCTTCTGACATGAAACTCTATACGTACACTTTTCCTCCTCCAGGGGAAAAAAACCCCACCTATGTGAAATTCAAATCTTAATCCTAGATCATAAAATCAGACCTAGTGAGACAAGTACACCAGCAATGCCCTGTCAACTGATATCAATAGCTGGAATTTCCACAAGAATTGGATTCCACAAGAAGTGGAATCATATGCTCGATTCCAGGAAGATTTCTTACTGTATAGCAAGGCACTGATGGCAATACCATCAACGACACTAAAATCAGAATCTAGCAGAATATTGATCTGCAGGATCTGAAAGCACTCTCTTCAGAAAGTTGGCCATCTAAATATCAAGCAGGAGTAAACCACAAAATATGTTCATTGCTTCTTAGTACACCTTGCTATCGAATTTTTCCACATCCCAGAAAATTTTTACTGAGCTTAAACAGTTTATTGTGGGAGTAATAGAATGAGTGAATAAAATAAAAGTACTCTATCTTCTGTGTCATTCAAATGCAATCAGATTTGCTGAAAGAAAGAGTACTGTACCAGTCTCCATCCCCAGTGTTAACATTCAGGACTTCCTCACAGGTTCACTTATCTGATAAAAAGCCTCTCTATCTGGAGTCTGATATTAATGCATAAATCCCAGAAATGTGTCTAGAAAAGTTCACACTATTCAACTAAAAAACATTAAACAGAACATGAAGGGAGGATAAAACACTTTTGGGATAAAATATGATTTCTATATTTCTTTTGGAAAGAGTAAGAACAGGCCACTATCTCAAGGGAAACTGTAAATTCTCCAAGGAACAACAACAAAAAAATATCTGAAAACTTTAGAGATTAATGATATTTGAATAAACAGGGTTTAACAAATCAAATATTCAGGAAACCTCTGCTGTTTATTTAGGTCTCAATATTGTGACGATGTTGGACTGCAGCACGGAGACAAACAAGCAATGAACTGGAGACCTCTGGACCTAAATATATCAGCTATTTCTGCTTGAGTTTAATGACCAGCCCTGGAGCTAAAAGTGGTAACAGCATATCATATGTGGATTGGGACCTGAGAGGATAAGGAAAAGGTACTGACTGCTGGCCAATAAACACTTAATCATGTCTATCCATCTCTCTTAGGGCTTCATACTGCCGTCCATCACTGTACCATCTGAGTGCCTTCACGTAAAATCAATAGCAATAGTGAAATCCCTGGAGGATGTCACACAAGCTCTAGCACATCTCTTCGGGGTCAAACTCGGTGTCTGCATAGCCATATAGTCATGCTTTTTGATTTTAATGAGACTATTCATGAGTACTATGTTAAGAAAACTTCCCACAATGATACAAAGATTGAAGTATTCCTCCAAATATTGTTACTAACACCAAGGACCAGGCACAGATACTATGACTTTTTTCTTAAAACTTGCAGAAACTGCTCAAAATATAAACCATAAACTCATAAAAATCTGAAACCATTTTCTCTGAGTTCACCAAGAAGTATTAATTCTTTCTGAAGAGCTTTATCTGAGTCTGAAACTAGCAAATGAAGATGAAATAGATTTCAGCACTTATTTGCATCAACTGCTTAGCATTGTTCCTACAAAATGTTTATATTTAAAGCATTTCTGTTGCACCTATGAAAAAAGACACACATAGCATCCTTACATACACTCTATAATTTGGTTTGACCATTTGATGAACAAGTGATTTTGTCTTTTAGCCATCAGCTGCAAGCTTTTAATCATGTACTGTCAATAAAGGGAACAGACAAATCCACAGATACTCGTGAAAAGGGCTGCTTCATTTCAAGGAAGTTATTTACTGTCCCTCTCCCCCAACTTTACACCCTTTGTCAGTGCTAATCCTGTATCATTGTACCTAAATGATGATACACCATCATCTTCTGTCATGCTGATGTCTCCCTTCCATTTTTCAGCACACTCAACACATCAGATCAGTTAGGAATAAATGTACTTACATATTCATACGGACTCAGCTTCATTTACTACCCCATGCAAGACTGAGGTACAGTTATGAGAACTTCTAAACATTATATTTAAACAGTTCTGATTCTCAGTGAATCACTCCAGACCTCAAAAAAACTGCCACAAACCCAACATGACTCTGAATATACTCTATACGTACCACCATACACGATATTTATACAGGGGAACTGCAATTTCAGAGATAACAAACAAAAAAAGCTTAAGATAAGAAATGGGCTGGAGTATAAGGTATCCAAGCTTCCTACTGCCCACTTTGAAAAGATGTACCAGCCCAGAAGTTTGAACAAAATTAATTTCTCCAATTCTACCTGATTGTACCGTTCAGAATTGAAGTAACATTTGCCTGAGCACAGAACTATTTTCTTAATATGTTCCTTTGTTCCTTTTTTTTTTTATAATATAGACTATTTGATTATTGTTCTCTTGCCATTGAATGTCCAGACTAAAAATAAACTGGAATTAATTGCCAATTACATCAGGAAGAAAAAAAAAGTAATGGAATGTCAGTGTATTGCCATGAATCTTAGATTTTCATTAACAATAAAGTTAAAGTGTAATATGTTTGTCACTAAGGCAGTAGAAAGGTCACAACTGAAAGAACCAGGACTGTACACTGTGAATAGCTACAGTTATACACATTATTTCAAGAACGATCTAATAAAGCCTAATTGGTTGAACAATATTAGAAGATTGAACAGAAACTACTTTAAACTCACTGTTCCTAAGCAAAAAGTCCATGTTCTTAATAAAGCTTAGAACAAAAGCTCCCAAATACAGCTTTGGAGCCATCAAGCTAATTGAATCAAAGCTGCCCAATAACTAAGAACTCCTTCTTTCACAGATCCTCCTCAGCTATCAGCAGAAACTAGTCCTTCAGTTATCCTCTCTGTTAGCCTGCTGAAATCATGGCATACTGGACAAAAAAAGAAGGTTAGAGGTTGCTCCCACTTTGCAGTGTCTGCAAAGGCAGATGGGATTTGCACACAGGATGAGTTTAGACAGCCTACAAAGACTGTAGGTGTGGATGCAAAGTGTCTCATCTGAGCATCTGTCGTTCCTGGGGCTGGTCAGTTAAGTTACCCAGCAAATACAAGCAGTAGTCTTACATTACCTCACTGAAGCAGAGAGTAGCTTTTTCATAGCATTCATTTGATTCAGTAAAATAAATCCTACTAGTCAGTTATTGTATAAGAACTGAGTTCTTAAACCACACAGACTTAGTTTTCCTTGGTTTGTGGTATGTACAATTGTATGGGTATCATTTCTCTAATCAAATATTTTATAGGTTTGTATTACAGGTATTTTCTGGATGCTCACAAGGGAAACTGGCATTTTACATTTTAATTTTGCAGACATACAGGAAGGCTGGATATGGATCAAGAATCTTTACTGGGTTTGTGATGCTAACATACAGCAATATTTTGTCACCCTCTTATTCCCTTCCTTTGGGGAAAATGTTACCTCAAAGGCTCCTGCTTTTATGCATTGCTCTCTAGGACTCCTCTCTTCCAACTCCACGCTCCCAAACTAGAGAACTGCATCTGCCCCTGTTTTTGTCTCTGCTAACCACCAAATTTCTCCCTAAAATGTTTGCTGGGCTTTTTTTTTTTTTTTTTTTACAGTATGTTTCAAAACTGCAGAAGGAAAACAGTAAAAAAATTACAGCATATCACCTTCTCACCTACCCTATAATCTCTGTAATTAGAAAGCAATTGTGTTGTTTGTTGTTTTTCTCAGGCTTTCCAAAATAAATAAACTTTCAGCAAAGAACATATCTGGAAAAGCATTTATGTTCTAAACACAGAAATAAAAATGTTCTAATAGAAGTTAAGTTGCACTCTTACCTACAGCATTACCTGCTCTGAAGGTTACTGCATAAAAAGTCTGTTTATAATGCACCATCTGCTTGGCTTCTTTACACTCACTTTATTCTTTACTGCGTGCTGTAATTAATGAGGCTTTCCGTATTATTACCATAATAGCTGATGGTTTTCTTTATAAATGAGAAGCAATAGCTCCCCGATGAAAATTCCAGTTTATTCAACAAATGAGGGAAATTGGACTGGATGATCTTAAAGGTCTTTTCCAATGATTCTATTATTGGATAGTTGATTAGGCACCACTGGGTACCTGAGCAGAAGTCTTAGCAACACTGCAGACCACTTGCCTTCAGACACCATGAGCATTATGTTACAGATGAGCTGGATGAAATTTGGATGGCGACCTTGGCTTTAAAGGAGAGTTGTCATATGTGACTACTGTACTCATTAACAGATGGAAAAAGAAACGAGACAAAACAACATGAAATCTCTCTGTGAGCTTTTGCTTCATCTTTGTTTGGTGCCTCCAAAATACATCACAAAGGTGGTGCTGCTAATGGCTTTTTGACTAGGAGGACAGTCTCTGTATGCTCTTGCTGTCTCTTTTTATTTATTTATTTTTCAAATTGATGAACATCTTATCTTCCTGGGGATGAACTGAGTATTTTAGACATACAAATCCAGCGTTCTTCACAAAAAGAGCAGAAATTGCATAACAAACACGCACTCTGGTTTGGTTTCACATAGATGAGGGAGCAAGAGTGTCACACAATGTCAAACAATCCCTGGCTTTCAGTACACCAATAAGCATGCTGTCCAAAAAGGAAGGGCTTTACTTTTTGTGGACTTTGACTTGGTCTCTTTTCTTCAACTTTTGTCTATGATAAACACCCTTCCTTCTACAGACCACAACTGTACAGATGAGACTTTTTTAGTCTCAGCTAAAGCCTAAGAGATAATCAACTAAGGCTGAAATGACCTCTGATAGTTGCCTTTCAAAAACTTAACAGCTGCCCTTCAAAACCACATTTCTCCATCTCCCCATCAAGAAAAATGGTTTCTGATGGTCTGTACTCACTGTTCATCGAGGGCTGATTTTCTCATTTGGGTGGAGTTTTATGGAGCTGATTGTCACTCTCTCAGCCTCTTGTGCTATTAAGAGAGGCCTGTTCAGTCTGACAGCACAGACACAATGTGTTGGGACTGGGCTACATTAACAGTTTAATACAATCTGATCTGTGCTGTATGCAACCAACCTGGCTTGCTTGCTAGCAACCTCTAGAATATTAGGTGTGCTGAAACTTCCTCACAGTTTTTAGTGAGCAGGAAGAAACTGGAGGAATTAGAAAGGAAAATATTGCATAATTCCTAATGTCACAAAAAGCAACAGAAGGAAGATATATATATTAGCATATATTTTAACATAAATCTTCTACTAGTAAAGGTCTCTATTATATATATATGTACCTACACACATATATACACATATATTCTGTGCTTTATATGGTGCCAGGAATCTTTTATTTGTTACTCGCACCGGCCCAAAAAGAATGAGAGACTTCTGCAGGATATACTGGTGCCACCACTTAAGTCTGTGCTGCTGATCTAAGACAGCATGAACCTAACTGCTCCTTCCATTGAGAGGTGAGGGTTAGAAAGACTTGATGGCTATTCCCCATGAGGGTGGTGAGACACTGACACAGGTTGCCCAGAGAGGTGGTGGAAGCCCCTTCCTTGGAAGTTTTTAAGCCCAGGCTGGATGGGGCTCTGAGCAACCTGTTCTAGTGGGAGATGTCCCTGTCCATGGCAGGGGGGTTGGAACTAGATGATCTTTATGGTCCAACCCTGACAACTCTATGATTCTATGATTCTATTCTCCAGGAACTCTGGACAAGAGACGAATCCCTTCTGAAGCCTGTTCATTGTCTGTGTATTGACTAGAGCTCACACGTGCTGTATCACAACATCTTGCTTAGCATTATAGCCAAGTGATGAATTCATAGCAATTACTGCCTACCAAATTCTTTTCTTCTTCACAGAACACAGATGCAGTTTGCAAATTCCTCAGATATTTGTTGTTCTGAAGTAATGAATTAAGTGTAACAATTTTCAGTTTTATAGAGTGGTAATAGTTGTGTTTTCAGTTGAAACACGGCAGGCAGTTGCATTTGTCACATGATTCATACAGTATCCTTTTCCTTTCCTGGCTGGCAATATTGTACACCATTATTGAAGGAAACACTCATAAACTCTTATATACATAAAAATTCCATTCAAATTTGGGAGAGTTTTCATTTGGAATAATAAAATGACTTTAAATTCTTTCAATTACAAATAATACTTAATGATTTGGGTATTTCTACAGTAAGCACTTGCATTAATATCTACAGGTTGACAAATATTATTAAGTTCAGTATTTTATATAGAACGGAACCATGGGCCAGAGACACTGTAATAACTATGTTCCCAGGAACCAGCAGAGATAAGAAATTTTCCTCTCAGCATTTATCCCTTCAAACTCTATCATTTGTTGGGAATCCTACTCTAACTTCCATCAAGCCACACGTAGCCTGCTCATTCATTTCAGTACGTAGATGAACACTCATTAAAAATACATTAGAAGTCTAAAGAAGACAAATCTAAAGTGAATAAAAGAATGATTTTCTCAGAATACTACACTTTAGATGTATACTACCTTAATTTTAAACATAAAATCATCACAGCCTTTAAATGAGCTGTCCATGCAGGTTTTCTGTTGTTCCCTGAATTTTTATTACAGTACCCATTTTGAGCCTAAATGACTCTCAAAACAAATGACACACCTCCTACGGCAGCTGTTTTTAATGAAATGATCTTCACTGGTTTTCTACTTCAGACAAATTTCAACATTTTCTGAAGCAGAGGCTAATAGTACAAAAATACCTTGAATTTTGATTGTGTGCACTAAACATTCCCAAGTTTCCTAGAGAAAGAAAACCATCAAAACACATTTATTAAGGACAAACAATATACATAGCAGAAGCTATACCTGAGAGTGTTAAATGTAACAGCTAATCTTGCAAATGCTACCTTACTAGATCAGATGGATTCTAGAACTATAAATTGCTTGGAGAAATTTTATTCCGATTTCCTTTTTGACGCAATATACAAAAGAGGAATTTTTTATGCACTGCTACAGCCAAGCTCATGGCTAAAGCATTCCCATTTTGATCTGTTTAACAAATGCATATTAATTAAAAATATGGTAATTTCTACATACTTTCGTAGCAGCTATTAAAAAGATAGGCCATGGGGAAGTTATTTTTGATGCCTCCTAGCTCTTCTAGTAGGGAAAAAGCTTCTGATTATTATTTCCTGAAGCATGAAAAGACTGTAGTGCATATGTGTTCACACATATAAGATTTCAAGGTGTGATTGGTAATCACACTCAATCCATGAGTTTATAAATTCAGTTGAACATATATTT
Organism: Todiramphus chloris collaris; assembly: GCA_025345505.1. Classification (NCBI taxonomy): domain Eukaryota; kingdom Metazoa; phylum Chordata; class Aves; order Coraciiformes; family Alcedinidae; genus Todiramphus; species Todiramphus chloris. The sequence continues at coordinate 6,565,397 of JANVCC010000038.1, forward strand.
TTTATTACAGATTGTAACCAGCTTCATAAGCAAAACATTTTGGAGTTATTCTGCTTAAAGGCTAAGAAAAGTTTTATCAAAATGAAGTTGTTTCTTAGTCTGTAAATTACATGGCTTCTTGTACTGAATAAAACACATCTATTTAGAAAGCAACCTGAGTCTCCATCTTCCCTACTAATCTGTTCATATAGATCCTATTCCATGAGCATACAGCCTTTGCTTTCCTCCAGGCTTCCCATTTTTTCTTTGAATTTACATAAAATTTGCAAATGCCACTCAATCATCACATACTAATGCTGTTTATTTACAATTCTTCTCTTCTTTGTGTAGGGGAATGCAGTAGGAATTCTGGTCAACTATTTAGGCTACATGGTCACAAAAATATTTACAGTCCATGGTGGGTATGTTCAATTCTTTTTCAATTATATTTTATGTTCTCTTCAGATTCCTGCATGGAATTTGTAGAAATTCACATTTACATTAACATTCACATACATTCACATTTACAGCCTGTTTTTTCTACTTGAGAAACTTACAGTTTTGCTACATTCTTATTTTTGAACAATTGATACATTAGGTGGTAATTGATACATTAGCTAGCAAAAGAAAGCACCCCTTACCAGTACTACGTGAAGGAAAATTGCTACTCACTGGTAGTTTCTATTCCAAAGGGACCAGATTAAAAAATAAATCACCACAACCTTATCTGTGTGGTTGCATTTGTAGATATTCTCCCTCTCCTCACAACTGGTCTCAGAGCTCAGCCCAGACAACACACCAAAAATGGAAAAAAAGAATGTACAACTTCAGCCTTTTTTGTATAGAACCACTTTGGGAGAATTCACGTCTGGCATTTACATTCTCTCACTGTAAGCCCTTCAGGGGCTTGGTGATGACACTGTCCACTAATGAATGACAGCGCAGAAAGAAGTAAAAATGAAATGGCTTAATGACTAAAATACAAAGAAATACTGAAACACTGTCTGAAGAAATGGAAGAAGGTGGAAACTGGAAGGGAATAAACAGGACAGAGAGGCAGCGAGAAACTAAATTATCAAATGGCAAAATGATGCAAGACACCCAGTGACCCAGAACAGTCTGTGCTGGGTCTGATACCAGCAGATATAACATCCTCTATACAGTATGGTACAGTGTATAGTACATACCAGATATCTGCATGGTATGAGGTACAAGCACCAGAGCTGTGTTTCATAAAGAAAAGCTATTCCAAGATCTCATTAACCCATCTGTTTAAGCCACTGGTGATGCAGTCTACCCACAGCTGTGACAGCTCCATTAGGTGCAACTGCTTTTGTCACCAACTAAGGTGAAAAATCCTCCTTTATGTTATGTATTTGTAAATGTCCAAATATGTGGACAGAGAACTAAACACTGAGCATATACACCAGGTACCATAGTAACTGTTGTTACCCTGTTTTCTGTTTAGGCAGTTCAGTTTTCTCTAGTGGTGCACTCAGGGCTTGCTACAGGATTTTTTACACAGTGCTGCACTGCTTTGTTAGGCTGTTCAGAAAGATTGTGGTTGTCATGAACTTCTATGATCACTGAACCACTTGCTGGTGTCCAACCAATTGTAATGAAAGTGAAACTTGTGTCCATGCCAGAAGATTTTATTGAAATAGGAAAACACAGCAAGCAATCTACAAAATCCACTGAAACAGTAGCCCATGACCCCAAAGTAGGTAGCATAGCAAGCTACTTTTAAATCAATACTTAATTCGTCAGAAAAATCAATTTCCCTCCCTCTGCAATCCATAAAATTCATCAGTAAAAAATTACCCCTCACATATTAGCAGCCCTCTCACCCTACAGGTTTCAAAATTAATTACAATAGACAATTGCAAGTCCTGTAACAGGTTGGGATGACATGCTATAAGGTATTTTGCAACCTGTGAATTAAAACATGGATTAGATGTGATAGGGACACCTATGGCTTTCCTGATTTATCCTGACTCCCTTGGCTAAAGGCAAGCACTACTTTTTTGGCTACACCTGTCCACCGTCTCCAGAAGTATCCAGGTTTCATTCCTGGAAAACACTCACCTTTTTGGAGATACCATGCAGGATGCAAACAATTCTACATAACAAGGCTTGTTCAGTCAGCATCCAAATAACTTCTCTCAAGGCAATGATATCTTGCCTTTATTCTTCCACATGGCTATTCCAACCCTGCTGTGAAACAGAGAATTTTACTGTGTGGCACTACTATTTCTCCTATCAGTAAACTTGTGCCCTTGGGTATGGATGTTCCACATTTGAGTCTGGGCAATCTCTTATCATAGAATCATTTTGGCTGGAAGAGACCTTCAAGATCATCAAGTCCAACCTTAGTCCTAGCCCTATGAAAAACCACTAAACCATGTCCCTAAGCACAAGATCTACCTGGCTCTTAAACACTTCTAGGGATGGTGACTCCATCACCTCCCTGGGCAGGCCACTCCAATGCCTGACAACCCTTTCTGGAAAGAAATGCTTCCTGATACCCAGCCTGAACCTCCCCTGCTTCAGCTTCAGGCCATTTCCTCTTGTTCTGTCACTTGTCACCAGGGAGAACAGACCAACTCCCACCTCGCTACAGCTTCCCTTCAGGGAGTTGGAGAGGGCAATAAGGTCTCCCCTCAGCTGTTTTTTCTCAAGGCTAAACAGCCCCAGATCCTTCAGCCTTTTCTCATAAGAGAAATCTTAATCTGTGAACTTTCCTTTACACTCTAGCTCCCTTGCTGTTAAACACAGTTTTAAATATAATGGCTCACTGTTAAATATGTTTTTAAATACAATACACTGAATATTACTGATCTAGCCAAGATTATGCTTCATATTTAATAAATCAGTGTTTCGTTTTAGAATGTTTGCCTGCATAATAGACTGAATTGCTTAGCACACAGATGACAGAGCCTACCTTATCACAACATCAGTATATTGTAGCTATTCTAACCTCCATTCCTTTCCCCTAAGTAACTCTTTACCTTTTTTTTTTTTTTTCAGACTGTTAGACTTTTCTTTCCTGAATTTAGATTGTCTATACTTTTTAAAGGCTTCAAAGTCTTTGTAGGGATATAGTCACATCTTATCAAAGAGGTCCAGCCTCAGAGAGGTTGTTTTCTTCAACTGTATCCCACAGCTCAGATCTTTACACTTTTTGTGTTCACAGTTCTATATTGTCTCTGACAGAAGTTCAATAAAATTGTCTTTCTACCCACAATATCAGGGTTCTCAACACTGTTGGAACTGAGTGTTATAGGGCTACAGTCTACCTCTGCTGAGAAACCTGAACTCCCCTGTCTGCCTTATTACCCCACAGGCCACTGGCAAAAGGTAGCAGTACATCTGTAAATTGATGCACCCCTTCTACTGTTTTCAATTAATTTATTTCATAATTCTTGAGGGTTTCTTTTTTTACACAGACTCAGATGGTTAGATATCAAAAAAGGTGGAGCACTACTGTTACTATTGCTCCCCCTGGTATTGCCTCTCTTGCTATAAATCCTCTTAAAGTAGGTTGCTTCACTACTATTTCTCTTTATTTCTACATGTTATTATTTAAAGTCTTCGCTGTTTTAATCACATCTCTTTGGTTTTAGCTTTAACTACATGTCAAAGTTATCACACAGCATTAAAATGCCACACCCTGGCTTCCCACAGCATCAAGCAGAAGATTCAAAGAGTGTTTTAAGGCTTCACTTCATTCTTTTACAATTTGAAAATGAAAAAGGCAGACTGATATTTACATACATAGATTGCTGATGCAGCAGTAGATAGAGCTCATATATTTGCTGAAGACAGAGCAATCAGAATATTTGATCCTACCTAGGCAAAAATCACCCCATCCTGCTTGCTTCCAGGATCCCTACGATTAACTTCATGTCATTTTTTAATGAATGGAAATTTTGTGGTTGTATGCAATGACTGAACTCAGTGATCTAGGAGGTAACTTACAGTCTTAATACATTATTTTTCAGTCTTTATTTTCACCCTTCTTTTGTTTTCTAGATTGGAACATTGTTATTTTAATCTTTTGTTACCCTTCCTCCCTTCTCTGCTATATTTACCGCTTCCCATAAGTTTTTCTTTTTGGTTTTACATTTGGAGACAAGCAGACATGAACAGAGAAAAGGAATGAGGAATGGTGAAGAACTGAGACAGCATCACAGACTGAGAGGAACTGACACATTAGGACCCATACTCTACAGTGACACTGTGAGACTCAGCCTGTGATCTTGATTCCCATTCTTTAATCACTTATGGTGGGACTATTTTACTGAGTTTGTTTTAGTTTTATTACACCCTTGCATTACTGTTGGGGTTGCTGTGTGTGGTGTATCTTTCACAAACAGATTAAGTCATTCCCTGGGAAATTTATGGGGATATGAAGCTCAAGTCCTATAGTCGACAGAAGAATAATTACAAAGTAATATGCCCAAGACGAAATGTCTTTCAGCCCACTGCTTACAATTTTCTGAAACAGAGCCTAGAACCCATCAAAACTGGACAAGAGTAAGCATCACCGAGCAAAAGTGAAAGTGTGAGGGCTCACCTGACTTGCAGGTACTCTACTCATGTTGTAAGACTAAAGGAGTGAATAAGACAAGATGTATTTTACCCAATTCTATTCCAGTCTAAGTTAAAAGAGTATTCTATCCATGAAGACATAAATGCTCCCTGCTTCATTGCTGCAATAGTCATTTTATTCCTGACAGGTACCAGCATGAGCTCTGATTATGTTACTCAGGAAAAATTACTAAGAAAAACTCCTCCATTCAGCTCTACTAGCTATAATGAGTTTGTATTTGTCAAATGGTTTTATGGTTAAATGAAAAGTTAATGATAAGCAACCTTTCTGAACGGCTGGATACACCATCCATGTGCTGGGTGTGACATCCATCTTCAGTGAATAATGGTTTGGGAGGTAATCTGTGTGGATGAGAAAATGAATAAACTATTTCATTGTTAACAAGTACTGCTGCAATGAAGAGGAAATGCAAAACCACTTAAAATTATGCTTTACCTGCTATAAGGTAACATTTTTGGGTTTTAAATGTTTTCACTTGAATGCCATCAACTATTTAGGCTTAAGGAGAAGTTCTTAAGAGTTATGCATTATGCAATGTTTTTTTTACACTTAATTGCAAAAATATTACTGGTTGTTTTGCATAAAGTAGACCACTGATGTAAAACTTAGATATAATCTAGCTTTTCATATATCATGGGGAAGACATGAAAAAGGCAGCACAATGCCTCAAATGCTGCCTACCCATGATAGATACAGGGAGGAACATCTGGAAGCCTAGAATGAATGTCCTTTGAAATTAGTATCTCTCCCTCTATCCTTTTTTATTTTGCAGTTCAGCCCCATTTCCTCCTTATTTGTGAGGATGATGTGTTAGGACTACACCCTACACCTCAGCTGTTCCCAAACTCCTGCATCCCAAGTGGAGTTTCCTAACGATTCAGTACCTCTTTTCACATATCCTTCTACCCCATACTCCAAGAAAGCTGTCTCCTGCTTGCTCTGCTAATTGCTGCAGAGACCTCTTTGATCTAAATTTTCTTTGGTTTAGGAGGAAACCGAATGTGAAGACAATGAATTTCTACACCTTTTCTCCTCATACTTTCAAGATCAGTTATCTTCTACCCTAGAGACAGAAAGGAATCACGTCTTGGTGACTGACCCAGACTGTGTGTTTGCACAGTGTTTTTCCATTTGCTAAATCTAAACAATAAAAAATATAGTAAAGAAGGTTCTCTACCATTTATATTATGCAGTGAAAGTGCTCCTCATAGAATTAGGTGATAGGGTTGCATGCAATGCACAAACATTATTTGAAAGCTTATATACCTACTATATATATAAACCTAAGGCAGACAGCCATAATAGTTTGTATGAATAGGAACACTGTGCTTACTGAACCACAGTCATGAAACTAAAAATGAAATTATATTTCCTCCATCATAATACCAAAGTCAGTATATAATATTCTGAAAGAATAAGCACACAGTAATACCTAGGTTAATACTGAGTACATACATTATTGCTCAACGCTATCAAAAAGCTGCATCTTCACATTCTTTATTGAAATGTATTACATTACTTAAATTGTCATGACAAAGACAGAACTGTTCAATTTCAGATTTTTCTAGCACCTTGGTTTTTATGAAATTGCAGAGGGTTTTTTTCCTAATAGAAGTATAATTTATTTGCTGATTAAATTCCAATAAAGGAGTTGTTCAGTCCCGATTTTTTTCGAAACACGTTTAGGAGTGTAAGTTCTAAGGACTGACAGAAGCGTGCTCCTTTGTTGCCACTCACATCCTGGACTAGAAGATGGGGATTTGACTGTTTTGTTTACCCACCTATTTCATCATAAACCACTGAATAAATAATGTTCAGCATAACTAATGCCTGCATATAATGCTAAACTGCGCATGCTTCAGTATAGGGGAATTTAATATGAACTGTTGTAAAATTGCAAGAATATCTCATCTGCTTCTCAATTTTCACAAATTATGTTTTCCAACCATCATTGTTAATTGGTAATTTGTGTGAACTTTTTAAAGCCAAGACTCCATTACTCATAGAGGTTGATTATCCAGAGTGTGCATTAACCAGAAACTGACACAGAAATGCACAATGGGCTCACTCAGACTCTGTGTGTCAAGACCAGGCCGTTTGACTCTTGAGATTGCTTCAGACTGTAGACACACTACACCTGTGTCCAGACCAGCCCCTAACTCATTCTTGATGGAGGGAAGGAGGTATTTTCACACATCTGGCTCTCAGGACTCACTTTCATGGAGACCACAGCTCAGGCTTGGAACTCCGATGGTGGATTTTGTATCCATGTAATGAGTCATGGCCTAGCAGGGCTCTGGTCTGAAGCACTGTCCCCCAGGTGGGACAGAGTCCAGTGTCTCAGTTTTGCTGTTCACTAAGAGGATGTTCACCTGCGGATGAGGAACAAACAGAAGCAGCTTATGAAGTTTGGATTAAAGCGCTTATGAAGAGTCAGCTGCATCCCAGCAGGGCTTAGTACCTTGGGTTAAACTGCTATTTCCTATTTTAAAAAAAAAAAAAGTGCTTTTAGTCATGAAAAAAAGAAGCCAGCAGGGAAGCCAGTCAGGGCAGCACCTGCAGCAGTTCAGGCCTGTCATCTTACACACACCGCTCCTTTCCCCTTCTGCTCAAACCACCCGCTCCCCACCGGGGCCGCGCTGCGCTTCCCAGCCCCGCTCCGAGGCGTTACCCCCAAAGCCGCCCGTCCCTCACACCCTGCCCCCACCACGGGCCCCGATCCCCGCCGCGCTGCCGCGGGAGCCGCACGGGGCGCCCCGCCCGGGCCCTCTCCCCACCTCCGGCGGGGTGGGCGCCGCGGGGCCGCGCTGCGCTTCCGCCCGGGGAACGGGGCAGGGCGGAGACAGCGGCCGCCGGCAGGGCACGCGGCGCGGCTAAGATGGCGGCTCCTCTGGCTGGGCAGGCGGGGGTTGTGCTGAGGGACCTGGCCCTGAGATCCGCCCGCCTGCGGGACGGCTTCCCGGTGAGTGAGCCCGGCCCCGGCCGCCGCATCCCGCCAGCTCTCCTGGTGGCGCCGGGCGGCGGGCCGCGCAGCCTCTGCTCGGGAGCCGCGCTGCTCCGTCCCCCCCCCCCCCCCCCGCGTTTGCCGGCCCCGCCACTCCTCCCCCTCAGCCCTGTTGCTTGCAAGCCGGAGGGAGAGCTCCCGCTTTCCGCCCCAGCGGAGCTCGGGCTGCCGCTCGGCTGTCGTTGTCCGCAGGATGCGCTGAGCCTGCAGCCGCGACGGGCTCGGGGCGGTGGAAACAGCGAGAGCCCGCAGCCCGAGCTCCATCGTGGTCGGGGCAAAGGTCTGAGGAGCAGCGCGGCGGCCCCGCTCTGTCGGGTCAGGGCTGAACCGGCCAAAGCGTGGCCTGAAGGGTCAGCTCTGAACGCCTCCCTGCCCCTGAAACTAAAAGTACTGTAGTTATTTCAGCTGCCGAAATGGGTATCACGGTGCGTGAAGTACTGTCACTGAGCTGAGCGCGTCTCGGGTGGCAGCATCAGGATGGCTTTGTGCTGGGGGCAGAGGTCAGGCTGGAGTGAGAGCGCCCGGTTGTGCTCCCCTGGAAAGGTTGGTCACAGCCCTGGCTTCCCGGTGGTCGTGACTCTCAGAGGGGTGATGGGACCTTCTTGAAGGGCTCTCGTTCAGGAGCTCGCTCTTCAGGTGCAGTGGGACTTCTTTATTCACCCTGAAAGCAGACGTGCTAAGGGCTATGATACATGTACGTTTTAGCTCTGCTGCCTTTGGCAACCACCCCCTTTGTTTTGTCTTTTTATCACATCAGCGTCTGCACGGGAATCTACTTTGATCGCTGCTTCTGATCAGAAGTATTTTCCCAGAAGCAAAAGCCTCCAGAGCTAACAAAGTTTGTTTCTGGCTGGTTCTGCTCTGTAGGTGCTGCTGCTGGAGGTGCAGCCTGCGGGATGGCTGTGGGATAAAGCCTGGTGTTGGTGCTGAACGTATAACTTGCATTGTACATCTGCTTTTGTGAGGTTTATTTTATAACCCGGGGGAAGGTAGCTCCCTTGGGTTTAAAGCTGAAATCTTTTGTGCAAAACTTGCCTTTTTTTTTTTTTTATGGTGCGTGTGGTATTTGGCACTTTGGTGCAATTGATTGACTTAGTGTATGTCTGTTTCATATATGTACACATCCAGAGTGCATACGTGTATCTATACATTTATGTGTACATATACATACCTTTGACTGGCTACATACCTATTTAGATCACGTTTGTGTTGAGCAATCCTGTCAGTCCCAACAGTGTTTGGTGTTATATGGTGGAAGGTGGGTTCCTGCCATCGTGACTTACGGGACTCTGATGCTACAATAAGGAACTTGGGCGTAACTTCCTCAGTTTTGTGCGTGTCCCCACTGTGTTCTTGGTGGGTTTTTGCAGGGCTTGAGTATGGAGAGCTGTCAGGAGAGAGTCATCTCCGAGTGAAGAGTAGAAGGTGCTATGGTTGAGCTTGGTTTCAAGCCCTGTCTTCATCGCGCACTGCAGTGGGGGTTTGAGGTAGAGGTGGAAATTAGGAGTTGAGGCTCTGTTTTGTCATCTCTCAAAGCGTGGAGTAATCCTGTGTTACCCCACTGAAATCACTGGATACCAGCTCAGATTCGATATTAAGGCCTACTGTTAAAAAAACCTTTTCTTTATCTTTTTTTTTGTGTGTGTGTCTTACTTATGAAATAGAGATATTGAGCTTGTATTATAAATCACACTTTATTGCTTTGTTTCCAAACTCTGACAGATATTGAGAGCGTCTCCCAAGATCTGTGCTTTCCAAGTAGACTATTTTCAAGAAGCACATCAATAATGTATAACAACAAATAAAGTTCATAATTTCAAAGTAAAATGCTTTCCTGTAGGAAGGTCTTTATTTTGGCAATGTTACATTGTAGAATTCCCATCTAAATAATCTCCTGATCTTCCACTGGCTCCGACTTCAAACTACAAATATGTTCATCAGCCCGAGTCTGGATTCCCGTGCTACAAAAGTAGCATAAAGCAGCTGACAGTGCTTCTATTGAGAGTTTTTCTCTTTGTATCATTCACTACTTAGAGCAGACCAGAAGTTACTTGCTTAATTTATTCACCAGCAAAACCTGTCCCTTTCTCAAAGCCTGTTGCATTGTTCTTTTCACAGATAAGTCTCCCATATGGTGTAAGAGTATAATCAAGAAATATCAATCTTAAACTCTGTTGTTTTGATAACCCTGTGTGAGTAGGTACTTTGAGAGTTAAAAATCTTCCCATGCAGCTTTTACATCCTCACGTTGGGGTGTTGTCTGCTTTGTTGCAGACTTTCTTATTTCAAAACTGTGGATGTTGCTCATAGCTGTGTTGAAACAAGATTTTTGGGATGTCTGGTTGTATGCTGTCAACGTAGTATAAAGACAAACATTTTTTCCATGTAACTTCATTTTAGGAGTGGAATAAATGGTGCTTGATCCTATCACATTAAAGTATTTTATCGTCCTCCTGCTTTCCCTTTGGCTCTTCACCTTTTCATAACCGTTAGACATTTCTTACTCTTTTTACCCCTTATATTCTTGATAGGTTCAGTTCTTTGTGCTTTTGGAGTTTAAATCTGACCAAGTGTTTCAAGAAGATAAAAGACAGTTTTCAGTTGTCTGCAGTACATGTGGACAAGCATATTTCAGACCTTCTCATACTGGAGCAAAATTTGTAAAGAGCTGTGACAAACGCTCCAGGGACCACTCTGCAGCAGAATTCAATCTTGTTGGCTAGCAACAAATAGGCTCCATTGAAGGCTGTTGATTTGAATAGGAGTTGGATTGGGCCCTTTGGGAGAATGCTGTGTTTTCAAAATAGCTTCAGATGCCGTGGATTTCAGTGATGAATATAAATGAGGAACAATTAAATCAGAATCATTTAAAAAAAAAAAAATGCTTAAGGTAACTCCAGTTTTCTAAAGACTGTGAGCAGATTGGCTGGTGTGTTATGCAGCCCTGCCCTAGCCTTCAAACAGTTCTCAGTCCTGCCGTGACATTGCCAAATTTCATGCATGTTGAAAATATTAAAGACAAAAAAAAAGAGCAGAAAAAAAGATGGAATTAAACAACATTCCTTTTATAAAATCTGCTGAGTGCCATATATATTAAATAGAGAACTTATTATCTATATTTTTGCTATTTAATAGATATATAATAATATATATATTAAATAGTAAAATAGAGAACTCTACAAGGTTGCTTACTGCAGATACCTTCAATTCCTAGACTTGGACACCTATAGAGCCTCATTAATGCTGAACAGAGAAAGTTCCATCGTTAAGAAGCTATCAACTGTGAGTTTAGTGATCTTCCATGCAACAGAAAACGCTACTGAAAATAACAGAATTCATGATGTCAGCAGCTACTTCAATGACAAATTCTGCCTTTTTTTCTTGGCTTTGTGTTCAGTTCTTGAAAGTTCCTTGATGGTTTGGTCTGTTACCCTGTTTGGCTTTTTCTGATTGACAGTTTTGCTATAACTTTTAAGGTATTACATTTAGAGGCAGGAAAATATATGAGCCTACAGACTTTCACAAACAGTTTTTTCTGTAGGTGCCTAAACCAAATGACTGGAAAACCCTCTTCAAACTCTAGACAAAACTGAAATGCCAAAGTGGAGCAGATGTTTGGCCCACTTCTCCCTGGCAGTTCTGTTAAACACATGGTTATTGAATCCTTTTTTTAGATGGAAGAAGGAAATGAAAACATAAATATAACCTTAGACTGTGGGGGTTTTAAAATTATTTTTTCACTCAGTTTTATACTGATGGAACTTCTGCCTTGGGAGCAATCTGGTTCTGGCACAGATTTTCACAGCTTTGTCTTGAAGTAGAAAAGGTGCATTTTGCTGCATTTATTTGCCTTTCTTTGTACCTCATGTAGGTATAATCAAGGGATAGAGCTAATTAGATAAGAAGAGGCAGCCTTCATGAATATGACATTAGGCTGAGAATTAGCTGGGACACCTGTGGTCTTAAACCTGGCTGTGGATAAGTAAACTCTTCCTCCTTGCCCTTCACTGAACTCCCAACCAGTTTACCCAAAGAGGCTCCTTACCTTGCTCGCGTAAATTTAGGATTCATTAAAGTTTTTGCTATAAAAGCAAGTTATTTTTCACTGATCTGCTTCCTGAGGTACTAGATAAAGTGTCAATAGACAAACCCTGTGTTTTCTTAGCAGGTATCTGAGTGATTTGTTTCCTCCTGTTTTTTCTCTGGAATATTGTCAGTGGTGTGGTGATCGTCCTTTGGTTGTGGTTTGGGGGTTTTTGGTGTGATTTTGTTTTGCGTTTGTTCTGGGGTTGTTTTGCGTTTGTTCTGGGGTTG
>JANVCC010000038.1:6577315-7072968 GCA_025345505.1 Todiramphus chloris collaris
GTTCTGGGGTTGTTTTGCGTTTGTTCTGGGGTTGTTTTGCGTTTGTTTGTAAGAAAAACAATTCATTTGGTCTTTCTGGCTGATGATTGCCAAGAAGGATGCTATGAAGAATGCGAGGAGATATTGAGATTCTGTTGGGAATGCAGAAAAGTGAGATGAGTGTTTAGAAACGCTTGTGGCTCGGTTGTTCTTTAGAAATAGATAATACCCTTGCTGTATTTTGCCTTCTCTTGTTTGGCAGGTTCATTTTCAGCAAAATTTGGAAATGTATTCACTTAGTGACATGGTTCTTCCCCTCCGTGTTTTGGGGACTGTCTCACAGGTACAGTTCCAGGATGACTTAAACCCAATAATTTTTTTGTTGTTTCTGTTGACCACACCTGTAGTGAGTAGTTCATCTCATTGTTACCTTGGCCAGTCCAATCTTTCTGTGCATGTTTGAGGTTATAAACTGCAGCTTTAAGCATGTACTCAAACGATTTTCTCCAGAAAATTTCCTTCCTTAATGCTCTCTTCTGAGAAAGCCAGTTTCTAGTCATCTGTGACTCAGCTTTATACCCCTCTCTTCCCTGCTCTGTAGCAATTTAATAAAACATGGGACATAGAAATCATGCTACCTGTGCAACTGATTATGGCAGTAACTTTTGAACAGGTAATTAAACAGTGATCCAGAGTTAATAGCTGGCAATTGATATTATTATGATTACACACAGTAACTGAAAGTTCTTGAGTTTCACATTTTTTTGTTGTTGTTTTTTCTTTGTTTAAAAAGTGCCATTCTGTTTAACAGACTTATCAATGAGCTTTTCCCTTCCTGGTCTCTGCCTAGTCTCTTTCTGCTTGCTGATAGATTTGCTAAACTACAAGAATCTGTATCCCAAAATAGAATTTCATTTTGTTTTATTTCTGCGATGATCTGATAGTGCATTAGCTTAGAATCCAAAGCCATAAAGCTCTAGACACTGTCCCCATTAGGCGTGAGTATGGGCTGGGCTATTTCACTCAGACTGTTTCATTTAAGAAAAGTACTTTTAAAATACTTTGGGAGTGGTGCATTACTGGTTGTTTGAGTTCATTTACCTTGCACATTGACAGTACTTGGTGACAGATTAATTTCAGTCCACCCTGGTTGTCTTTAATTTGTGCAGTAGTGCTTTATTGATTTGCCCTAGAGAGCAAAGTAGTTTAAATTTGCCTCTATCATTTGCATCTTTGTATGATTAATGATTTGGATTTCAGTTTTCTGCTCTTTTCATAAGGAAAAGATACAAATTCATGTTGTTCACAAGTGAAGGACCAAAGGTTATGTGCACATCCTTATCAGCTAAATTAGCTTGTACAAGAGGCATTATAAATGTTGAAACTTTGCAGTGTGTTTTCTGCATTTGTAGAGTGAAGATGTGACTCTTTGTATAAAGTGTCGAGGCATTTGAAGTTAATAATCCTGGTGGTTTGCATCCAGGAAGGTGGAACAGGCAAAATGCTGACCTTCAGTATTCAGTGGGCAGTAATTTAGTTTGGAAGAAAAATGGGTTATTTTTTGTTTTGGTTTTGTTGGGTTTTTTTAATGATTAAGCTGTAAAAGGAAGAGGTTTATATGTCTGAAAATGGACAGATATTTTGAGAACATCAGTAGCAGCATCTTTAAACAAGTATCTGCACAGTGTACATTTGGAATACTTCTGGAGCAAGAAACAAGCTCACGGGACCAATAACTGGGAAGAATGAAAAATGTCAAGGTATTACAGCAGTAGAGAGACTCGGAGGAATGTAAGCAGTGAGCAGTAGTCTCACTTTGTGTCAGGAAGAGAGAGAATCACTTTTACTGTAGTTACTTCACCTTTGCTGTCTAACTCTTGTCCACTTAAATTCTTTGTGCGATACAAATGTTTTGTAGGAATTGGCAGGAATAGAGAATTAAGAGAGATTTTGTGATCACGTTTGATAGGTTTGTCTGCTTGTCCAAGACTTTTGACAAAAAATATGAAGCTGCAAATTAAAAACCAGACAGAGATTACTAGTGGAACACTTCATCATTCTTCTGAGAGCTTCCTCTGAGGGATCTGTGGGCAAGAGAACAGTTTAATTTGACATCTGCTAATTTAGTGCCAGCCAAGAAAGCAGTTGCTGCCTTGTGCAAAAAAAAAAAAAAAAAAAAAAGGAAAAACAAAAGTTACTCATACAAAATATTGGTATAAAAATGTCTGGGAAATTCCAGTTATGGGAAAAATTGTATGTGAGATTTATAGATAATGATAGATATAGTTAAAAGATACAGGTATTTATGATACTTATAGATGAAAGGTCTGTTAAAACCAGCTGAATACTTTTTATTGCCCACATATTACTTGCCTATGGTTTGAAGACAGCATGAGAAATTTATTTTCTCCTAAATTTTCTAACTTCTTGAACTCTGCCACACAAAACACATTGGAAATGATGATTGTAATTGAATTCTTTCATGCAGAGTTTCAGTCTGGATTTGTTTTTCAGTTAAATGGCTCAGATTAAAATAGTCTAAATGTGGGGAATAGAGGAACTGATATTTAGAGCTTGCTTTAAACATGATGTGAAATGTTATGTGAGAGAGCAGCTAGAATGCGTGAAGCTTCATCTAGGGAGAAGTGAGAACCCTGCTGAGAACCCCTGGATCAGGATTAGTGGTCAGACCCAGGTTACTGACATTGTTATTGTACCTCTGCTACAAACAGCTTGGTTATTGAGAGCTGGATGAAGCTTCTGATGGCTGGAGGAAGTCTCGTGGAGTGGAGGCAAGTCCATGGTAAGGGCAACAGGTGGAGTCCCCTCTTGCCCACCACACCCCCCCATGTCCCAGTGCATGGAGCCTGGGCAACAAAGAGGAAGAATTGGAAGCTACTATGCTGCAGGAAGGCATTGACATAGTGGCCATTATTGAAACTTGGTGGGATGAATCCTAGAAGTGGAGTGTGGTGATTGAGGGTTATAAACTGTTCAGGAGGGACAGGAGTGGAAGGAGGGCTGGCGGTGTTGCCCTATATGTTAGGAAATTGAAAGACTGTGAAGAGCTGCCCCTTCTTTGATGAGGTAACTGTCTTTGTAATTGAGGGAAGAGCAGTGGATGTTGTCTGTGGTGAAGCACTAGGAACGAGTCTGGGAATAATCCCAGTTTCCTTAATCAGTGAAGCCTTTGAAGTTCTGTTCCATTGGATTAACCCTCTTTTCTTTCTTCTCCCTCCATAGAGTCAGGTCGTATGTTTTAATTAAGAGTTTATCAGTGCCATTCAGAACTATGCAATGAGATTTTATGATTAAAAAGCAAAAAGCAGTTTTTAAATGCCTGCCCTCTGTAATAACATCTTATTCCTTTGAAAATCTGGTCAGAGAGGTATTCTGAAAACCCATCCATTGCAGCCTGTTGTCTAGGATGTCTTTTTAGATTGGTCCTGTAGCAGTGAGAGATTTGAGGTGGAGATGGGATGTCTTGCCTGGTGTTTGTCACAGAGGAGCCCAGGGCTGGGAGGAGCATTTGGGAGTTTCTGACCCTGCAGGGCTGGCACTTCCCACCTCGTTCAGGAGGTTGGCTGGGGTGTCTCTGGCGAGCTACAGATGGATTTCTGACAGCACCTGAACATTTTGTCCATTGCTTTGCTGTCTCTTACAAGCAGCAATTTTGGGTTGGCATTGGCTTTGCTGGTGACCTCTGTCACTTAGTGTCTGATGAATGTTATCATCTGGCAGGTAGCAGTGTTTTTAAAGAGCTACTCAAAGAACACGCTTCTGATGAAGGGCTTGTCTCCTGTGCTCCCTTTGCTCACTGATTAGCTCTTACTATACCCCCAACTTCTGCATGCCTGCAAGCCTCGGCCATTCGGAATGGCTCAGCTTAGGCAGTGAACACACCTGCGTTGCCAAGAAGTAAGAAATCAGAGACTGCTTTGTTTTAGGGACAATTTGAAATGGACTTTTGTTTGCCTGGAATGATCGATCGGTGGCATTAGAAATGTGGAAATCCATTTTGAGGTCAGAGTCTTTGATGATGAAGAGATGGTGCTGCTCCTAGTGTCCTAGGCTTGCTTTGAGATTTGGGAGTGGCAGCAGGGTGAACTTCCAGTGTGGATGGATAATGGAGAAATATTAATAAAGAAATGACTTGCAAAGGAAACATGTTCTTAAGTTTTGACTTCCTGTTGAAGACATACTTTCATCAGTTATTTTGTGTCAGTTTCTGGTTTCTCCACAACTCTGCCCAAGCAGCTGGGAGGCCATCATAGAATTGTCAGGGTTGGAAGGAACCTTAAGGGTCATCCAGTTCCAACCCCTCTGCCATGGGCAGGGACACATCCCATTAGAGCAGGTTGCTCAGAGCCTGGGCTTAAAAACTTCCAAGGATGGGGCTTCCACCACCTCTCTGGGCAACCTGTGCCAGTGCCTCACCACCCTCATGGGGAAGAAATTCTTCCTGATGTCTAACCTGAATCGACCCATCTCTAGGTTTAATCCATTCCCTATAGTCATCCTCTCGTATGTTTGTTCCTTTGAGTTTGCTTCATGTTAGTTGAAGCCAAATGGTCTCAATAAACCCAAGATTCATTAACAGTGATAGGTGTGAAGCATTCTGATATAAAGAATTGTGTACCAGTGGTTTTTTTGGTGCTTCCAGGATAGAAACTCCTACAGTCTGTTCTGCACAAGCTCAGTAAACAAGCTATGACTCGGGCATGTAGTAGAACTGTTTCTGTAGATACTTCTATATATATTTTTTATTCTACTGCTGTGGGCATTTGCATCTTTATTGCTCGGGAGTGCTATGCTGCTTAGTGCTTAAAGTCATAATCTTCTGTGATGACATAATTAGGTAGCATGCAAATTATCATGATTTGACTTCAAGTATTGAAGAGCTGGAACAAAAAACTATGATTACGTTTCCTATTTGCTTCTGTGTGATGAGAAATGGAGCTCAAACTGTCTAAATTAGTGTTTTGTTGGTGTTTTTCTTAAACTATCAGTGACTCCTACCACTTGAAGAAGTGTTCTTCCAGGGTATGGTAGGCGTCAAAAGCTTCTTTCATGGACATGAGGACTAGAGACAGGAATTCAGAAACATTTCTGAACAACCCATTGACCATGATTTGAATTTCCTAAGGATTCAGGAAGCTTAATTAGGATGAAGTGTACAAAAAATTGATAGTGGGGATACTCTTAAAAGCATATTCTTTATGTCTTATAGTTGGTGGTAAAATAGTTTTAGAGTTGTTTTTTCCTGGTTATATTGAATATTTAAAGAATTTTTTTCATAGTTGCATAAAAGTAGAGTTTTAATTTGTAAAACATTTGGAAGTTAAAGACTTTATGAGAATGAAAATAGCAAATATCCCTTCAAGATATTTAAAAGAAAAGACTATTTCTGATTTATGTGGAGAAGATGGCTCATTTCAGGTTTTGAATACGTGGTGCACATTGCCAACAATCTTATTTCATTTGCAAAGGTAGGCGAAGTATTGTGGTATTTTCTGCAACTGATTGTGCAGTTGTGTATGGTAGTGAGTTTATTTTCATCAGATACTTCAAAGCTCTTACTTTTTAGGTCAGCAAAGTACGCTTTTCCTGAAGCTTTGAAGTTTTAAATAAGCAAAATGAACTTAATTTGACTAAAATTAATTACTAATGCAAAGCAGAGCTACTGATGGCTAGCACGTTGACAAAAGCAGAAATTGAATCTGTGAATTCCTGTTCTTGTTTCCTTCACCCCAGCAAAGGCTCTGAAAATTGATTCCAGAATTACAAAGCTTCTGCAGACACACTTGCTTCTTGGGCACGTATGGATGTACAATAAGTATTTTTAATAGTGTTTTATTCTGCTGAAGTTTGGTTAAAGAGTGCAAGAAAACCCGTGTTTTGCAAATGTTTCCTGAAGTGGGGAGGGTGTTGTTTGCCCCTTTGAGTGCACTAGCAGCTTTCTGTTTGGGCAGGCTACTTTGTTTTCCTGACATCCTGTTTGTTATGTGACCTTAGGGATGTTGTTCAAACCAGAAAGTTTTCAGGTGAGCTCATGGAATAAGGAGACTGCCATTTTTTTTCAGCTGGGTTTTCAGAAATTGCTGGGGATTCACTGCTCGGGTGAACATTAGTGGCTACACTCTGCCTTGAAACAAAACATAAAGAGCAGAATGCATCGGAGAACTTCTGAGTGTCAAAAGTGTTCTCTCACTTAATTTGCAGCGATTTCTGTTTCGGTGTTTGCATGTAAATAGAGGCTTCAGTACTCCCCTGGGTACAGGGGCAGGATGCAGGTTGTCAGGATTTGTCCTGCTTAATTTGGAGGTCAGTCTGTAGCAGCCTGACTGAAACAACTGCTGAACAGCAGGCTGGCAAGGGACGGGAAATAGAGTAGTGAGGTCTTACTGTTCAAGAGGATGTTCTTTCCACTGTCTCGTCTTTTACTTTTGAGGCTTGCAATCCTCACAAAACCATATCCGCAGATACCCAGAAAGATCATCCAGGTGGTAGCTGCTAGGATTTGCCTTGTAGTGCACGAGGATGTGGGCTCAGATTCTGCTTTTGTGAGATAAGGAGAATAAGGATGACAGAAGGAGCTCAAGTCTAACCCTGTATATGTTCCTGGTGGTTGACAATGGAGCTTACTGGGTAGGAGAGTGTATTTACAGAATAGCTGTCAAAATCTCTGTGTGTAAGCAAGCTGTAAATAAGTCTATAAAGTATAATCATTACTGGAGTCTTTAAATCTGCAACGAGTGAAGGACTTGCTTCAAGCTTGTTCTTGTCTCTGCTTCCTTGCATGAGAAGTAAACAGAAGGATAAATCAGAAAGCTGAGTTTAGAAATGTGATTTAAAGGCACGTTGGAACAGAATTGTGTTGTTTCTTTTTTTCTTGAGCTAATGACCCAAATGAGTTCTGCAGTGCAGGAACATCACATCATGCTGCATCATTTCGAGGGGAGTGCAGAGGTTAAGCTGGGGATCAATCAGTTGGCAAGCAGACTGATTTTAAAAGGACAAGGAGGTGCACAAGATAAAATCAAAAGAACATAGTAGGCCAGAAAGGCATAGAGAGAGGCACTCGGGAACCCTTGAAGTAAAAGGGTTTCTTGGGGTAGACAGCTAGCAGGAAGATTCAGCAGAACTGCAAAGGGAGGCATTATGGTTTTGATGAAATATCAGCTTAAGATTTTCAGCCCCACTTCCACCCTGAGTACACGTCCTGAGAGACTGGCAAAAGCTCAAATAATCCCTTACAGTTTTGACTGCAGTACTGTGAAATATCCAAGGCATAACTGAGATGCTACTAAAACTTTGTTTTTTCATGTGCATATTGCTGTGGCTTAGGTAAAAGGGAAAGGTTCCTGAATAGATACTGTTCCTGGTTTGGCTCTTGGTTGTTTTTTTAATGCAATCTATATGGCTTTGTAAATCTCAGTTTCAGGATGGAAATAGTATGTGAATGGATTTGGTGCTATCTTCTGGAGTCCTCTTCTGTTTCTGTAGCACTTGTTAAAGGGCAACAAAATTACATTGTTTCATGGTGGAGCCACTGTGGAAAGAATTCGAAGGTTGCTTTTAATGAAAGAGATAAATAAAACAAGAAAGCCTCGACAGCATCCAGCCACTTCAGAACTGATGGACACGCTCCTGAGGTTCCTCTTTGCCAGCCGAGTTTCCACCATTGAGACAGGAAAGAAAACACTGAACAAAACATAGAGGGATGTTGAATGAACGTTGTATGTTTCCAAACAGAGTATTTATTAACGTGTCATTGCAGTTAAATATATTTTTTAGTGGCAAGGAATGTTGGTTTTGAGGTTGAAGAGGTAAATCTTTGAGTATTTTATATATCTATTAATGAATTAATTTTGAGTTAGAGGGTAGAGTTGACTGAAGTGTTCAGTCCTCTCAGTCATGATGGCATTTGAGTTCTAATCTTAAAAAGCTCGAACAGAGCCACGTCATTTTAGATTGAATTACCTTGCAAGGTTGAGAGTTCAGCTGGTGGGCGAGCCTGGGGAAGGCTCACTCCCTTCAGTGAGGAAATCGGGGAGAGTGAGGGAGTTTACTTCAGGACTTTACTTTGGGGTCAAATCCAGTAGGCTCAATTCTTTAGTTAAATCGTTCACTCTCCCAGCTTAATACTAACATTCAAGGAAGGCAGGCTGTTCAGGTTGAGGCTGAAGCTGTTCTTTTTCTACGTGGTTTCCACAGGATCCTGCTACTTTGAACTGTCCTATATTACGCACAAATGTCAGACGTTCTTACTCTGACCAGAAGTGCACCCTGCTGCAGTCTCTTCTGTCTGACTTTGTATCTTCTCCTTAAAAAGCAGAAGTGTGACTTATACTCTCTACATGATACGGTCATATTTTATAGGTGTTTATTTGATATTAATTGCTGCTCGTTTCTATGATATTACTGCAATAAAACTCCTTGGAAGACCTGAAATGTGAAGGTGAAAATAATACTGTTTCTTGTTTAAATTATGTATGAATAAATGATTACAAATTGACAGATATTGCTTGTAGTGATTCCTTTCTTGAGTGAAAAACCGGTTCCTATTTCTTTAATTTAGGAACTTAACATTCTTGAGAGAAAAACAGAAACTAGGTGCAGCCCCAACAGAAGCAAAGAGAAATTATGAGTTTAAAGTTTAATAGCTGCTTTTGTTTTCAGGACCACGTTGCATTGCACTAAGTCTGTGGATGGATGACATTTTACTATGCTATTCCTGTAGACAGGATACGATTTATTTGTAACAATAGGATACAATTTATTTGTAACAATAGCAGCACAAAGGTACAAGAGGTGGCTGCGTGGAAAATGCAACGTACCACAATCTTCAGCGTCCCTGATCTGAGTCCTGCACTTTCTGCCCGGGTGAGCTCTGTGGAGCTGGTGCATCGTCTTGGTTTCTCAAGCAATCTCTACCTGTTAGGACAGATGTATGTAACCACAGGCCCAATTCAACATCTGCCCCGTAAGGGTTTCTACAGTGCTGACACTCGCGTGCCAAATGGGCACGTTCTCTCACCTCTGTTCAGGAGGGTCAGAATCCCTGGATTGAAGTGCTCGTGCACATAGAGGGGAAGTCTTCTGCTGCAGCAGTAGGTTTTTAGGTCTGTACAGTTCTGAAAACTTGTGCCTGTTTTGGAGAGCTCATCCTGAGGATTCACTTGCTGCCAGGCTTTTATTGTTCCTTTAACTAGTGTACAACGTGTTCTGGTTTAATTTGTTTTGAAACAATGCAGCCGTACTTCACAACGCCTTATAGAACTCCTCAATACCGCCTGTATATCTGTCCAATAAAAGTTCAGTAAAGTAGCATTATTATTAAACACACTCTCATTCTGTTAGTCATTGTCAAGTGCCTGTTTCCCAACAAACAAGTGATGTCAACTGACATTTATTTGTTTTTTTCCTATGCTTTGTTATCTACAGGCAGGGGATCTGTAGTCCATACTCTTGCTGTCTTACATTGCATTAGAATCATCAGCGCTGCCTGGCGATGGAAGAAGGGTATTTTCTCCTAACTAGAAAGATGACAAAATATATACCTCCTTCAGCTTTTCAGTTCAAATAGCTTCCTTTTCTAAAACTGCCATGTTTCTTGTTCAAGAAAGCTCTTCCCTTCATTTCTTTGATGTTTGTCACCATCTTGATGTTTCCTGCTGTGATGCACTGTGATTCCTGCCTTCCTATCTCTGTTTTGCAGTGGCTCCTCTTAAAAGAACCGTGCAACATGACAAGAGAAATCCGCTTTTCCTTGAACTATGTGGAAGTCTTCAGGGGAAGATTTAACTAAGCACTTTGTTTTGATTGCATGAACTAGAATTAAAGCGGTGAGACAAACGCCTAATATAGTAATAATAATAATAAAAAAAAATCCTTTGATTGTTTTAAACTGTAGACTTCTGAACTATAGCTCTTCTGGAGCATTACTGCTCTCTCTCTCTCTTTTTACAATGCATTGCAGTGAATTTGAGTAATTGTTTCAAGAGGACATGTGCAGTTCAGTCATTAGCATGGAGTTCCCTGCTGTCTTCTCCAGGCTTGCTTTGCACGGGCAGAGCAGCCCGGTGTCTCTGCTACCCTGGGGTAAGGGCAGGCTGCTGTTGGAAGGGGTGGTCCTGCCCTCACTGCTGCGTTGATGGTGTGGCTCTTGTCTTCACCTGGTCCTCTCTTGGGTTGGGTTATGGAGTGAAGTGGGCAGCGAAAGAAGCTTTCTTCTGGGTTAGGCCCACCTCAGGCTTGGGGAGCGCAAAAGAGGGTGTAGGAGAGATCAGCAGGGGAGCTGTCGTGGCAGCTTTGCCTCCAGGTCATCTGAGCAGCGTCGAGAAGCTGCAGCCCTGTGCTGATGACTTCTCCCAGCACCTTGGCTTCTTGGGTTTGGGTAACACAAAGCAGTCGGCTGTTAGTGGGGCTATATAGCTGTGTGAGGGTCTGTCAGCAATATATGGGAGAGTGGTGGGGATGTCTAAACTGGTGTCAGCTTTGGTAGGAATACTGCATAAGGCAAAGAGCGTAACACGGAGCTAATGTTCTTGGGCTGCAGAAGCACATGGGGAGTCACAGATCCATTGCTCAAGTGTGGTGCTATTTAACTGTTCCCAACTGCCTATGGATTGAGTTGATACACTTCTCCTTCAGCCTAAGCGTGATTTAAGGGTGGATTAGTGTTTTCAGGGGCTGCAGAATGCTCAGTGTTGAATAAGCTCATTTGGGTAATTGAAAAACAATATTAAGGCAAAGATTTTCCAAATTAGGATTTAACTTTGGGCTTCAGTAATGCGGACTTCTGAGCAGAAATGGTTCCCTGTTTCACTCTTTTGAAGTTTTTAAAGTTTGCATACTTAAAGCTTACACTTTTCATGTTCTTGGCCATCCTCTCAACTGTTCGAGTCTGATTTTTGTAAACAATTTAACAGTAAAAATCCTAATAATATTAACTGTGTGCTCCCATTTATTTATTTATTTGCATCATTTAGTTATCTAACACAGATATCTTGTTTCACAGGTCATGTTTCTGCTAGGAATAATCATAATTATCCCCCAGAACAGACTGTCTGGTTTTAGTAAACAATGATGTAGTGACATATTTCATAGTTGTTGTTGGTTTTTAAAATTATTTTGTTTGAAGTCGAGAGTTACATAAACCTTAACAACTGCAGTGACAGATCTCATTCATTCTGAAAAGTGAGTGTATGGTTCAGCTGCATAAAGCAGTAAAAGGCCCCTGCAGTTTACTGATGAAAATTTCATAGCCTCTAAAGAACTGGGAACTATGATTTTTATTATTATTATTCTTATTTTTTTAATTTTTTTCCTGAGACATACTGCCTCTTGCCTCTTATTACTTAAGATATTTTGTGTGGTATACAGTAGGTAATACATTTGGAACTAAAAGGCCTTTAACTGCTAAACAGAGTTTGTTGCCTTTGTTTTAATTCATTTAAAATTAATTCCCATTTGTAGTAATAAATAACGGAACTTAACTCTTAAAAGGTCTTCAGCTGTCATTGTGGAAGATGTTAAATCAAATGCTGATGTTTAAGGTCACTATTGCCTACAGTGTTTTGATACAAACTATAAGAAATAAGCAATTTCTAACTGCTGTGAACTAAAATATGGAAACTGTCAGGAAAATTTTCAAGCCTTCTTCCTAAACTAGCTCACAGAATCAGTTTTATCCTTTATAAATCTAGATTAAGACTTTGATCAAAACGCTTGGTGTTAGATGAAGGTGCTGGTCCCTGCTGGTACCAAAGGGACCTCACTGCCATATTGTATCCAACCTAAATTGAGCAGTTTGGGATGTTGATGGAAGATGGTTTCCTCTGTGGCAGTTAAATAACATGGTCTTGCATTGGAAGATTAAAATTATTGATTTGTGGTAGCCAACGGGACATTACTTGGGAAGGACGTTTGCTACCCTGTTTTCCATGATACACCCATAGGCATTGCTCGTGGCTACGTGGCACTGAATCATCTCTGGAGAGAAGGGGATGTATGGCTTGACTCAACATGGCAGACCTTATAGCTGATCAATCTGCCATGAATCTTTCCAGTTTCTTCTGTGCTTGAAATACTTGCTTTCATACAGAACAAAGTGTAGTAATCTCTGTGTGCTTGCTTCTTATGACATACATCAGTGATAAACTTCTGGTTTGCGCTGTTTTTCAAAATTTTTTTGGTGTTTTTTTTGTCAGATGAATTCTATGGATGCTTATTCTTTCCGTCAGCACTGCCAGCAAACTGAAATAAGTGTTTTAGTTTGTTTGCAGTGGCTGCTGTGGTATATTTCAAGTATATGACCTAATAAAATGTCCCTGTACCCGCGGTGGTTTATATGAAGGTATGGACTTAGTTGTATTTCTGATAGTTCCTTTTCCATAGGAACTTCTCCTCCAGCTTTGTCAATTACACTGGCTGTGTGTCAATAAATATAATAAAGGTTTCTGTCTGGTATTGATGAATGGGGTGCTCTTTCATTACTGTCATCTTCGTGTATCCACTTTCTTTCATGTGTGCTTGGAATTGTATTATGGGTCAGAGCATACAAATCGAATGAACGGGACTGCTGTAGAATGTGTTGGGTAAGCAAATAGATTTATTTATATTTATTTATTTTTAGGATAGATGCTTTTATAAAAATGGTGTTTATTGTAGCTTATATTTCAGATACACGGTCCATCTAAAAGACCTCCCCACAGACAGCACAGTTTTCTTCCTAGAAGACTTATTTCCAGTATAACCGTTACAATATAGTCTGTATTTATAAAACCTGGTACTGTATACGTTTAATGTATACTTTGCATTCATGCAGAAATAATTTGCATTGGTAGAGCTGTTTTAGACTGGCACAGGATCTATGAGCATAGTTAAAGCTACATTACTGCAGTGGAGCAGTAGAAGGGGAAACATGCATGGATTCAACCAGCTTTAATGTCGGGTGCTTTTAAGAGTTCCATCTTTGTTTCATGATGTTAATACTGGCTTCCATTCATACCGTGAATGAAAAGGGAGTGTTGGATGTCACTAAAGTAGTGTGTCTTCCTTTTAACAGTCATGCAACTGGTGAGGCCTCACCTTGAGTACTGTGTCCAGTTTTGGGCACCTCAGCACAAGAGAGATCTCGAGGGGCTGGAGCGGGTGCAGAGGAGGCAACGAAGCTGGGCAAGGGACTGGAGAAGAGATCGTGTGAGGATTGTTTGAAGGAGCTGGGGCTGTGTAGTTTGAGGAAGAGGAGGCTGAGGGGAGACCTCATCACTCCCTACAGCTCCCTGAAAGGACATTGTAGAGAGGCTGGTGCTGGGCTCTTCTCTCAGGTCATTAGGGATAGAACCAGAGGGAATGGCCTCAAGCTGAAACAAGGTAGGTTTAGACTAGACATTAGGAAGAAATTCTTCATGGAAAGAGTGGTGAAATATTGGAATGGGCTGCCCAGGGAGGGGGTTGAGTCCTGGATGTGTTTAAACATCGCTTGGATGTGGTGTTGGGGGACATGGTCTAGGGGTGAACTTGTAGAGTAGGGCTAATGTTTGGACACGATGATCCCAAGGGTCTTTTCCAATCTGAGTGATTCTGTGATTCTGTGAAATGCATGAAGCTAGGGTAATGTGAACTGTAGAGGTGCTCAAGTTATAAAGCTGTATCAAGGGATATTCAGTTATCCCAGAAATTTGCTTAGTAGCAGTTTTGGTGGTGGTGAGGATGAGAGAATGCTCTGGGGACACCTTCTAGCAGCCTTCCAGTACCTAAAGGGGGCCTACAGGAAACTTGGGAGGGAGTTTTTGCAAGGGGTTGTAGCAATAGGATAAGGGGTAAAGGCTTTAAATTGAAAATGGGTAGATGTAGATTAGATGTAAGGAAGAAATTCTTCACTGTGAGGCTGGTGAGACACTGGAACAGGTTGGCCAGAGAGGCTGTGGATGCCCCATCCCTGGAAGTGTTCAAGGCCAGGTTGGATGGGGCTCTGACCAACCTGGTCTAGTGCGAGGTGTCCCTGCCTATGGCAGTGGGGTTGGAAATAGATGATCTTTAAGTTTCCTTCCAACCAAAACCATTCTGTGGTTTATGTGAGATCGTCACTCTTAGAGAGAACTTCAGAGGTTTTACCAGGAAGGACAAAGAGTTAAAAAATGTTGTACTGAGCTAATATTGAGCATATAGGTTCAGATGAGAAATAATCACTAGCCTAGCTTGATGAAACTTGCATTTACAGATGCTGGGTCTTTTTTTTTTTGGGGGTTATATGGAACATTTATTTCCAAGCAGAGTTTTGCTGAAGTAATTAACATGCAATTTGCACACTTCTTGGTGAATATGTTAAGACAATTTCTCCTGGTTTTATGTGCGTGTGTTTTGTATTTTTAAGAAGGAAGCACTCAAAAGATATCTCATGGGTCATCTGAAAGATGTTGCACATCAGGGTATTTAATGCAGCATGTATAAGGACAAAGATATGTCCTTAAGTCGTGTTTTCTAAAGCTGGGTGGGTTGTTTGGTTTTTTTACTTCTATTGAAGCAGATTCCTCCTATAAAATGGAATTGTAATTCTACTCCATTTTAACTATGTTGTTGCCATTTAGCTCGTGCTATTCACATAATGCAAATTATTTTTTGTTACCATGTTACAGCTCAAGAATTGGCAGACAGAGTAGTGGAAGAGTAATGCAGCTGCTCTCCATATGCATTACTGTTCAGCTGAGGCCTTTTCTTCCACTTACTTGAGTTTTGGGATTTTTGAGGCTGTTGTCAGGCTCTAAGGAAATGTTTTCAGTTGTAATCAAGTCCTGTTTAAGTACATTAATCACTTTGATAAGCACTAATGTTAGAAATTTAATCTTAATAAATATCTTATTAGAAAAAATATAATTTCTCTTTAAAACTTCATTCTTTTAAATAGTGATATAAAGGCAGGGATATGTGCTGCTAGTCTTGTTTTCTTAGTTTTATGAACTGAATTTTTTTTTAAAGCTTATTTGTGATTTAAAACAAATTAAAAAACTCAACCCTTTCAACTTATCTGGCATATCTGAATCTCAAGAGCTACTCTCCATCTACAGTGTGTATTATCAATACACAACTCAGAAAGAGCTCATAAAAATTTTTTTTTTTTTTTTTTTTTTCCCTTGTAGTAATATAAGGTCTGCTGGAAGTCTTCAGCAGAGGCATGAGTGATATTTATTTTATCCTTGTAATGTGAATTGCTTTCAAAAGACTAAACCCTTTAGTTTGTTTTTTTTTATTCTGTTCTTTTATAACCTGGATTTCCATTTAGACTCACTGGAGTTGTTTAACATTTTTCTTTGTTACAGCAAGTGTGACAAACGTGCTAACGAGTAAAATGACACTTAAAAAAAAAAGGTTTAGAAAGATCTTTTAAATTTCTTTATTTTTTAAAAAAACAACAGCCCTTTTTTTGAGTTGTTAGAGCTTGACAGAAGTTAATATTCAAGGATAAGGTGTATTTACTGTAATGAGAACGTGCAAGTTTAGTAAGATCTTTAAAAACCTTAGAAAAATATCTTTAGGATGATGGAAAAAATGCCACCAGTGGAAAATTTTCTAGTTGTTGCCTTTCATCTTATGAAGATGAAAGATGAGAAGTCACGCAGGGAGCCAGGTTTGACTAAAGTCCACATGCTATTTCCAGTCTCCTCTTCACAGGCCGGTGTGACAGAACATACTCCTTCTACTCCAGTGCAACCCTGCAATAAAGAATCAGATGAAACACAGATATATCTATAACTGTTGGAACATGCTGTGTTTCAGCTCTAGACAAAGCTGCAGAGAAAGATCTAAGAGATGTATGGTGCTTTCCAGTATGGTTTTCTCACGAGTATGTGGGGAGAGGAGATAAAAGTGTTCAAGCAGGGAATGAGCTGGGAATAGAAGGCGTCGAGAATCAATAATATACAGAAATTCTTAAAACATAGCCTCTGCTTTCCTGTACTTCAGTTTCTCTTTTGCGTACTTCTCCCCCACCCCCTTACAGATTGAAATTAATTTTTCTGATGGTAACTTGCAGCCTAATTCTTCTGTCTTTTATTAGAGACAGGACCACGTTGGTGAACCCACTGTTTAATTCTGCTGAGAGCAATTAAATGGTTGACACAAGTAGAGCTGCAGAAGGGGAAAATAAATAATAAAAAGACGTGTGATGCTCCACTTGTATTTTGTGCTGTGTTAGTGTCTGCCTAATAAGTTTCAAGGGAAAGGGATGGACTATAGCTGCCTATAGAAGACTAGGTATGGGAAATAGTTTTCTTTCAAAACTTTGTGCAGAGTCTTGTTTAGGCTGTCTTAAGGCTGTACCTTTGTGCAGCAGCATCGTTATGGGCAGTCTCAGGTGTATATTTATCTGTAGGATGAGTTGAAATTTATAATGCCCAAGAAACTTACGCTGTTTGAAGCCCATCTCAAATTCTTGTGAGTGCCTGGTATAAATGTATTTGGGAGGGATTTGACAAGATTCTTTTGCTAATTAATTGTTGTTCTTGTTGTCCCTTATAAATCATTCTCGTATATATATATTTATTGCAACCAAAACATCTTTGAGTTGGGAATTAGTTCAGGGAATCATCTGTTTGCTCATTCTAACATCTCATGGTTACTTTTCTTGTGTGCCATAGCATAAAATGCATATGTTTGCAGCTGTTTTGATTTTTCAAGATGGTCATGAAAGAGTAGCTGTTTTTACAGATTCAAAGCTTTTGCTGTATTTCATCTCTTGTAACTGCTTTATTTTGCCTGCTCTTTTCAAGACATATGACGTGTATGCTGCAAATGCTTTAAAGCAAGTTTTTCATGTTCCTTGCTCTTCAGAGCTTCTAATACAGACTTTGTCACAGTTGATTTCTTAAATATATTGTACTGCTGCATGCAGTGAAAGACTGTACTAATTCATTTTATTGAGCAGCTCATTCACAACTAGCAGTTTGTCTTTTGTGGAAAGTCTTGGTTGAAAGACTTCAGGTGGCACTTGGTAAGATGGTCTCTCTTAGAATCATAGAATAAAGGACAGGAAAAAAAATGTATGTGCTTACTAACCCTAAGTTTGTAGGCTTTGATTTTCTGTGCCAACAGTTCTTGGTCAGATCTTATATTTTCAAGTTGTAAAACCACATACCAAAAGCTGTTGTAACATGCCAAGAAGCTGGTTGGGAAGAGAGCTCATTGGAGGTGCCAGCTGGAGCTGTTAGGCTTGCTTTATTCACCAACAAGGCTGGAGCTGAGTTACCATTGCAGTGAGCCACATCAGGCTGGGGGCACTGGAGATGACCTTTCTTTGGAAAACAGAGCTGTGGCTGCTTTTCTTGCTGTCATCTCTGTTCCCTGTCACGTGCTGTGTGTTATCACCGGTGGCAGTTATTAGGTGGTGACTCTGCAGTCCGTGTTATTTAAGAGAGTTCTTAGAAGATTTTATTACTCAAGCCTTGCTGGTTTGAGCTAACAGTGGAGATGCCAGTTGACATACTGTGCTGCATTGCAAACTCCTTAACTGCAAAATTCCTACCCAAACCAAAAATCTGACAACAGGTTGTGCTGAAGGAGACTTCTGTCAAGCAACAGCAACAAAAGTCTGCCCCAGAATAAGATTGTTTGAATATTTGCTGTCTTATTTGATTTACATCAGCTTGGTCATACATACATGTGCAACCCATTTGTTGTTCTAAATGATAAATAAAGGATATTTTGCAGACTTGTTCTTAAATCATAAACTCAGTGACCAAAATTTTATCAGCTGTATTACTGAGCTGTAGAAATCTTTATGTAAACCAGTTAGTTGTAAATAAACACACTTAAGCGTAAGAGAAAAAAAAAAAAAATTGTAAGTAAACATATGCAAGGGAAATCCTTAGGAAAATTTGAAATCAGCTTTTGATTTGATACGGCAACTTTAACATTGTTTTATTTGTACGTATTTAATTCTACCCAAGATCACCTTGACATGTCTCTCCAAGGTCCCTTGGCTTCTAGTAAATACATTACATAACATAAAAATAAAGAACTCTATCTGTAAGATTTATAAATACATATCAGATGAGCAAAAATGCTGTCAGACTCGGCATAGACTTATCCTTTGTTTCAAATCAGCTTCCAGCTAAGGAGAATTAACCTTTCTCCTGGAAAATGCAAATACAGAATTTGAGTATAATTGATTATTTAAATCAAGGTTTTCTTCCTTTCAGATTTAAATTAGAACTGATGGTGTGTTTATTTTGGTATGAGTCAATCCACTTTGTCTAAAGGTGTGAGCTTATTTTTCTGAACCCTGATTGTCAGACTGGTAAATTCCTTTTGCTCAAGAGAAATAGAACCTCTTTGTAGACGTTCTCCTGCTGGAGCTTGGGGCCTTGAAGATGAGAGTGCACACAGCAGCTACGACTTTGAACTAGAGCAGAATGGCTCTATATTGTATATGACAATAATGGCTCTATTGTATAAAACAATAATAATTATTATTGTTATTATGAGGTAGTCTGTAGAGAAACAAGTAAAAAGGGAAAGTTAATGATTTTCAGGGGTAAAGCTGGTATCTTCTCCAGTCATGCTACCAGCTCTCTGTAGCTTGATAGAAACTAAGGGCTTGTGGCATCAGCTTTTGGTTGAAATTCTCTGGCTTTTGATTAAAATTTTGACTCTACGTTTGAAGGCATTGCGTAGATTTAATAACGTATTGCATGTGTGTGAGTACCGTGGAGAAACATAAAACATCCTGAGGTGCCCGTGTGATGCTTAGAATTAGAGAGAGCCACAGAGCATACTGACTATGTCATTTTATTCTTCTAAAATATGTTAACCAGCTTATGCTTAAAAGAATGTAAAATGTGTCATTCCGAGATATTTGTAACTGTTTAAGTTCTGTGGGAGTCACTTTTACAGAAAGCATGTGGTTACATACTGCTAAAGAGGGGGTTTGTACTTTCTTTTTGCATTAATCTTTTGTGCTAGATTTCAAAGCAAATAGGAACAGACGGAGTTTTGCTTTTGATACCACACAGCATTTAAAAGTAGTACTGTGAAAAGAGTATGTATT
Source organism: Todiramphus chloris collaris (assembly GCA_025345505.1). Classification (NCBI taxonomy): domain Eukaryota; kingdom Metazoa; phylum Chordata; class Aves; order Coraciiformes; family Alcedinidae; genus Todiramphus; species Todiramphus chloris. Next base: position 6,596,346 of record JANVCC010000038.1, read on the forward strand.
ATTGAAAGACTAACATGGAGATTTTCTGTTTTCTGTATAAAGTTGCATTAGGATAATATATTTTTTTTATCATGCTGTTAGAGATCAAAGTATTAGTATAGTAAATAATCCTTTTTGTCTAACATATCTAAATATATAGCACTGGCTTGCCTACTGTGCTCCTTACTTCAGGAGAAACCAAGAGTTGATTGTGGGCTGTCTGCCAGTAAGACAACAGTTTGTCTCTCCATGTGGGAAGAGCATCTTTCGCTGGCACGGAGTGGGATTATACCATTGCCAGGAGTCAGCTGCACCTTTGCCATTGCCAGGAGTCAGTGACAGCTCCTTAATTATTGCTTTTGTCTGTAACAATTTATCCTGTGTGGAGAATGTGTCTCCTTTTAAAATCATTCAGTAATCATCCTGTGACTTTTATAGTGTCTATACTCGGTGTTTACTGCCGAGACGAGCAAATATGATGCCTTTGTGTCTGTGTGCAAGGTTACCATATCTTTGTCTCTGTTAGGTATATACATGTGCCTGTGTGTGTATGTGTGTATATATATATATATATGTGCACACATGCGAGCATCTAAACTGGCATGTTGGGAATGGAAGGTAAATTCTTCTCCAACTGTTGTTGGACTTGCATGGCTGACAAGGTTGTGCTAAGTGCTCTCAACAAAATATACTAGAATTGCAACCAGCTAAGCATAGATAACAGACCACTGGAAATATATATGCTCATATATAGTTTCCTACAAGATTATGCTAATTCCATGTCAGTTGATTTTCTTCAGATATATTGTAATAAATGCATAGTATCTGTAGAAATAATTTTTTAGTGAAGAATCATATAAAATTCAGTGTAAATAAGAATATTTAATGTGAAACTATATGCTTGTTTTAAGGTAACAGTCTGTTAACATTTTTATAGCACAGGATAACACAAAAACATAAATAGACTTTAGAGATCAAGCCAAGTTTGCCAATCTGCGTTGTTATTAAATGCAAGCCACTTTGTCTAACCAAGATCACCCGGTGAGCCTTGTGTAGCTTTTTTTTAAAAGAATCTGTAACTTCCGGAGTGTTTTGGATGCACAAATGTTAAGAAAAGACACTTAGGTAAATCAATAGGTATTTTATCTTTTCTCTGAAACAGTGTTGCTTAACTGCACGTTTGAGATACCCACAAGACAGAAGAGCTCAGTTGGCTGTCTCATGAACTGTTCTTAATGAGCATTATGTTATTTTCTACTCTTGTTTTTCTAGGCTGTTCAATTAACCCCTAGACGATGGCTGAACCTGCAGGAGTACCAAAGCAAGAAAATAATGGCAGACCATGGGGTTACAGTTCAGAGATTCTTCGTAGCTGATTCTGCAAATGATGCCCTGGAGGCTGCTCAGAGACTAAGTAAGTTGACTGATAATGGGAGGAATCTGCTCTACCAGATAAGCAGTCTGGAAAATAAATTGCTTTCTAATAAGTTGTACACAATCTTCAAATTGATGCTTATTGAAAAGGTTTGATATATTATGCAGACCATAAATATTCTCTTCCTTTCCTATGTGAACAACGCTTTATAACAGCAATATTTAGAACTTTTATTTCTAAAATGTTTTGTATGCAGCATGTAGCATGAAGTCTTTAATTAAAGTTATTTATGTAATTTTGAATAATTCAGAATAAGGATGACACCATGAATGGTTGCTGAGGATAATTATTTGTTACTGTATACTTCCTATAATTTAAGGACTTGAAGTAAATGGACTTGTGTAAAAAGTTGTTTTCAAACAAAAATTTGCTCTTTTAAAAAAGCAAAGAAAGAAAAAGGCTGTGGACTTTCCATTTTAAAAGATAGTCAGAACCTGGTTGGATATGGTCTGCTTTACCTGACTCTGCTTTGAGCTTGTGGGTTGACCTAGATTATCTCCAGAGGTCCTTGCAACCTCAAACATATGGAAAAAAACAACCAACCCCCCCAAAAAAAACCAACAACAAAAAAAAAATTTAATTCTCTTGTAAATATTTGTTCATATGTATATTTGTCCATATGGAGAGGAAAAAAAACCAAAGTTGTTATCTACCATCACAGAAGGACTTGACGGTGGCTGGGAGAGAAGACTATGCTCTGGAACTTCATTTTGGTTCTCTGACAACATCCTCATGTTAGTGTGGTGAACATAAGATGACAATGTGGGTCAGAAATTAATTTATGGAATACTATTTCTCTCAAAAGGAAATGTGTTAAAGTACAGTTGCTACCCAATTCTAACTCTGGAAGAAGTTTTCTTCTTCTTAAAGTTATTAGTACTTTGCATAGTTTTCCTCTTTTCACTTAGCTTTTGTTAATATATCACATCAAAATGCCAGAGGCTAGACATTATTGTAGGCTAATTGTGTAGTAACAGGAAGGCTTTTTGTTTTATGCTTTACATAATGCACAAGCCACTTAGTTAAATGCATTTCAGTTTTGCACACTGGAAAGTAAATTAACACAACTTACTCATATCAAAGATCTAATCAGACCTCAAGTAGCTGAATAGCATTAGCATAATGGCTTCCTGAATCTGTATAACTTTATTAAAGTGATATGTTTTTCAGTAATCAAAACCTTCTTATGACAGCCAGTATATTGGAAAATATATTTGAAACAAAAACATTAAATGTAACTGTTACGGTCATTTAGCAATGCAAAATGAGAAATGCTGGCAGAAAGCAAGGCTCATAAAATTGCAGGGTTTCCCCAGGTCTGGGTATCTGAGAAAAACCAAGAAATGCTAACTGGAGTTGCGGCAGGTTTTTCACAAATCTTACAACACTTCAACTTTCCTCCTTGTGATTGACCTCGTAAATGAATTGGTCTGTCTAATAGCTATTACTATTCTCAATCTCTGTAACTATTTGTAGAAATAAATAACTCCCTTAAAGGCAGTGATCCTCTTCTGGTTTATGATGCCTGGTTTAGTTTGAATAACCTTTGCTTTGCAATCACAGAAAACTGTGGTCTATAAGAAAAAAATAGGCAAAAGCAAAATCTAAACTCAAAAATATTTCCTACTGAAACTTTATCAGGTAGACTGTACGTATTTAGAGTATAGAGAATAGAGTTAGAATAGAGTTAATGAGTCTGGAAAAGACCTCTGAGATCATCAAGTCCAGCCCATGACCCAACACTGCCACACCGCCAGACCACAGCACTGAGTGCCACATCCAGGGACGGTGACTCCACCACCTCCCTGGGCAGCCCATTCCAATGTCTGGTCACTCTCTCTGTCAGGAAGTGCTTCCTGATATCCAACCAAAACCTCCCCTGGCACAGCTTCAGGCCATGTCCTCTGTCACGAGTTGCCTGGGAGAAGAGCCCGACCCCCACCTGACTACAGCCTCCCTTCAGGTAGGTGTAGAGAGTGACAAGGTCCCCCCTGAGTCTGCTCCAGGCTAAACAACCCCAGCTCCCTCATCCTCTCCTCATAAGACTTTTCCTTTTAGTCCCTTCTGCAGCCTTGTTGCTCTCCCCTGGACCCGCTCCAGCAGCTCAACATCCTTCTTGAAGTGGGGGGCCCAGAACTGTGCACAGTACTTGAGGTGAGGCCTCACCAGTGCTGAGTACAGGGGGAGAATCACATCCCTAGTCCTGCTGGCCACACTATTCCTGATACAAGCCAGGATGCCATTGGCTTTTTGGGCCACCTGAGCACACTGCTGGCTCATGTTCAACCGGTTGTCAACCAGCACTCCCAGGTCTGTCTCCACTGGGCTGCTCTCCAGCCACTCCTCCCCCAGTCTGTAGTGCTGCATGGGGTTATTCTGGCCAAAGTGCAGGAACCTGCACTTGGTCCTGTTGAACTTCATACCATTTAACTAGGTTGGCTTGTTAACACTGCAAAAACTGTAAGTCAGGGGTACCTTTCTTCATTTGAGATAATTGCATCCAGTATGCTGTATTACTGGGCATTAAAGAACTGTGGTTCATAGTGTGGAAGCTATTTCTTGCTGAAATGATTGACACTTCACTGATCCACTAAATAATTAACAGCATCCTCATAATCATTTCGATAACCTGCTGTCATTGTACTTCTAACATGCACTTTGAAAACCAAGGATCAAGAACAAGTTTTGCTACCATGGTGGTGGTTGTTCCAAGATTTCATCAGATTGATCTTCTTTATGATCCTTCTGACTGACAGTATCTCTGTCACTCAGGTTTTCTCTGCACACTTTGTTACGGGCTGCCGTTCTCTGAATATGCAACCACACAAAGTCCAAAGTTCTGAGCACAACAAAAAAGTCAGCCTACAGGAGGCACAAAATATTCTAAAATAAAATATCCAACGTAGGTGGCTTTGGGATGAAAGATGGTGACAGAAGAGGCCATTCTCTCCTGCTTAGTCCTGCTCAAAAAATCTGGTGTTTTAGGTACTGTATGCCATGTTGCAGCTGTCCTTAACTTTCGCTTCTGCAAACAAGAAAGGATGCTTGCCAGCAGATTTTTTTAAGATGAAAATAGTTATCAAATCTTGAAAGCCAAAGGTTCAATATTTTTCTCGTGAAAGAAGGTTCTTTCTAAAGCTTGTCATCATGAATACAGGAGAAACAATAATTTTCCTTAATAATTTTAAAGCATTACATCACACACGGGTCCATGTGTATGATAAGGGGGTACAGATAAAGGGGGAGAAGTTCCTGACATGGAAGTCTGTACAAAGTCTGATATTCACAAATGAATTTCACAGTTTTACTACTGCACTGCCTGTGGTCACCAATTTTGCTGTTGGATTTTCTCTTGATGCAGTGGAAAGCAATGGAATTAGATAATTTTTGCTGCTGTCTTCACTTGTCAGGAAGGTGTTAATGCATGTGTTCTTAAAATGGTTTATCCAGTACCAGCAGTTTTGTTATAGTTTGCTCATTTCCTTGTCTGCTTTCTCTGTTTTTATTAATAGGTACACTGAATGCACTGAATTTTCTGAAAGATTTTTGTAACCTACCAACAGCAGCAAAGGTAGTCTGCGAGGAATTTATAAATGGAATTAAAGGATTGGTTGTTTTTCATTTCTTTTTTCTTCCCCTCTTCTAAGATAAGAATGGCAGATGTGAAGAAAATTAAAATGACATCACTAATAATGACTTCAAAAGAAGCTGTACACAATAAGAAATGTGAAATTAGGCCCCAAGGAATTCATTGCCTTCTACATGCTAAGCATTTTTTCAGGTGTAACTCTCGTAGAGAAGGCAATGTTACAGGACACCAAGAAATGCAGTCACAAATGGTTTGGTGTTTCATATTAAAATTTGTAGGTGTTCAGGAGAGGAAGTATAAAAATGTTATGCTACTTCGTTTGATCTACCATCTGAAGAAGCACAACCTGTAAACAAGTTCTTACAGTTCTAGTGCAGCTATTTACCAGAACAAAGTGAAATATTTGTGAGCTGAGCTTGTCTGAAACGTAAGATCATCTGACTGTTCCTGCATTAACTCACAAGTCCTCTGATCTGATTCTCATGTGATGCAGTGGTACATTAAAAAGGCTTGTTTAGCCAGAGAAAGTAATTACTTTCTTGCTGTTTCTTTTCCTGATCCTGTAGTACTGATGTAATAAATGATTTTATATCTGCATACATGTACCCAGACTGCGAGAAGGACATGGAGATGCTGGAGCTTTCCCAAAGAAGGGCAACAGAGCTGGTGAAGAGTCTAAAGCACAAGTCTTACAAGGAGAGGCTGGGGGAACTGGGGTTGTTTAGCCTGGAGAAGTGGAGGCTCAGGTGAGACCACCTCAATCTATACCACTACCTGAAAGGAGGTTGTAATGATGTGGGGGTCAGTCTGTTCTCCCAAGCAACAAGCAATAGACAAGAGGCAACAGCCTCAAGTTGTGAAAATTTTCTCACTAAAAGGGTTGTCAAGCCCTGTACCAGGCTGTGCAAGGAAGTGGTGGAGTCACCATCCTTGGAGGGATTTAAAAGATGTACAGATGTGGTACTGAAGGGTGTGGTTTAGTGCTGGGTTAATGATTGAACCCGATGATCTTAAAGTCTTCTCCAACCTAAATGATTCTGTGACTATTAGGGTGTGCACAGTTTCCTTGCTTGTATTGCGCTTATGCACTGTGCATCATTTCAGGGCCATCATTTTCTCCAGTAGAGGCTCTTAAGTCTACTTCAGCTCATGCACTGTTCTGTATGGTCTGGCTGATGGAGAATTTATTAAGGGAACCATCATTTTAAACTAGTAGGTGGACAAAGCTGCAAGGATTATAATTATTCTGGAGGGTGTTACTGTGTGCTGTCAGTTGGCTCTTTGAATCAGTAGAGACCTTACAGAGGTGGTTGAAAATGCTGACAAGCCTAAATGGATGCTGGGAGCTTGGCATGTGTTTCTTTTTCTGATTTTTGACAAAAGAAATAGAGTGCTGCCTGTTGCCACTTAGAGTGTTTCGTTACATTTAGGAATCAGTCAGGTGCAGTGTTCACACTATCACAGAGAAATGCAGCTGAATTGAGTGCAAGGCTTTTATTCACTCTTCAAAATAATATATAAAAGATATAGTCTCTGCATATCCTATTTCTATTGCCTTATGCGTGAGGGAACTCATAAAATTCTGCTTTGGACTAAAGGAATGCTTTTTATATCAGGCTGGAGAGGTAAACATGTATTTTATAAACAGAAGGAGTTTATTGATGCCTCTTTCCATGGGGTCATTTACCTGTCACCAATTATTCACCCTTTTTTATATTTTTAATATTGAAAGAATTCTCAGTCACGTGGTCACTGGTCTCCTTCCTGTCTCAGCCTGCTGCGTTGTTTTTTGCCTTGGCTATGTTTAATGTAGATGGAAGGTTGCATTTTTAGGTGCTGGTTTAGATCTCTTGTCCGAAAGTTCCTGTCTCCAATGCAAGTTGGGAAAAACAGCTGAAAGCAGTTTATGTTTAGAAGGGATCAAAAATTGATCATTAGCTTGGTAACGTCCTTTTTGATTAGATTATGAATAAATTGTTGGTGATAATGCTGTCTGCATTTAATCTAAGCTTTTATGTTAGGGAAACTGAAAAAGTTCCTTGAACCTGATGTTTCTGAAGATATTAGAAATGTGAATTGGTTCTTTTCTGTTATACCAGGAAGAGCTTTTCTGTAAGTATCCTGTATAGAGCATCTATAAGTATCCTGGATAGATCAGCCCTCTGTTGTTAAAGCTGTAGTTTAGTAACTTAATTTTCTCCTCAATCTTTGAGTTTGTTGGCTATTTAGCTGAACTTTTTTTACTGTCATCATGTGCTTTGCTTACATGATTCAATTCCCTTCTATCCCATCAGGATAGGTAGGAGAGGAATTGCCTCCTTCAGCATTTCTGAGATTTCCATATTTCTTCCCATTGTATGGTTCACTGTGTAGTAATATTTTTCACCTGTGTATAATGACTTGTTTCTCAAAAAACCCTATGTGCTTAGTGGTTATAAATAGTTATTTTTTTAGGGCCCCTTGGACTATGCTTCTCTGCACATGTTGAAAAATCACACATTGCTGCAGTAGTGTTACATGGAGCTCTATCCAAAGAACCTGCTCACTGTTAAGGATCAGCTTTCCCATAAGTCCTCTTATTTTCTAAAGTTCCTTAAATTATGGCTTTCTGAAACTATCCTTTCAGGCAAAATAATGCTATAAGTTATTGACTAATACGATTCTATTCTCAAATGGGTAAGTATTTAGAAAACCACCTTTTAAATTTAATAGAAAGCTAGTGGTGGATGAGCTGCCTTTGGATGATGCTCAGCATTATTAAGCATGAGTATTTCTCTAGTCCATCTATCAGGCTTTCAGTTAATGAATTTTGCCTTGTCTGAGTGATGAAGACTAGAGGAAATCTGCATTTTCCTAAAATTCAATAATAGGAAATACCTGTTAATAATCTGTTATTCCCAGTCTTTGTAGGTACCTCTTGAATGCATCCATTTCAAAGCTCCACAAATATTGCCACAGTCTGTGGTTTTAAATCTCCTTCTGTTCCTTCTTCTATTGTCCTGTTGTTTCTTAGAGTCCTTTCCTCTTTGGATCAATTTTCTCTTCTTTCTTCCCAATGCTTTCTTCAACCTTCGGAGTTCTGATTGAGAAAAGCCTCTTCCTTTTTTTGTGCTAAACAGTCAGTTATGTCTTACCCTACTAACAACAAATATTTAGTTGGTTTGTACTGGTAAAAGACAGAGTATGTTTGTATGCATGCTTTTTTTCTGTTATTGTTTGCCTGAAGTGCTTTGTGCTTAGACCACTGTTTGCTTGACATAGTGGCCATAGAAATGAATGTTTCTGTGTGTGATCAGAAAATAAATAATGATTGCTGACAGTTCAAAACATATATTTTCTCTGTTTCTCCTCTTTGAAATGGTGTGATTTATTAGAAAAAAACATCAGAATTTAGTAGTTGTGGCAACAGTTTTTAAAATCTCACTCTTGTCTGCAGATAATGGAAACAACAAAGTGGAGTAAAAGTTCTGAAGGCAACACCTTGTTTGTTACAGTTTAGAGCCACTTTTTTTTGTGAGAGGCTTAATAATCAGTATGTCATGAATCCAATTTATTTGCCTCATCTTCTGGATGAAAAAATCAGTCAGAGAAAATCATAGGAAAGGTTATTAAGGGTTGTGTTCACTGAGACCTTCTTTGCTGAGGATTTTGTTGGAGAGTCATGGTGAATTGGCTGTGATACAGCCATAGCACAAAGCTGGAATATAGAACCTATTCAGTAGTGGCTCTTTTCGTGGTCATCCTTCTTTTGCTCTCGGATTGCTGTCAGGAGCTTTATCTGTCTTGGAAACTAAACCACACAAAGGCACAATTAAGGTGGAATTAGGGTTTCCATTTGAGGATTTGGTACACAATGCCTGGTCACACTGCTGTGTAGCAGGACCTTTCTCTCTGAATGTGAGCCCTAAAATACTGCTGCCTTTTCCTCTGTGGACATGTTTTGTTTGGCTGGTTTTGAATCTTGTAATCCCTGCTTGTTCCCCCTCCCCCCCGCTTCCCTCCTTCCTCCGTGGTTCATGCTAAGAAACTTTCTTTCACAGAGGCTGCTAAAAGTGGCTACATTTTAAGTGCAGCAGTATTTAAGCAGTGCATTATCCTTAGTAAATGCTGCAAGGGGTCTCTCACTCAGCTTTACTGCTCACCTCATTCCCCCCCCTCTTCAGTTTAGCAACTTATTTCCACATAAACCCTTGGCACCCGTGTGAAAAACGGGCAGCTGTCTAACAGCACAGACATTTGTTGGTAACGGCGACATGTGTCGCATCCTGCATGCCAGAAAAACTTCCAGCTTCCCTAGCCGTGAGTTGGAGTTTTATTCTTTTTGAAACAAAATTAATAGAAGATTTTTGTCGAAGTTTACCACTGGGTATTGTGTTGTTTCAAGCTGAACCATTTCGTTTCAAGCTAAATTAAAAAGAAATGTTGCTTTTTTAACATTTTAGATACGGAAGTTCTTCGAAGGACCCTCCGTCTTGTGAGGAATTACAGAAACAGTTAATTTCAAATGCATTGTTATGAAAAACAAATCTGTCTTGTTTTTCTTATCTCTTCCCTTTGTTAGAAAATTACATGCTGAGTGTCAGTCAGTAAATGCAAGCTTGAGATTGCTTACAATAGTTGGATGTTTTATAACCATTCTTTGTCACCGAATGTCTTCATATTCAATAGATTTATAGTAATATGAGTAATGGCTAGGGGGCTAACAAATCAAAATCTCATTTCAGATGTTTGACACTAATGTTGTGCTGACTTATTGTTCTCTTTGTTGGATTTCTGATCAAATTACCAAAATAGCTACTTGGAAGTAACAACACAAAGTAAAAAATACTCTAGAAATGGGGTGCTGAATTTTATATTTGATGTGTGCCATAGAAAGCAGTCATTTTCAAATTTCAGTTGTGTTAAATATATTAGTGGATTTTTGTTTATAAAAGAAGAAGGTGACAGAAGCTATAGCTCTTGATTCTGGAATTTTAACAGGTGATAAAAATTGCAAAATTTCCCAAGGAAGGTACAAGTTGACTGCTGTTATTTATTCCAGACTTGTCACACTGTATTTTATAGTTCTTCAAGGTAGTTTTGCAGCTGCAAAACAATAACCAGATGCGTAATTGAGAAGCAGCTGCATGAAATTTTCATTTTTTTATGCGTAAAAATCAGAGCCATTAGAGACACTTTATGTATAAGGTATGAAACCCTAAACAATATTATCTTTTCTGCAGTACTAGCAGCTGTGTAAAGGAGAGAAACACACCTTCTGCACTCTCTAGATGCCCATCTGCTTCTAGATATTTGGGGGTTGATTACTGAAAACAAATTTCTTTCTTTTCTGTCTTTGGGTTTGGTTTGGTTTGGCTTTTTCCGTGTTTGTTACTCTGCCTCAAGTTGGAATGTATGTGATAAAGCATTTACTTTGGTTTTAGTTTGTAAAACCTCATTGTAAAAATCCATCTGTGACACTAAGTAGTCTTTTTTTTTTTTTCCTTCTTTAAATCACCTGTATTTATAGCTTGCTGGTTTTATCTGAATGCCATGCTGTATCCCCTTCTGGGAATTTCCATTCCTGCTGGAAGATAAATGAGTGTTGCTGGTTTTTTGTGGGATTCTGCCATCTCTTGACTACGTACGTTTCAAGGCAGAACTGAATCTAAATTTTTCATTTGATACTGTAACGCTGTTGTGAAACTATAACGCTGTTGAAAGAAATGCCAGCTTTTTGAACAATCACTTAGTTGACACTTGTGTTTTAACAAACTATACAGAACAAGGTGTTAAAATAAAGGTTGTTGTCCAGAAGCCACGAGTCAATTTTGCTTGAGAATTCTTCTCTTACTTCCTGGGAAGCCTGGTGTGTGTATTCATCTATGTGCTGATAGTTACTATAGCTTAGCACATTTTTGCTAACAAGTACAGCAAATATTACAGGTTTGACTTCTGACAGAAAAGATCAGATTCTCAGCTGACAGTCTGTAGTTTTTCCTCCCTGGGCCTCATTACTATGGCTGTACTGGTGGTGTGATCTTTGGGGTGACTGTTATCAGAAGAATCGCACTTCTTTTCTTTACATGGTATAAATCCTCAGCAGGAGACATGTTTTAAGTATTAATTCTGAAATAGTGTTTATTAGTTAGAAACCTGAAATGAGGAGGCAGAGCTGCAGAGATTGATGGGTGTGCACCGTGTACTGCTGCACCTTCAGTGTGGTCAGTCGCGGTATGAAGTCCCTTGTACAGGGGTGTCAAATATGGAAGTGATGCTTATGTCTGTAAAATGTGGGGTAAACTTTTGAATAGAAATACTAGTAGCAAAATCTTGTTGAATTGAAATAGCGCAAAATTTAAGAGTGCAGTGATGGCTGTCTAGAGATGGAGATTTTATAGTTAGGAGTTTATAATTAGCTCCTTCTGTGTAGTGTCTGTGAGGTCCTTTGATAGGAAAACTCTTCCATGTGGTCAGTAGTTTGGTAGTAATTTCTAGAAAGAAATATGTCATCTGTTTCCTTCTCCATACCATGAACATTTTTACCCTTGAAAGTGATTTTATTTGAGCTGTAGCTTCATCTGCAAAGGGAGAAAATAGGACATTAGCTCTGGTTATGTCTTCATTGCCTTAGATGTACGGAGAGACCTTTTGGTTTGTAGTCAGGTCTCGGATAACTGTCTTGATAAAGAGCGGAAGGAACCAAGCTAGATTTAGAGTAAAACTGGGAAACTCTACAAACAGTGAAGTTTTGAGTAGCAATAGGTTCCTTCAAATTAACATGCTGAAAAAAACAGCTCTTACTCCAGTGCTTTTCTTTAACTGAATTCTGAATTATTGCTCCCATCTTTTACCCCTTCCGTTGCTGAGTGTTTAAAACAAGAGTTCTGGTTATTGCCCTGCTTTGATATTGGTGTAATTTCCCTGATTTCCACGAGTGTCCCCCACGTGACACAGGGTACAGCAGGAAGGTGCTGTTGTTAGATAACCACTCTCGTAGAATTTAGCTGGGGAAGTTGCAATTTTTAATCTGTCAATTCTTTCTGTTAAATTTGTTATACCTTTTGTCTTTATGGAATAGGTGGTGATTTAGGATGAGCTGTGATTGATGTGTAAGGATATTAACTTGCACATTTGCTACAAAAGCACATGGTTGTGAACCAAGCCAGAAATCTTCTCTCCCATCTGGCCTTTCAAGTTGTATAACGCTCAGAGAACACACCGCATACAGCATCCATACCGTGAGTCCCTTCCTCTCTTGGCCTCCCTCAGCTTCCTTCAGTCTCTGAAGGCATCTTAACTGGTATTTTGGAAAGGTTAGTACGACTTGCAAGAGCTTGTTTTATCTTTAAAAATGGGAGGAATTTACAAGCTGATATTCTGAATGTATCACCAGTTGAGAGTATGATCAGAAGAGGCTGTGATTATTATGTTGGAGGTTTTTTTGGTAGATAATCTCTACCTAAAGTGGTGGAACAGTTTTTGGAGCTGAGGATGTTCTGACATTTTGTTAATCTGCTACTTCGTATTTGCGAAAGTGCTGTGAATTTAAAATATGTTTATCTACATTTCTTCAAATATTTGCAGTTTAAGAAAAGTAAAATATTTCAATACAGTTCTGAATATGAAATGTGTCTTTGTAACCCTGCTGGACTCAACCGGGAGATATTATCTGACTTCTGCATCACAGCATATTTTAAGTGAGGCTCTAACCATTGAGAATGTCATCATGAAAAACATTCAGTGAGAATCGTGCTCAGGTTAGTTCCAGAAGTTAGCTATGCTCTTATTTTAAGTGATTTTTGTTGTATTAAGAAAAATGTGAAGTTGACAGTTTTACCTATATGTGGTATATTCTACCCTGTCCTACAGTTGAAGTCGGCTATTGTTTCTCGCGTCATTGTGAAGGAGAACATTTTTCTTCTACCTCCCCTGAGCTTAGTTGGGCTGCTCATCTGAGTAAGATAAATAGGACCAAACTTCAGGCTATAAATCTTAAATATATTTATTGCTCTAAATGTTTAAGAACAGCCCTAGGACCTTCGCAGAAAGAGGAAAGAAACACAGCCATGAAAAGTTTTGCTGTATAAATAGTTAACAGTATGAAGTCTCTGGGAAGATGCACCATTACTGCACTGCACTTCCCTCTACTCTCTGCCACATCTTATCCCTCTATTCCTCCAGTTACGCATCTGTGTGTTTTAATAGTAACTTTCCTAATCTTAGTGTGTGTGAGTATTGTGATCCCCTGAAAATTATTGTCATAATAATCCCGCTACTGTGTTTGCATGTCCAACACCCACTCTTGTTCTTTCTGTCACAGATGAATCTTTTACACAGGTTTGGGTTTGGTGTTTTTCAGCTCATTAAATGTTCAGTGTGGTTGATTTTCTTCTTATTGGCCTTTCCACATCTTGCCTTCAGTATAGTGCAGCTTTTGTTTTGGGAATGTTGGAATAAAAGTGGAACAAGAGACACTTGAGATTGATTACTGCAAATATTACAATCTTAGAAAAAAACAGTCTTATAAATTTTTTTACCCCTATTAATATAGGCTTATGTCTCACGCCATAAAGTAATCTGCCATTTAAATATGGTGATTAACATGTGCTATAAATAACTTGCTTATTTTTATCTTTTGAGTGAGATGCCTGTTTGAAGTGCATATGCAGACAGTATTTACTTCGTTTTTTCTTTCATCCATAAGAAGCTCAGATAATGCTTAAAGGTGCTTTTGTACTGAGAAGTTATTTTACAACTTTGAGATGTAAAAATTATATTTTATATTGTCATTTTCCAAAATGCCACTTCTGCATCTTTTGATTTTGTTCAGCTTTGTGACTGTTTTCACAATTTTGATGTTATGGGTTCCAATTTACGGCTTACGGTTTTTCACGTTGAGTTTTTGACATTTAGTGTCCTGTAAATAGTGCTGTGTACACACTTCCATGCCGTGTAGTAAGCATTCCTTCAGAAAACTCTAGGCTGATGAGAAAACAAAAAAACCAGTCAATTTAAATACTAGAGAGAGATTTATTTTTTTTAAGGGCTAAAGTTCAGAGGTAATTTGACAGGAGCAGCGTATCACTGAGCATGTCTATAGGATGTGGTACTTGTCACTTGTTCAGAAAGGAATGCAATTAGTGCAATTAACAGCAGGTACAGCAATGTTAATTATATGTTCTCTTGTCTCTCTATGAATTGTTTTAGCTATTTAGATCCCTCTTCTTTTGCATCTTATTAGGCAAATTATGCCACAAGAGACTTTGTGAGAGTTAACTGTGACCATTATTTACATAGATGTAATTTATACTGCCTCAAATCTAAGCTGTGAACTTGACCTCAAAGTGAGAAGGTTGGAAGAGATGGCAGAAGCACGAACAAAACGTCATGCAAAAGTTTTGCCTTTTAAAGAAAAATTGCCCTATTCTATACTTGACACTTCAATAAAACCCGGAACTATTTTCTGCAGCATAGAGAAAAGTAATAATCTACTGTAGCATTCTTTTCAGCATCTCCTCCTTCTAATTTGTAAACCAGGCACGTGCTGGTAAGTGACTTGGCTTAGGAGCCGAGAAGAGGATTTTCCAATGTGGTAAAGCAACTTGTTGACCTTAAGTTAATGAAATATTAACCATCTCTTAACAGTTGTCAGGGTGTCAGAGAGAGCATCTGTTTTTGAGGATTCATGAGAGGGGGGCCGTCGGGATGGTTCTTAGGTCACATATTTGTCACGTAAATAGCAGACTAGGTGAATGTACAAACTCTCAGCTGGACTGTGGTGGTAAAGCTGGGCTGCAGATGTGATCATATGCTGCTGACAAGTTCACAGATTTGATTCAGTCCTGCTCATCGGAGGCTGAGAAGTTGCTCAACGTAAACTGTGCATAAAGAATGTGAACATTTGAGATGTACTTGCTCACCTGTTGTGTCAGTCCCTTTATAGGTTCAGCATAGGTTCAAAATGCTTAAATCAGCAGCATGTTCTTTCTTTTCAAACACAGTTCCTGCTTCGTCCAATTTCACATTTTTACCCACATAAATTCCCTTTATATGGAAGTAATTAAGAAAGCTCCAAATTCCTCAGTTTGATATGACTGCTCACTCATTGTGATGTTCAAACTGTGTAATTTCATTAAAATATGTAGAATTGAAGTTCTGTGTGGAATACCTACCTGCAAAGTCCCTACTGAGCTCATCTTGCAGTAAGCCAAAATGAAACGGCTTTGCTGATTTCAACATCATATTGAGATGTATCTTTTCCTATGAACATCGACTGCCAACCCAAAAGTTAATTCCTCTCTATTACTTCTACATTCATTTTTCTAGACTAATTTAATGTTGTGAAAACTGAAAAACATGAAGTCTAACTGTAATTTGTATAGTTACATCTTTGCTGCTGGGGTAGCGATGGGAGCTTGGGATATAAATGTGAAGCTGTTAGAATGGGTGAGTAGGAGGTTTGCATTTACTCGAAGGACTAGGAAAGGTCTACACAGGCCAGGCTATTGTATGAGGGCAGTGTGTTGGCTTCTCAATAATCAGTTCAGCACTACTAGGCACATGGCACAAGTCTTAATTATTACTCTGTGTAAGTGTATGTAGTGCTCTGTGTCTTTTAACAAACTAAATAGTGCTTTATTGGATACTAGAATTTGTCTTATGTATCTTCCCTCCTCCTTGCAATCTCTGAAAAGGTAATTGTATATCTTGGGGAGAATCACAGTTTGTATTCCTTGCATTTAAAGTCTCAGTGGTTGGCCCCACTGCAGACTCTTCAGTCGTCATTAGGCAGGATTCAGTATCTATCCAGCAGACTGTTCTGAGCAAAATACAAAGCGACAAATCAAATGCTGAATTGATTCAAATGAAATGCTTGGGCAAAGCTGTGTAAGCCTCTCCAAGTTTATAGAAAAAAAGAGAGTTTAGAAAGACTGGAGCAGTCAAGGGAAACACTGGAAAGCCTGCGACAGGTAGGAAGTTCTTCCTCTTCTAAGTAGGCATTTGTGAGGATGTGTGTCCTTGGCTTTCCTGTGAGCTTCAAGAGCAGCTCAGCAGTTTGTAAGCTCAGCTTTCTTCAGGGATTTAATAAGAGTTTATGCAGATGTCTCAGGAAATTTGCAGTCCAGTAGTACCAATACTACCTCTGAGCGTTAAAGAACGTTTTTGTTTTCTGCCAATACCAATGCTTTACTCTGAAATGCAAGTTGTGACCACAATTGAAGAAATCAGTTATTAAATTCAGCAATTTTGACCACACAGCGGGTTAAAATGTATGTTTAATAGTAATAACAGTTATCCTATTAGAGCACACAGTATTTCTCATTTGATGATTAACTGTTGTATTCAAGTACGATGATAGATAACATCACCTGGTGAAAGTTGTCAAAACTGCATGGTTAAGATGGGGAAACTTCAAAAACTTTTAAGTTACAAGGTTTATCTTTGAGAATTACGTGAAAGCATGAAATAGAATATAACTTATTTTGTTTCTACTGAAAGTCATGGCTTTCTCTGGTGAGACAAGGTTGTTCTGAAAAGGTACTGTATCATTAGATAGTCTTCAGTGAGACATGGGTAAGTCTCATAGCATCTGAGATTTGCCCAGCTACTCTGTTGGGTTTATGTACATTTTATTAGTACCGTGTGCTAATTATTAGATTGTTATATTTGAAGTGTAACCATAATCTTATTCTTGGCTTTATATCTATCTAAACATGTAAGCCATGCTTTCTTATTGCCTGTAAACAAAGTGTAACATTTCTGGTAGCACAGGTTTATGCAAACGCCTCAAAGGAATGGCTGCTGTTACCTTGAAGCTCAATTTCTGTAACTCTAAAAATTCTAAATACTGGCCTCCTGCAGAGAAGTGCACATACGTCATGAACCTTCTAAACACATCCCCCCCCCCCCCTTTTTTTTTAATGAAACCACAGTCAGTACACTGAGAGCATTCCCCTCTTGAAAATATTTTTTTATATATATATATATTGTTTGGAGTTTTTTTTCTTTTTCTAGAGAACAAAAAGACAGTTTCTTTTGTATATAAAGCAAGAAATAGGCTTATGTGCCGGAATGAAGGATCTTAAATAAAACATTGTCCTTTCTCTACTTTAGTTCAACTGGGAAAATCAATTTTTGGTTCTTCAACTGCAAAGAAAGATCAAAAGGAAAAACTGACAATCTAAACAAAGGGCAAGGTGATGTGGGCTGCTTGCACTCCTGTTCCCTGGTGTGCTTCAGACAGGCACTTTCCCAAGCAGAATATATTTACAGAAGAATCAAGGGTATTTTTTTTTTCTTCTGAATCAACAATATTGGGACTAAAAGTGACCTGAATATAGATGTAAAATAATACTACTTCATAATAATTTTGTGGAGTTCTTTGGTGCTAATACAGGCAAGAGTTCTCAGACATGTCAGGTTCCTCATTGCAGAATATTTACATTTAAAGAATTGTCATTGATTTTTATTTTGCTAGAACTGGCCAAAGCTATCATGTTTTTTTTAAGCACGTTATGTAATGCAAGAGAAAAAATATTCAGTCAGATGTACAGTTAGAGTACTTCTTTCTTAAGTGCCTTGCTGGATACATATTTGAATCCTCATATAAAAACTAATTTCAGTCAGAGTAGAGGGAAACTTTATGGAGATTGCCTTTTCTGCTTTGTATTGAATCATATTTTTACATTTAATAGATAAATGTGATTTATTCTTATAGGCTCATATTTACAAGAGGAGGAGATTAAAGTGTCAGCAGGATAAACAGGAGGGAGGAGTGTGAAAACTTTAAGACACAGAATCAAAATAACAAAAATGGAAAAACAACTTGGAAAACCTTTTAGGAAGTGTATTTATTATCTTCTGCATAAATGTCAGAAGTTGGAAGTAATTACAAAAGTATTTGACTTCAATGTATTTCCACTTTTGGGAGAGAATTATTGCATAAGCATCATTTTGTAGCCTTACTGAATGTTAATTCCGTGGATGCTATAGGTATAAAAAAATAGTCTGCATCTGACTCAAGGTGCATCTTTGCAGGAAAATATTTTTCTGTGTATGTTTTGTATTGGTACGTTTGAGTCTTTCCCTGTGCAGGCAGAATGCATTTACATTTGGGATGCTGTGCTTTGGCATGGCAGAGATGCAAATAACTATCTACAGAATGCTCATTTCAACTACAGATGGTCTGGAGTTTCAAAAACAGCAATTGTAGCTGGCAGCTCTGGGGTATTTTGGAGAGTCTGGTGTTTTCAGGGAGGAGTACTCTGCACCGTAGCATTCGAAAAACAGAACCTTTAGAAAGTGCTTCCAAATGATTGTCACAAATGCTGAGTGATTTATAAAGCTGAGGTCTGTGATTTTTGATCAAGACTTTCTCAAGCACAGAGAAGCTCCAAGACCTTCTCCTTCAAGTCAGGTGTGTGCAAGGAAAGCTTTGAAAGCAAATCCACTGGCTGCAGACCTTAAATTTGGGTTCCTGTGTAACAGTTTTGCAAGGCTGATGTCAGTATTACACAAGCAATAAAAATCTTGCTGTGTGTTTGATCTGTGTAGATTTTGAGCCACTTCAAACTACTTTCAGTTTGTTTATGATGGAGTTAAATCTTAACTTTTGCTGACAAATAGTTTTCTGAATTAGGTGAACGATAAGAAACCATGTAGAAAAATGACAAAAGTAGTAATAAAATGTGCCTGATTTTCTAACTCTGCCCATTTGCAATTCTTTTGTTTTCTTTCTTTGTTCACTAAATTGAATGTGTAACAGTTACTGGGACATATTGACAGAAAACTGCCAAGTCTACCCACACAGCCTGTGATGTCACGATGAGCGATGTGGCGTTGCGCTACTTTACCACTTCATTGTGGTGCTTCACTATTTACTTGTACCACTCCAGACAGGAGAGCAGAAGTTCAGTGTAGTTGCCTGGTGAAAGTAATCCACACCTAATTTTCAATTTCACTTGTCCTGTTTCTTCTTTCATTAGGCTAGGACAGTTGAGAGCTTTATGACAAGTTTATTGCATGGAGCACACATGACTAATATGGGTGGCCAAGGTCAGAGCCTCAGATGTCTTGTTCTCTTTATCAACACCTTTTCTGCACTGCTGGCTGAAGCTTTTCTCTAGAGCTGCACTGTACAGGGCTATGAAACAACCCACTCCTAGGGGAAATTACTTGACTTCACAAGATGGTTCTGGTTCATCACTGATATTCCTCTCTTGCTGCCAGACCCCTTGTCACCCTGCAGTGTTCCTAGGTTACAAACACATTGACAGTGCTTTGCCCTGGGGAAGGTGGACCTCTATGCTTTGTTCTCTCTTCTGGTTTTCCTTTTGGGGATATCAGACAGGCTGTCTTGAAGGGTGGAGCATTTCATTTTACACAGCCCATTGTTCTGTGACATACTAGAGTTTCATTTAAGTCTGTATTATAATAATACTCCCTATGCTGAAAACCCAGGAAATTCTTGATGTTTTAACTTTCCAGCAGGCTGCAAGTAGTAGGATCTAACCTCAATTTAATTGCTGCTGCTTAAAAATTCCTTTAGCAAATGCAGACTTGGTTCTGCAAAAGTCAGTTGAGATAGTGTCAGAAAAAGCAGTTTGGTGTAAGTCAATTGAAAGAAGAGACACTGTAGATGTTCAGTTTCAGATCAGTGGTAATAAAGGAAAAGAAAATTATTTTGTGTGTTATCTGATTTCATTTCTCACGTATCCAATATATTTGGCTTTAAAACTCTAGTCCAGAGGCTGTGCATCCGATTTACTTTGAAGAAAAATCTACTGAGATCAGAACAGTTACGTTTGTGACAAATCTGAAAAACAGTCTTCAGTTGTGAAACAATAGAAATTTGTATACACAAAGAAGAAAAAATAGATTGTGTTAAAGCAAGTGCTGAAAAAAGAGAAGAAGGGATGGTTTAGACTCATGTAGGTTTGTTTAGGACACATGTTAGATAATATTTCTTAGGGGAAAAATTTTGAAAGCTGTGAGTGTGGTTGATAATTACTTTTATATCCTTAATTTAAATCAATGATTGCTCTTAGAAATGTTACTTTGGGATAAATAACTCTACACCAAGACAATTTTACTAGCAGTATTTTGTCAGTAGGTAAAATGCTGTTTTTCAGTATTTGTTGGGAGTTAAAACACTGATGAAGTTTATAATGTCAGTAATACACAAAGAATAATCTTTATCCTCCTTTTAGTTAACATTTGAGTTTTTTAAGGTATAACCATTTTTTATTTTGACTGGAATTGTTAAAAGTCAGCCACTGGGATTGTGTTACTCTTTTGTGTTTGTCACTATGTTAACAACCAGAAAGAGTCTTACTGGTTCCAGCTTTGCACTGGAAGCAGAAAGTACACAATTTGAATTCTTTCCCCTCTGTCCCCAGACAGTACATTACAGTATAGCTCTTAGGAGAAAGACACAAAGGTGTATATCCAGAGCAAATCAAATCACAAATGACCTGGTAGGATGCACACTTTGCCGTGGCTTTATTGGATAGGTAGAACTTGAAATGTAAAACACAATTGTTTCATTGCGTAGCCTCAATCAGCTAATTAGTTCTAGGCCTCTTAAGAAAAGATCTTCAGGAAATACTTCAATCTGTCCTCTGTTAATTGCTGAGAATGTGTACTCGGTGTGAGGTTACTTTAGAAAATTATTTTCATCTCTCAGACTTCATCTACTTTTTCGAGGAAAACATGGTATTTTAGTTGGATACCCAGAGAACTTTTAAAATCAATTCTGAAAGGGAAAAGCACAAGTGGTTTTGGCTGTCTCTGAGACTGTGTATCCCACTAAATGGTTGGACCTGTTTTCTTATGAAGATGTACATGTGGAGAGCTGTTTTGCACCCAGGTTGCTGACAAATATTTTCTACTAGTGTGTGTCTGTGTCACAGAATCATAGAATCGTTTAGGTTGGAAAAGACCTTTAAGATAATATAGTCCAACCATTAACCGAATTCTGCCAAGATTGATAAACCATCTCCTAGCCTGGATTGAACCATGTGGAGCACGTTGAAAATCTGAAGCAAATACCAGCACGAAATGCCCAGAAGCATAGGAAGGAAAAGAAAGGCAAACAGTGGGCTGCATGAGTTGACTCACCCCCTAATGCGGATGGACCTTTCGATTCCACCAACCGCTACGTGTATGTCTGTCTCTCTCTTGCTCCATGTATCTTTCCAAGAAGAAAGATTCCAGTGCCAGGACTTGCTTTCCAGTGTTTCCAGCAATGTACCTACAAGATCAGAGATTTTCACTTGAATACAGAATTTCAGGTATTCACAGTAACAGGAAGATCCATGCATCACTCAATACCACGGGAGTTTTTTACAGCAGGAACATTCCATTCCTTACCCCTTGACATGCTGCCCAGATGTCTGTAGGGATTTCATGACTGAGCAGTAGCTATGTCTGTTTGGCTTGAGGCAGGTTGGTGAGCTATGTTTGGCCTAGCTACAGCTAATATGTTGTGGAAATGCAGATTTGGGGAAAAGAATCTTAGCTCGCAAGCGATGTTGTCAAATATTCTGCTGTCTTTTAATAGCTAAACTTAAAGTGTGTGTATACATATACATATGTATATAATTTTATAATGTGTATCTTAATAGTCAGACCTATGAAATTCTTGGGTATGTATCCTTCTTGCGAAGTGTGTTTGGGTTACGTTGGCACTAACTGAGCATGACACTAATTGAATAGGTCTGTATTTATAATATTTATTTATTGAGCTATTTTGTAATAAAAAAAACCCAACTATTTTTCCTTCTCTTGTCCCTTCACTCACTGTAACTTTTATATTCTGTAATTTAAAGCATGCATATTCCATTTTAAGTTTTGAGACTAATGAAATCTTGGTGCTGATAGAACTGTATAGTGCGTGTATATATAGAAGCATATAGATGTTGGGGGGGGGGAAATATTCCCATGAATATGAATTTCAACGGATGTTAGATTTTGTTCTCTTTGGCTTGTCTTCAGTATAGCCTCAAAACGTCTTCCACAAAAGATATATTTGACAAAATCACACTCTTGAGAATTGACAGAGATAATCGTATAGAGTATTTTTGAATGCAAAAATTATGCAGATTTAAAGATAGGTATATTTGAAACGGATACAGTCCCCATGACTTTAAAATAGTCCATTGATGCCAAAATTTGTAATATATTTTCTTCTTAAAGCTTTTTGTTTAGCAAAATCTCTTGTTAATACTATCCCCAGGCAATGTGCTGATGATAGAGATCATTTATATTAAGACTGAACGTGTTGACGTCTGACTGTAGGAGAAGTGAATATCGCTTTCCAAATACTCAAGGCCAGTGTGTGCTCTGCACAACTGGATTCTCATGTTAGGCAGTAAAATACCTCTGTCCATCAGTTTGATTTCCAGCAGTGGGCAGTAGTAAAAGCAGTTGTCTGAGGTGCTTCTATGGAAACGTCTCACCTTATGTATGTTTTATTCCCAAAAAATTCCAGTGAGGCAGTAAGAGACTTTAAGAGTTTATCTAACTTGAAGTACTCGGGTGGCACTCCTGGATCTAATTGCTCTGCAACCAGCACATACACAAGGCATAATAAAGGGCAGGAAGGAAGAAGGTGGCAGTAGGGGATCATTTAGACCAGCAGTTTAATTATACTTTATTTGGAGTAGAACAATATCTCAATTGCAGTTGCATGCCCACGGTGGATAGTGTGAATTCTTTCTCACTGAAAAATGACGAGATCATGTAGTAAGTCGACAGGCTCTCAAATCCAAGTCCAGTCCCTGACACAGAAACATGATTTCTCTGGCAGAGCTCTGCAGATGCTTACGGCTGTGTAGGACCAGACCTGTTAACAAATCCATGCAGTAGGTAAAGGTGAGGAGAGTGTCAGAATCAGGACACAAATCGTGCTACACTGATCTTCGCACAAGCTGTTAAGACGTTCCAGTTCTGGAAGAAAGATCTCAATTACAATCTTTGAGGCTTACACTGTGATTAATTGTAACCTCCAGGGGGTAGCATGGACCAGAAATGTGTGAATGGGGAAAAGGCTGAGGAAGTGTCTGGAGGTTCCTGGACATCTGCAGACATTCCAAAGCTTAATTTCCTTCATGTCATTGCAACCATATGTATTTTTATGGCTTTTTTTAGTGCCTGAAGATTAGAAAATAACCTAATTGTTATTTATGAAGCACCATATGGCTCTCTGTAATTTTGGCTTCTTGTGGAATGAGGAAAAAGAAATTAATTGGAAATCACACTCAGAAATACATTATTAAGTTAATATTGCTAACAGCTTGTCCAGTGTCCTTGTTCAGAGCGTGTTGTAGCTGCAAATAATAACAAGGAACTCTTTATAAATCCACGAAGTAAAGTACGGGGCAAAGAGAGGCCAAGACAAGAGGAGAATCTGCGTGCAGTGTGTGTGTGGTCAGGAATGGTTCAGCTAACAGGTTACTGGTTAAAATCAAGAATCTAATATGTATTTTGACAGCTGCTTTACCATGTGATCTAAGTCATTAATATTTGCTTCTAAGTTCATGAATTAAAGTCTCATCACAGGGGTCAATAGGCTTTTGTCCCATTTCTTTACTTTCATCTTCCTTAATTGTCCCACCCAACTAAGTTGTTGCAAGCCTCTCTCTCTCTCATGGCTTATATTCAATGAGTAGGAGTTACAATTTAAACCTTGAGTTTTCTTCTGTTAAGCTCTCTGAATATGCAGTGAGTCTTCAGAGCCGAGTCTATAAAGTTTGCATTATCTGGCTTTGCACCAAACAGTCAGAGTTGAAGACTTCTAATACAATGATGTTAAAAAGAAGTCACCAAGATGAAAGACTAAAAATTACAATGCTGTGAAAAGCACATTGGGACTTTTTTTTTTTTCTCCCCCGCCCCTTATCTGGAACATTCCTTAAATTGCCTTTCTCCAGTGCTTTTGAAAAGTGTCTGCAGATGGTGTGATAGTAGGAAAAAAAAAAAAAGGAATCTAGAAAAAATATCGCAAGGAAGTTATTTTTCTTAGAAGGCTAATTAATATTGGCAGAGATGCATTGTAAGGGATGTTAATAATTAATGGGTTTCTGTTGAATGTCTTGGTGTACCACACACAGGTGGAAGAATTGTATAGGTTAACTTTAGGAAGCTGTAAAAAGAACATTATTCAGGTAATAGATATTTGACACTTGATCTTCCAAACAAAACTTGTAGGCTTTGAATCAAAATTCACCAGTGTATCATTGATCAGCGAGATGTCCTTCTTATGGAATAATTTAAGTTTGAAGTATTGAATTAAATATTAACAGATTCTTACAATGGGTCTCCCCTCAACTTTTTTTCCAATATTTGATTATTTTGGCAATTGCTTCTATTTCACATATGTAATAAGTAAAGAAAAACAAGAGGAGGATGATAGTACATCCTCTTCCTTGTTAGTTGTGCTTAGTGTATTACTAGTATTATCTGACATTAAGTAATAAATAGTGTGCTTACCATAGAGGAAACTTCATCTGCCTCCAGTAGTTAATATTACCAGTTGCTAGAGTGCTAAAATATTCCTTTTTGTGCTGCTTAACACGGTGGGATTTTTTTAAGAAATGAAATACTAGATACCATGAAAACTGACATAAGTAATCCTTAGAAGGATTTTAAGCAAACTACTGCAGGAAAATATATCCAGGAATAAATAGGTTTATTTTTCTGGTTGTAGTGTTTCTATGTTTTAAATAGATATTTTTCCATTTATTTTTGTATTTCGTTGTCTCTTGTCACCTTGCAATCTTTATGTGTTAAGCTTTCTCTGTGTGTTTCAAACTTGGATAACTGTTTTCTACATCTGGAGCTTTGGAAATGAATGAGCTTTTGCCCAGAAGTTTCCTATTAGTTAACTTCCACTTGACGGGAATGAAACATCAGAAGCAATTCAGATAGTTGTTTTTTTTTTTTTTTCTCCTATTTTTTTTCCTTTAACTCTTGGTGAAATTCATTGCTTCTCCAGATGGCCAGAGCCATACCTGTTCATCAGTTAAGTCCCTCTTATATCTGCAAAAACCTTAAATGTCACATAGCCTTGTGCAAGTCCTCTGTCCAGCGTAACTATTACTAGATTTAACTTCTCCATCTGGATTTTATACCTGCTATCAGGTATCTGTTAGATGCCGTGCTGGAAAAAGATTGTTTCTTTAAAATAAGATTGTGTTTCTTTTTGTTGTGGAATCTGATACTGTTTTCCTCCTCAAATAGAAAATACTACAGTAAATGAGGCTACATTTGAGTCAGAAATACTGTGCTCTTAAAAATATCCTCTCTTAAGTATGTAATTCCTATCTGTGAGTAGGTCTTTTAAATGTACAGAAGGAAAGGTGGTAGTGGTTTGTTTTTTGGTTTTTTTTGTTGGTGGTCATTTAATTTACTTTTTTTGAGGTGGGTGGAAGTTGGGGGTTTTGTGTTTTCTTTTGTGTGGGGGGTAGCAAATAAGTGTAATTTTTCACTCCTGCTTCAAAAATCAGGGTCAGGAATCAAGTGTATATGTCAAATAGCAGCTCCAAAGTAATGTTTTCCAACTTTCTGTCTTCAGTACTACTGAGATAGACATAAATTCTTCTATGTGATCATTTTCTCGTTCAGTTGTTTCCCAGATAATGACCAGTCTAGTATGATTTTTGTCAGAGGCACAATAAATTATTTCAGGAGTACAGTGAAAACTTTGCACTTAAATCTGCCATGTAAGTTGGATAATGAATTGGACTACTGGAGGACTTTTTGATACTACTGGGCTTGATTCAGATCAAAATGCTGGCAGATTTTGTTTCTAGTTTTGGTGTGGATTGGTTTATTTATGATCTGAACAGCAAAATGTGCAGTATTTAATGCTGCCCTACACAAGGAAACAAAAACTAAAGGATATAAGGATATCAGGTAGAACAGAATTGTTTAATGGTAACCGTCTCTGGGAAGAAAATGTTAATTTTACTAAAAATGTAAATTTTTAGCTAAGAGCTGTTCAGTATTTTCATTGCTCTGGGTAAAAAGTGCAAATGGTAGAAGAAATTTAGGTTTGGAGCTTCATTAAGAAATTCTTCATGAAACATGTTGAAGTCCCAGTTGGGGGAAATATTTGTGTATGCAGTCAAGTGCCAAGCTGGCATTAGCACTTGCTTAAATTGAAGCAGATAGCCACCTTTTTGGTGGAAGCATCAGTATTGATTTACTTCAGATTACCATAAAGAGGAGAGGTGGCCACTGTGAATGTGGTGGCAAGTACCATGGAAGCAGGGTGGTCCCCCGAGGCTGGACAGTGCATGAACATGGTCAGTTTGTCCTGGTATTTACCAGGCAGTAAGAGATGAAGAAACACTTTGAAAGGACTTTGTCCTGCCCTAGTATTGGCAAACTTGCAGAAAGTGGATCTAAAGCTGCTCCACCTTCAGATCCCTCTCCCTTTTAGCCTGTGCCCTGTTCATCGTGCTTTTGAAAGCTGTTGATTATATGCCCAGCCACCACTGTGTGATGTGTTCCAGATTTCTTTTAGCTTTGCTCTCCCATTTTAATGCTTATTTTTGAAAGATCTTGCTGGGCATAGCAGGTCTGTGTGTTAAAACGGTGCTCAACAAAGGACTAATTATCAAGTCTGGTTTTGAACGGGGTTCAAGCGCCACATATATTACATTATGTATTTGTGAACACTTCTTAAGTAACGGTGGTAACCTTGGAGTTGTCTTTGCTTTCTGTGTATTTGTTTACTTTTTTATTATGTGAATTCCCTGGGTTCTTATTTCGTGTTTCATGTTTGAAAATACCTTCTACTAGAACAACTCGGTCGTGCTTAAAAGTGAGTTATGAAAAAATTAATATACGTGCCACGGTTTTTATATTTTTTTCTCTACGAATTTTCAAACCCGTCTCTGCAGTTCAATAATGGATAAAAGAATTAGAATCAGTCAGAGAAGACTTTTTTGTCTTTCGTGCCTCGCACATAATCAGAAAGAATGAAATTTTGAAAGCGCTCCAGGAAAACAGGTGTGTATATTGTTGCAGCTTGGGGCGAGAACACTGCTTGTTCTTAATGACTGCTTGACTTCAACACTACAGATTGTATAAAGCCTGTTCTTTAAATTGCATCAAAACAAATGGTGTTATGGTATTCAGTCATGAATTTAGGACACAGTTGAACTGCCTGAGTCTGCTAACTTTAAAATATGTTTGACTTTGAAAAAGAAAAAAAAAAAACCAAAATGTTTGCAGAATATTTTGGCAAGGAAAACTTGAAATCCCTGTAAGCTTTAAAAGGTAAAGGTACGAAGAAAACTGTTTGTATATTCATTACACTGTAACTTTTTCTTTTTTGTAGTTTAGGGAAAAGGGGACAGTGGAGAGAAGTGACTTTCTAAAAATCCAGTAAAATGTCAAAATTTGGAATGAGAGTGGTTTTAGACAGCATTCCTGTGAGGTATCTATGTGGTTTATATTTATAAGGAAAACAGGTCTACTAAACGACATGATTTTGCATTCCTGAATTTCTCAGTGCATACTAGATTATCCTGGGAGGCTTCCATGGTGGTGTCAGGTAATAGGGATCACAGATACACAAAGAAAAATACCCTTTGCTTGCTTTTACAGTCCCTGAAGAGGAGAAAAATAATACTGACTCATAATATAAAGAATATGATGAAGTCTAAAACTTGCAAGAATTAAACAGGTGGATATAACGATGGAAGAACACTCAGTTTGCATAAGCTTTTCCATTTTGCTCAGGGTGCCAGGCTGACATTGCAGGTTGCAGAAAGTGGCCTCTATTTTGCCCATAGAAAGGATGTTGCCTGAGAGCTGGCAGAAAAAAACTTTTGCTCACTTATCAGTAGACTTCTGTTCTCTCCCACCAAATGAAGAGCTTCTTCCTCTCCTGATTGAGATTTCTAAATCCTGTCTCTATTACAGAGGAAAGCTATGTAAAAATAATGAGAACTTCAGTTTAAAGAAGAAACTGTTAAAAGCTGAGAAATATCAGAAATAAGATATCCCGTGGAGTTTTAAACAAGCACTTACAATGAGCACTTTTAATGTGAGAACTACTTTTTTGGATCCCTGCCTTTAATGT
The DNA here is from genome assembly GCA_025345505.1 of Todiramphus chloris collaris. NCBI lineage: Eukaryota > Metazoa > Chordata > Aves > Coraciiformes > Alcedinidae > Todiramphus > Todiramphus chloris. Next base: position 6,624,426 of record JANVCC010000038.1, read on the forward strand.
GCATATTTTCCCATGCATTATAGTGGTGCTCCTGGAAGTAGCGAGGCTCCATTCGCTGTATATGTAATTTATCAGGTTTAACTTAACTGTAGGACATGTGAATACTTGATTACTTTTACTCTGAGAAGGTTTAAGAGTGAGCTTTAGCTTAGCTGACTTTATCTAGTTTTAAAATTTTTATCACTGGTGAAGTGTGTAGTAATGGTTATGAAAGCAATTAATAACAGTAGTGACAGAACCAAGAGACTGACTAATTTATCATTATAGATTTTAATGAGGCTTATAATCTAGCAATAAATATACAATATATTCAAAAGTATGGAGTTATAAAAAGGATGATTTATTTAACTTTAATTCTAAACTAGCCTGAAAACCAAAGGTTGTAGAAACTGGGCATGTAAGAACATAATTTTATTTGGTGTTACAGAGCAGAAGAATGAAATAACAGTTAAAATTAAAAGGGTGGGAGGAATTCAATTATTTAACTTCATTCTGAAGACCAATAGTTCTGTAGATGTGGGAGGTATCTTCTTGTGGACAGCTTCTTTTTCTCATCTCAATCTGCTTACTTGGCAGAGTGTGGAAACTGTCTCAGACGCTGCATCCCTGGAGTTCTACGAAGAAGGAAGTGAAATACTTGCTCCTTGGGAAAAGCTGTCTCAGATTTTAGAGCAAGTTTGTGTAAAGAGACCTGACTGTGAAAAGTTATTACAGCAACTTTAAGATTCAGTGTTCAATATGGAAATTAGGCTTTATTACCATGTTTTATTATTGTGTTAGGTTTATTATGGTCTTCCTTAAAGCTCTCCTTCATTCTCCCTTCTTTCTTGTGCTGAAGTACATTTACCAGAGTGTCTCTGGACAGAAGTACTGTTAAAAAGTAATAAGCACCTGACAGGATCTTGCCTCAGCACTACAACAGGATGGCTGAAATTTGGAAAATTAATTATAGCCAGTCTTTCCCAAAGGGAAAGGTGGCATTGAAACAAGAAAGAAGCAGGCAACAATAATAGAATGGGTTAGATGAGACCCCCAAAAGCAGGTTTCCTTACTGTTGAATCAGCTAGAGGTAGGTTAAAAGAAACCCTCAAACCAACCTAAACTTGACCCTTTCAGGGCTTGTAAGGGATACCCCTGGCTGTGGAAGACAAGCTCTAAGCTGTAGAGATGCAGTTTGCATCTAGAATCCTCACAGGACACTTCAGCATTTGGGGTTTTGCATCAACACTAGTGAGGAAGCTGAAGTAGGAGCATCAGGTAGGCGTTCTGGGGTTGTTGATATCTTTATAGTTCCTGTGCTATCCAAAATGAAGTGTAATTGCTGGCAGAAAATGTCTGAAATATTTGCCTTGTTTTCCTCAGCTCCCATGTTATGAAAGCTAAATTATAAAGCAAGAGTCAGGGATTAAAAACATAGCTTTGGTAAGGGAAGCACTCAATTTACTCCTTTGTTGTAGGAAATCAATGTCCAGCATAGGTGGTTAGGAGGTGGAATTGGTCATCTTCTGGGGCTTCCAGACAGTCCTTAGTAGAGCAATATTCTAGACAACCATGTAAAAGATGATAACTACAACTTCCCTGGCCAAAGGGAAGCTTAAAATTGCATATGTCCAAGCATAACAGTGATTTGTGTCCTTCAGAGAGTCTTACCAGGTAAACACATGATCGGACTGGCCTCTGTCTCTTTGTAGATGTGGAAAATTTTCAGCTGGTTGCAGATTCATGTACCCCATCTAGCTCTTTTGGGACTTTGGGAAGGAGGATGTGCTCAAAGAGCACAATGTAAAGAAGGGTGAATAGCAAAGTTCTTGAAACTGGTTAACATCTGCCTAGCCACACTGGGCTGGGTCCTGTGTGTGCAGAAGGATGGAGGAGTCTTAATAAGCCTGGTGCCTTTGTGCAAACAGCTCTTGTGTTACAGACTCAGTGTTTATGCTCATGTTTGGGTCAGTAAGGAGACAGTGCTTCTGTTAGACATTGATTTGGCATGTCCCAAATTTGTCTTCATTGCACTGCTCCCATGACACTGGGCTGCTTCCATCTATTTTGCAATCTACTAAAAGCTCATTGCAAGAGAGACCAGTGTGTTTTCCAGTGACACTTTGCTGCTGGTGAGGTATTTATGGTGCTGCCAGGGTTTGGAGTCAGCCCTTCTGTGATTAGTTGCTTTACACTGGGGTAAAAATACACAACTGTAATACTGAATCAGGTTCTGCATTTTTAAGAGGTGCAGACGCTAATTAATTTTCACAGAGCCCCTGCAGATAGAGAAGCCCAAGTGCTGAAAGTCGCATGGTGAGACGGAAATGTGATTAGGATTTTGTGTGAGATCTCATCCCTTTCAGCCCCCTGCTCTAATTCTGTAGTGTAGGGTGCCTTGCCAAAGTAGTCCTGAGCAGTCTCTGACAGAAAAATCTTTTGTTCACAAACAGGCAAGAGTGAGGTCTCTTCCCTTGCGGTCTTATATTGTCTGTTCTTTACAGTAGTTTATTTTTGATAAGCTACAGCACATTTTAATATAATTAACATGCCTAATTTGCAATCACACAGTCATATCAATAACAATGGAAAGTTGTTCACAGGTAATAAATTAGCATACTGTATAACTAGCAGAATTATGGCTCTCCATATATTGTTCCATGATCAAGAATTCAGTAGTTAAATATACACAGCAGTGGGCTGAGAACAAGCTGTTCATTTTTGCTGCAAGCAGTACCAGTGGACCAGAGTAATCATAGCTCCCCAAAGCAGGACTGATTTTATTGATTTTAAATAGGCTTTCATTATGGGGCTGAGCCTGTTACAATTGCAAGGAGTACCACTGTCATTTGTATTCACAGCGCTGACTGACGGGGAGGAGATGTATTGTTGAATGCAGCGTAGAGGATGCTTGTCCCTTGGAGTTTTATATTCTATTCTGCTGAAACATCAGAATTCATTTAAAAGAAAAGTACTTCAAGCTTTTTTTCTCTGTGGTTAGATTTTTTTCTTTTTTTTTTTTTTTTGCAGAAATGTGATTAGACCCAACTGGAGTTGTGAAATTTTAAACTCTGAGGAGTAAAGGTCTTGCTTATGTATTGGCATCTGACTTGGGGACAAGCTGTATTTTGCTCCATTTGTTTTAAAGGACTCTTTGGAAATGTTCATGTCTCTTTCCGTAGATTAATGTAAAAAAAGACAAATATAAGATCTAGTGAATAAACTCAAGTCTGAGATATTAATGTGTTCAAGTTATAATTAGTTAAGAACACATGCTGTTACCAGAAACGCGTCATTAATCTACAGGGAGAAGTTTGTGGCTATTTACTGCTAAATTACCAACACTTAAAAGCAGTCTTTTTTTGCATTGTTTTAAATGATAAAGAAAATTTTAAAACTGTGACAGAAAAAAAATCTATACACACTTCAGAAGCAATCTGTTTTCTTTTCTGGGTTTGTTTGGGGGGTTTGTTTGTTTTGGTTTTGTTTAATTCATACAAAGGCTTGTCAGTCAAGGGACGGAAACAGAAGTTCATTGAAGCCTTAACTACCAAATGCAGTGCTGTTGAAAATGTACTGTATTTCATCGTGGTGTAAAGACATGTTCCTTGTGCTAGGGTCTCTTCTAATCTGGGATTTATAACTACACAACCCTATTTAAACATTTTTCCAGTGTTACTACAGCAGTTTGGGAGGGTGCTAATGGAAATTAATTGCAGCTTTCTGTTTTCAATGGGTTTAATACTGACTTTGCATATTGTTTTATAGATTTTTTTTTTTTTTTATCATTATTTGAGCTCACAAATGATGGTGAATTACTTCATAAATTCCAGCAAAAGCCACAATTGTCTTTTGGGATAGTCTTTGGTAACATAATTTGGGAATTCAGGCAGGAGATGCTGTAAAAACTTTGCGTGAGCTTTTCTAGAAATTGTCTCTTTAAATAAAATGCTAATGTTAAGTAGTGAATCAACTTGGTAAGATACTGAATGATCTAACCTAGTTACTGTAAAATAAGATCTGACTGGTTTATTTCATTTTACAGAGCTTGGGCAAATAACTCTTGAATTAAATTGCTTCCTGTTGGTTTCCCCCAGGGCAAGAAGAACCTGCTGTACTGTGCTCTGTGGAGCTGCCGTATTGATTAGTTCTTCAGGTCTAATCAGGTCTAATCTGTACATGCTTAATGCCAGTGTGCTTGTTTATGTTTTTGATAGTTGTTTTCCTAAAGTTATCGTATTGCCTTGATAGTCCTCTAGTGGATTATAAAAATGTACACATTAATTCCTTTCTCTGACTTCATTTGTTGTAGCCAAATGGAGATAATCAGCACTCGTGTAGCGTGCTGGTTAGGAGTGCGAGTGATGATCATTCATGTAATTGATATCACGTATCACTGACAGTCAAAGCTCACATTATCAACTTGGTTGGCACCTAAAACCAATCTAATTAAATACTTAGAGCATCTATTAACAATACCATATTAGATTCTTTACCAATGCAGCTATTGTGATTTTAGAGTTTCCTTCTGCAGGCTGGAAAGTGATTTATAGTTTTAATTCATCTTAATAATTTGTGTGCTTAGGAAAGACTTGGTATAAAACTTTTTGTTGCATTTAAATTTCCTTGTTATCTGCCTTGCAGTGGCTTGAATAAGAAGGAACCCAGAACATGAATATATTGGAATGCAGGAATTATTTTCAAGGAGAGTGCTTTTAAGGTTCAGAATGATATCTGTCCACTGTTACTGAATGGATAAACACATAGAGGGATTTTGCCTTGAGAAGTTTGGAAATCAGACATCTCGTAGTACAGTACCTCCCATAACTGTGGTGAAAATGCATTTCTGTCTCAATACAGGAAATAGAATATTTATTTCATAATATTTATTCCATCCTAAGATCCAACTTTTTTCCTAGCTGCTGAATTCCATTATACTGGAACTTTGAAATGATGCCATGTCAAAGCTGGCCTGCACCAAAGTTTACCGTACCTCCAAACTGTCATTTCATCATCATCTGTAAAATGTTTTTGTGCAAAGCAAGCCTAGAATGCCTGTGTTTGTTTGAATGAATGTATCCCTATCCTCTTTGCTACTTCAACAGTAAATTTGTCAATTTAACAACAAATTCTCATATTTTCTTGCATACTTGCATAGAATGCTGTGATTAAAGGTGTGACCTTATCCAAACATCACTGAAATCAGAGATCTGCACAGGCTTCAGAAAAGGGTAATGGTGTTTGTCTTTTCTAGGTGTGCTTAATGATATGTTAATGTTAGCATCTCAGACTTTGCACATTTATCATAACACTGCCAGCTCTTTTGCGAAGTGACGGTAGGTGGTATTAATAAACATCTTGCAGGCACCTGGCAGGTGTTCATGGTTCAAGAAGCTGCTATGGTCCTTGGAGCTGCAGAGATCATGAGTGATGTTTTTGTTTTGGCTTTTTTCTTTTCCTTTTCCCACCCCTCTGTTTTAGTCTGTAAGGATCTCAGGATTGTTTCTGTTTGGAACGTAGGTCTTGGTGCCGTTGCTTTTGTCACTGTGTCTTGCTGCACTTGTTTCTGAGATACTGCCACGCTCACATTGCCAAAGATTCAAGTGATGTCTCTCAAACAGGAGAACATGTTTTCACACTTACCTGCCTTTTGGAGATGGGGATTTCTTCTAGGACCACATCTGTAACTTTGCTTACGTGCGTTCGGAGCAAGGAATGGAATTTACTTTCCTTCACAAGCATTTGTTTGTTGTCCATTCAATACAAAATATGATCAGATTCATGTTTTAAAAACCATGCCAGAGTGTAAGTCGTCAAACTATATGCTAGGTATACGATTTGGTTCGCAATCTGTGTAGCATTAATAGCATGGTTTTGGTCTAAGTAATGACATATTTCTCCAGTTCATAAGTAGTGTCTATTTATCCTTTAACTTCCTTGAACAATTCATTTTTGCAAGGCTGTTTTATAAAAATGCTGAATTGACTCTTGGTTTACTGTTCACTAGTTTTGAACAACTTCTCATGGTTTATTAAAAGAGTCTAACTTGGAAATGCTGTTTTAAGCTTGCACTAATATGCTCGATAAATGAACAGCAGTATGTTTTTCTATTACAGAGGCAAAGGAAATTGTTCTGAAGGCACAGATTCTGGCTGGAGGGAGAGGAAAAGGTGTATTCAATAGTGGATTGAAAGGAGGAGTTCATCTAACTAAAGAGTAAGTCTTTAAAATTGAAAAAGCATAAATAAATTGCTTCTGTTGTAACATTTAAGCTGTTTACGATAGCTATGTGACTGTTTCTTTTAATATCTTTCAATAAAATAGCACTTTTCTTTTGTTTGTAGCCCTAAGATTGTTGAACAGCTTGCTAAACAGATGATTGGGTACAATCTGTCAACAAAGCAAACTCCAAAGGATGGTGTGACAGTTAAAAAGGTAAGATTTTGCTTCTTGAAAGTTGAGGACAGAGTTCAGGTGCAATTTTGCATTAATATGCTGGGAAATATGATGCAGACTTACTTTTTTCATTCCTTTTGCAATGCCTGATTGATTGCACCTAGTTGATAAAAGAAAGAAAAAATGTTACTCTTTCTTTGTATGTATTTTTCTCTCAATTTCAGCATACCTGGTGGTGGAAAAATTAATTCACTTTTGCTACATGCGTTGAAGAGAATCCTCTGTCATAGCTTCATCTTTCATCAGATACATACTAAATGCTAGCATAACTCTATATAGCACTAACTATACATGATTATTGACGTTCTGCTTAGAGAAGTAGTATATACATGATTACCTCTAGTAATAATATCTGCAATTCATTCGACATCGGCTTTGGGCAGCTGTCGCTATTAAAGATAGTAACAGATGACTTTGCATGTGAATGATCTCCACATAAAAAAAAGCCTCTAAAGTGTCTAAAAGTAGATTCTTCCTAACTTTTTGCACACAAAGAGTAAAGCATGACCACTGTAGTGGTTTAGCTAATACACGGTAATTCATTTACCTGGGACAGTGCATGCTGCAAGGTGCCAGGACTCGCTTCATCATAAATATATTGCTCCAAATAAATGTATTGTCCCAAGTAAGAGAAGCATAGATGTCCCTTCAGCAAGGGACAATCCTTTACCTTAGTAAAATTCTCTTTAAATCAGGAAATCCTAGCAATTGCCTATCTACTATATATATTTTTATCTCTTGCTTTGTTTTACTAAGCAAGGATCTTCATGCAGGTATGTACTCAAGAGCCACTCTGTATTTGATATCAGGAGATAAGTTGGCATGAGCTGAAAAGAACTGCAGTTCACTTTCAATATACTGTGAACAGCTTGGTATATTAGCATTGAAGGGGAACACCTGGCTGCAAAGATACTGTCTAATGAGGGCTGGATTGGTTCTCAGGTGGTTCTTCTCTTGGGGAGCAAGGAGAGCAGATTACCATCACTCCTTTCTAAAAAGGAATGCTAGATATTAAAAAGGAGGAACAATATTACCATTAAGGTATGTCTTTCAGAGATTGTGATAATACTAAGGAGATAAAAAAAAGGATATACGTTTCCTATATTAAGGCACTCTGCTTTGAAAACTTGTATTGTAAAAGTAGCTTTTTAAAATAAATTCTTTGGGTTTATTCTTTTGCCCTAGTTGTCCTACTTTGAATGCATCAATACAGGAAATTTCACTCTTTTGTCTGAGTGCAAAGCTGTTCATTCATTTACATATTCAGCTCTGAAAAAAAAACCCTTCTAATTTTCTTTGAAGTTGATGGAAATGATAGAAAGGTATGGGTGTTGGGGTTTTTTTAAATGGATTCTTCAAAGGATTTATATTGTGATGACTTTTCCACTATGTATAGAACAGCTATAGAAGTTTTAACATCTAATTGCTTTTCTCCCCATCCACACTTTGCTTGTATGAATAAACAGTGGTCAAAAGTAAGCAGCTGGGGCACTTGTGAGGTTTAAGGTAAAGGCTGAACTATTGAACTTCAGATATTTATTCTGGTGCTGCAGGAAAGCATATAGCTTTGACAGACTGCGTATTTTTTCCTTTGCTATAGACTTACATGGAAAATTTTCATGACACAGCTTGCAAGTATTTTATTGTTGATGTATGGTAAGCCAGTGTGATGGTTTTCACTGGGAGAAGCTGAATGCCTATTGGCATAGACTTCCATTGTGATTATATGGTTGGCTTTTAAAAGCCCTAGACCAATTCATGGCTTTCTCACACACATATATAACAAGGTAATAGTATATTTTATATTTTTGGTATTGAGATCTTGATTTCTGGTAATTTATGATAAGAGAATATACCCTGTTTTAAGTTAATTAATTACATGACAGTTTGGCCGATGTTATGCTAATGGATTCCCAATTGCTTGTTAGACAGTGAAGAAAGCACATTTCAAATTATTCATGTAGGTCATCAGAAGACTATTTCCCAGAAAAATTCATGTCTTTTAAAAGCTTTTATCTTTTCCAAAGTTAGCTCACTCTAGAATCTTCCACGCAGTTAAAGCAGCTGGCGCATTCAGGTTTGTAGTGTTAGGACTACTATGTCAAACACTGACATTTTAGTCAAGGGGGGCATACTATAGTAGTATGATTAAAAGTATAAGTTTAGCTATATCTAAAATGTTGTTAGTTGCACAGAAATGTGCACAGAAATTGCTGGACTGACTCTCTGAGCTTGGTAAGAGCAGTGGGGAAGTTCAAAATGAATAGCTGGCATTTTTGTTCTATTTCAAGTCATGTGCTTTTTCTCTCTGTGTGAGAATATGTGTGTACACATACACATAAGGAAAACTGCAGTTCAGGAAGAACAGAAAAGGCATGTTTTTATGTTTTGTGTTTTTTAAACTTTCTGGTGTTCTAGAAAGTTTGAGTGAACTCACGTTTTAAAAAATTTAGGTAATAAATGTTTTTCAGAAGGAAGGTAGTTATTATGTTCCTTCCTGTGAGGCAGTCGATGAACTAGTGTCGAAGCAGGGAGTGGAAGTCATGTACCTTTTACATGAATTTGTAAGGAAGGAATAAAGATAGAAATTTTCTACAATTAGAGTAATTATGGAGCAGAAAATGGAGTTTTCAGCTTCTTGCTCAACATGTGCACCTACTACAGAATTTAGAGCATGTTTGTGCTTCTTTAGAATGATGTTTCTTAAATGGCAATCTCTTCAGTTCCCCTGATAACTTGAAAGCTATCTTGTGAGTTTACACAAAATCCTCTTATGGCAGCTTGGAATTTGGAGAGCCTGGTTATCTGAGAAGACAGTCTTCTCTTATCATGACAACCTGAGAATTTCCTACCTGTGTTTTCTCTCCAAGCAATAACAGAATTAACATTTTGAATATTTGATTCATTATAAAAGAGCTGTTATAGTTACCCTCATGACATTAGATACGTGACCTAAACTTTCAGATAATAATTTGTTTTTAAGAACAAAAGCTTGAAGTTTTCAGGAGGTTTTAAAGACAACTGATTTTTCCCAAGGGTGTTTTAAATAGAAACCTGAGGTGGTAAATGGTGATGCTTCATATTCTTTATCATAAGCAAAAGAGACAAAGATATTAGAAGTCAACAGTCCATACATTCAATTTTACTAATCTTAACTGTTCACTAATGTGTTTGTGTTCATTTTTTCATGGAAATCATAGGTACACTTTAACAAATAATATTTAAAGAACTTGAACAGCAGTTTCCCTCTCTTTGCTCTGCATCAATCAGGGAGGATGGTGAAGAAAAGTAAATTTTATTTCTTAGGAGAAATGAAAGACGTCGCACATGCTGACAATTTTTACTCTACAGTAAGCTTGCCTACTACAAAGTAGATGGACTCACAAAACTGTTGAGAATTAAGACAGTACTTAATGATGTTGACATTCTTAATTAGCAATAGTGAGGACAATCACTTGGGTTGGAAGTAGCAGTTGAAAAGATATCTGATTTATTAATGTAAGTTCTACCTTCTGTGCTTGCACATGTATTCCTTGAGACTTGTGGAGTGGATTCCCATCCTCAGTCTGGCTCTGATCCTGAGCGCTGTGGAAAATGAACAGCTCAGACAAGATCCAGTAAGACCAGTTGGTTTCATTGACCTGTATCTAAATCAATTGACTCACATTTTTCAGATACATTGATGCAGGATATGTAAGGAGCTGAAAACATGCATGCAGGTAAAAAGACTAATAGTAGCAAATCAAAAATGCTTTCCATACCTTTGCTTGTTAATTTGACAGATTTTGGCAGGTAGCCGAGCTATATTTCTGAAGTTGGCTTTTAGCATCCATTATAGTAGCCTAAAATAGGCAGATGCTTTTAAGTACTGCAGTAGTTTTCTACATTCTTAGTTGTCTTCTTCACCCTAGTTGTCTTTAGTTTGCTTTTGTGCAATCGCTTATTTGTGCTAGTCCTTTACATCACCCTATCTTCTGTGAATAGAGTACGGTAAGAGTAGAAGAAAACAAAATTTACTACAGAGCAAATTTCTTCCATGTCAGAAAACCCATAAAGAAATAGCATCTTTCCTTCCATTCTGAGCACAGAGGGCTTTATTTAATTCCCTGTCTTTTATTTATTTTTTTTTTTCCCCTGTTCTGTTAAGATGCACAGCCTGGCAGAAGGTACGTACATTCTTTCTTATGTAATCTAGAGTAGAACGTCAAAAAAGCGACTTGGGTGAAAGAATACTGCATCTGTCTTGTTTATGGTCCTTGAACTATGAAAACCCCATGAATACTTATTTGAAAGAGCACATCTTGATGGGTAGGCAGAGTTCTGAGTCTGCAGGTATATACATGCCTCTCAGATACAAGGACTTTGAACTGCTGGTAGAATGAATTTCACCTTATATTTCATTCAGAGTGATGATCATTGTCTACAGTCATTGTTCAGAACTGTTGCTTTATAAACAGACCATGTTAGAAAGACATTGCCACTTCATTCTTCATAATTATATTCATCTTAGAGAAGTGATTTTTCCCATTTTCTACTAATTCCATTGAAAGATAGGAAACAGTAGCTCTGTTAAGGAAGAATGTAGTTGAGTGTTGTAAGGTGAAGCTGCAGGGCTAATTAAATTGCAGAGGTGGCTGCTCAACTTCCAGGTTGAAAAGCAAAACTGTAGTGCAGAGCAGTGTTGCAGTCATTGCACCTGGAATAATGGCACCTCTTATGATCCTAAGGAACAATTCATATCGATCACAGGCAGATTTTTTTTCTTCTTAAGGTGAAGATGATTTGGAGGAATTTGGTATTTTTGCATCCAAACAGTTCTGTGAGTCCTTTGCCAAGTGTAAACCTACTTAATATCTGAAATTGCTTCAGTAGCTATTGTTAAACTACTGCAAAAATCGACAGTTCGGATGAAGAGGAAGGTATAGTTACTGTAAGACTAAAATTGAAAGGACTTTGACTTTGGCATGGTTTTGGGAGGAGATTAAAAATTGTAACAAACAAGTCTTATTGGCCATTCTCCCACCAATTTTAATGGGATTACTTGTAGATTCCAAACATGTAGGATTTGAATCATCTTTTTGTTATTGCATGCTGTCAGATGCTGGTATGAAAGGGCTCTGTAGTTTATAGTAATAGATAGAAATTAGTAGCTCTTTGGAAAAATAATTGTTTATTTTTCTAGATTGTGCCAGCATCTGAAGGTCACATATGCTTCTCTTTCTAAACTTAAAGTAGAAATCTGAATGGCAGAATTATCTATAAACCTGTTTCCTTAGGAAACAGTCAGGGCATGGCAGGGATTCAGTGCTGAGATTGTAAATGCAGGATGGCTTTTTGTCAGAATGAGGGAGGGAACTTAAGGCTGAGGTTTTACTGGTGAGGAACAGTGTTAGTGATGAGATGTACCTGAAGGCCAACATATCCTCTTGTACTTCTATGTGATTTGCAAACTGTAGTCCCCTGTGTCTCAAGTTTTTCTGTGGGCAGCATCTTAAAGTGCTTGTTGGGAATAAAAGGGTAATATGGAGGTTCTCTATGTGGATACAGGAGCAGCTCTGATTCTTTTCTTGGAAAAACTCTTAAGGATCAGTCAGAACTGTTGCTGGTTGTTTGTTTTCCTCTCTTCCCTATATTCATTTTTAGGTGATGGTTGCAGAAGCGCTGAATATTTCCAGGGAAACATACTTTGCAATTTTGATGGACAGAGCCTGCAATGGACCTGTTATGGTTGGCAGTCCCCAGGGTGGTGTTGACATAGAAGAAGTTGCAGTTACCAGCCCAGAACTTATCTTTAAGGTATTAAGATAATATTTTTACACTAAAATTTTCCTTGTCAGTTATCCAAAAAAATGGGTTTTTCCTCAACACCCCTCCACTTTCTCCTTCCATTTTTCCTTCTTCCATGTATTGAAAGAAGAAAATAAGAACAATAAAAATTGTTTCCCCAAATATGGGTTCAGACCTTTCATCTGGTAGATAAATAAAGCATGTTTAACTTCTGATTTTTTTTAGTGTTTGTGTCTCCAGCTCAATTAGAAAAAGAGCTTAAACCAGGCTGTCAAATTTGATATGTCAAATTTAACATCTGAAATGTTTTATAAGTGAGTTTCAGGAAGGTACACTGTTCTTTCACGAGTGGGCCGGTGCCAATATGGTTATTGCTTCTGTGGTTGTTTTTTCGTTAATTGACAGAGTCGTTAATTATTTCTTTGTACCTGGATGACTTTTGCATTTGAAATATAACTGTTGTAATTGCTTCCTTAACGATGACTACATAAAGTATTATTTTATGTTACTGTGGCATGATAATGAGTAGACAAGCTATTCATCTGGGAAAATAATTGATACAATCAAGTATAATTATTCAAAAAATTGTAAAAATATTTAATATGCATTTTAAAAATACATAAACTTCACAGTGTTACTGGGCAGTGACACCCATTGCCTTGAAAATATTCCAGAAGATGTCATAAAAATTAACAGACTAAATATTCATCAACGCCATCTGTACAGTAATTAAAAGTGAAAACTGGTGTCACATTGTCTTGTCAGCGTGCCACCCTGAAGAATTATATATTTTTTTGGAAGGACTGTTTCATACTTGGTGTGGTAATTATAACATACCCTATAGGCAGCTGCCATAGCCTCAGTCTCGGAGAGCTTTGGCAAACAGCCATGCTTTAATTACTAATTTGCAAATGTATACTAAGTGTTTTGCTTTTGAAGTCATAAATCTCCGTTCAGCTTGAATATTTAGTTCTATTTATGCATGTTATTGTTGCAGGAGGAAATAGATATTTTTGAAGGCATAAAGGATCATCAGGCATTGCAAATGGCAAAAAATTTGGGTTTCAAAGGACCTTTGCAACAGCAGGTAACTTGTCTCAGTTTTTACTGAAGACTTTTTAGTCCATCTACACTATAGATACTTTCCAAGTAGACATGAAACTCTAAGTGTCCATTAGATCAGGGCCCTTTTGACATTTTAAATACTGAATTGCACTAGATTTTCATCAGGCTTTAGCAATTAGAGTAAGTCCTTATTATTGCAAAGTGGACGTCCTTGTCTTTGAAGCAATTGATGGCAATGTGCTGTTACAAGAGGTGGGATTCTTCCACTGGAGCTCAGTGAATTACATAGGAAGAGCTTTTTTGGAAAATCTAGCCCTTAATATGGGGAGAAGTAAAAGTGCATCTCTCCAAACCAAAAGGCTGCCAGCTTGCTGTCTTTTCAGTATCTCTTTTCTATGTATATTGGAATTCCATATTGTATACAAATATCCAAGATATTTTGCCTTGAAAAATCATTTTGTAGAGAAGAGGAAGCTTGTTAAGCCTGTTGGGTTTTTTCCCCCATAGTATCAAACTGTCATTTTTATAGAACTCCTTTATTTTTAATTCAACAGTTTTAAGTATTTTCTATCCCAACCATGCAATTAACAAATGCATAATCATTAAGTTGATTAACATTTTTGAAGATTTAGCTGTATATCTAATGATGAGGAATGATTATGTAGAACCTTTCAACCCTTGAAGAGTTCTGGTACTTAATAATTAACAGCAATATATGGACTTTTCAACAATACATTTAAATAATACTATAGTGAATGCTTTTCTTTCCTCGTGCTGTCAACTCTTTACTGAAGCATAGGGACATAGTTTTTATTCAGACAAATCCTAGTATTTACTTATACATTCACTATTTCTAGGGTGGGATTTTACACTGTGCTTTGAAGAGGTTCAGCACTTGCAGACCTTGAGAAAGAGAAACATTGACATTAAGCTGCCTCATTCAGAGACGTGCTGAAAGATGGAGCAGCCCGTTATAAAAATTAAGCTATTCTGGTGAGCTGTTAAAATTACAGCAGCGTGCAAGGGCAACAACTACTTTTCATTGTGCCCAGATCAATGTGGGCTTGCACAGTGAGACTCCCTTCCTAGCGTCACTGACAATAGCCTTACTCATGTGTTTTTAGGACAGTTTGTCAGCTAGTGTTCATACCAAGGAAGCTGCTGCCTTGGTGGGTGCAGATTTAGAACTGATGTTTTTTCTGAAGTCAAAACCACTGAGATGCTTCAACTGGTGACTTTTGAGCAGGGAAGACTTGACAAGCAATTCATTTGCTGCCTCCAAACTGTAACTCTTTAAAGAGTCTCGGATGTGTTGGTCCCAAAACTGGACACAGCATTCCAGGTGCAGCCATGTCAGCACTGAGTGGAGGGAGGTCTGAGCACCCCTCTCCACGTTCTTCCTGATGCAGTGCAGTATTGGGGTTGAGTCTTTCCAGTCATACTGGTTTATTTCTGACAAATGACGTTGCGGGAGAAAGCCAACTTCTGGTTTTTTAGTCTCATTCGCTTTGCTTATTAGAAGTCCCAGCTATTTTTGGTTCATGTACTTCAGTTAACTGATTAGTAATGAAGGAACATATTTGAATGGTTTTTTATTAGTGTACTTCTTCATCTGCAAACTTATTTCAGCTAATAGGTTGTCAGTGTGTAATGGACCAAAAGGATTTTTTTTTTTTCTTCATTATTTCTTAATTTTTTTCATGTTGCTGTTGTTTAAGTTATTCTGTTAAAGGATGAACATAAGAACAAAAGTTCTCGGAAGTTAGTATTCAGTCACAATTCAGGCACTCTCAGAGGTAGACAGTGAGGAGCAATAAGGAGCACGCAAGACTATCTTATAAACAAGCACAGTTCTAACATAATTTCTTCAACAAAACATTTCAGAGTGGTGTAGGAAGGAGAAATGTATGGTTTTTTTAATAAAGTCACTAATGTGACTGCTTTATGGTTTCTGAATTTAGACTGATTAATGTGAATGCAGCTTAGTTCTCAATGTACTGGAGAATACATCATTATGAACTGTTAGACTTTTCAGAGTAAACTTGTCATAGTAATTGTGCTGTTAATTTTGTAGAAAATCTCCAGTTCATGTAGTCTTTAAATGCACATTTACTAAATGTTATGCAGTATCATAATGCTACCTTATAGCTATTTTAGATATTATATAAATGTGATTAAGAAAACAGAAATAAAAGCAGTAACTACCTAGAGCTAGTGTGCAATTTAATACATTAAAAATGATCAATAATGGTTTACGTTTGCCTTGAAAACATTAGATTTTTATTTTTCTGTGTGGTAATTGTAAATCGCTTGATCAAATTTAGGCAGCAGATCAAATTAAGAAGCTGTATAATCTTTTCTTGAAAATTGATGCCACTCAGGTTGAAGTTAATCCCTTTGGTGAGACTCCAGAAGGGCAAGGTAAGAAACTGAAGGAAACAAATGAATGCAGTATAATTCTTTATTTATGCAAACTATAAATTAAATTGCATAGACGGCTGTACCAGAAGCTTTGCATTAATTTCATTTTGTAATGTAATTTAAACAACATTCATAAATATTCCCATGACAGATTTTACATTTCAATACCTTTTGTTATTTCATCCAAATACTGGAAGTATCAACTTCTACATGTTATGCTTGGTGAGAAACAGCAACGTTTTCTGCTCTTCTGCTCTTTATACAAAGTTGTTTTTTTCTTGGTTTTATTTTGAGTGTTTGTTTTGTTTGTTTCTTTGTTTTTGTTAATGCTTCAATAATTGCTGAGATTGTGCTGAAAGAAATTTGTTATTTTGCATTTGTGTTACAACTGTCCAGTGTAGGGCAACCCACCACTTCTCTTAGGAGTTTATTCCAATGTCTAATTGTTCTCGTGGTGAAAAATTTTCTTCTGGAGTCCAATTGTCCCCAGGAGTAACTTGTGCCCACTACCCCATGTCTTTTCCATGTGACTCCTCGTAAAAAGGGAGTCTTCATCTTCTTGGTAGTCACTTGTTATGTACTGGTACATGGTGATAAGGACTCTTCTTTCTCAAGGCTGAACTAACCCAGTTTTCTCAGCCTTTCTTCATATGGCAGGTCTTCCAGTCTGCTGATCACCCTCATGGCCCTTCTCTGGACACCTTCCAGCCTGTCCGCATCTTTTTTATACAGCAGGAACTAAAACTGAATGCTCAAGGTGTGGTCTGACCAGCACTGAGTAGAGTGGGATAATGACTTTTCATCTCTGCTGGTGATGCCCTTGTTAATGCAGCCCAGCATCCTGTTGGTTTGCCTTGCCACTGCAGCACACTGTAAGCTCATGTAGAGCTTGTTGTTTACCAGGTCCCTTTCCACAGGGCTGCTCTCCAGCCAGGTGGATCCCAGTCTGAGCTACATTCCTGGGTTATCTATTCCCAGATGCAAGACCTTACACTTGTCTCTGTTGAACTTCATAAGGTTCCTGCTACCCACCTCCTCCAGCATATCAGGTCTTCCTGGAGGGTGGCTCTCCCTTCTGGAGTGTCAACTTCCCCACTCATTTTGGTGTCATCTGCAAAATTCATCATGATGCTCTTGAACCCAACATCCAAATTGCTTATGAACATATTAAACAGCAGTGGGACCAATATTGATTCCTGGGGGACCCCAGTTGTGACTGGTTGCCAGTTTGAGGAAGAACCATTTACTACTACTCTCTGTGAATAGCCTGTCAGCCAGTTCCCCACCACACAGACCACTTGTCTAGGTCATAACGTGTCAGTTCTTCTGGGAGGAGGCTGAGAGGAGACTGTGTCAAAAGAGGAGGAACTAAAGATGCCTGTGGGGTAGTGAAATGGAGTAGGGTTGGTCCAGGATGATCACAGTTACCGTCTCACTGTTTCATTGGGTGGCAGAGCATTTTCCCTCATGCATTCATTCCTAAGGCCGGTATTCACGTCTCTTCCCTTTTTATTTCTTGCCTTTGATTTAAATAGATAAAGATGGGAAGTTGTGGAGCTCAGGGGGAGCTAGCTGAGACTTCAGCACCACAGGCACCAGTGACTTCCTGGTACACACCCTACCTACAGTGTTATTTTGTGATTTGAGAGAAGTCCTTGACATTGGGAAGTACTGGTGGATGTTTCTTGAGTATTTTTTTATCACTGTTTGTTAAGAAAGACAATTCCAGCTCTTCACCCACTTTATAAAATATGCCTACAGATTGAAGTGAAAACTAGAAAATGGAAAGAGAAAGCTTTTACACATTTTAACAGATGTGGCTGCTTAATTGCTGTTCTGGAAACCTTTGGAAAAAGATCACAGCGATGTCAGTTAAGAAGACAAAGTTCCTCATAGGAGTCAGTGTCAATTGAAAGAATTAACATTTTAAAAATACTTCTATGTGCCCACGGCAATTTTGTAAAATAAACAGTTTTCCAGTAAAAATCAGTATTTTTCTCTCAGTTGGCCAGGAATTCAGAAAATGAATTGTGGATGGAAACTAGGCAGCCTCTTCCAATTGTCCAACTTTGTTTTTCCCTTTTTATTAAACAACAAATGCAAAAGAACTGTCAGAGAGTAGTCCACAGCTTAAAAGGAAAATTGTGCTGATAATGAACTCTGAAAAGCTCCAAAAGATGCAAAACAATTCCTGCCCCACTCTGTTTGATTAATGAATCTTAAAAAGATGATGCTCTTTGTTGTAAAATATGCTCTAGGGCACTAAGATGCCCTATTGTAAAGTGATATTTTATAAACAAATACCAAAGGATTAACATGTCTATTAAAGTATATGAAGAGACAATCATAAAAGTGATCAAATATGTTGGTTTTGTTCGGGTTTTTTACACAGTGAGCTGTTTTCAGGTAAACAAAGCTAGAGGAACATATTTCTTCCTTAAATGTATGAATTCTGCTTTGATGGCAGATGTCTTGATTTTTTTTCTTGATTGGGGAGCAGGGCTGGTTTGGTGTTCTTGCCACCAAAATCCTTTAGCTCTCTGGATATTTACCTCATGAGAAGGGTTTCCACCAAATGCTTTAACTGTTTTTATCTGAGACTCTTTCACAGCACTGTGTGCTCAGATTTCCATCTCATCTGAAGTACCATAATAACATGCACATTGAATCAATAGCTTCTGCATTGTAAACCTCACTCAGCTTAATAAATGTAAGTCAAATTCTTAGCAACCATCTCGAGCTACATTGGTTCTTATGCAATTTGTGACGTGCATACTGCAGGAGAGAAACAAAAAGCCCTGCTGTTGACCTGTGTACTTCTGTCATAGGCTGTATTCTAAATGAAAATGGAAAATCTGCCTTCAGAACCCAATAGACTGTTGGTTTTCCTTGCCATTTAACTAGATCCTCATTAAAACTAGTTGGGAACAAGGTGAGAAGGATGTTTTCATATTGTGTTGCACAGTGAGGTTAAAGCAGAACAGTGAAATAGGGCCTTGTAAAATGAATGGCCCGGGTTTTTCAAGTTCTAGCAACGTGCGACACGTGACACTTTTGACCTTTTGAAGATGAATGGAACCTTTCAAGTAGGTGCAACAGAAACTGCAGGAACCCTTCTGTGGATTATGATGTTCACTTCAAAACAAGTTAATTGGTATGTTTGTCTGCTATGCCTGATGTACTTACCAGGTTTATTTTGTGGGTTCAAGACCACTGATAGTGGAAAAAACCCCATATTTCTTTCCTCAACAATTGTTGAAATAATTTCTTTAGTAGGATAATTGTCAGGAATACTCCCTAACACTACAGGACAGTATGGAAAGTACCCAGTAGTCCTCTTGCTCAGTCAGAAATTGGAACACATCTACCAATTGCCTTCTATCAGGGAGAGAAGTGAACTTGAGGTGAGCTCTGTTTGCCAGGAATAGTCTGTTCTAGTATTCACACTAGCTCCGATGACTAGAAGCTCTTTACTGTTCTGTTATTTTAGTAGAACAAAGGACAAAATCCCCACTTCAGTGCCTACATCATCTCAGCCATGTAATCTGTGAGAAAGACCTTTAAGTATGTCTTGGGTGTCGACATCTGTATAGACACTGGGAAGGAAGTGAGAAAGGCAGAGACTGCACTGTCAGGTAACAGAAAGAGTACTGAAGATATTTTTGGCTGGCTACCAACAGAGGGAAAATTGATTGACAAGTAGGGGCAAGTGAAGGAATGTTCAGGAATGAGAGGAAACAAAACTGGTGATCCTAAAAGGTCCTGAAGAACTCTGGTGGTACTAACTTTGCATCCTTGCTGGAGGACTCTGAGGTGGCAATTTGGAAAAAAGTGATTTGGATAAGTTACCATCTTAGCTTTTCTGGACTGGCTGTGCGTATGTAATGAGGAGGGCTTGATTTGAGGGATAGTAGGAGGTTTAGCTGAGGTTTTTCTGCATGTGTTTCACATCCAGGAAGCTAAGAAGCAGAAACCGAGTGGGTTTCAAGCTGTGAAAGGCATCTTACTAACAGACACGCACAGAAGTCTTCCCGTGCTTATTTCTTTTTTGCTAGCAGTTTCTCCATCTGAAATGTCTTCGAGAAAAATAAAGATAAAACAAATGGAGGACTATTTGAGTAGCTTAATGCAGTTATTTCTAATGATAAAATATAAGTCTCAGTATGGAGACCATTATTCCTGTCAAAATAGCGGTTAAGATGGATTTACTTCTTGCTGTGATTTGTGTTTTTCACTTGTGTGAATTTCCATTACAAAATATGTTGTCGTGAGCATTTCTTTTTGTTTAATTTTGTAGCAAGTTCTCTGTTAACGCTATTGGGTCAGAAGCTTGTAACTGCCAATTTCTTTGGGCTTTTTTTTTTGTTTGTTTGCTCTCAGTGTAAGCTGTAGAATTGGCAGATGACAAAAATACTACACTGCTAGCAAAAACAACAGAAGTACTCCATGAATATAAGTCTTGGAGCTTTCTTTGATATTTGTTTAGAAGAAGAATTCATTTGTATAATCTATCATGCATGTAACAATGTGCTTTTGATGGTGAAAATGATGTGATAAATATTAATAGGTGCTTTCCTTGCTACTTTGTACAGCATGGCCTTTGCTAAAGATTAATGTTCTGTAGAAATGAGATTTTATTAATATGACACTGAGGCTATTCATGTCTAAGGTAAACAGAACTCTGAAACTGGAGTTGTTTCAGCAATTTAAGGAACTGAGAGCTTGAAGAAGAAAAATGGCACAGGTCTTGGTTCATTGTCAAAAAAAAAAACAATCTTAAAGCAGTTCTAGTACATAAAAGCATATTAGGAACTTCAGAGATTTCTCCTTTTGGCAGATTCCCACGTGCTGGTTGATCAGGTAGGATCTGTACTCTTCCAAGAGAGACGATTTGTACACAAGCACTCATGAATTTTTTTCTGAAACTGCAGTCACTGAAACAAAATTTGATCCTGTTTTAATTCGATTTGGTGTTGGTTACAAATCAGATATATTTAAAAAAATATATTATTCCAAAAACCCTAGCAACATCAGAAAACCAAAACAAGAAAACCAAATGGAAATCAAGACGGACAATTGAGACTTCCCTATTTGTACAAATGTTTTGTTTGCTTAGATATTTTCTCCTAAGGTAAATAATTGTATATTAAAAAAAAAAAAACAAAAGTATTTGCCCACCAAAAGAGATTGTGTAATCAGTTATTTTATCAAAGCCTAAAAATTGTCTTTTTAACTGTAATCAACTTCTAGTTGAAGAGATGTGTAGAATGCTCATGAGCACATGCAACATATACATGTTTCAACGGCAATATGAATGAAAACACAGTAGAAAGAAAAACTTAGTCGATTTTTCTGGATGCATCATTTAAAGGCACTTAAATCTGACTGGTTTGCACTGAGAAATGAATTATACTTTAGTAATTACAATCTGGATATAGTACAAATCAAATTACTTAACTAGTGAAATGAGAAGTATATAGTCTTACATTTACTTAGAATGTTTTAAGCTAATGAGGTGTTTGCCTGTGCAAACCCATGGAAGTAATGAGTCAGTAAACAGGCAAATAACCAGTTCACTCTGCAAGCATTTCTGTTACTGGTGTTTTTATGTGAACGTTATATCTGCTAGCTAGTCTTTTGTATCTATTGTACAATATAGTCAGGTTCAGCTGCTTAATTTGTTTTTACAGCCATTGTGGATGTTTATACTGATGAGAAGTTTTGTACTTACTTTTAAAATTTTGTTAATTTAGAAGTAATTTTTGAATCATTTTTAACATACATTGACTTGAAGTTATTTTAATTCAAATATTTAGGGAAATAATGTATGTATAGCTAATCACATTATAAAATAAAAATATGGCTAAGGGAAGCATTTTGTGTCATAGTGTGTGTTACCAAACGTGGCTTTGGATTGCTAACCTGTTACCTGCTATATCTGTCATACTTTCAAAACACTGAAATTAGATTCTCTTATGAAATTACTGCAGACCACCTGTCCAAATCATAAACATTGACTTCCTAACTTTGGGAACTTTGTTTAAAGCAAACACAGATCATCATTCTCTGACAAAAGCATGTGACTGCTGTACCTTTTCTCCATGTAGAACATAAGGAAAACTTGCCCTTCCCTACTGGACTCAATGCTAGAACTTCAGCTGACCATATACTGGAAGCAGCATCATTCCCTAAGCAACTTTCTCCCCTTCTCTGCTGTAGTAGTTGTAGTGTTTCAGAAGCTCTGACTAACTGTAATTTCTAAATGCCTGTATGTTGTTTTATTTTTTCTTTAGTTGTTTGTTTTGATGCCAAGATAAACTTTGATGACAATGCAGAATTTAGACAAAAAGAAATATTTGCCATGGATGACAAGTCTGAAAATGAGCCTATAGAGAACGAAGCTGCCAAATATGACTTAAAATATATAGGACTGGATGGAAATATTGCTTGCTTTGGTAAGAACAAATAAATCCAAAAGACATTTGAAGACAAATTCATACTTGTTCAGTGTATAGACTTGGTTTACATTCCAACATTCCGTTCACCCTCAACAGTATCTCAGTCTGTTTTGCTGAGATTGTCTGTCCTTCCACAAGTTCTTGCAGGAATTAAGCTAGAATTGTTTTGAAACTGTGATGAAGGCTGCAGCAGACAGGCAGGGCATGTGCCGTGTCAGAGAGAAGGCAGGCAAAGGGAAAAGCTTGCGGGGTTTCTAAATTCTGAACCTTTAAGTTGAAGAATTGGTCTTTCCAGTAATTAAAACAAAACAAGAAAAGTCATCAAAATTTGATCATGAATTTTCAAAAATGAGACTGTGTTTACTTAAAAGACAAAAGTATGTGTGTGAAGGCATGATATTCCCACTTACAATTGAATAGTGAGCTCCATTTCCCTTTAAGGAAAACTACTAAAGAAGCTGCATAGTTGTTAAAAGGAAAATACCAGGCTTATACTTTCCTGTAGAACTGAAATTACTCTTGTGTTTAGAAGAGATAAGTAAAAAAGCCAGCTATGCTCTAAATAAATTCTGTTTTGTACAAATTCTTTTAGCCAGTACAATATTTTACTATGAATCTAATTTAATTAGGCATTTTGTCTCAGTTTGGTGAGGAAATGTCTAGCATGTACATTGCTTAGCCTTGTACTCTAACCACAAATTTAGAAGATACTGATAATGTGTTGCAATTGGCTCAGTAAGTGACAGTGAGACTTTAATCCTAATTTAAAACAAACAACTGAAAACCCCCAAAACACAGAAACTTCCCCCCACCAAAAAAAAAACAAAACAACCCAAACAAAGAAAACACAAAAAAAAAAACAAACAACTCCCAATAATTGGCAACACTACAGTATTTTTTTTTTTAGCAATAGGTATTGCTGTCAAATTAAAGGTGAAGCAGCAGGCTTACTTTGTCCAGCAGGAGCAACTTACTGGGGACAAATAATTCTCATCTACTTTTCCTAGCGTAGAGGATGTTTGTGCTCATGGGAATGCTGTTAGACTGATGCAGACACAAAATAAAAGGGAGTTTCAGGAACATCTGATACCTGTCCCCCTCATATAGTTGTCTGTTATACAAAGCATCATCTACTGCCATCAGAACGATGGGAGGGAAACTGAGTCAGTTTTGCCTTCGCATCTCATGATATGATCCCTATTTCCAAATACTTGTGTGTCTTTTTTATTTTATTTTCCTTATAAATCAGAGGTTTTTACATTTCCATAATCACCATTCCTGTGCTAATACATGCTTTAGAGAAAGAGCACATCTAAGTCCTAAAACCAATAGAGTTATAAAGAAACCTAAATGTTAGTGTGTATGCATCAAATTTGGAACTATTTGTTGCATTGGCTATCCCTGAATAGGTACTGACCTATTTAGAAATAGATACCTATGTAATGTTTTGAGCCATGCTAGGTGGGTGTGCTGCTGTTTTAAGCCTTTTCATAAATCTTATATACTTTTATGTGAAATATAAGCACTTGATGTTTACAATTGCAGTCAATGGAGCTGGGCTCGCAATGGCAACATGTGATATAATATCCTTGAATGGTGGAAAGCCAGCCAACTTCTTGGATCTTGGTGGAGGTGTGAAAGAAGCACAAGTATATCAAGCATTCAAGCTGCTTACTGCGGATCCAAAGGTAAAAATAGTGGGTTTGGACCAGAAGCTTCCCCATGCAGTGGTACAGCTGCCTTATAGAACTACGAATAGTATGCTGAAAATACAATGAAGGAGGGTTACTAGAGGGGAAATCTGGGTGGAAAATATTTTTTCACTGTGAACTACTGGACTGACTTTCTAGTTCCTGATCCGTGCTCAGGTTTGCTGGTGTCACGGGGGTACAGACCCAGAGCAGGGGGGTCTGTACCACCACAGCTGCTGGATGTGGTAATACTGGGCATTGCAGTGCTGAACTTTGAACATCTGTCTCCTAAAGCAGAATGTGTGAGGAGATCTAGATACTTAAAACACCATTCCTAACCGTGTAGTGAGCGAGTGAGAAGTTCTCACTAGAGTGAGACGAAAAATGGGAATTAAGCAAACAGATAATTCTAAAGACTGATTTGTACTCTTTTAAGCTTGAGGTTTCTAACATATCTGACTCTGCACTGCAGGATAGTCTGTGTTTAATTAACATTCACAGGCTGGAATCAGAGCCTGATAGTTTCTAACACTTCCTTTTGCAGATGGAGGTGCAATTGCTCTTTTTTTGAGTAACAGGAGAAGACATGAGTCTGTGTGTATTGAGTAGAAGTTATTTCTAGAGATGCATGTTAGCCTGCTGAGGTCATTGGTCTCCTTTTCAGACAGAAGTGGAGTATCTACTGAGAGATTATCGATCAGGCGTAGGCATTGGAGCAGTGCCAGCTGACCATCCCTGCCAACACGGAGTTATGCTTTTGTGTGTAGCCAGAACTTAAGTAGCTGTAGATTTTTTTTACTAATGAAAATCTATCAAAGGGCTTTGATCATATTTTCCATCTCCTGTACAAAAGAGTCTCTTCTGAAGTCCCAATTTCAACATTTTGCTTCCTTTTGTGGATCTGACTGTTATCTCCTTTCTCTCTCTTTTTCTCTGCTTCCATACATTTTCCCTCATGTTGGTCGTGTCTGTGATATTAGCTCCTCTAAATACCACCTCCCTGTATTAAATCACTCTAATTGTATCCCTTGTGCAATAGTAAGTGACAAAATGTTGTGACTTTTGAAATAGAGGTGGATATTGTTTGCAGCAAAATTTGAAGGCAAAATCAGGAAGAAAATTTACAGTACAAAATAAGCACAGGTTGACTTCACACTGTAAGCTCTTTTCAGTTGTAACTCCTTGCATGTTTTTAAGGCACGTAGTACCTCAGCGGCTCAACTGCAATATTGAAAACATTCTCCCTTTCCTGATCTTTTTTCATTCCTGTAGACCTGAGTCATGCTGACCCTTTGTTTGTAGAGGTCTAGGTTTGTTTTCTTCCCAAGACCCACAGGAAGAGAACTGGTTGTCTCCTCCTACCTAGTGATCTTACAAGCTTCTAGTCATTAACTAGAAGTAGAGAAGCAGGATACCTCACCTGGGGCAGAGGGGAGGAAGGATGGAACTTGAGATTCATACTAGAAAACCTGATAGTTTCCTTCATTGTCTGATGCTAGTAGACACTGTTCTGCTTGTCTTCATTTGTGTGAGTTTTAGCTATTCTCAGGACATTACATGAAGATTTGTTTGTGAGCGTTTGAGTCACTCCACAGCGCGTGCTTCGTATGATGATCAAGGTTTGGCTGAGATGTAATTTAGTTCCGAAACTTGTGTTAGTGGTGGAGAAGCAGGTGCAGTAAAGTCTTAGATACACAAGTTAACTGATAATTATCACTTTGCTAAATAGGTTCTGTCTCCGCAAACAGCAGGTATTAGTTTTGGTGATGAAACTCACTGAGTTTAAACAGTTTTAAAATAAAAAGGCATTTCAGTAGCTCTCAGCTAGGTAATATCTGCATGCCCGACATTTGAGTTGTAAATGTATCCTTCTATTAGATACTCTGCTTATATATTATTGCTTAACACTGGCTTCTTACACAAGGGCTACTGAAGCTGTGCTAATTGAAACAGTAGAAGGTAGCACAGAAAGGACCTGAAATAGTCATTGATGCTTATATAATAAATAAGTTTACTAGCTATTAAAAAGATAAACATTTCATGTTTTATTTCATGCTGTTCAGAAAATACAGTAAGTTATTTCCTCTCCTGATGCTTTGTGTCCATTAGTTCACAGTAAGATAATTGAACGAATCCTCTGTTTTCTTAAACTAATAGTGGGCATTCGACCCCAAGAGCCATTGTGGCTAATGCAGCATTCAGGGTTTGTATTGGGTCGGTCATTTCCCTGTGACCTTTAACCTGATTCCCACCATGTTTGAGAAGATAAACATTTTCTCTTGGGAACTTGAGGGGTAATTCATTGTTGTAAATGCCTCTGATCAATATTGAGCTTCTGAGGAAGACTAAACAAACAATGTAAAAAAAACCTAACAACCTGCAGAGCTGTAGCATGGAGAAGCACTGACTTTTAGTTGCACTGAAATGTGGCACTGCCAGTGTTGTAAGAGAAGAAATCTTCCAAAAGGAAATGTTCAACTGCACTTTGAAATAGATCTCTTTCTCTCTCAATAGTTGTCTTTTTAAAATGCCTGTTTTGTATTAAAGCAAAAAAAAAAAATACAGGTATGCCATGATTTGATTTAGTGAAGCTGGGGATATTGTTTTTGAGAAAAATGAAGATCTTAGCTGGTTTGCTGCTGGTTTAATCTGGCTGTTGTCAGTGTCTATAATTCTTAAAAAAAAAAAAAAAAACCAAAAAAAAAAAAAAAAAAAAAAAAATGCTGCAAAAGGTTACCCACTGGCTTTTGGATAGAAATTCTGTCCCTGGAGTCAGTGATCCTTTTATACTCTGCTGGTCTTGTTTGCAGTCTGCCATATCCAATACTTCCTAGGTCAGACAGGTCATTGCAATGCTTCTGATTTCCTTTCTTTTCACTATCTAAATTCCAGAGTCCTTACTCCCCACCTCCTTCCTGCCTGTCTTGTTTCTATGAGTTTGTGCCATGCATCTGCTTTGTCAGAAAATGAACTGTCTTCCCTCTTTTCAGGTAGTAGCAGGAAAAAAGAAGATGGCCCAGTTCTGGGTGTTGATGCTGCTGGGAGACAGTGCAGGAGCTTTATTGCTCCTCTTTGTCCCACAGTCAAGTAGAAAAGGTTCTTTCCTTCAGTATTTCAGAGGTTCTGAGTGGTGCCTGGGTCTCTCCTGTGTGTATGAAGTGCTGTTTCAGCTGCCCTCACTGAAGTCCTCGTCCTTGAGTACTCGCATCACTACCAAGCTCAACAAATGTTCATTTTTATTCACGCTGAAGACCTGGACTGTTACATTTACCATATGATGACTTTTTGTAGGATTCAACAAGGTTTTGGAAAGGATAAAGCTGAAAACCACGGTCTTGTCAGTAAATCTGCAGCCTGGGGTGCTGAAGCTTGGTTGCCATCTCTGCGCTCTGTTTTGACCTGGAGATGTCCCACATACCTGACATTCCTAAATTCTTTCAGGTTTTTCTCTCAGCTTTTATATACATATTTCAGAGAAAGTTGACATCAAGTTTCAGATAGCGGGCTGGCTGAGAGATGTTTTTGAAGGCCCTGGTGTGTGTGAGAGCCCATACTAGGCTCTTGGTGAAATATATTTAGTGATTATACTTAGGCAAAGGCCAGAAGCATCCTACCTGAAGCAAGTAATGTCCTCTGCCTTTTTCTCTCATGCTGTCTTGATAGGATAAAAAACAATATTGGGTAGGTTACTGGTATAAGACAGTTGCTGTTAGTGCTGACATAAATGGTCTGTGTACTTGAGATGTGACCCAGACATAGGACTACATACTCTGTCCTCAGGCTTTTGCCTGTTCACCATCCCTTTCCTTTGTTGTCCTGTCTCCCTAACAGAAGCTAAAATACAGACCTATGAGTAAACCAAGCTAAGCTATAAGCAGGTTTGTTTTAAACATTGACTCGTTTTCTTCTTGAACTTAACAGTTGGCTCCTATTGGAAAGTATCACTTAAAGACAGGCAGGTAAAGACCAAAATGGTTTATGGTTCTTGTTCTTCTTTTCACCCTAAAGCACCTTTGACAACCTTTTGTGAGTCCTGTCATTGGTGATACAACTAAAGATTTATCAAATCAATTGATGTTAGCAAGTGTTTGCTTGTCATTTAAGCAGAATGCTATTGACAGATATATATGGAAAAAATACTCTGTAGTGACATCTATTAACTCATATCCAGGGAATAAGTAATACGAAACTCACACAAAAATTAAGTTTTTTTTTTCTTTAGCTATTCTTTAGTCCAAATTAAAATTATGTTTTTTATTAATATGGAATAGGCATTCTCATTCCTGTCACTTCACCTCTTTGCCTATGTCAGATGCATCTCCATCCACCTCAGTGACAGGAAAAGTAATGACACTGATGTGTCTTGCCATTAAGTTGTGTGTGAAGCTGAGGTCTTGGGGGTCTTATCCAGCTGTCTGGGAGAGTGAACAGAATTCTGAAAGAGGGTATCATTAAATGATAATATTTGCAATTCACTTATTATCCACCTGTGCTTCATGTGAAAGTAATAGAGTTTATCCATCCTTATTATACAAGACATTTTTATCACTGGTTTATCTTTCTGGCTTGAGGGATTTTTAGTATTAGTTTTCTTAACATTGCAGTCCATTATGTGGCAACAGAAGGGATAACATTTTACTAAGAGGAAAGATTTGGCATATTCTTTTCTCAGATTTCAGAAATAAAAATAAGATTACCTCATGAAATTTATTTGGTCTTTCTTTCAGGTGAATTAATTTAGAATTGGGTAAGCCAGTTCAGTTAAGGCAATTCATAAAGTCTGCAAACATTCAGGCAGTTTGGAGTGTAATTCTATCGGTGTGTTACTGGACTCTTTACTCTCACTCTGTGACTTTGAACAAGGACCTGCACCCAGGTTTAGGGAAAGAAGGTTCTTTTGAGAATGTTTTCTAATTAGGCTTGACTATATAGCTGAGGATTTTGTTACGAAAGTTCTGCAAAAGTCTATCTTATTCAAGGAGTCTGTGCCTGCTGTTTGTTTGACTGTTGGGTTACAAGCCCGAGTCAAAAAGGGGCTTTGGCAGATAAACTTCTTGTGAGTTGCCAGGTGCCTATTCTGTTCCCAACCGATTATTCCCTGCATCCTACCCACTGAGGCATCATTTCAAACAGTTTGGAGGAAAAGAGAGTGGAAGAAGAAGAGGAGAATGTTGTCACATGGCATTCCTGATCCAGGATTGGGCACTGGGACACTATAATCGCATCAAATAAAAATAATGTTGGCAGCCAAGTTGCGAGCGCGGGCCGTTTGCACAGATACTTAATGTGATCTGCAGAATGTTTGGTGCAGTATTAGTCATGCCAATCAGTCAAGACTAAAGACTATCAAGTCTGTCTTGACTAAGAGCAAGAGAGCATCAAAGGCAACATCCAGAAACAAAGAACCAACTCATTTATTTTCTTCTAGGGTTGCTTTTGCCCATTGATGAGAATGGTTATTACTGTTAGTTGTGGAAGTTTTGTGTAGAGTGAGAGGAGAGTGCCTTGGAGACTGGAAAGGGCACTATTACGCTTTAAAAGTCATAAATAAAACAGAAGTGTGTAGGGTTTTTAGAAATAATCAGAATTCCAATGGCCACACTTGCTGTGATAGTGAGCCTTGTCCTCGTTAGAGCACAGGCTGGTTGTGAATGGCTTGATGTGCATTTTCTGCATTTCATCAACTGATTGCCGGTAGTGGATTTCTCAGCGTTACAACAATGCAAAAGCATAAATCAGTAGGATCAGGTAACCTTCTCTATCACATGCAGCCTGTGTCAGCATGTGTATCACATTGAAGAAAAAAAAAAAGAACCGTAAATAGCGTTCAGTTATGGAGGTATAATAATGGAGTGTTAGTGCTGGGTTTGTTTGAATTGTCAGATTGCGTGTCATTTCAGATAATGCAGAGGAGCCCTGTTCTTACATAGTCATTAGAAATCGTCTTTGCTTTCTCATTCAACTATCATACAGCCTTTACACACTTCATTACCCAGCTCTTCTTTACACAGCGTGAACGGTCTTTATGCCTTGTGTGTTTTTCTGATTCACACGAGAGGCTGAAGCATCATATACTGGTTTGAGTGCTGTAAAAGCTCTAGCCAAAGAGTTACAGTAGTGAAAAATATCTGTGTGTTCTAGTGTACTGTTCCATGAGTGCTAACTGCACTTATGTTCACGCCTTGGTGCAGCCCTTTGTAGCTCCATCTGGATACCTGAAATTGGTGGCATTTGAATTTAGTGGCTGCTTTTGAAAGTTCAGGCTTTGACTGTCCTGGTTTTCCTCCTCTGTGTGAACTGTGGGTTACAACTCTCACCTACCGTAGATGACTGATCAGAAGTTATTTTGATATTTGTGTAAGACAGTGTCTAATCAATCGTTGAAGTATACCACATAGTTTTTGGAAGCTGAATCTTACTACATCATCTTAATATTATCTCCTAATAGGATGCAGAGAGCCCTTTTTGCCTTGGGGTTTTGAAAGACATGGGGAGAGACCATCCTTTTATCTCATTTTAAATATACAAAAGACCCAAGAGTTGAAAGAGGAACCAGACACAAAAAGGTGAAGGAAACCTTTGGTTAACCTGGAAAACCTGCCCAGTGTTGCATGTCTGCCTCAGTAAGGCAAGAAGTAGTAAGGTTTAAATGCAGCAAAGAAATTTAGGTTAGCTGGTATGAAAATTGTCTGTCAGAAAAGGTAGTTGAGTGCTACAGCAGTTGAGAGAAGCTAAGCTGCTGAAGGGCCTGGAGAACAAGTCTTATGAGCAGCAGATGAGGAAACTGGGGTTATTTAGTCTGATGACAAGAAGGCTGAGGAGAGACCTCATGAGCACATGCCTTATGAGGAGAGGCTGAGACACCTGGGGCTCTTTAGTCTGAAAAAGAGAAGACTGAGAGGGGATTTGATAAATGTTCATAAATATATGAGGGCTAAGTGTCAAGAGGAAAGGGACAGCCTCTTCTCACTCGTGCCTTGTGACAGGACTAGGGGGAATGGATATAAGCTGGAGCACAAGAGGTTCCACCTTAACATGAGGAGGAACTTCTTTACAGTAAGGGTCACAGAGCACTGGAACAGGCTGCCCAGAGAGGTTGTGGAGTCTCCTTCTCTGGAGATTTTCAAAACTCGCCTGGATGCGTTCCTGAGTGACCTGTGTTAGGGTAGATTAGGTTGTAGGGTAGATTAGGTTGTAGGTTAGATTATATGATCCTGCCCTGGCAGGGCGGTTGAACTCGAAGATCTCCAAGGTCCCTTTGAACTCCTAACACTCTGTGATTCTGTGACCTTATTGCTCTCTACAACTACCTGAAAGAACGTTGTAGAGAGGTGGGCACTGGTCTCTTCTCAGAAGTAACTAATGACAGAACAAGCATGAGTGGCCTCATGCTGCACCAGGGGGTATTGAGGCTGGACATTAGGAAACAGGTTTTCACTGAAAGGGTTGTCACACATTGGAACAGGCTGCCCGGGGAGCTGTTTGAGTCACCGTCCCTGGGTGTGTTTAATAGCCATGTAGTTGTGATGCTTGTGGAAATGGCTTAGTGGTGGACTTGGTAGAGTTGGGTTAATTGTTGGACCTGATGATCTTAAAGGTCTTTTCAAACCTAGATGATTCTTTGAGCTTACATTAGGAACTTAGAGGCTATCCAGCATGGCAAGTGTTTAAGAACTAGCTAGACAAAAATTTCTCCAGGGTGTTTCAGGAAGACCTGATCCTGCCTTGGGGCCACAGAAGGGGCTGGCTGTTTTTCTCTTTCAGAGAACAGCCCTAAACCTAAAGCTGTGATTAGAAATTTTATGTGGGCAATAATGCTTTGGCTTTCGAAGCTTGTCGAAGTTTAAGATTACTGGCATAGGATGGCAGTTTGTAGAGGTAGGAAAGACCTATTAGAGCACAGAAACATCTTGTAAAGCTGGGAAGAGTTGACAGAGGTATATTGTGTTTTCTGCCTTGGAAATTTGTACAAATACTTTGCCTTTAACCAAGGGTATTGGAGCAGCTCATAAATCTTTTATAGATGCTGTAGGATTTGAGTTTATAGGAGTAATTTAGGAGTTTCCCCACATTCTTATTAACACTGCATTGGTGGGAAAATACAGACTAATGTAACTTTAACAAGGCTTTCTTCTACTGTGTCTTTGCAGTTTTGCAGGAATTGATGTGAAATGACTAGACATCTTTTAGAGCACTTAAAGTATGGAAAAGCCATTCTTTTATTTCATTGAAACATAGTTACAGACTGATAGCATATCGCCAATATTTATGAAAATGTGAGGACAATTACACATTTAAAATGCATAATTGAATTGTCTTGATTTAAAATAGAGAGTAATGTATTCTTCAAGAGCATGTGTAGTATTGAGTCCTAAGTAATTGATATGTAAATATACTTTAACATGAATCTGCCATTAATTATAGGCACTGACAAGCTGAATGCCTTTTGGCATTTTAAAATGGGCTATAATGAATCTCAAAAACCGGATATGAAAATAAACTCACTAAGGAAGAGGAAAACTTGCAGAGATTTTTTTGTAATCACATCCTTTGTGGCAGAACATCACAAATGTTTCCTTTAACACGTAAATGCTGAAGAATTTGTGGGTGAACCACAATAAAAATGAAGTTGTTAGGTTTGGATGGCATTTGAAGTGTTTGTGTGCCAGTTGTGGTCTCTGTAGCGTGTGCCTTCTAAAACAGGGACAGAAGACCAGGCATTTCCCTTTTCTCAGAAGGCAATCTGCCTCACCCTCTTCAGATAGCTGCTGTGTGGGCAAGGCTTGTTGCATTTTCCTGCTTGTTTGGAGGTATATTTGAGAAAGATCAAAGTGATAAAGGTAGCTTTAAAGGTAAACTTTTCTGAGGTAGCCAGGATGAGCCAGCGATGGGAGGTGTTTAAGAGAAGTACATGGCAATGGTTATGGGATAGTAAATGTCTCTTGTAATGTCATAGCGTGGTATCACCTTCTCAATCCAAACCAGAGCCCAAAATGAAGAGTGACAGCTACAGGGAGTAAATCTCCATCTTGAAAACCTTGCCAGCATCACCTCTACCTGCCAAACGCCTGATGTCATATCCAGCCTGCACAATATAATGTGCTGTTATGTCTGTGTGTCTTAGTATTGCCTAGTAAACAGGGATGTCATGCATAATGCATCAGAAGAGTATTTAATCTTTTACTGTACCTTACAATTTGATTATATTTTGAAAATTTATATGACTCATTTCACAATTAGTGAGGATAAAAAGGGAAGATCTTCTAGGAATCTCAATCTGCTAATTCATCTTGGTGAGATGAGCAATTTATTATGAATCTATTTATAGATCATTTATCTGGCATACTTACAGGAGAGTGAAAGACAAATCAATTGATAATATAGGTAGGCAGTAGTATATTAAAAGAAAAGTTGTGGATTTACCTAAGGTCTTATGTAAAGAAAATCACATTTTATTACTCATTATTTTTAAGAGGTATGCTGTGTTATGGCTCTCTAGGAAAGTGTTTGTTCTTCCCATCAAAATGAAGAGATTTAATCACCTTACCTCCATCTGTTCCTGATAGAAACAGGCCTGGACGTTGAACTGTATATTTCAAGTAGGTGCTTTTAGCCATTTGTACTGGGTTAGACAAGCTGCTCTTCTGACAGAGTAAATATCACCTATTTTTACTTGTAATTTTAGAAGCACCCTTGATAGATGGAGCACAGGTAGACAGAGCATAGGTTAGTTGAAGAATAAGACTCAAATTCGGGGAAAAAAATGGTGAAACATGATAAAATTAATGAGTGTCTTTTTAAGAAAAAGATCTGTTAGAATATCCACCCATTTGTATGGAAATGGAATTTTGAGGTGCACTGTGTATCTTCTGATATTTTCTGTCTTCCACTGGAGTTACCATTTTTTTTTCTTTCAATTTTTTTAGTGTTGAGGTAAGGAATGTATTTTTCTAAAGTATGAGGGCTTTGGGTTTGGAGCAGGATACATTCTGTATTTCAAGTCAGAGGAATGTATTTAATTAATATTTGAATAAGAAAAATATTCCTTGCTCTGTAACATTAGCATAGGGTGATGAAAAAGCTTTGGAAGAGTTAAAAATTACTTTAAACATGGCTTAACAAAATAAGGAAAAGCTATTTCTTTCCCTTGAATCTCTGTTTTGTTTCAGGTAAGACTGAATTATTTCACAACTTCAATATTGATGCTCCAATTCAACAAGATATTCAAACCTGTTTCAAGTTTTAATATTTTATTATCTATTATTCTGAGTGGATAGGTAAAGCTGAAATAAATGAACCTGTTCACTTTTTAAAGCTTGTCATTGGCTTAAGTACTTGGCAGATCAAGTCCACATCTACCACAAATGAGTAGTTCTTGCTCTTGTTGCTAGAGGTTTGCTTTAATCTTCTAATAAAAAAACAAACAAACCCTGTCCTGTTATAGGAAGATGGAAATTAGTCCTATTTCTCAGAAGACATTGCCTGTGTTGTACTATTTTGTTGTACTAGGCTGTCTCTAAAATCAGGTGTTTTCTTTAGAGAGTGCTGTGAAAAGTGGAGAGCTTCTCTCTTAGTGCTTCTGCTTTTGATAGCAATCTGCAGAAAACACAAGTTATTCTACCTCCCAGTGCCCAATTCTTTTATGTATGTAGTCTGGGGGAGAGGAGGAATAGGAGGAATGTTCCAAACAGACTCTGTGGGCATCTAACCATGGTTCTTTCAGTTGGGCAGGAGTTAAGCTGATTTAGATGTCTCCAATATTCACGGTACCAACTGTGAGTGGGGAATAGCGGTGCTTAGAGTCTGTGTAAAGCAGCATGAGTGCAAAGGACAAGGCCTACAGATATAACCACTTCATCAAAAGCTTGGCAAAACTGTCTTTGCAAATGTATTGGATTTTGTGGCAATCGCAGGTTATCCTCAGAAACAAAACTTGAGTTGTCCTTGAAGAAAAACCACATTATTGCGTGCTGTTTATGTTGGGTACTAGTGAATGCATCTCATTCACTTGGTCTTTCAGAGACTTTTGCTGAAATTCAATGTATAACCCCGAGCTTAATTAACTTTTTGAATTTTCTTTAGAGTTCTAGCTAATACCTGGGGAAATAGTTCCCCTGTAGGTTTTTTTGTTTCATCTTACATGATGATTTGTTTATTTCTCACTCCCAAACGTTGGAGCAGATTCTGGCTTAACTCAGGTGAATAGAAAGCAAGAATTTTTTGCTCCCCTGTATTTCCCCTCCTTTTATAACAACTCTGAGGATGTTACTTCTCTGTCCACATTATTCAACAGAATCCAGCCTGTGTTTGCTGTGTGGGTACCTTCTAAAGCACTGGAGGGGAAAGTAGTCTTAAATACCTGTATTTAAGAAACACGTTCCCTCCCTATTATTAAAATGACTATATGGATTTCTGTCTCAAATGTGGACAGAAAGTCGAGTGAAAACTGAAATGAATAATTCAACCTTCTACCAACATGGATTGATTGATTCCTACAAATCTATAAGCAAAATTAGAGGTTCCTTTTTTGGTTTTAATTAGGTAAAGTGTACTTACAAATTATGTGGATAAGGTTATGTATCTGATTCTTGTGCTGGTACTTCTCACTGAACGGAGGAATCACCTCTGGTGCTGAATGTCTAACAAAGGGATTGCTTAATGAAAGAAGGCAGAAGATAACCATGGGGGCTAGAAGCTACAAACTGGGCTACTGCTGTATTTTGGCATAGGTTACAATGCTGGGATCTTGTAGGGGCTCTGCTTGTCACGAGAAAAGTGAGTTCTAATTCCCAAGCATCTTCTTAACGTCTGTTGTAAAGCAGAACAGAAGTAGGAAGCTCTGGTAGTACCTAAATGATAACAGAAACTGTCACTTTAACTGAAGGGGTTTAATTGAAAAACTGGGATTTTTTTAATGGAAACGATTTTTCTTTGGGTTGATGGAACATTAGACATTTCTTCAAGGAAATAGGATTAACAATAAAAACATCTTGGGTTTTGTGGTTTTGTTTGTGGGAGTTTTTTGTTGTTGTTTGAGGGGTTTTTTTGTTTGTTTTTTTTTATGGAGAAATGTTCAACCATGCTAAAAGAAAACAATGCCTGTGTGTGAAAGACGAGTCGATAATGTCTGACCAAATAGATGTTGTTGAAATTTCCAACATTATTCAGAAGTTTCTGGCCATTAAAAAAAAAAAAAAAAAGGGGCAAAAATTTATTTTCAATTCAAGGTTGTCAATCAAGAATAAGCTAGCCTTGTTGCAAATTGTTATAGAATTTGTTCTGTTTGGCAGAGTGGAGCAGACACTGTACTATTTCAGGTACTCCTAATGAATAAAAAATAAATTTTGCTGCCTATACAGCACTGTTCTCATCTTGAGTGTTCTGCTATGGACTAAAAATATTTTTTTCTATTCTTTTTTCACTTCTATACATATTTTACTCATGAAACAAGTACGATGAAAAGATAAACTAGATTTTTTCTTAATTATATACATGCAATTTGCTATGTTTCAGTATCTACAGATGTCTGTGTGCTTGCTACTCTTACGCAACTGGTGTGCACGTTTGCACATTTTTCGTATGCAGCTTAGGGTGTTGCTGTAGTTCAGAAACCATTTCTCATTCTTTAAGGGTGAGCCTGAGCAACCAGAAAGGCTTCAGAGCATCAGATCCATGAGCACAGGGGAGTAGGAGGGCTGTCTTGGTGCTAGCAAGCTGCTCAGTGCTGAGGAGCAGCCAGCTGTAGTTGTCACGGCAGAGCAATGCCTTCCTCTGACCAAGAACCTCCGGAATGCCTCAGTGTAAGTGACACAGTGCCCTAAAAGTGCATTTCTGAGTAGATGACATTTGGGCTGACCATGCAAGCCAGTATTCACTTTACCAGAAGAGGGAATGAAATCTCTGTTGTGCCAGCTCATCCAGATTGAGCTGTATTTGCAGACAGATTCCAGCTGAGAAGGTTGTTAAGCAAAAGTTAACATAAAGTACCGTCCTTTCACAGAGTAATGCCAACTTTGTGATTAAAGCAGAAGCCTTCTTGTAAACTATGGATAGCTCTTGTGCGTGGCAGATTTGTAATTAATGGTCATAATAGGGCAAAAGAGTAAAAGCATCTCATTAAGAAAATAGATTACATACATGCTTATGTGCTGCAGACAAGATTAAAACTTGAAAATGCTGAGGTTCTCTTTTTTACTTAACTAAACCTTGATTAAGTCAACCTCCCAGAATACTGTTATAGGCCTGTATCTGGCAAAAAAAAAAAAAAAAAAAAAAAAAAAGAAAAAGAATCAATTATTGCGTAGAAATGAATGAATGTGCAAAGTCAATATTTTATAGCAGGTGGTGAAAGTTGAATTCCTGATGCCCAGCAAATCATTTGATTTAAAGGTTTGGGACTGCAATGCTTGACTTCTCATTGAAGAAATATAAGAAAGCAAATTACTATTTGCTGGAAAGTCAGAGAAACCTTATCAAAATTGGTTAGTTCCTGCTGCTCCCTGGAGTTTTTCCTCTTCAACCATTGATTGAGTATGTGCTCTCTGAATTGTGAAGGATTTGCCTTCAATCAGAATTTCCGTGGGGCCCTGTACAGTTGGTTTGGAGTTTTTGTGTGTATTACTTAGAGAGAATCTCAAATACGTTTTATGTGATTTATGAATTAGTCATATAAACTGTTGAAGTAATTGAACTGAAAAGATAAAAACAATTTAAGGAAAGATAGTGCCTACATTTCAGCAAGACAAACCTAACTCCCTTAATAATCCTAGAAGTCTGTTGAACTTCAGGAAGAAAAGCAGATGAGTTCAGGC
The DNA here is from genome assembly GCA_025345505.1 of Todiramphus chloris collaris. Classification (NCBI taxonomy): domain Eukaryota; kingdom Metazoa; phylum Chordata; class Aves; order Coraciiformes; family Alcedinidae; genus Todiramphus; species Todiramphus chloris. Next base: position 6,662,094 of record JANVCC010000038.1, read on the forward strand.
TTACCTCCTGACAGTGGAACAGATTCTGCCTTACTTACTACTGCAGTTTTAAGCTTTTTATCAAAGAACTTCCTTCTTTGAGCTCTGTCATTCCCTTCTGTCAAGAAATCAGGTCTGTGGCAGTTTTAGTGTATCAGAGATACAGTTCGTGGTTGCACCTTCGTTCTCTCCATTTGCACCTGCACTCATCCAACGCTGCAGTGAAAAAGTTTGGTGAGCTACCAAGCTACGAAGTTTGGTAGATCTAAAGAAGACTAAATCTGTAGAAATAGAAGTAGATTGGCTGACTGAGCTGGCTCGTTACTAGGTCAGAGGAGTAGTTCCTGGAGGACACTGCTGGTCTAGATAAGCTTCAGTCCTTCACGCCTAATGTTGGTCCCTTGTTCACACCAGACTCTTGCATTCTTTCTTGCACTGGGTGATGCTCCTGTCTTTGAGTGCTCCTGTTGAATTCTGTGAAACTACTTTCTGGTCAATACATTGTTCAACATAATCTTCTCCAAAAGGAATCAGATCCATTAAGGAAAATTAATCATTTGATACTGTTGATGAGGGTGATGATTAATATATAAAAATCACCTAGTGTTAAGCTGCCTAGCAGGAAAAAAATCCAACACAAAACCCAACAAAATTATGCAGCCATTGCTGACCTATGACTAGATTCGAGCGCTCATTAGAACAGGCTTCCTTTCTTCATTTCATAAATCACAGGTAGTCTGTGTACTGGGATTTTTGACTCGGATCCAATAGGAAAATGAATTTTGTGTATGTGAATATATTTACATATTTAATGTCCTCAAAAAAAAACCCAAAACAAACAAAAAAGAAAAAACCAAAACCCAGAATTAAGCATTAAATCTAGAGAGAGAGATTCTGGAGTCCACTCTGATTAGCGATCAGATGTGCTCTTCCACTCTTCATTTGCCCCCTGATTTGATATTTCATTTATTTGTTAGTCTTGCTGACTTGGATCAGTGTGCTTTGCCATAAAGCACTCCATAGTACTCATGATCAAGAGCTTATCACCAAACTTGCATTATTCATAGTTTACCTTTTAAGACCAGAGGAGCAACTCTGAACACAAATTTGATTTCAATAGAAACTAGTACCAGTAGCATGCTGGTATTGGTGCTGCCGTTCTGCACGGTGAGTGGTCTCCTCTTTGTATTAAGTGGAACAATACCAATACAAGATTGTCCCAGAAAGCCAAGAAAGCATCTCCATGAGTGAATCCTCAGGTGCAGCATCTTGGCATATAAATCAAACCTTGTCTAACTGTAGTGCCAACTTATTGGTGAAAATCTTATCCCCGGTGTTGAATCAATTACACGGTAGTTAAAGACCGTGAAGTACTTTCACGTTATTTAGAAAATCATGGTCATGACTACTAAATAGATTATATTGTTTCCTGAACTTGCAACGGGACTAATTGTTTATCACTCACATAGTCCCTCGTTTTCCCACTTCTTACACTCAGTGGTGCTCTAAGACCTCAAAAGAAGCCACAATATCGCCCTTAACAGAGGATGATGACACTCATCGGAAATAAGGGGAATTCAGAACTTTGAGTACTTTTAGCTGAAAGTGCCGTGAAGGTGTTGGGTTTTTTTTCCTCTTTTATTAGAAGAGTAAACTTCTTACTGAAAGTGATTGCATTATCTCAGTTCCTTCTCTGTTTTTGAAGTACTTTTATCAGCTGATTTGCCTCAAAAGAAAATGCCTGAAATGAATTACTGTAATATAAAGCAAAATACCATTTTGGTCTGTTCTTTTTTTCCCCAGCTCCATTAAATGTACTAATGCTTTTTTTTTTGTTTAATTTATGGAACCGTGTTTGCAAAAAAATGGGGAGTTGTTTTGCAAGTCAAATATTCCACTCCCTTTGAAAACTGTGGAGGAGGAGTTGGTTGGGATTTTTTTATTTTTTTTAAGCATTTGTCAGGACAGAACAGCTCTGGAGGCTTTAAGTAAAGCACTGATTGCCCTGTCAGTCAGGGTGCTGAGGAACTGGGAACTTCACAGATTGATGCTTGACAGAATAATTAGAAAACTGTCACTTGAAGTAACCACTCTGGTGTTCCCTGGAGAAATGTGCCTGTGCCAAATGTGTGCTGTCCAAATCTAGAGGTTAAATGTTCAGTAAGACAAAACATACCATGTCACCAGAGAAAATTACTTCCAACGTGCTGTGGAAGTGATGCTCCTCAAACCCCTAAACACTGACTACACAGTTTATTGAGCTTACCTGCTTTGATCTTACTCGTGTATTCAAGAGCTTTTCAGCCCTGAACTAGGGGTTTTAACTCAGTAATACACTGAGGCATTATCTAACATTTTAGATAACAGAGGGTCTTGAAGGTTTTGAGGCAAAAGCGCTTCACGCTGTAACAATGCTTTCCACATCTGGGAAGGTTTTACAGCAATTCTCCAAGTGATTTTGAGTACCTTTCACTGAAGTAAACGGAGGCAGGTGGTATCACGTGCTTGCTTCTTAATCCTTAGCCCATAAGGAAACCTGGACGTGTTTTTCTGGTTTGTATTGGTTTGGAGACTGCTCTGAGCAGTGCAGGACAGGGGCTGTGACATTTGTGTGCCTTGGTTTTCATTTGTGTTGGTGCTGTGTTGTCTGAATGGGTGCTGGCATATCAAAGAAATGAGATTTGTTCTGGGAAGGGTTGCTCTTAGTTTTTTGGAGTCTGTTCTGGAATCTCAAGCTGGAAAGATCCAAGGAAGATCTCTCCTTGGAGAGGTTTCTGTGGTAGAAAGCAGTTTGTTCCTGGCAGTGGAGCTGCTAGTCCCAGCTCTGCTCCTATGGAGTTAGAGAAATCTGATGTCAAAGCAGTTCCTGCAGCTTGAATCTATGTACCTGTTGCTTCATAGTAGTGGGCAAAGAGCTGAGACCCGATCAAGTATAATGTTTGTTTTCAACTAAATTGTTCAATGTGAACACGTCAGGTACAGTTTCTCTATGGGGTAGTTCTCTGAAATGAACACAATAGGTTTCTCTTACGCCAACCAGACAGCCATTGTGTTAAGACTTCTGAGATTTGAAGTTTGAAGTTTATTTTAAGGTATAATGGGGTTTTTCAGAATTAGCATTTTACCTAAACTGCTTATGGATTCTTTACGTAGTAAACACAAAGGATAATTTGAGATTCAAACTGGAGGCATGCCTTTTCCTGGCGATTTGGAATATTATAGGAACATGTGCCTTATTTTGTCACCCTGATGCTACAGATCTCTTCGTACATGAGAGTGGTTTCCTGATTGCTTTTTATCTATAGGGCTGAATCTTGAATCGTGCAATTCTCTTGACAGAGGGAAAACTGCTTGAATAGGTTAGCATGAATGAGTCATGGCCACTCAGGTTGCACTTCTCAGCGCTCACTCTGGTGCTGCTGAGCCTGTGTTTGCAATGGATCCGTCAATCAGAAGTGGAAGTGTCTTTTCTTTGAACATTACAGATACTGAAGGTCAGTGCTTCTATGGATTTAACTGAATAATTTTCAAATTTCTTTTTTCAGAGTGATAGATGAAATTTCAAAACTGTCATAGGAAGAGAAAAGTCTGATTTCCATGTGCAGTCTAGGTCTGATTCTCCTCTCAGTGAGGTATTTCTGGTAGTTATACATTTCCTGCTGCTGCAGTATGCATGGTGTTTTGCATTAACCTAACTAAAATCAGATTGAGTCCTTAATACCTGTATTTTCCTTTTTTTTTCTTGTTCTGAGAGAACTAAGCCTTATTTTCTTCCAGGTGTAATGTGTACATGCAGTTATGTACATGCATGTATATAGAGTCTTAAGCAGTGTTCACATAGCTGTGGGCACTTTAAAGCCAAATATTGCTTGCTGGCATTGTGACAGTTTGGGAATGTGGGGATTGTTTTCATAAACTATAAGCTCCTTTCTGGTTTTATTTTCCAAATGTCTGCAATTTTATGATGCTTTTACAGCTTCAGTTTTCCAAAAGGAAACAGACTGCAACAGGGACATAATACAGTAGGGCCATCAAGAAGTTACTAATACTTGTAAGGCCCTTTTAAGAACCTTTTAAGAACAGCTGGAGTAATTCCATTCCGATCAGAAAAACCATCAGGAATAGATGAGACAGGGATGATCTGGTTCTTGAGACTTAGGATCAAAAGCAGATAACATCTTGAATGCAGGACTCCTCTCCTGCATACGGTGGAACTCCCCACTTCCTTTGGGAGTGTGTCTGAGAGGTCCAAATTCTAGTGGGGCTGGAAATCTTTGGGATACTGTTTGTTCTCAGCAGCTGACTGCTTGCAGAGTGAAGGGAAAAGGTATGTATCCAATCTATGGAGAAACAGGGAAGTAGTGACTGTTCACTGGGTGAAGGGAGTTGGTGCAGCCACAGATCTGAGAGACATACCAATACTGTTTGGTTTGGTTGTTTTTTTACCCAAACCACCCTTCAGATTTCAAAATCATATGTAAGCTTAACTTTTCACTGGCACAACTTTTTTGCTACATCAATGACAAAACTGTTTCTATAGGAACTGATTTCCTCAAAAGACCAACATCAGAAAGCCAAAACCAAATAAATGACATGAAACAAAATGCGATGGTGCAGATGCTATATCTTTATGATTATTGTCACTCATGGGGGGAAATCCACATAGGATGTTTATGTCTCTGGCACCTATAAGAGATGATGTCACTCTAGTGAAACCTGTAGAGGTTCTTTTCATTCTGTTTTTTTTTCTACTGCACAGTTTTCTGTCCATGCTCCATGCACATTTTTATCATAACATGTTCAAGAAAACTCCACTTATCTTGCTGCTATTCTGTAGTCCAGAGTTTTTTAAGCACTGTACCTACCCTGAGGTAGAGTAAGTGTTCATTCTATTTTTTTTTCTTTCTTTTTTCTTTTTTTTTTTTAATCTTGTTAATATTGTTTTAAAGGAGGTGGTGAATTTTGATTGCATTTTGTAAATATGTGAATAGGGAAAACTTTTATTTCCTACCCTTTGAAATCATTCTCATGTAGGTTCTGATAAATGGCACCTGGCATAAATGCCTTCTTTTTCTCCTCCTGTAAAACTTCTGTCTCTGAATAAATCAAAGAGAGTATCAAAAATAGTGGAGGCGAGGGGTGAAAGGGTTATAGGGAAGCGTTAAAAAATTATACTCCCTGGGAACAGGGACATGCTGAGCATTTTGAAGTGTATAAAAGTTGTAAACATGAGGGAGGGAGCATAGTTATTTAATCTTGGTAAAACTGGAGCTAAACATTTTCTTAAAAACAAAGAGCAGTGCATATCATCAAAACATTTCCTAACAGCAAGAGCTATAGTGTAAGACTTTGATCCTGAAATTAGCTTGGTATGTGCCCTTCCTAATGCAGGCGAGTCTGCTGAGTAGGTTCTTCTCTTACCCAGTCTGCATTTCTGTTCACAAAATCCTGCCAAAAGGAGCTTAATATCTAAAATAAAAAGGAAGCCATCTCTCTGGAAAGCTTTAAAAGGTATTAGGCTGTAAAAGGAAAGATATTTCATGACCTGTTGAGAGAGTTACTGGAACACCTCATAGATCTATTTTTTGGTTTTAATTAGTGATTTTGTTCCGTGCACCAAAGATGGCAGGTGGTAAGTGCTGTTTTCTAGAGGCTGTGGCATGATTCCAGATTTGCATCTGGTAACGGGATCTGGCTTCAAACGTTTCTCTCGTAAGTCCAAACTTTTACAGAAATTACAATTCCTCCATCATCCTCTTTTCATTCCTCCTTTACTGGTTTTCCTTTCAGCCCCTGTACTCCAGTTTACACTTGCACTTCCCAGTGCAGAGCTTTATCCACCTGCCTTGTAGGAAGTGGTGACCAAGTGCATCTCCACGGTTCAACACCTCGCTGGTGGAGGAAAAAGGTGCTACTCCGAAAGATTAGCAAGGAAATGGGCATGGTGTCATTTATTGCCAAGACTTGTCGGGGTGATATTAACTGGTGTTCCAGGTTTAGGTTGAGGATCTTACGTTGCTTTGTCTTCAGAGCTGTTAAATGCCCCCCAGCTCTGCTTGAAATCGAGAACCATATTCCATACGTGTGGGAAAAGTCAGTGACAAAGGCTGAAGGGTCCCAAGAAGAGGGTCCTAAAGTGGCTTCTAGAAGGTCACAGACCTTGTCAGTCTCTGGGCTGAAACCATGGCGTAGACTTGCCCATGCTGCTTTCCCTTCACGCATTTTGGGTAATACCTCTTAAGAGTTCATATTTTGGAGTTTGTAGCTTTTATTGCAGAAAGGAAGAGATAAATTTCTCTCCGTGCTTATGATTTTTCTGTAATTTTTTTCCTGGTCAACACACACATCACATTTCTGCCTTATCTTAAAAACAAGCTTTTTTCAGTGTTGGAGTAAATTTTCTAATTGAACACATCCAGTTGGCATTCTAACAGCTTGTCAATGTGTGCATGTTTGACAGCTAGCCCTGTTACCTTCACAACTAATGCTACTTGAGTGCCAATATAAATGAGTAAGATAAGAGTCTGAAATTATGTCCAGTCTTTTTCTAAATGTAATGTCAACGTTTTTCTGAATCTGTAGTGGTGTTTTCCTCAAAGAAAATGATTGAAAAATAAGGAAATCTTGTTTGTTTGTCATATCTGCAGGCACTGAGCCCTACAAAGAATTTTTCTTTTTTTTTGAATGTCAAAGCATTCAAATTGTGAACACTTTGTAAAACAGGCCTTATTAGCCAGAGTATTACAATAAGAAAATAATGTAAAACTTGATATCTGTTTAAAAGAATAAGAAAAAGGAAAATAAATGCTGCCCTTTAGGTGATTGATGGGCTGCCTATATCAGGTACAGTCTAAATTAGACACATTTGGATAATTGACCTTCTGAAGGGATATGGATTAAATTTGATTGATGATGTCACTATTTAAATAAAGACTTCATTTTTTTGCCATTATTGCTGGTTTATTCTGTTGGCATCCAGAGACGTTTAAGCAAGTACTTTACCATAACTTTCCAAAAACCTAATAAATGGTTTGGAGGAAAGGTAATTTTTCCATGCTGTACCACTTTGGTGTACAAAATTTTGTCCAGGTGAATGTTTAATGGGCCCTTGGAAGGGGCTTTGGCATTTACGTTGGAGTACAGAATAGAGACCTGGGCTGAAGTCAAGTTCTCTCAGTCACCATCCTGCAGTAGAGTTCTTCTGTTCCTTAAGCAGTTTAAATGGGAAAAGGATGAAAAGGAAAAGGTCTCTGGAAAGAGCAAGACTTTCTCAGGGTTACCCAGTGTCAGAGCTTGTGTTAGAAACCGTTCTGTGGCCTTCAGTTGTCCAGTGCCACATCTTCTACTGTGGTCTCCTGTTGCAGATGTGGCTGGTGCTGAGCTGAGGGGAGAGTGGGTGTGTGTATATTTAGATAGGTCTCAGAGATTAGTGACATAGTCAGCAGACCCGTGTGGAGTGGAGTGTTAGTGGTTCCTCCATGTTGTTTTTCCTGCAGCAGAAAGAAACTAATAAAACCTGTTCTCATTAAGATTTGGGGGTTTTTCTGCTGACGTGCCTGCTAAAGGGTTGATATCAGCATTTTGTCAGGAAATGTACTGAATTGACAAGAAAGGAGATGTTATTTTTTAGTGTCCAAAACAAATGAGTGCAGATAAACACAAATAAATGCTATTGTTTTGTAAAGCTGAGGAGAATCCCTGTACAATGAAGTCACTTTCATTTCATCTCATCTGTCTGCTTTGTTGAAATAGTGGTCTATGAAGAGAAAAAGGTTACTTTTTCAGATTTAATGCCCTGAAAATTTACAGGCTTGATGCTTAAGCAGTAATAAGTGAAGCATTAAGGCATTTCTTGGGGATTGATGACTGGCTGGGAGGAGTTGATGGCTTGAAGAATAGCTGAGGACCATTAACCTCCACTGGTCATTAATCTTCGAGGGCTGCCTTGAATACTGAGGTCATTATTGCTATTAGAAAATAAATATTTGAGGAGGGGGAGAGAGGAGGGATCATACAGACTTCAAAAATACGTGGTTTGAAAGGTTTGGTAGCTACCCTGTCTATCATATGTCATGCCAGGTGAACAGACACTGATATTGTTAATCTACAGAATTAATAATAGTTTTAAATTTCCACTGCTCAGGTTGCTTTTATTTTATTCACTGATTTAGGCTGTAAAGTCCATTAACATCAGGATAAATACAGTGTTAGAAATGGGAATGTCAGGAGTGTAGAGCTGTGCAGGTAGGGAACAGACCATGTAACAGTGCCTCTAACGCTGTTTTTGTGTTCAAATGAGATATACTGGCTGCCATTAAACATCCTTTGTTCTGCAGCCCCATTCCCCATTTAGACACATAGTAGGTACCTGCTTGTGCCTCATTTCCCTGCCAAGGAACATTCCTTTCCTTGTCTTTGGTGTTCAGCAATGGTATTCCCTGCAGTTCTTTGCAGAATAGCATGGTGTAGCATGTTATTTCCTGATAGTCAGACTTGCTTTGTGTATGAAGAGCTCTAGAAGTGGCCTTCTGTGTCTCAAATACAAGTGAAAATCATGCTGCTGTTGGCAATTTCTGTCCTACAGCAGCAAGACAGAGGACAGCGTCAGGCGGAGTGGCGGCTGCGCAGCGTGAACTGGAAGCACGTGTTGTGTTTGTAGCAACCTCCACAATGTGCTGCTTTTACACGCTGTTTATACAGCGCTTACCCCATGAGGAGCATTTTGCATCTTCACCACAGTTTGTGCTATTAAAGGGGTGATGTCAGATGGTAATCGGCTCATTTTTACCTCTGTTAGGTTTACAATGCATAGGGTTGCAAAACGGAGCAAATTAATGAACAAAGCATTTGTTGGGGTTTTTTTTCTTCATCTTTTTGTTTCATTCAGCGTAGTTTAGTTTGTTTTCCAGGTTGAGCTCCCCTGCTCTCATCTCACATCATCTCACATCCTGCCATCACAATGAGTTGTCAAAGGAGCAGCTGATGGATATACTGATGATCCAGCATCTGGTTTTTGTGTGTACAGGTTGCTGCTGCTTTCAGTGTTCATTAGGATGCTGCTATCTCACTCACTCTCAGTACCTTTGTAGTAGCTGCCACATATGGGACAGTGTCTCCAGCCTTCTAAGGCTACTGAAGACCAGGAGAAGAATTTGAAGCAGGGACTTTTGCTATTAGGTGTAGTTATGGTGCTGAAAAGTGGGTTAGCTTTGGCTCACTTCCAGCCTTCATTTAAGTCACTGGAAGATTCTCTACGGATTCTGGGAAGCTCCAGACAAGGTTTTGGAATGACACATCAAAGCTACATGGCTCCTTTTCTCCTTGCCTCAGCCCAGGAAGCACCTGCTATGTCAATAGGTAATTCACTCACTAGGAAGGTTTATGGCAAGTAAGGCAGGATGCCCAAGTCATGCAGTAAAAAGGATCACCGAGGTATAACTTTTAGGGTGCTGGTTTCTATTTTGCAAAAGGTTGTACTTATGTAACTTAGTGTCTGCGTTTCTACAGCATATAGACACAAATGCTTGGGAATGTTGTTAGGGTTTGGGTTTTGTTGGGTTTTGGGTTTTTTTTACTTTACATTATTCATCATACTCACTTTAGAAGCTTGAAATTAAAGCTTCTTTCCCTACTGATTTTGCTCTTTTTCTATTTGGCAAACACTGATTTCTTCTCCACCCTCTGTGTTTCTAATGAACCCTGAAATTACTGTAGCCTCTTTTGTTTCCTTCTTGATGCACTGTCAGCATCAGTATTGCAGAAGATGCCCTAGTTGTTTCTGTGACTTTGTATAGCCAGACAAACACTAGCTTTGATTTACTTCACTTCCTAGCAAAACCCTTTCAGTTAGTGTTTTTGTTATGAAGGTACGTGTTATTTTTGCATCATATCAAGGACCTGCCATTCCAGTTCTGGGGATTTGAACTCAGTTTCCTTGTAGTACTGTAACGAGACAAACCCTTTCCCAAACTGTGGGTGAGCTGTTCATCCAGTACAGCCATACCAAAACAAATCGGGTGAGCAGGCTTGCATCTGCCAGTTCTCCACCCGTAACTTGTTACACAGGGAAAAGCCAAGCAAAAGATAACCTTTTACTCAAGCAAAAGATAACCTTTTACTCGAACATAAACCCAAATTTGTATCTGTATTATGCTTAATAGGTTAAGGTACATGGAGGTTATACAAACCCAAATCTGTATGTGATTCTTGACACAGACTGGTAGATTAGGAAAGACCTTTAAGGTCATCTAGTCTGCCTGCCTGCAAACTCTTGACTGAAAATTCCTGCCTTGAGTTCAGAGTCCTGTGACTGAAATAACATGTGTCTTTCTTAGAAGAAGTTCTCAGTCTGGTGATACATACATACTTCATTAGTTTAAGCACATGCCACACGTACACCTGTAAGCTTTTCCCTATTTTTATGCTTACACATTTGAACTTGCTTCCAATTCTAGTACGCTGATACCTTCTGAAGTTTTAGATATTTTCGGTCGAAAGTTATTCTGTACTCTCCCAGCAGTAGTGTGATAGATTGAGTCAAGCAATTTTTGGAAATTCTCATTAACTTTTCTCTGACTCCCGTTTTCTTACCAAAAATCTGAGAATGTGAGAATTCAATTCAGCCATCTCTTTGTAGTCCTTGTGTTTTGCACAGGAAGAGATATCTCAAAACAAGAAACTTATGTCGATAGCAACAGCAAAATTAAGTTAAAGACTTCCTTAGCAGCTGTGCATAATACCAAGTTTGAAAGTGTGACAGAGATGCTGGAAGCCCTCTTTCTAGTTCAGTTTGTAAAATCTGCCTCTTCCTACTAAAATATTTTAAATGGAAGACTTTACCACAAGTGAAAGATGAATTAATCAATTTAAGCCTAAGGCAAGACAAGGTATATGTCAAGTTACAAGGTTTTGGTGAAAAGCTGTCTGCTGCTGTGGTTGATGTGTGCAAGTTGCATAGCAGGCTATGCAAGGAAATTGAAAACTTAGGAATAAATACGTGTCTGGTGTTGAAAAGTGAATGAAACAGACTTGTACTGCCACTGAGTGCTCCCAGAAAATACTTTTTCTTGTAGAAATGAAAAATTAATGAGAAACGGGCGACAAATTCAGCATCGTGTTATACTGAAGGAAACTGCTACCTGTAGCTTTTTCATAATTGGAAAACCAAAAAATCTATCCAGAAATCAATAAAATGGTTCTTGTTTCTTTGAGTCTTAGCATTTGCAGTTATATGCAGTGTTCAACTGTGTCCATGCCCATTTTCTGGCATACAAATGGAGCAACGTGCTTTCAGAAGAATGCTTACAAATGCCATTCCATAGAAGTGAAAGCCTGAAAAGAACCAGTGAGTGAACTGAGAATCCAAACATCCTGCTGGCATCTTTGCTCAGCAACACATAAACTGAACTCTTGCAGAAGTTTGTGTTTTAAGAGTTTAAGCCTCTGCTACAACCAATGGTTTTATCTAAATGTAAATCCCGATGCCGGGCATTGTCTGATTTTGTGAGCTGGCAATAAGCAAGCTCGTAGCTGTTGGGCTATAAAACGTTTGAAAGAATTTCAGTGCTGCCTTCATGTGAACCATTATGAACTGGGAGCATTCACAGCTCTGCCATTAGATGGGTTTGTGGGATTCATTTGTCAAATAATAAATGTGTGGCATAAAGGAGAGGCTGCAATTCCGTTGTGGTGGAAGAAGAGTTCAGACAGATATAAGTAGGACATGCGAGGGCTTGCTTGGTTTTGATTTCAAAGCCTGAACAGTAAAAAATTACTTCAGAAGTATCTTTGTAACTCCTGCATGAATTTTATACCAAAGGGAAAGCAGCGGGCTCTCGGTGTAGAACTGCTTCAGCATTTTCTACCCATTCCGGAGTTTTCTGGAAGTCATCATCACAGCTGCAGTGATAAGAGGAATTGGTGATATTGGATTTGCTGGGGTCCTGGTAATCAAAACCTAGCAGGTAATAATGGAGGCAGGTGATGATGGTGATTAACTGGACCACAGTTGTTTTGCAGGAAGGGAAATTTTATAGGAACTTGGAAGTCTAGACCAGAAAATAACCGAGACGATGACATTGAACGAGTGCTCGTTGTAAATAAGTGCAAAAAAACATTGGCCAATGTGAGGCATGATTGTTGGGAGTTAGGAATCCAAACATCCTGGTGGCAGTGATGTGTCATGTCCTTGGTGTTGTCTTGTCAGTTTGCACTAAAGGGTGATCTTGAATAAGCCTCCTTTGTAACACCAATTCAGTGAGCTTTCTGGACCCCAAGTAGCCCATCCTTCAAGGAAAAGAATACAGACCCAGTAAACACAAGACACGAGCAAAAGTATTACCAGCTCAGATCAGAATTGTCATCTCTTCGTCATTGTATATCTGACAGCAAACAAAATGGCTGCTTAAAAGAGTAAGAGGCAGTTAGGAACCAAAAATAACAAAAATCTTACTCAGATTTCATGAGTTTATTTTTTTTATTATTTTATATTTACTAAAACTTTGTATTGACTTTTCAATGGTAAAATCCATATGCTAGGAGTGATTAAATATATTTGTAAAGGTCAATCTGAGAATATAATTTCAATAGCCATGACTTCACTTAAATTGCTTTGTGTATAGTGGTGACTGATAGAGGTAACTATAACAGAATGTTCTCTTTATGTGAAAAAGTAAATACATTCATTGCACGAGGATGAATGAAATACGAGTGTAGCTATAGTGCTCTGTGAAATGGCACACTTATTTACTTTTGAATCCACTGCAAACCAGTTCTGCAAGAGATTTTTCCTGATCTCTGCTTCGCTGAACATTTGATAACATATATAAAAATGAAGAGTTTTAAATCAGTCTTTGGCTGCTTTGTTGTCTAAACTTGGTTATTTGGACTTCGAGCAGGTGTTGGGTTTTTTTGACCGAATGAACAAAGCACTCCCATGTACAATCATCTCACTGCTCTACTTGAGCAGAGGAATACATTCACACATGAAAGAGTGCAGGAACTGGTAAATTGCATCATTTCAATACTGCTGTATTATTGTTCCTTCTGATTTTCGTCGGCTCTAGCCAGTTAATTTGCTTTCTTTGGACCACTGATTGTATGACTGCTCACCTTTCTAGAGAACTTGTAGGTATTTTAAATGAAACCCTGAGACATTCACTGCTAGATATCTGCCAAATGAACACTTACCCTTTCATTCTGCCTTTTGCTTTCAGAATCTACTCTGTCTTCTTCTTAATCCTTGACAATGCTTTTTCTTCCACATCAAGTTACTACTTTGATAATCTTTTGCAAAGAAACCTTTACAACTGCTTGTGGATTTTAATTATAATGCATGAGTAGCCATAACGTGCTGACACAGTTCATTCTTTCTTTAATTCTGAATCCCAAAGCCTCTTGATATATTGTTAATCAAATATTTGGGGTTTGTCATCCAGCTAGTTGAAAAATCAAGAAATGATGACTGTAAAGTATTTGAGTACTTATGAGAGAAATGTACTGATTGTTTCAACGAGGACCTATCACACTTTTCCCGTGCTTCTCATTTCTGATTTGCATCAATTTTGTCTGCAGCAATGTGTGCCCAGAGCTGCAATCGGTAATCATCACATCTCTGAGATAGCTCTGATCATGTGCTCGTAGAGGATTTTGTGAACAATCTAATTCTATATGATCAGAATAATCCCAAATGAAAGGAGTGATAAAGTAATCACTGTGCCATTTACCTGGGCTTTAATTTGTTGAATTTTTTCATAAAAGTATATATTCTTCTCTCTGCAGTTTCAATAGTGCTTCACTCTTGATTTTGGAAGAAAGAAGAGAGTTTCTAACTCTAAAAAGAAGAATATTTTTCTTCATTGATAAGAATACCAATTTTCACTCTCTTTCAGGCATTTAGGGTAAGAAGGAATTATAGGCAGTGGAACAGATTTTAAAGGAAAGATTTTTATTTTACTTTTCAACTCTACTTCATGAAAGTCTTTGGCAATTTAGATATGCTTCTAATTTGGATCAGAATTGGAACTGCTCAGAAGTTTGTAGAGCAAAGACATTTTCTTGGTACTTCACTTTTGATACTTCTTAAATTTTTCATCCAGGTTGTTTTTAGGTCTGAAAAGAATCAGTGTTCCAGCAAACACCAGGGAATAGCCCATTGGTTTTTCTGCAAGGTAAAATACAGGACTTTTTGTGTGTTTTGAAACAAAGTTTTGAAACATTGCCCAGTCATTTGTGGAAAGAATTAAATTCATAGGCCCAAGTCGAGAGACTAATTCAAAAATGTTTTCAAGTCTACAACTGGCAAAGGATAATAAATGAGTATATCTGTCAGCTGCAGACAAATGACAAAGTGAAACTTTGATAATGAATGTATTATCCGTTGTTATTCAAGAATCAGTCAACCTCATGGATTATAAAGTTAAATTGTTTCCCCTCCTTTCCCACTCCTATTTCCATCACAGCAAGGAAAACTAGTTTGCAATACTATACGTGAATTACAGGTATCTAAACAAAGCTGTTGATTTTTAAGCTCCTGTATCAGGCTTCGGGAGCAATCTTGTATTAAGTCTGTAAGAAAATTGGTGTTTTGTTAGTTCGAGGATTAACTATAATGAAAAAGAGCATTTAGAAAGAAGTGGCATCATGCTATTCAAGTCTTGGTCTTGGCACATCTCGTTTGTCCTTAATTGTTTGTATTCTGGGGATTTGTTTGTTTATTTTACCATCAAGAAGTTTTTTGTCTGTCGGAGATGTCACTTGTGCAATATGCCTGCATATTGCTGTATTCTATTTGAATGTAATGAGCTTGTAAAGATCTTGACAAAATACTTCTCCTATTCAAGTGGAGGAAAAAAGCCTACAGATGCTGCCATTATGTTCAAAACTGTATTCAAGCGGTTGGATTACATACCTGGCCTATTTTTGATTAATATAGCAGTCGTACAAAGAATTTAATCTTTTAACATAAGCATCATAGTTCGCTCTGTCTTCTTATTGACTCCTAATTGTTGCATTTCAGAAGATGAGAATAAGGTTCTGCAGGAAGTGTATCATACAGTCTTTCAGGTCTAAACATCTATTGATATGGAAAGCAAACTATTCTTGCAAATTATTTAAGCCTATGAAATTAAATAAGCTCTAATGAATATATTTTTGTATCTGAAACCCAGCCTTTATGTTTTCAGTATAAGACAGGATTTCAAGCAGTTAATTCCAGTGACAATTTTTCACAGCTTGAGAGTTACCTTATTTTTACAGAATTAGTCTTAACCCATGGCCTTTAACATTTTACCCACTCGTGCAGGCATTTTTCAATTAATAAGAGCGCTGGCATCTTAGCAATGAATATAGATAGGGAAGCCTGCAATTAATAGATAACCTGAAACAATAGTTTTAATAGCCCATGATTGAGCTTATTTAATATGTAAGGAGATTTTCTCACTTAAAGAATAAGTGAATGTGTGCGAGATTACCAGCATGCATCAGGGGTATGCCATTGTCTGGACTGAAAAGAGCCACGCATCTGTAGATAGTTGATAATTCAGATAATTATTCATTTATGTGTAACTGACTATTTCATAATAAGAGAGGGGTACAAGTTTGGGGTTTTATTTTGTCTGAATTAGATAGGAAAATGATTAATTAGAGAGCTGTATTTTGTGTCAAGTTGTGAATAAATATGTTTAGCATTCATATGGTTGTTTACAAACAGGAAACCCAAGCCACTTGCCAACAGTTTGATTAAAAAAAATAATCATTCAGTTCATCACTAATTCTCCGTAGGAAAGATCTTTACAATTGTGTAGTTTGGCATATTGTAATTAAATTCTTCTAAAACGTTTTAATTAGGCAGAAGTAAACCAGAGTCCTTTTGTTTGCTCTTCATTAATGCCCTAAGGTGTGATGGAGGTTGGAGCTGTTGGGAGCGCTGCGGAGCGTATTGGCTTTTGAAATGTACTTAGGTGGGGGTTTTTGGTCTGTGTCCACACTTAATTGGTAGCTGGCCTTATCAAATCAAATAATAAATTCAAAAAAACATTCTTCAATTAAAGTTTTTTCATGTATTGGGTGCCTTAAAGACCAAATGTGGTGGAGTACTTTGCACAGATGTCTCTCAGAAATAAATGTGAGTATTTGTGGGTTCATAAAACGAGTAGATGCAGCACTTGAGGCTATGGTCTTGTGGTTAGGGAGATGTTGGGGTGAAAATTGGACTTGATGATCCTAGAGGTCCTTTCCAACCATAATGATTCTATGATGTTTTCCACCCAAAAAATAAGGGCCTTCTGGAGCAGTGACTTGATGCAAAGGTGTTCAGTTTGTCCATCATCTTTTTCTGCAAGCATCACTGAGCTCCCATCCCTTTCAAAGGATGGATAAGGTCTTCTGAGCATATCTCCATGGGTCACCTGCTTGCTTTGCAGAGCTATAATCTGTCTCTGTTTAGGGCCAGTGCTGGTGTGGATATAACACTGTGTGGTGGGTGGCTGTGAGTGCCAGCATTCATCTAAAGTGCTTTCCTGTGGAGGTGAATTGTAGCACTAAAACGGCAACTACAGTGAGTTAAGAGGCAATAGCTTGAAGTGCACATGGATTTGCTTTCAGGGCCAGTGTATTAGTTCCCAGTGGAACTACTGTCATTTTGCAGCTGCTGGATTAGGTTAATTGCAGTTACAATAGACTATCATTACTGTTGTTGTTACTGGTAGTATTTCTCCTTTGGTATTGTCTCTTGATGAACCAAGACTTCATTGAGCTGGACAGTATATCAGTGAAGCATAAAAACAAAGTTTGTAATCCAAGGAGCTGACAAGCCCAGGATATGACTTTACATTAGCTGACATCACAGCTCAGTCATATTGGGTGAAAAGGCATGGTCTGCCCTTCCATCCGTGCTTTAGCTGAATTAAAGCCAAAGCCGTTACAGGAACCTTTGCCCTGACATTCCAGTAAAGTCCAAGATGGGAAATGGAGATAGAGAGCTATAGGGCATGGTTCAGGTTGCCAAGAGTCTTGCCTTTGTCAACCCATGAGGTTTTGGTAAGGTTGCAGATGGTGTGACTGAGGTGTCAGTGGTGTGGCTCCGGGGGATCTCACTGGAAAACTTCAGAGAAGGTGCATGAAGATGGCTGTTTAAATTTAGCTGCTGTCTGCCAACAGCTGGCAGGACAGTAAGCAGGAACCTACCCTGCTGCTGCTTGAAAAGAAAGGATGGCAATGAGGTTATCGTGGACCATTAGGGGCCTTGAAAGTGAAGGCAAGGCTTTCCTGAGTAATCAGCACTACTATGGCAGACTGCGGCTCAGCGTGAAACACCCACTTGGAAACGTTTTTATGTAATCTCTCTTTCAGGTTCTCTTTAACTACTACTGTGCTTAAGTACTTAAAAAGTAATTAACAAAAACTACATGCAATACGTGCATTAAACTGTTCCTGCCTGCATTAATTTCCTTGCTTATAACCATTTGTATTGTTTTCTTTTGAAATACAGGCTTTGAATTTGTTTTTGCTTTTACAGCTTAGCCCGGATCATGATTAGTTCTCGGTGCTGTGTGTATCTGAGAACAAGGTGTGTTTCTCAAGTGATGAAACAAGATTCTGACAGTGGGAAATTTTTCCTTTCCATGGATCATTCAGCAGTGAAATTAAAAAAAAAAAAAAAGTCTCCACAAGAAAGTATAAACTTGTAACTTCACTTCTATGCTACCAAACTGTAGAATAAGTAATCTGCTTTGGATGTACTTGCTTATCTGAATTTGAGACTAAAAGGTATGAGACACTGCTGGACTTACTTGTTTGCTTAACATTAGCTATTACATTTGAGTTTTGCACTACACTAAGGTTCTGAAATAGTTGGGGGTTTTTTTTGTTGTTTGGGAGTTGCCTCTTGACTTGTATCTTTGGATTCCTACACAAAGGAACTAGTGTTAAGTTGCAAATATAGTACAGTATTGATCACTGCAGAAAATCTGAGTTTAGAAGAAGTCTGCTACTGAAGCCGAGTGACAGATTTTCACTGTGTGATAGATGGGTGATTTTATAACTGAGTATTTCCTGGATGTTGCTTTGCTTTCATCATGCTTAGTTTCAGGGATTATAACTGCATACATTTGAGGCTCATTCTGACATTTGTTGCAATTTAACCTGGGAGTTTTAAATCATCGTAAGATTTTTCTAATTCTCGTTGAAGTGAACAGGTATCTGGGGTATCTGGGAGAGACGTTTTTTGAAATATATATATATATCTCCCTTGACCATAATGCAAAGCAAAGGACTGGTTAACAGAGACACCTACAATTCCATGTGTTGTTCTGTGTAGAACTGGGTTGAGATAGAAGAAGCAGGCTGTGATTTATATGCATCTTCTTTTAATTTTAATGTGTATGACTCCCTATGGCTGCCTCGAGCATCTCAACCTTGATTAATCTGAAGTTAAGTTCCTTTATGCTGCCTTATCTGTGATTGTTTTATGCTCACTCCATCTGTTTCTTAATGTAGCTCTATGACTTCTTTCACAGTTCAGATTTGCTGATTATATCACTTTGGGGCTGTGGCTAAAACATTCAGCTCTGTTTTTATTACAAGATGCTTTGATAAATTTGTGAAAAGTGTCTAGTAGATCATTATCGAATAATTATTTCTCTGAAGGTGATTCAGTTCCCTTTTTGATGCAAAAAATAGGTGAGAAAAAGTTGATTGAAAATGAAGATGGTAGGTAAAATTATTAGGAGGAGTAAAGTGGCATCACCGATTTGTACTTGTCAGAGTTAGGCCCAATTTTTCCCCCCCTCTTACAAGGAAAAAAAAATGTCAAGTTGCATTTCATGGTTTTGCGAGTAGCAAAACAATACAAAAAGTATGTAGAACCACTTTGTCAACTCCTGAGTCATTCCATTTTGCAATAATACAGTTCTTAGCTTAACATCCTATTTATGGGGATGTTATTACTGGTCATTAATTTTTAAACTGTCACTTTTTTTCTTTTAGTTTGAATTACTTTATATAATCCTTGCAGAAGATAAAGATCATTATCTATCTTTCTGTTGTTCTGAGCTGAATGTCTTTAATACATAATGCCAGAGAAACCAGTCTTTGGAAGGGTTATTTCTGGAACAAAAGCAGGTTCCTAGAGAAGAACACGAGAGGACAAGTGTGTGAGGGTACTTTCCTGATATACTCCCCCTGCTTTCTACTGATCCTTGATAATCTTTGTATTTATGAGTCCTTGGTGGCTTTCCTTCCATGAATTTGTTATTGTATATTCTCAACTCATGTAGACTTTTGGCATAAACAATATCCTGTGGCAATGAATTTCACACAGTAGCTATATACTGTATTTAAAAATAACAGTAAAAGGACCCCTTTTGTATTTTCACCATCTCTGGCATTACAAGAACTAAGGACTAGGAAAGAACATTACCTGGAGGCAGGTATAAAATGTTTATACCCTGTTCCTTTTTTCTTTTTGCTTCAGCTTTCCTAAGATCAGAAGTCCTCATTTATTTAGCCTTTCTGTGTACAAAGCTCATTCAGTATCTTTGCCACTCTTCTTTGTACCTTTCTCAGTTTTACCATTTCTATTTTGATTTACTTATGTGTTAGTAGTTAGATGATTTTTTTTATGTGGTAATGATTCGGAACCTAATGAGCACAGTAATTCACATTTTTGATGACTACAGCGTTACCATTAAAGAGAAAAGAAACAAAATAAGGGGGGAGAAAAAAAAGAGTTTTAATTATGTGATTTCAGACATGTATATGCAGTTCAGTACCCATTACAATGCATTTTTATCCTTTAATTAAGCTTTTTGAAGTACAGAATTCCTTTTTAAAAAGTTTCTATTGTCTCAGTAAGAAAAGCACTGTGACCTAGATAGCAGAGTCTGTATCATTTCATTTTCTTCTGCATGGGGAATACATGTCCAAGATGTTTCTTAGGTGACAAAATAGGAAGATTCCCAGTCTTTCTAGAGCTCAAGAATAACTGTTCTTTATCTCTTTTCTCCCTTGTGATGGGTATGATCACTTAGTATTTTGATACGCTAGATAAATATAGTCTTTATATTTCTAAGGCTATTTCTAAAGAAGTAAAGATAGGTTTTGATGACCGTTGGTTTCAGGAAATAAATCCCTTGCCATGATGGCTTGAAAAGTGGTAGTTGGGCCTGTCCCTTACCCAAAACAAGATGTAGAGCTGAACATGTAATGATGGAAAAAAGAAATGACAGATGCCTGTGGTGCTGTGAAGTCTTACTGTGACAATCTTGCAACATGTGGAGTCTCTCTTAAAATTCCTTCTCCTCGATTCCTCTGCCCTCTACAAAAAGAGGATGAAATTCTCATGTAAAGTGAGTTCCCAGCTTTCAATATAGGGAGAACATCAGAGTCTGATTTAAAGATTGAGAATTTTTTGTTTTCTTGTTCTCCTGAACAGAAATGCAAAGTCATGATGATTTTTTTTTAAACCCTCTTCTTCCTGGGAATTAGCAATATTCATCAGACTCTCTGACTGCCAGCTTTGTATTCATGGCCATTCCTTTAGGACCTGATTTTTCTTTTTGTGGAAATGTTTCTGATGCTTCATTTGCAAATCATTGTCAATGTCATGTTACTTTTTTGACTGTTTTTATTTGTGGCTTTTTTTTTTTGTTCATGATGCAAGAGAAGTGTAATAACAAGCATGCTCACAAAAACACCTTTTAACTGTGTACTTGAGATTTTTTTCTGGGCACAATTCTTACCATGCATACTCAGTGGTCTAAAAATTGCCAGACCTAGAACAGACCTGACAAAACTTGTTTTCCTTCAGTCATTGCCCTGAAAATGGCCACTGACACATACTTTAGAGAAAGGTGTAATGGTGTTGCCATGAACAAACATCAGTTTGGTTTCTTGCAGGACAAATTAGTTTTTACTGTTTCCACATAGGTGATGATGGGTGTTTGAGAGTACAAGTGTGAGATTTGGATACCTAGAAGATCTGTTGGGTATTTTCATCAGCCCTAGATGTGCCTTCTTTCAGAGTGTGGCTGTATTCACACAGATCTTGCTGTCTCCCCGGACCACTCCGGTTAGATAGGCTGCTTGGATAGGATCCTGTGTGCCTTTTGAAGGCTACCTAAGTAATGGAAGCAGAGGGACTCCAGAAAAAAATACAGAAATGAATGTTTTAAAGTAGTTTTAAAGTGACATGAGGAAATGTTGTGCTTTGTTTGAAAATTTCACTAGTGAGCCTCACACATCCACTTCAAGATTGAAGACCTTGGTCGTCTATCCGTGTTCTCCAGGTGCTTTGTCTTCTGCGAAATACTGCATTTTTTGATTTCAAATGATTTCGAAATCGTTTGGCCTTTTGCCTTTTAACACATCATAAAGTATGATGAAACTGTGCACAGATGCACCCCAGGGCATCGCATCTTGCTGAAATAACAGGAACGCACGCTACCTGTTGTATCACATTGCTTCAGTGATGATCACATTGCTACATTATTTTGCAGAAAGCCGATTATGGTTTAGCAAAAATCTAATTTGAACTTCAGACGCTAAGAAAGTTAGAGAAACTGTGCTGTGTGCCTTTGATTGAAAAATTAATCTGAAGTGCAGAGGCAAAATTCAGCAAATATTGGATCAATTTTTATAGACTGTTGTTGAAGAACTACTTGCAGTCATGCTACAGTATAAACTATCGTGGATGAGTGGATTTGGAGGCTATCTATAACTTATCATGCTAATATGGTACAGTCAAGTAACATGAATTCCCAAAGTACTTCATGACCAGTGCTTACAGCACATGCCTACAAGAGAGGTGATGAGGGTGCATCTTGGTTTTGCTAGAAGAAAACCCCACAAATCAGACCTAAACTTTACAACTAGCCTTTGTTCTGCGTGCACAGAGGAAAATGAAAGGAATCTGAAATAAAGCGCTGTCACCTGACACACAAGAACTGATCATGTGAGGTGTTCTGCTCTTGCAACATGTAGTCATGTAGGTAGTCATCAGCATTGATCTCCTTGAAGCTCAGACATTTAATTGGTAGTCAAAACTAATTTATGTACATTTACTCCTTGTACACATGATCTGATAGAAGATTTTCCTTCAATATTGGCACCAAGAGTGCAGTTGTTCTAGCAACTACAGCTGCAAGTTTTCCCCAAAGCAATACTGAAATCTGTTGTTCTGATTCTCAAGTAAACTTCAGAATAGGGCTTTGTGATATCAACATTTTTATTTCCCTCTCTTTCCATATTCTTGTGCCTTAATAGCATGAATAGGGATTACATTAGGAGGTGGTTTTGCTTCCTATCAGTGAAAGAACATGTCCACATGCTTGCAGGCACTCGCTTGCCTGCTCTGCCTGTATACTGAAGTAGGACTAATTAGCTCACCCTCCAGACTGTATTAACAGGGTGTATGTGGTTTCTGGACAGGAGCTGACTGATGTCTTGCCAGGCAGTAGTACAGGCATAGAATGCATGTGACAGTTTGCATCTTCATAACCACATCCGAAGTGTGATCACATACCAAGGGCTGTCCAGGAGAAATGGCATTCTTGTGATGAGTGTGTGTGTGTGCAGGGTGCGTAGAGTGGGTGTCCTGCAGATGAGGAAACCCAAATCCTGCTCCTTGTGAGACTTGTCTTACTGGAAGGTAGTATTGAAATGAAGGTTCCCGAGGTCATGTTGCCACATGCCATGATATTTTGGAATTTGAACAAGCCTGTGTGCCTAGAATTGGGATAGTTCCCAAAGCATGGTCTTCTTACAGCTGTCAGAGAATGAAGGTCTCTGGGGACTGTTTCCAGTACCATACTGTGGAACATAATCTGCCCATCCTCATTTTTTCTGATGTCAGTACCACAGAGGAGTAAGACAAGGTGTCAGGACAAAGATGGTCCTGGTGCCCCATCCTTAGAGCTAGCATTCATATCAGAGGGCACCAGAGCTCTCTCTGCTACAGAGTCCTGCTTACCTGCATGGTTTTCTTACATCATCAAATGGCCACAACCTTGATCTGCTCATCAGTGGATTGTTGCTGAATCATTTTCAAACCAGCAAAAGCCAATAAAATTCTACCCTGTTCTAGATCCTGAATTTGCTCTAAGCAGGAAAGACTGCAAACTGCCAGCTGACTGTTTCAGCACATCAGAAACTGGAGCCACAGAGTTCTGATTTTGCAAAAACGTGGTATCTGGGACTCTTAGTGTGGCACCAAAGGAGTCTAGTTTCTTGAAAGGCCTTCCTCCAGTGCCAAACTGGCACACGGGACAGATGCTGCCATCTCACCAGCCATTCAAGAAAAGGGCTTAACAGACAGCAACTGGATATAGCAGAAACAGGGTGTTTGTCTCACCAAGACTCATGTTCCTAAGGAAACTCTTGAATACTGGCCAAAAAATAGCATTGTAAAAAAGTCCTTAATCTGCCTTTCCTGCTTGTCAGCCAGTCCCCCCAGACAGAAAAATCAGAATTCTGTCTTGGAGACTCATCGGAGTTCCTTTCCTGCTGTAAGTGTGCATTGCCTAGTGAGTTTTAAACCTTGGCCCATTTTAGACTTACTATTCAAACATTCAAATTGCATTGTATCTGTATTTCTTCACCTGACTGCAAGCTTTTTCTTGCTTCCCTTTTTTGTTGATTCAACCTCCTTAAATTTGTCACCTTCAGACTTTCAAAATTCCATCCCAAGAAGGCAAAATATTATTTTGCGTCGTTTTTATAATGAGATAGTTTGGCTTCAAGACAAAATAACCCTGCTTTTCTTTCCAACGGGATTTTTGTCTTCCTTTTCCACATTGAATTGCACTGTCCTCTAGTGGATATTTTAAGCAATTGGTTTCGTGTTTGTAAACCTTTCGTACTGCTGTGATACAGTAGGTTCAATCTTTATTTTCAAATGAACCATAAATGTTGTCTGATCTAAAAAGCTAGAGGATTAGAGTAATATTTCAAAACTGGATAAGAAGTAGTTACATTTGACCTGCAGTCCAAGTTATAATAATATAGAGACATTTAAAAACATATCTGACTTATCAGTTGGAGCAGAAAGATTGAGAGTGAAGATGCAAGCGTGTGGCATCTGTGTTTTATTGCATTTCATTACATTGTATTGAGAGCTGGAGATAATATCCTTCTTTCACGTTGCAACAAATTTTGTAAACTGTGAATGAAGGAACGAGTAATAAAGACCAATGGAATAACAGGAAGGATTAAATGCACTTTACTAAATTCAAAGTGAAGAACTGTTGTCCTGGTTTGAGTTAGAGCAGAACTAATTCAGTTCAGTGATTTTACTTTTCAGCTCAGTCTCTTCTAACTCCCTGCACTGTCTGAAGTTAACTGTGCATTCTCACAGGCAGTGTCTGCTTCCAGCAGTGACAACAGCCCATGGTTAGAGTCAGTGCCAAGGGTTGGGGTGCAGACCAAGGCCACTGCTGGGTCTTGTGTACCACGTTGGGGGTGCAGAAAGTGAAAGGCTGCACCTGCAGGGAGGAGAGGACAGGACAGGTGACCCTGATCAACAAGGGATTCCATCCTACATACGTTGTATTCAGTACCAAGCTGAGGGATCATGAGGGTCTATCTCTCTTCTTCAGTAGGTGGCATCCAAGGTGGACTCTGCCCATTCTGCCTTCAATCCACTTCCAGAATTCAGCTCCTGAATCCAGTTCACATCTGTTGCTGAGTTCAGTCTGGGACTTCCCCAGTGCCTGCTTCACAGCATCAGTGGTGACAGTGGTGTAATTGCCATCAGGGGGATTAGGTTAGATATCAGTTTTATATATATTTGCATAGATTTGATTTTACTATGATTATTTTAATTAAAGCTGGTTTAGCTTTCTTTTCCAGTCCTTAAATCTCTCTCCCTTATACCGTCTCTCTTCCTCAAGGGAGAGGGGTTAACAGAGAGCATCTGCCATTTATCTCATGGCTGTCCCAGCTCTAACCATTGTCAGCTATGCATCCCCTTGCACCCAGTGCTTTGTACTTTTTTCTTAGTGTTGCTACCAACCACTAGGGGCATAGGGGATAGATTGTTCTTTGGACACAAGAACATTTGACTTGTAATCCAGGTGAACAGCCATCTCCAAAGGTTTTGGAATATGTCCTCACCTCTCTGCCTCAGTGTCTGTGTCTTCAAAACAGATAACAAGGGCACCACTTTCCTTCTCACTTTTGAAGTTCCTTGCTTACCTGTAACTAATTAAATAGATTTTCCTGAGATTCTCTAATCCTGGCAAAATTGTGTTCATGTGAGTGTACCTTGCCTTGCACATCTCTAAACAGCAGCAATTTGTGGTGCTTTGCTATTGGTAAAGGTTCCTGCAGTCCTCCAGCTCTGAGAAGCTCTTGAATGTCACTGTTATGAAGGCCAGTGGACCTTTGCAAGGCCAAACTGCAACCTGGATATGTGATTTTAGAAGTGGTGAATACCCTTCTTTTTACCTGGGATTCCCTGGGAATTTTGGTGCTGAGCCTCTCCGAAGATCAGAATGTGAATATGAAAATCTGGAGTGACAACGCTTGTAAAGCTGGTGTATGTCTGCAGTGCTGGATGGCTGGATCCAGCTGTGGGGTACAGCCCCTTTACTTTCCTCCCATGAGGTGGGAATACATCTGCATCTTCAGTGCTTGTGTCCCAGCATCCTGCAGTGTGAGCTTCCACACATTCCTTGACGTGTTTGAGCAACTGGAGATATCATCCTTCCTCTAGTGTTTATTCAAAGAAGGAGAAAAAAAATGTCTGCATTATGTTGCTGGATTGCTTTTCTTATTTTCTGGCAACGTAATGCTTTAGTTTGGTACAGGAATGTGTTTTTGCAGACACAACATTAGACTCTGCTGACCAGAAGGACTGGGAGACATAAAGCATGTTTTAACCTCAGAAAACCCTAGAAGCCTCCAGGTAGCAACGTATTTGCCAGCTGTACCATGCAAACCCTCATGTAGATGTGACCTGTGGCACCATGGAGAAGAAAACTTGACATATATAGCCTGCTTCACAGTGTCTGGTATACTTTTAGCTGATGAAAGAGTTAGGAGTGGTCAGTAAATGAATTCAGTTAGCTTGACATGTAAAGGTGTTTTTTTCAGATTTCAATCAAAGCAAGCTCTAAGCGAGTTCTTTGCGAGTCTAGCTTTTAATTTGCTGCAGATGTACTTTTACTGACAGTTGTTGAATAGCTTATTGAGCTTCCAAGCAGCAATTTATAGCAAGGTCAGAGATTATATTGATGGTTTTATAATAATATTTAGAGTTCACTCTGTGAGTGTTCGTGCATCTGTGTGTGCATATAAGGGAAAAGATGCATATAAAGTCACAAGGTGTGCATCTGACACTGCTAATAGGTGGAATGCTGTTCCAAGTCCCTCCTGCTGTCATCAGATGAGATAATGTGGGTTTGGGATTTTTTTTGAAAGAGTTTCTCATAAAAATACCCTAGCAGAAACTTGGATTAAAGGGATCTGAACGTTGGAACAATTATGGTTTTGAGCTAGCTTTATGTCAGCCATCCTGAAATCTTCTGTTAATAAACATGTTTAAAGACACATATTTCAAAAACCCCACACTTATATTCCCATGTACATTTTCAGTAGTATTCAGAAGAGATGTGTGATGTATAACCATAGTTGTGGTGATTCGGGGTTTGATTTTTATTGGGCAGTTCTCTAGTTGTCTTTCTGGCCTCACATTTTTGTACATAACTAATGTTCATTCTGATCCTAAAAGGCAATAGCTAACGAAGTAGTTCCACAACTGGCTTAAATAATCCCACCTTATCCCACATCCTAACAACACACTGGGGGTTCTTCCTCACTTCAAGGCCAGTGTTCATGTGTCTGCAGGGTCAGGAAAGTCCAGGAGCTGCTTTGGCATCCACATCGCTCAAATGCAACTACAAGTACAGGAGAGGGGTGTTCGTGTGCAAGGGGAGGGACATGGAAAGCAAGACAGCTTCTTTGCCCTTCCTCAGGTCATCTGCAAATAATTATGAAACCTCAGCCTAAATGAATGTGTTTGGATTTCTGTTTTATGTGAGATTCACTGCTTTACCTTGTATGAAGTGTCTGCCATCACTCAGTGCTTCAGCGCGTTGTTATCCTAAGCCTGTCATAATTGTTCTCTGGTATTAACAAAGGTGGAAAATGAAAGAGAAATAACAACTCGCCAGTGTCAAGTTTTTGTCCTGTCTCTCTCTGTGTACAGAATTTGTGGCGTTAGTGCAGACTCTGAAGGTCAGCAGACTGGAATGCAGTGGCTGCAGACAGTGAGACGTCCTGTGTATGGATTTATAAATGGGCTGTAGGGAAGGTGGGATGCTTTATGGGTGCTGCCTATCTTCATCTCGAAGTGTACGATGATCAGACGCCAGTGTGCCTTTTGGTAAGGCTAAGAAGCATATAGTAGATCTGCACACACTATGTATGGATTTTTGGAGTGCAGGCAGGTATGCTAAAGCTTCTCTGCTGTACGTAAAACGCCCTTTGCTGTGTGGCTATGTCAGTGATCCAGTACAATTCTAACAATAATCTAGCGCCGTTGCTTCAGTACGCTTACTTGGGTGGGGGTTTCTTGGTGCCCAACACCCAAAGCAGAATTGCGGGCTTTGCCAAGGCTCACAAAGTCACTGTAAATGAAAACTGTTAGCTTTATTGATCAAGCAACCTAGATTTTATAGAGATACAGCTCTACATAAATATATCTAATCTCTTTTTATAAAGAGAGAAAAGGCTGTGTGTCTGCACATATACTCAAATAGTATTTAGGAGCTGTGGGATTAATAGGTGTTGCAGTATTTGTGAGGATTAAAAGCCACATCCAGCATGAACACAGTGATAATGCAGCTCTTGCTTAGTTTCTATCCCTTTGCTTCCCAGCTCTGGTGCTTAGACCTGGCAGACTGCAGGTTGTGACCACCATTGATGGCGATGTCTTCAGGCTATTGTACGTTCCCTTTTTCCTCCAGGGGAGTCCGTAAGCAGCTGCGAGTACATTTGATGGTGATTTCACATCTATCTATTATTTTGGTGGATATGCTGTTTAGTTTCCTTGGTAGTGTTGCAGAAATACAAAAATAATTTTATAAGGCATGCTGTTGGGTAAAAGTGGTTATTGGAATAATAATGCTATCAAGTAACCTGCCTTATATGTAGATAGTTTGCCCTCTCCTTAATATGTCTAATAGTCCATATGCATTAGATGCTGAGCATGTTAATGTGTAATAGCTCTGGTATACAATGGGAGGTTTATTTTTGTTACGGAGTTAAATAATACGGAGATTGTGCATTCTCTGTGCACATGAAATACTGAAAACCTTTTCATCCATCTGCTGGGTCTGAATGTTAAAGTTATTTCAGCTGGAAATGCAAGATCTAGTCAGGCTACAGAAGCATATATAAACAATGTTCACAAATTTTATCCAAGCTAAAATGAATCTCAGCATCATTTGGACTGATCTTTTGGCTTATTTGTAAGATTACAATAAAACCCAAGATTGAATTCTCTACCTGATTCAGTTTCTTATTGATTGAATCCTTTTAGACTCCTCTCTAATTTAACAGTGTATTTTTATTAAAGCCAAGCATACAAACATCAATTATCCAAGCTGCATCTAATTTCCTTAAACTTTTTTTTTTCCTTTTGCTGCCAATGGATTAGAAGGCCTGATTAGAATTCAGCTTGAAAGCTAAAATGCAGATCCTTAAATGAGTATGTCTGCATCAGGAATTAAAATATCTGTACTGGGCATAAAATCATCCTCCTTATCTCTAATAATGTAAACACACTTGGTTAAGTTGATCTGTCACATGCCTGGTGCAATGTCCCTGAATTAGGAGCATGTATTAGAAAGGGCACAGTGGTGTCTGTGACTTGTCCCACTGTTAGAATACACCACCAGTATATTTTAACATCAAAGTGCTTATCATATATATCCCTCTACCATAAGGGTTGATGTGGTAAGAGTGTGAAGCGCTCAATTTTTTCTTCATGTGGTTTTACCTCCTACCACCAAGAATTTTTGCATGTGCACAAGCAAGGCAGAGGAGGGGTCCTCTAAAGTATCCCTCTCTGTAGCTTCTACAGAATTAAGGATTCTGCAATAAGGCAAAGATGAAATAAATAATCACAACGACATCAGTGTTTCAATAGCCAGAAAACCCCAAACTGGTAAATATATGCATGTAACAGGACATTAAAATGTTGGCCTATGTCTAAACTCTAAGAAAGAGTTTTAAATCCCACTAAATTGTATGTTCTGACTTGACTGAATTGTTAATTGATACCTAGCGTGCTCTGCCTGTGGTGAGGAGGCCACATCATGAGCCACGTGCAGTTGGTGTCATTTGTACCAAATCATTGTACCTCATTTCAGCAGGAGAAATTGGGATATCAGCATTTTCAAGGGAGTTTATTATTAATTATTGCTCTCTTCATATAGCATTAGAGATGCTTTGTGCTTTCAAAAGGCACATGAGACTTCTGTTCATAGTATCAGGATGCCCAGAAGAGTGAGCAAATCTTACTTGGATGACTCCACTGAAAATAGAGGAGGCAAGTAGCTGGAGCAGGCAGCATTGTAGCACATCAGCGCTGGAAAGCCAGAGGAAAAAGGTGATGTCTAATAAGCTTGAGAGGAGAACATGGGGCCATGTTCCATATGGTCAGGTGGGAACTATTCTGACCACTTTTGGGTGGCACCATTAAAACACTTTGTACTGGAAGGAGCAGCAGGTGATGAAAGAGATGTTAGTGAGGTGGTCCTGTTGCCATCTTCACTTTCTGACTGTAGTGCTTGCGTTGCAGTTCGCTAGTGCGATGTGGACACTGCATATGCTTCTAGTAAATGATGGGTTTGCAGTCTAGGGTTCTGATTAAAGAAGGGAGGTGATTTTCTTCTGGAAAGTAAATTGTTTGTTGAGATTTATTTTTTTCCTGGTTTTATTGCTGCATGGTGGATGGCAGTATTATCAACAGCGATGAGCTTTCAGTCTGTACGTGTGACTGCACATCACAGGAGTTAATTGTCACGTTTTGTCTGCAGAGAAATATTAAACCTGATTGTGCAGAGCTATAAATGTGCGTGACTGTGGGGAATTTTCTTGGTGCTGGCTTGGGTCTGGCTACCTGGAGGTGGACAAACTGAATCTGTTCATCTTGTGCAACGAGTTAAGCATAATTGCGGTTGACATCATGCGCGAGTGAAATCCAGTGATATTTCATTCCATCAGACCTAATCCCCTCTTTATCTTGTTGTTTTTGAGTCAACATGATTCTGGCAAAGCTTGTTTGTGACACTCAGTGAAGCTTATTGCAGAGTACCCCGAATGTTGTGGATTAGCCCCACTGTGGAATGAGAAACAGCACAGCTACTTCTGTACGGTGTCCCTTCGACTTAATGAGCCATGGTGGGAAGCCTGGTATAGGAACTTGGGTTCAATACTATATTATCTTACCAAGTTGAAAGAAACAGTATTGATATCTTGTATATATTATTGATGTCTTCTGTGTTGTGAAGGGTAATTTAATTGTGAATTGGGCGCTGGAATTTCACTTTCCTGAAACTGATAAATAGCAGTTTTTTGAGGTTATCCGTTAATCTGTTGTAATGAATGCTCTTCATTACATGCCTCCTGTCGTTAATTATAAGGGATTTTTACTCCTCTTTATCAAGTCAGGGCAAGTATATTACCTTTTCCTCTGTACTGCTTTATGGTGAAGTGTGTATCCAGATTGCTTTGTGAAGTGTCCACATGAATATTTCATCGCGTGTGCATCCACACATTCATACGCTGTTTTTTTCTGAGCTTCAACCTCTGATCATTATTCAGTACATTAAAAAAATCCAAAATATAGATTGTTTCACCTCTTCTTATTTATACTTATCATTAGAAATTCCCCTTTTCTGTGTAATAATGTGTTTATGACATTAATTACCATGCCGGTTTAGACCAAGGCAATTAATCACTGCTACACACTACAGAAATAATAGACCCGGAATCAGGTTCTCTGAGTACAGAGGTGAAGCTTGTTCTTTCCATAAATGAGAACCTGCCTGACAGAGGGGAGTTTGTTCCCTGGTTTGCATCTTTCACCTGTGTCTATTTAAAAAACAAAGCCCAGGAAAACCAGAAACAATAACCTCACCTATTTCCCATTTCTTTCTTACAGGTTGAAGCAATACTTGTAAATATATTTGGTGGGATCGTGAACTGTGCCATTATAGCCAATGGTATTACCAAAGCCTGTCGAGAGCTTGAGCTCAAAGTGCCACTGGTTGTCAGACTGGAAGGTGAGTGCTAATGGTTTCAGACAAAAATCATCCCTCAGGTGCACAGTAATCCACAGTGGCTTTCTTCCATCTCTAGGATCTAAACAGATTAGTCCCACGCAAAACGTCCAGTTCTTCATCCATAGTACGACTTGAAGTCAATAAACTCCTTCCTCACGTATTTTGTTGTTCCTGGTCCCTGGTGGTACTTGAAGCAATGAAAATTTGCAATGAAAGCATTAGGATTTTGCTCGTAAGATTTGCAATGCAAATAGAAATTATGATGCAAGTTTCTGTTTACTGGAAGGTATTTCATTTTCAAATGATTTATTTTACTGAATGTAATTCCATTATGGCTAAACCTGCAGCAACGTAGAGTTTTCTTAAATTTACTCCAATACCATAATTAAAAGAAGGATGCTAGAAACAGTATTTGTGTGAGAGAGATTACTGTGACGTGGTTTTTTGACCAAACATCCAATCCGTCTGAAATCCATGAAATAATAAAAGATTTGGCAATGATAAGGGTTCTTTTTTTTTTTAGTACATTCAACATTGTTGAACTGGAAACAAAAATAGAGAGGTGAGGAAAAGCACTTGTAGGTCGTTGCTGACCTTAATGTAATGGCAGTGGATATGGAGTTCTGTCTCACATTTCTGAGAAGCACCCTGAAGGAGGAAGGGAGATTTTTATGCCATTGAGTGAAAAAGTGCTTTCACTGAAACCAGCACACAACTCTAGTAAGCTTAAAACATTCATTTTTTGTTAAGTAGTTTTGGAAAATAGAGGTGTTCTTTTTTTTTTTTCTTTAAAGCCTGTCCCTCAAAAACATCAATATTCATGTTTGGGTGTGTGAAGATGTCCTATCACTCAGCACTGGTGATGAAAGGAGGAGATGCATCCCTTTATGTACCTGAGATACAAAACAAAGGTGGTTTTTAACACTGTGGTAGAGGGGGAAGGAAAAAAAAAGTTCTGAATACAGCAAGACCTTTTCCTTTTCAAAAAGTAAAGCCACCAGGCCTCATGAAGATGCAGATTACCTGTGAATCCCTTTGGCTAGGGGGTACTTGTTTTGACTTTCATGAGAAATCAGGGTTTTCCCATCCCTCGTTCTCATGCTGAATCATGCATGATACATAATTCACA
Organism: Todiramphus chloris collaris; assembly: GCA_025345505.1. Classification (NCBI taxonomy): domain Eukaryota; kingdom Metazoa; phylum Chordata; class Aves; order Coraciiformes; family Alcedinidae; genus Todiramphus; species Todiramphus chloris. The sequence goes on from JANVCC010000038.1 coordinate 6,694,488, forward strand.
GCAGGGCAGACCACAGCCTGTGACATACAATTCTGTCCTGTTAAAGTTCGCTGTGCGTTTCACTGTGGGATTCAAACGCTTGCCAGAGTGAGTTCTTTAAACTTCTGCTGTGGTAAATTTAAATAAAATGGATTTTTAGAAACAAATAGTGAAGTTTTTTCTGGATACAGCATCACTGAACACCGAAAGAAAGTAAGTGGATGGTTTAATATGGGTGAAGGAGAGACCGATGGATGTTGGGTAGAAGCAGAAAGTTCCATAATGTAAAATCTCATTGCTTATCAGCTCTAGGCAATGTTGTTTACCTTTTTGTCATAAAAAAGCTTTTCCTATCTGTCATAGCTGGGAAAAAGTATATCTGTTGTATGTGCAAGACTTCCCAACTATTGTAGCTCTTACTTAAGTGAAGGTATTGGAAATGCCATTAATTTTCCTTACAAAAAAGGCAGTTGCAAGTTGTTTCTATTGCAGTATTTGAAACTGGTATAAGAGAAACAAGATCAACTTTCTCATTTTAAACTGCAATCTGCTAGATCTGCCACTGGGTTTTCATGACCTTTCTCCAGTACTCTTGACAATTCTGTGATTGTGCACAAGTAAGGGTGAATTTGTTTTTTAATGTGACTTCTGGGAGAAGGCAAGAGGCAAAGCAGTCCCTGGGCTGAATGAGGGGAGTCCCAGTGCCACTGCACTGTGGAGTTTGTCTGGAAGAGAAGCTGCAGAGCAGGAATGCTTCTGCCTGGGCACTGTAGAAAGCCCTGCAGAGGTGACCTCAAGATGCCTGTTCCTCTTGTGCCTGCAACCTTTATGAGTTGTATGCTGCTTCCTCCACAGAGATCAAGACAATCTTCAGATTGTCGACCACAGATTTTAATGCAAATGTCTTCTGTTGACCATCTTCCCATGTTTTCTCACTCTCTGCTGGGTTTGTAAGAAAGCTTCTCCTAGACTAGTTGCTGTCTCTGGTGAAGATATCATATTTTCTTTAGGGAACTCTCTCCCAGAATATAACAAACACCCACCTTTGCATAATGCTTATCTCAAAAGTTTTTTAATTACTTCTGTCATTCCTAGTGTTACCCATCAGCTCATCCTAAGCAATGAGATACGATACCTGATCTGGTTGAAGATGTCCCTGCTCACTGCAGGGGGTTGGACTAGATGACCTTTCAAGGTCCCTTCCAATCTAAACCATTCTATAATTATATGTTTACAACCTTCAGATATTATACTTACAAACTGTTAGATTGTAACTCCTGCTTTCTCTGCCTCCTTCATCAACACAACCAAGCAAAATATATCTGTGTACATATATATATTTTTTTTTTTTGGTTCTTTAATCTTTTCTCAGAAATCAATCCCTCTTCAATCATCTTCATTGTTCTTCTTTGAACTCATACTGGTTTATCTAAACATTTGAGGATTTTAAATTTATAATGAGTACTGTGGAAGTAGTAAGGCTACCCAAGACTTTTTAAACTTCACCAATAACATTTTACACTTCAAAAGGAGAAAAGGGACAAGTACCTTTTTGGATTTCCATTTTGAACATTTTTTCCAACAGAAGGTTCATGATTATTCCCATAAATCTAACAGATTTGTGACCTGCACTTTAAAGACTCTATACCCACATGCACTGTATTACAAATGTCTTGATGACTAGAGTTTTAATCAGTCAAATCTGTCTTGATTTAGCAGGATTCTGTGGACAAATCTTTGTTCTCAGTTGTATAATAATTACAAGCTGTTTTACCAGTGGATATAGAAAGGATTACTCTCCTCTTTGAAAATGGTAACTTTATAATTACATGTATTTACTTGCCTTATCAGTAAAGAACTCACCAGCTGAGACACAGGATTATTGTTGTTTAAAAGGCTCATGGGCAAATGGAGAAACCACATATTCCAAATTTTATTTTTTACAGATGTAGAAAACTAACTTCTGCTGGGTTTATGCAGGATATTTTTCCCCCATAAAATGTAATGTACTTCAATTAAGTTTTGTGAAAACTAACTAGGAGTGCTGAAGGGAAGCCAAACCTTATTTCTCATTTATGTAGCTCAGAGTTAGATGAAAAGAGGGAAGAATGAAAAAGAATTGTGAATTAGATGGCCTCTTCCTATGCTGGAAATTTCACATTCTCTCTTTTTCAACAAATGAATTCTCTGCTTCTCTGGTCGTAGGACAAAAAGAATTGGGAGGAATTAAAACTATCTAGTATGTTGAAACACAGCTAGAAGCAAGTTGTGTTTTATTCAAATGTCTGAATCTAAATTTTCTATTATATTTTTCAGCCATGTGATTGGTGACCTTCTGTGTTCTTCAGAACCAAATACATTTTTTAATATATTGAGAATTCGATTACACATAAGTGAAATTTTGCTCCAGCTTCTATATCCTGCTCATAATTATGGTTTAATATGTATGTCTTTGATTTTTAGTATCTCAAATTGCCTATCAAGAGAGAAGAATGGCATAAGGCAAAGTTACGCTTAGAACTTTATTCATATCAAGCTCTTCAGGCAAGATGTGTAGGCCACCAAAACTTCGTAGGTTCCCTAGCTAAAGATCATTAATTAAAGCTTATCACTAGCCAAACTTCAAATCAAATGTTGCTGACTGAAGGTTAGCTAGTGATGAACTTCAAAAAATCCTGTTGGAATATGGTTGGCAGGGTTTTGTTCATTTTCCTTCAACCTGTGCAGTCCTCTTGACTTTGTAATAACACTTGCTAATGTAATCTATAATCTATATGTAATTTATAGAAACATGCTTAGATAGAATATTTATTCCTAGGATTTTTAGGTAATAAGTGAAATAGATTTGCCTTGCTGGTGATAGCAGAGATTTCTAGGCAGCAGAAGTGTAAATATGGGAGATTGCATGTACACAGACAGAGGTTGTTTCAGAACCCAGGTTTCAGAAGAAGGATATTTAGGTTAAAAACCTGAAGGTACATGCTGACAAAATTAAATCTTCCCTGTTTTTCCATCATGTGTCAGTGACAGGAAAGAAAAAAAAAATATTTTCTAATTAGAAAGCCATTGTCTTAATAGAATCCAGTTTAAAAACAAACAAAACCAAACAAACAAAAAAACCTTCAGCAACAACAACAAAAGCCCTGTAGCCTTCAGCCCTGGGAATTTTCACTGTTGGCTCTAGTGTAGGTGAAGGGCGGTTATTTTGATAGCCCGTGTATGGGATTCTGTTTACAGTTCTCTGACACCATCCAGTGGCAGGAGGTTAATGTTAGAATAGTGGGATTATTTGTTTATTTTAGCATCTACTGCAATAAGGTAATACCTTGTGTAGATTTCTAAATGTTTCCAGTGTTTTCTGAACATTTGATTTTAAAACTCGTACCTGTGCTTTCAGCAGATCTAGTGTCATTTCTGTATTCTCCATATATCTAAAATACTTACCACAATGGGATAAAAAGCTATCATTAATTAGAAGTAAATTACAGAAAAGGAGATGCTTTCTGAAAAATATGTATTTTATTTAATAAATACAGTGTGCTCTTACTCTTTTGACTGCAGTGAGACATTTTTTCAGCTTATCATATTTTCATTTGTCTGCATAAACTCCCCCCTCTCTTCTCAATGGACTGTGTTTTCTATTGATTTTGTAATGCATGTCAGACAAGTGGTGTGGAGAGCAATCTCTGCAGTGCAGAATAGATCCAATGTATTGTTCCCACTCTGACCTGTTAGTAAATTAATATTGGCTACTTAGTGAAGAGCAAAAGTTAGTTTTAAATACATGGCTATCACAAACAGCATAATATTTTTCTCTGTGGGAAAATTTCTAGGAAAGTTTCCCTCTTTCCATGTTTTTTTTTCTCCTCACAACACTTTGTTGTGTAGAATCCTATCTGAGAGATTGGGACAATCTTGACTGTTTAAAATGTTTATCACACTTGTGTCTAACTAATAGATAAAACCTTCAAGACTTGATGGGAATCGCTATACAAATGTGAGGAACTTAACAGAGAGGAGAATCTTTATAATGCTGCCTGACGTCCCTGTACAGCTCTGTACCAGCAATTAGCAGCTTCCAGATGACATTCTATAGGGTGGTTGGAAAATAAAAAATCCAATATTATGCTCTTTTTTTTTTTCCCATAATATTCTTCTTTTCTATGGAGAAAAGTCCTGTACCACTACCATGCAACCAAGTCCCCCTTCTGTCAGAGATTTCATTTGGTTTTGACCTTCCTGCACATGTCCCACTATGCGTCCTCTGTGTGTCGATGGGAAGTGTGACCTCTTCTGCCTATGCTTTTAAACAGAGAGCAGATGGGGTCCCACATTCCTCTTCCAGACACCTGCCTCTCCTATCACAAAGTGTTGGGGCCTGCTGCGACAGAGATGTCTTTGGTCTCTTTCAGTGCCGGGAGTGGGAATCCTGATTTGAGCACGCTGATGAAACAGACTTTTGAATTCCTCTACTTGTGATGTACAATTTCAGATGTTTTATAAAGTCTGCCAAAAAACCCAAAAATCACCCTTTAAAATGAGCATTCTGGAAGTTTCACAGTAAAGAGTATGTTTCTTGCTTGGTTAATAATTAAGGGTATAATTAGTGTATAGCTCCAAATATAATTAAAATTCATTTTGCTAGATCCAGAAATTTACAAAGTAATTAAGCATTTTGACATGGCAAATGAACAAGGAACTGGATGTGGAGGAGGAGGGGTATAAATGATCCTGAAGAGGATCAGCTCGGCATCTCATGCGTGTGACTACTGTGTGGTCCTGCAGCTTGGATTCCACTTATATCCAACTGGTACACCACTGATATCTGACTCTTAAGTTCTTCTACGGTGCAGAGCATATCAGTGATCAAAACCATCACTTGGCTTAGCTGGAAAAAGCTCTGGAGATTTCAGATGTTCTGTTTGCCTTTGTTTCCCGGAGAGAATGAGTTACAGTAAATGGGAAGGCGATGTTCTTGTCTTCTACACAAGTGTGAACGGTGGGGAAAACATGGTCTTTTTTAATTTGGGATTTTTTCCTTTACTGTGGATGTAGTCTGTTGACTACAGTCTGTCGTGAAATTTGTGCTTTTTACATACAAAATAGTGCACCTGTACCTTATAGTTCTGTAGTGTCCCTTGATGTAGGGTAGTGTAGAGGAGGGAACGCTGTCATGCTGGCTGCTTCACAGGTCTGTGTTCCCCCTTTTTAGCAAAACTGCAAAAAAAGCAGGTACAAGAGCAGCTCAAAAGCAGTTGGATTTTCAGGATTACTCGAATCTTTGTCTTTCGATAGCCCATTTTGCAGCTTTCAGTTAACATGGGTGAATTTTAGTTACTGTTGGTTCACTGACTGCTGATCAGCTGTAGCTGTTTGTCGCTAATAAATGCGTTAGATCTTCTGAGCATCTTAAAGGCCTGCTACGTGGTCCATTACCCACTTGCTAGATGTCCCTTCTGACTCAGGTGGGTGTTGGATTGACTCCTCATGTGGTTCCAAGTGCTGTTGTCAGATTGCTATGTCTGTCAAAATCGTCACTGAAATGAAGAGTTCCTCCTTCACAGCTCAGTCTAAGCCGTTCACTGAATCTCTCATTCAACTGAAATGAGTGTAGTTTGAAGCATTAACTACTTTTGTAGAGATTTAATACAAGATGCTCATTTATTCATTAATATTAATTACTAATTTGAGTCAATGTTCTTTTTTAGGAACGAATGTTCACGAAGCCCAGCGTATTCTGAATGAGAGTGGACTCCCCATCACATCTGCAAATGACCTTGAGGATGCAGCCAAGAAGGCAGTGGCTAGCGTGGCCAAAAAATAACAACCTGAAGATTATTCTCTGGAAAGTGTGTGTGTTTCACAAGACATCATTCCTGTTACTATTTCAGAGAGGATTGGTGGAGTTTTTTGAAGCAGTCATCGGTGTTGGTGGACTTAATTTGCAAGTTAGGCTTCAGAAATTTTACAGCTACGTTCTTGAAAAGGTTGTATGTCTTCATCTGATTTGGGTAATTTTGTTACTCAGCATTGTAATAAGTAATGCTGCACTTCTTAAACCTCTTTTTCTGCTTTCCTTCCAAAATTGTCACTGACAAACACATGCTAAGATACAATAATTACTGACTGACCTCTATCAACAAGATTGTTCTTTAATCAAAGACCTGTGCTTCACCTATTTCACAATATTTTCATTCATTTTTTCATATTGTAAAGAGTCAGCAAACTAATAATGGGTTTATATTTTTTATGGACTTTTACAATCCTGTAAAAAATTGTGCTTAGAATATCTATTTTTCTTCAAAGGAATAATGTTTATTTTCTTTTTTTAGAAATCACGCATTTTGCCTTAAGATGATTTTCTTTTGTAGATGCCAAAGTATACCTCACAACAGGAAAAGGGATTGCTGGGAGTGAAAGGACCTTCCATTCTTATACTGTGCCTATAAGCTGGCAAAATGTGATGCATTTTATTTTGTAGTTTTCAGAAAGGAGGTGCAGTATTTCTAGGTGTCACAGTGCCATACGGAGAGCTCTGGGAGGATGTGTCTGCCAGGAAGAAAATGGCTGCTAACTTATAAAAATAACCTCTTTCATAAGCATGTCACTGCTGTGAGGCTTTAAAATAAGATGAGAATCTGAAGCAGTTTTCTGTCAGGAGCATGGAATATTCTCCAAGTGATTTAACTTCCAAAAAACATTTCTGATTTATTAGGAATAAACCACAAATGAACTTTTCCATTTTTAAAGTATCCGATTTCTCAGGCACCAGTAAAAATAGGTACAAGAAAAAAAATATCTAAGTTTCGGTATTGACCAAGATATATTTTGATTATATAGTCCTCTGTAACAGTCAAAATTCAAGCAGTTAATTACACAAATCACTCATTCAGGGAACAGAAGACAATACCAAATAGCTCGTGTAACTAAAGAACTTGGTACAAATCTCACTCAGACCAGGAATTACATGCTGAAAATCATCAATAAATTTGAACAGTGAACAAATGAGTGGATATTATGATCTGGTCTGGGCAGAGAGGTAAAAATTTATCTAATAAATTCTTAATTGTGATTTTTGAGCAGCTTTAATCAATACCATGTTCTACTTAGAAAAATGTAAATAAATTTTTCTTGACGTTTCCATTAAAACTGTTACGTTCAAAATAAATTATCTGCACTAATCTCTGGCTCTTGACACAAATAGTGTAGATAGGTTGCTATCATCAATTACTATAGTTTTTTTCCTTCTCCATTCCTTTCTCTACATATTGCTCAAGGAAAAAAAAAATGTATGACCATTAGAATAGCAATAAATATGCCACTAGGTATGTACGTATTGACTGAATGAAGGAGAAGGGTATCGTTAGCAGCTCATGTGAAGCTGCATAGAATCACAATGCTTTGAAGGAAGAACTGTTTACCTCACCACAACAAATAAAAAAGTCACACTCAATTTTACATATTTTAATACTGGAAATAGAAGCATTCTGTGGAAGAACTGTTTATGGAATGTCGCACACTGTGTATCTAACTTCGGGTCTCAAAACCATTCATTGTATGTGTACATGATTATTACTGTGCAAAGATTAATGCTATGTACACCATTTCATCAAATAAATGTAAAAATGGACACGTTTAACGTCTTTTTCCTTTCTATAAAATAGAAAATTATTTGTCTGTTCTATTCTGTGTTCTTTCCTTCAGCATTTTGTTACAGGTGGGTGAAAGCAAATGCACAGGAATTTAGTTTCAATTGGGTAATACTGTTGTATATATGCTTTTTATCTTAAAAAGTAAATCTTTTTATCCCTATATATCTTTTCTTATGTGTAGGCCAATGACTGTGCATACAAGGGGTTTTTTTCTACTTAAGCCATATACAGAATAGAACAGTATAATTTTTAATTTTCAGATGTCACATGGACAATTTATTATCTCTGGGGTTGTATTTCTGAGCACTTGGCATTGTGCTTGCGCCAAGGTGCTGTTCACTCTCTGTAACTGGAGCCTCTCTCTGTGTTCAGCTTGGTGGGACACAGTGGGCTGGTTTGGTTTTATTTCCACGGGTTATTTCTCTGTGTACGGAAACTTGCAAAGTTACATTTGGTCTCCCTTGGAAAGGTGTTTTAGTTACTTTTCCTGTGATTTTAGCTGTTGTAAATTGCAATGCCTGGAAAGGATGCTTTTCTCTTTGCTCTAAGCCTGCAGAGTCACAACCTGGCAAGAATGGAGCTCGCTGCCCTGGGCAACTGTCTGCCCAATTGCTGCCTCCTCATTCAGCAGCACTGGGTGCAAGCCCTGCTCCAGACAGCCTTTTATAGCTTAAACCCTGAAGGCACATCCATGAGAAGTGCCCCTCCTGCGGAATGAGAACAGTAGTGTAAGCACAGGGCAAGTTCCAGTTAATCCCCTCTATGAAAGTTTTAAGTGGGATTTAGTTAGCCTTTAAATCTTGAGACGTCAGCCTGTATCAGTAAAGCTCTGTAGGACTGGGCGCTTGGAAGGCAGACTGAGAGGAAACTGTTCATGCTGATGATGTGTTACATCTTTAAAAAGTTACCTTTGAATCCTCAGTTCTGGAGTAATGTCCTTAATGTGCATTTATTATCCTATTTGTCAGGCCTGTTCTTCCCTACATCCCGAAAAGCAGCTGGTATCATGCAAAATTGCTGTGACTGGAGCAGCGTGTCAATGCAGATCAGTCACCAGATGAGATCCTGAGCAGGGCTGTCCCTTTGTGGCTGATCCTGCTTCCCCTGTCAAGAGCAGCACTGTGCCCTTTGCCTTGCTTTCCAAGGTGAGCCCTTCCAGCTGACCTTGGGTGGTTTTCAGACCACGACACCTACAATAACCTCTGGTTATTGCCTGTCAGGTTGGCCCAGATGGTTCCCTTGTGCTGAGAGCAGACCACGGTATGAGCTGAGTGTACCAAGAGTGGCCCAAAACACAAGTCCGAGCTGCTTCACTGGCCTAGAAGAGTCATGAAGTCTGCGTGCACAAGGCGGGGTGCTGGAAAAGCCATGTCCTGTAATAAAAGCTGTCAACTTAGTTACAGAAATCCAAAAACCTCCCAGGCTTAGTGCTCTGTCACATGATGTGAAATGCTAGTACTAGATGCCTCTCTAAGCCTCTGAGCTGATTGCAAGATTTCATGCCTTGTTTTTCTTTTTGCTGCCTTTCAGAAAATTTGAGCTTCTTTTGACATCAAGTCAGCTCTAGCAATGGGTAAGTGGGGGAAAGCAGGTCATTACTCCTTCTGTCATCTCAGATTCTTTCCCTTCCTCTCTAAACTTACTGGGTTTTTCCCCGCTTTTCCACCCACATAGCTCACACCCTGTGCTTCCTCACTACTATGGTGTCGTCCTCAAAACTGGCAGAGTCTGCACCACTGGGCTTTGTTGGGTTGGTGTTGGTAGGCTGGCTGGTCTGGAGCTGGATGTGTGGGGTGAACATCCAGCCGCCTGTCCAGGACCGGGTGAGCTCTGGTCAGCCCAGCTGCCAGAGACAGCCTAACACCGGGCTACCAGAAGGCATCACTGACTGGGTTTGGCTGGTGTGTGCCAGCTTAAAAGCCACCCTTACAGTCCTCTCAATGCCTGTTCCCTACTTGTCCATTGCCGTCCTGGGAGGTTAAGACCTCAACCTCCTGCTTCTTTCTATACAACAGGAATAAACGCAGGAGAAGAAGTGGTCTGAGGAGCAGCTTGACACCTGTTCTGGAGGCCTGGGCTCTGAACTTCCCTGGGCTTCAGGGAAGCATCTGCTCCACGTGTCTTCTGTGTCTCGCCCTGCTTGCAAGGAAGAAGTTCCATACTGGAATTGTAGTGGTTTTCTACATCTGCCCTCCCTGTGTCCTTGGACTGCTCCCACAACATCAAGAAGGAGAAAGCAAGAGCAATGCTATGAGGACAGTATGCCCTTCTCCCATCATCCTCGGGCAGGAGATGCCTCATTCTGGACCTCCTTGTGTTTGCAAAGATGGAGGAGTAGCCTGTTTTGGAAGAGCTGTAGACAGATCTGTTTGTAAGAGGAGTGAAAAGCTTGGGAAAGCTTGACATGCATGTAAAGGGCTGCTTGAGGGAAGAAAGACTTCTTCAAGGAGAAGTGGTCTTCCACAAGCTCAGTGAGAGCAGGACAAGCAATGAGGAGCTTTGGGGACATTTAGGTCAGATTTGTAGCCATGAGGTAAACTGGGGAACGGGCTGTGAAATCATCAATGGGTGTTTTTTAGAGTCAGATTAGCATCTGTCAGGGATGGCTTAAGAAGAGTTGATTTTTGCCTCAGGGTAAAGGGATGGATGAGGTGACCTCCCAGCTTGATCTGATAAGATTTAATGCTCATTGGTAAGGTTTTGGTTTCTTATTTTCTTCCTAACTTGTAGGTACAAGGAGGAAAAAGGAGGACAGATCTGGTGGATTCTTGAAAGAAACTATTTTAATTTAGTCACCAAGAATGATCTGCAGCTGCCAGGGAAATGAAAAGCAGATTATGCAAACTTAAGACTTTCCCTAACAATGGGAGCAGTGTTATTGCAACGCATAAAAGGCTGAGCAGAGAATTAGGGGTATCTATCAACTTTAATATGTTTAATTTAAACTGGAACAGGTTGCACCAACAATTTTTTTTTCTACTTAATGAGGCCCATTCATAAGTAGAATAACAGGATTTGCCTGTCACCCAGAGGAAATCATGGTATGTGTATTTGTACTTTGGTGCAAAACTTGTGTTGATCGCAATGATTTAAAACTTTTTCCAGCCCAGCTGCAGTCTTTTTGATGTCAGGATCCTTTCATCTGGAGACAGATGCACCCTTGGTAGAATCCTGAGCACGTCTGTGTCTTTGTTCAGCCTCACAAAGTATCAACTAAAGATTAAAAATAAAAGTTACATGGCTTATTGCATGTTATTCCTCAGAGATAACTACTATGAGATAAGATTTGACATAGTGAAGACCTGGTGGCTCCCTCCTGCAGATTGTGGGAGGATCTTCGGTGCATATGTGAATTTGGCCTTTTGCATTTCCCTATTCTACTTGCATTTGTGGGCACTGAGTGGTGTAGGGACAGTGACAGTAAAACACTGCACAGCATATGATGCTCCCCATGTCTTCCATAGAACTTAGAGCACTGAAGGAGGAAAAGATTTTCTGTGCATCTGGGATCCCAGTGTCAGGCTGGAGACAGGACTCGCCTCCATTCTGGTGTGTGGATAGATGCAGGCTGCTTCCAATAAGCTACCCCTTCCACGTTCTGTTTACTGAAGTAAAAAATTGGGCAGGCAAAGGGCAAAAATCTGAGGATAGCCCATAGAACTGCGTGGGGATGGCAGGTTAATGGCCCTCACCGGGCTTCAGGGAAGGGTCTGCTCCACATGTCTTCTGTATCTCGCCCTGCTTGCAAGGAAGAAGTTCCATACTGGAATTGTAGTGGTTTTCTACATCTGCCCTCCCTGTGTCCTTGGACTGCTCCCACAACATCAAGAAGGAGAAAGCAAGAGCAATGCTATGAGGACAGTATGCCCTTCTCCCATCATCCTGGGGCAGGAGATGCCTCATTCTGGACCTCCTTGTGTTTGCAAAGATGGAGGAGTAGCCTGGCCCTCAATTCTCAGTGAAATCCAGGCTATGTAATGAAATCTAACAGGAATAGATAGCCAAGCCTGGAGAGAGGGAAGCAACTGGCAGAAGTAGGTTACTCCATGAGTTACGTGCCATTGAGACGTGCAGCGCGGTGGGATTTGGAAACCAGGTCCTTTATCTACTAGAGCAACTCTTCTGACACACACACATGCATACAAGCAGGCCATCATCAAAGAGGTGACAGTGACAAAGTATTGGTGAGCATATCGGGGAAAAGAGGGCTTGGAGAGATCAAGTGTAAGAGGTTTTGCATTTCTCTAGACACAGAGATGAGAAAATGAGAAATTTGATCTTTCTATTATAATCGACATAAAGAATTACAGGGCAGCAAAAGGCCACACAGCTAAACAAAGCTGTTCCCTTAAAGTTTATTTCAAATGTCTCTCTGCTTCAGCACTGTGTCCTTCAAGACTTTCTCTCTGTAATTGCATGTGGCAGGCTCTTTACAGCTAGATTCTGATTGCTGCTCTCCAGCCACTCCAAAACAGAAATTAAAAAAAAAAAAAACCAAAAACCAAGCAAGAAAGGGCATTGCAGCAAGTGCTTAAGAGAGATGTTCCTCCTTTGTTTCACAGATGGGTCAGTAGAAGGGTTTAGAAAATGCCAAGGAACATTTGTTTGGCTCAGTGACAGAACACTGGCCAATACTCAGCAGCTCAATCCCCATAAACGGCTCTGCTTTCCTGTGCTTCCATGAAAAGACTTCACCTGCAAGGCACCACAGTTCAGGAAATAAATGGTATTTGGTGTCCTGCCTTGCCTGGGCTGCTTATTTAGCAAAACCTACCTTTTGCCCCAGCTACATGGGTCCAGAGGCTCCATTCAAAGGGTGTTGGCAGCAGTGTGTGTTAATCTACAGCTGTAATATCTTGGTCTGTAGGGGAGCAGGGTTTGTGAGAAGAGACAGCCTGCAGCTCTGGGAGGGGTCTGTGCCGCGTCTCAGGAGGAGAGCAGCAGCTCTGCCATCGAACATCAGAGGGCTGGTCCTCCTGCTGCCATCAAGCAATGGGTGCAATGTTTTTTTCATAGCTAATGTAGACCAACGTGGTGCCCTGATGCGCCTCTCTGTCATGTACAGACAAGCTCAAACTTTACTATGAAGGCCTAAGTCCTTTCTTTACTATTAGAAGATACCAGGCCTAAAATTCTTTGCTCCTGGGTAGGTCATTAGGATGTGCTTGATTCACCTCTGAAAAGGGTGCCAGGGAAACCGGTTGGTGTTGGCAGGTCTGTGGAGGGAGCTCCTGGAAATGTTTGGGCAAGCTGAGCTATAAACTCACCCTCTTTTTTTTTTTCTCACACTGAGGTGTTTTTCTCACTGTCCTTTTTGGTTTTCCATTTTCTGAGGGGAATATGCAATGAACTTTTTAGGAATTCTAATTGTAGCATTCCTAGGAGCATTCCTGACTGATGTCAGTAGAAATTGCTAGGGCTGGCTCAAAGAAACCAGTATTAATAGGAAGTCAGACAAATTCTCAGTATTCTTTTCGGACCTTCTTAATCTGTCCATTCACTGATGCTTGCCTTTCTTGATTAGCACTGCTTAGCCTAAACCCCGAGTTCCTGAGGTACTGGAAAGTCCTTCGTGCCAGAGACTTTTTCTGCTGTTTTCCCAAGTGCTTTTTCCATATTGTACAGCAGGAACAACAACGCTTCAGATGCAAAGATGCTAATCCCCTTTGAGTCCTGCTCTAAACAAGCATGTGGAGAACACAGGGGAAATGAAGCAATACATTATTTTGCATTTAATTTTCCATAACTATTGTCTTGTAGCCCTGGAAATGTTTGACATAACACACCTCCACAGCTGAATCAGTCCTTGTCTGCTGGTAATCAGTCCTTAAATTCATTTTGGAGAATACTCACAGCAGAAAGTAAGTTTTCTCAGACATGCAGAACCGTCACTTGCAAGAGAATGAATCTTTTTTCCATTAACAGCATGATGGGTACAGGATACTGCTGCTCTCATGCTCATGTCCAGAATGCTGGGTGCTTCCTCATCAAGACAAAAGTTCTGAGGCCGAGAGCAGACTAGTGTCAGTGTCAGTTCAACATGTATACAGCTCAGCCTTAGAGCTTCAATCCTATTGATTTCTTTAACATTATCCATCTATTGATTTTTCCACTATCCTCTGGATTATACCCATTGTAGAAATTGCTGCTCTCAAGCCTGAAGAATTCTTGCTGTCATGCTCCATCTGCTGAAGCCAGCCTGTTCTTGCATGACAGCTGCATTGGCTTTTCTAGTTGGGAAATTCCCCTCTCCATCCTCATGAGGCTGCCCTTGGAGAACGGTTTGCTTTCAAAAGACATGGAAGGGTCTGCCAGAGCTGTGCTGCCTCCTAACGATTGATTTCCAGGTTTCATCATTAAGCTTGAGCTTTTTCACATCACAGCTCAAGCTCTTTCCCAGTCATTTCCAGATCTTGCAAAGATCTGCAGCAGAAGGAAAGCCCACGTTTGCAGCCTGTACATCAGGACTGTTAATGTATGGTACCTTTTGTTCTGCTGTCTGCTGCTGGTGTAACAGAACCACCCACACACCGTGTTCGAGTCTCTTCTAAGATGGGTATTAAAAGGGGGTAATTCAGAAAGTGCCTCTGGCACTCCCAGCCTTCAGGACATAGCTGTGTAGTATCTCTACGGACGTCCCAGACCCCCTGCCTCCAGCTCAGTATGTGTGGTTCACAATGAAACATTAATTTGGCGACTCAAGAGTAGGTGCTACTTTAGTGGTTTGCACTAACTCCCTTTTGTTCCCTAGCGCAGCTGGACTGTGTCTGCTCTAACACTGGGGAGAGGTGGCTGAGACCCACCAGGTCTGTAAATACCTCCTGTTTCAGTGAAGCTGAGCTGTCTTTGAAATGAAAATGTGCTTGCTGAGTCTTTCTGCCTGATGTATTTAAAGGGTGGGTGATGGAGGCTGTGGAAAAATGCCTTTTGAGTATGTCCTCCGGTTGTGTATCTCAAATCAAGTCACTGGGGGATGTCTGTGCTGTAGAAAAGCACTGTTAAAATTGCTGTGCATTATTGAATGGACAAAACAGGCCCTTTGGCTGTGGAGATCGGGCAGCGGAGTTTACTCTCAACACGCTGTTAATACACCAAAAGCATTTTGGGTAAATATTAGCTAAGCCCTGACTTAGATCAGGGGTAGCAACGGAGTTGTTCGTGGGACTGCTTGGAAGGGTTTTGTGCCACATGCAGTCAGCTGTAACGTAATTTGGTATGTTTCCTGATTGGAAATGTTTGTCTGAAAGTTTTTACCAGAAATCCTGATTCTTGGTAAAATGAAAATTTTGGTGTATGAAAATTTAGCCAACATTTAGACTTCTTCACAGATTAACTGTTAGAACTGATTGTTGGAGCCACAGGATCGTTGGATGATGCCCCCTTTTCCTTGTGATACACAGAAATGCAGTATTGTGATGAAGATTTTAATGGGCAAGATATTTCCACCACACTTTCCCCCTTCAATTTTCCATCAATTCTCTGCCTTTCTCCAGAAATGACAAAAGAAAACAGACAGCTAGAAACAAAACAACTCTCTGATAAAATTCTTATGTAAATACATGTGTAAACATGTAATGTTTTCTTTCTCAGGCCTTAGCTATGAGTGGGAGAGTGGAGTGAAGCCCTTGCAGCCGGAGCAGCCCTGGCATCTCTGCTCTGCTGGTTGTGGGAGGACTCTGTGGTGGGAGCAGCTGCTGTAGCCCCTCGGCTCCCATCCCTTCACTGCCTTTCCAGACTGGCTGGATGCCAGCAATTAGAAACTAATTGACAAGCTTTAAAAATGCATCTCTTTCCCATTCCTTCTGCTCTGTTTAATCCTCTAACAATTCCCAGAAGAATTCTTCACAAGGGATTTTGCACGGCTTTACTGTTTGCTCGTGTTTGGAGTTAAAGCAGGTGCCTCAGCAGAGTGGGGCTGTTTGGAGACCCAGGAGGGACTCACTTTTCTGTCTGTCTTCTCTGCTGCTCCATCCTCTTGGGCACTCCCTGTATTTGCAGAAGCTGGGAGGTTATCTGGTTGCACAAGCATGTCCAGGTCCCAGAGCTGGTGCACTTACTGAAACCAGTGTGGTGCCTGCAGTGACTTTGGTGGTGTGGAGATCAGAACATGACTATGTGAGAGCAGGTAAATGCTGGTAGGTATTTCTGTACCTTTCCCTTAGTCTAAAAATTAAACCTGTCACTATCGACAGCCTGAGAATTTCCCAGAAGTGGGAGGAAAGTAGCTTCATTTCCTCCTCACTGGCTTCTGGCCATTTCTAGATGCATGATGAATGTATTGCCGCATCCCCTGCCTGGCAGCAAAGATCCACACTCGGTGACCAAGGTCCCATCATACCTGGAACTATCCAATCAAGTGGTGCTGAAGTCAGGCAGTGCCTTGGAAAGCCAGCAGTCTCTCTCAGGTTCGTAATTCTACCCTTGACTGGTGAGATGTTCCCCACCAGTCCTCAGAAACAAATGTTTGTTTCCTCACACAAAGCAGGGATGGAAGACAGTTATCCACCCTCTTCCTGTAGCTTCTTCCCTGGCTCTGCACCTTCTTCCTGCTCACTCCACCTCCTGGCATTCTCCTGCTGTTTGTTTTGTAGTCACCAGGTAATCCAGAATACCACTGGAGGGTCGGGAGGGTGTTAGATCTTTCTTTTCATCCTTAGGTTATGCTTACTCAGAGTGTGGATCTGACCCCATGTTATTGCTGTCACAACTCTTGCTGCTCTGGTGACACTTTTTCCCAGGGAAGGACTTTGAGCACAAGCACTGGACAAGTCAGTAAGAAGGAAATGAGAAGCTGCTTTGCCACTTAGTCCAAGCTGCTCACTAGCACGAGATGTTTGCATCACATCTTGAGTGCACAGAACCAGCATGGCCACACTCCTTTCTCCTCCTCCTTCCTAGGGTGGCTGCACAGAAGTTCCTGGGGTTTTGATGGAGCAGCTTTATGTCACTGCTTTTTCCCCTATTTGTTGCAATTCCCCAGCCAATTTACCAGCGGAGGACCTGTTTCCATGGGCTTTGTGAGCATCTCTGATAAAGCTCATCGAGAGATTTATGCAAGTAATGTATTAAGATCATGGTCTGTCAAATGTCAATAAGCAGAATAAAGAGCTTGGTACTGCAGTTACAGAGAACCAGCAATTAAAGCATTTAATGAAAGTATTTTATTGGAGTATATATTACCATTTGATCCAATTATTCTGCCATTAAACATTAAGAATAATTGAACCAAATGGTGCCCAATAGAAGGAATACATCTGCTCTGATGAATTCCTGCCAAAAGGCACTGGGAATCTTAGTACAAGCATTTTGTCAACCAAGATAACAGTATTTTTCTCTCCAGCTGATAAAGCAGGGCTTTTGAATCTTATTTATGACGTATAAATTGGCTAATTTGTTACTAATATCAAACAGCCCGTAAGAACCAGGCGGTGTAATAGCTAACAAAATACTGACAGCTTCATCATTTGCTGAATGCATGGAGTACAATATATGCTCAATTAATAGAGTGTGCAATTATCACAGAAACTGTGAGCAGGAACTAATTATACAGAAGCCAATCAAAAACAGCCCAAAGCAAGGGAGGATGTATTTCAAGAAACTTGAGAGTAATGTTTCTCGGGTTATGTTTTGTTGAGGTTTTTTTTCCTTAGTGTGATGTTTGCCTTACGCCCATGAGAGTGAAGGGGATGTGGCATCAACAGGAAGAACAAGTCAGCCAAGATCCGGGCCATAGTGCTATGGGTGAGCTCTAGCACGAGTTCCAATTTCCATATGAAGCAGAAAATCACGGTCTTTTTCTGTTTAAACACATTGCAGTTATGGTGTAACTGGGGATAACCAAAACACAGCTATAGCAGTCTTTTCCCTAAGGTATAAGAGATTTGCAGACAGTGACAGATGGGAACGCTTTTAAAGGAAATTTAAGGAGAAAATAACATCTTGATGTGTATTTTGAAAAAAAAATGTGTACTCAAGGAAGAATCTTTTAAAACCCTGGGAAGGGCAGCTTTTAATTTTGGGATAAATACAGCACTGGCTTGTTAAATTCCTGACAGCCTCTTAAATACTCTAGTTGCTAAAGTAAGAGGTCATTCTGCTTTTTTTCACTTGAGTTGAAGGAAGAAAAAATACCTATATGAAAAATACTGATTTAAGCTATTTTCCTTGGCCTTGCTTTCCTACAGCTCTCATACCTTGGGTAATGTTGGTCAGTCTTGGAAATAAGTCTTAAAATATAGAAATCTGGAGGGGAAAAAAAAAAAAAAAAAGAAAAATCCCACGAGAAGTAAATCATGTGAAGCGCCAAGAAATTTCCCCTGTTCAGATACTGAGAATATTTTCAATGATCCTGTGTATCTTCAGTAAATATATTAACATTCCTGACCCTGGAATGGTTTCAATTTCTATGAATAGGGGTTTTAATTAGAAATGCTAATATCTTATACACGCCACAACATTTTGAGGCCACAAAAATAAATATAGTACAAAGAAAAAAAACACTAACTAAGCGTAAAGCACCATGAATCCATAACCTGGCAGTCACAGATATCCTTCTGCTCAGAAGACTCTGCCCTGGAATTAGGAAGCAAAGTGTTTTACTCACAGGTGGCTGGAAAAGTGATGATTTCATTTTTTTCCTATAAGAACAATAATCTTCATTTGAAGTACTGTGGTTGAAGATTTGTTTTTGCACTTGAAGACAGCCAGCCATTTGGAATGGATGCTTTTCACTGAAAGTTAAGAACTAATGCTTTATACTGAAACTAAAGGAATTTTGGGCTGGTTTTGATTGATTCACATGACAAAACCTGAGCTTTCCCATGGCAGAGTCAACTTCTCTTTTTTTTTTTTTTTTTCCTGGGTGATTTTTGGTTTTGATAAGAAAACTTTGAATGCATGAACTGTACTCCACTTGTGATGTGACATTGTGGGAACTGCTCTGGGCACTTTATTGGCAAAGAAGCTGTTGATCTTCAGGGGGTCTTAGAGGGAAGGGGTGTCCAAGTTTCTGGTTTGGTTTTTTTTTTAAAGACAGAGTTATTCCCTGACATTCTGTGCTTGCTGCAAAACCTTTTAGTCCACAGACTGCACTTTTGCATCCATGTGTTCTCTGCTTGGTGAAAAACAACATTGTTTACCAGTAGAAATGATCAATAGCTCCTGCAGGCCTCGGTTCAGCAAAGACATCCCACTGCAGGAAACCACTTAAGCATAGCCAAGATGGAAGACAGAAGCTGTGTTCCCTGACAAACAATGGATGGATGCTGATGGTTTTGTTAGTTCGTTTTGTCCTCTGAGGGGTTTATTGGGCTTTCACCTACTTCCAGCTGTATTGCAACTGAGACCTGCAGAAGGGTTTGTTGCTTGTATCCCCTCAGAAGAGAGTGCCTTGTCCCCCTCTGTTCAGTTCAAAGCACTGTCACCCAACACTGCTGCTTTAGGACTAAGCCTTGGGGCTGTTTTTGTTAGAGAAATGATTCTGGTAAACTACACCCATGGCTTAGTACATGGTGACCTGATCTGGTGGGTAGTTTCCTTCATGATATAGGGTCCTCCATTGTACAGCACCCCACGTATTCTGGCATTGCTCAAAGCACATCTGCAGGGCTCAGTGATTCTCCTACTGAGCTGAAAAATCTAGTACAGGTCCTGAAATGACCAGGATTTGGAAGATGAAATTAGTGCTGTCCTGTTGCTGAGAATGAGCAGTAGTCAGCACTTGAATGGCTTTAGTCTGCATGCTTGCTCCAAGGAGAGAGGAGCACCAGTTGGCATGAAACCAGAACTCCCAGGCTTACCCCATCACATCAGAAATGAAGGAACTCAGTGCCTTGCAGAACTCTAGCTCTGCTGTGTTAGTTGGCATCATCAGGAACAGATACAAAGCTGTGTGGATAGGCAGTTGTTGCTTAGTAAGAAAGTCACTGAAACGCTGTGCAGGAGACCTGTCTTTTGTTCATGAATCCCAGCTGGTCTTGTGGAGGACCAGGACAAAGAAAATTTATTTCTTTGTACCTCAGTTTTCTATCTGCCAAAGGACATGGCTTTCTTTTGTAAAACCTAGGGCTGAAGAGTGATATTCTTATTTACTGCTATATGAAATTCACCATTGTTAACTGATTCAATGTCATTTGTCCATGACTTAGAAAGTACTCTGGCTGCATTTATTTTCTTCAAACCTTTGGAATGGTGAAACATTTTCAGTTTTTCTGACAGCTATTTAAATCCTGCTTTTTTTTTTCAGTTTCTTGCATAAACTTCCAATGCAGAGAAATGCTGGCACTCTGGCTTAAGTAGTTATTTGATGCTTAGTATCTTTGCACTTGCATGTTCTCCAAGAGCAGCCAGTAGCACTCCTCTAAACTCCACAATGATTTTTCCTCATTCTGTTTATGATTAATCACATTAATCTTCCTCTCTGGGTCAGATACTGATAATACAGGCAGCATACCTGTGCTTCTCGTGAGAAGCAGATTATCAGAGTAGCAGCGAAAGTAATGTATACTAATGCCCCAAAGCATTTAGTCCCCCACTCTTACTCTGCCAATAGAAATTCCAGAGTTGCTACAATTTGCAGGGACCATGAGGCTTGCAGAATTGAGAGGATTTGGAAACCATAGTTAAACCTTCAGCAAAATCTAAAAGAGCTTTTATAAGTATTTCTCTCTTTGCCTGGCTCCTGAACGCAGCTGCCCATGTTGCATTCAGCATATAGAACTCCCCAGGGCTGGCTTGAGACTCCACTGCAGACAAAAGCAAGTGAGAGGTGGGATTGTGGCTGCGTAGCTGGCCATAGGATGAGGAGAAGTGCACTGAGGAGAGCTGTGGTCAGGGAGGAGAAGACAGTGAGTGCTGAGGGGGATGCTACAGCAGTTCTTTTATTCCCAGTGCAGCCCAGAGCTGGTATCCACAGAGTTGTTCACAGCTCAGATTTGCAAAGCAGGGGACTGGAGTCTATTTCCTGCTTTGAAAATAGTATTTCACTGGCATATTTACTGGGTGCTTGCTCTGCCAGCTGGGAAGAGCCAGCCGGGGTATTTTTTTTACCCAAACCCCTGTACATTTATCTACCTGCACATGAGTGCTGCCATCGCAGTGAGCCTCTTTATAAACAGGTGTTAATGCTTTACTGGGTCAGGGCTAATGTAAACCTGTAAGTGCTTTCAACCAAAGAGGGAATATAATAATTTAGTCCAGACGCTCATTAGCACTGCCACCATTTGTCAAGAACATCTTGCATTTCTCTTCGTTTCATGATATGTTCAGTGCATATTTGGTATTCCTGTTTCCACACATGTGTAATTTGTTCTGTGGACAAACCTCTCCCAAGGTTCGGGGCCTCGGCTGTGGGCGGCTAATTCTTTGGGTTGTCTTTTTCTATCAGGATGTGAAGATGTATGTTTCATCAGTTCAAGTACTAATCAAGGCTTGAATGACTCCCAGTATCACTCCTGTTCATTTTGAGTTGGGAATACATCAACCGCAGAGCAAAACGGTGTTTCTAAGCAATGTGTCATAATGATTGGTTATATGAGTGTCACAATTCTGCAAGAAATAGAGCAAGTTCAGTTCTATCGTCAGGAGTGCTGCCTCACAGAGAGGCATTTGTAACTAAGACTGTTGTTCGTTTGCAGAATCTGTAAGAAAAGAGAAGCCTTGACTGGAAATATGCTGAAAAGCTGCTGCAATAAATTTGACGTATATTATGGATGCATGACGTGGATGAATAAATCATTGTTCTCTAGGCCTGGCAAATAAAACTGTGGTGTTGTGGAGCCAGAGTTACAGCGAGAAAGAAACATTGTTCTACAAGGCATGCTTCAGGTAGGAACCAAGTTTGAAGCAGCTATATATTTTAGTTGTGCTTAAATTGAATAATAAAGAAGGCTTGCTCAGAAATCTTATTGTACCTTGGAACACACATTGATTTTTTGTTCTTGTGAATTTCTAAGAAAATTTTTCTTGTAAATAGAAGCAGCTGCATATTTTTGTATCCTTTTTAATGTTATTAAAAGGTATTTAAGAAGCAGGTATGAGATACCCAAGAAAGTAAGCAGAGAAACAGATGTGTAGTGTTGTACCAGGGAGAGCTTTAGGACTAGCATTTTAAGTGTCACTTGGGAGATCACTTGGTGCTTTCTCAGATTCCCCATATGCCTTCGGCAAATTACTCATTTTCTTTGGCCTATGTTTTGAAAAGTGATTTCCAGGCCTGATGTTTGGATTTCCAGCTGAGTTGCTGCTATAGGACCTATGTGAAATATATAAATTGTATGCAACAGTTCTGTGTTAGGAGTTTTGAATCCTACCATTTATCTGCATCATTCAAATCAGGATTACCTCCTATTATGTGCACATACAATTCATAGCCCAAAGGGAATTCAAACAGATGATATATAGTGTTTAGAAGTAAGCAAGCTTTAAATAAAACACTGCAGCAATTGATAAAAGGCATGAATTTGACTAGATGCAACTTGAAACTTGCAAAAAAAGGCTAGAAAGAGGCAGACAGAATTTAGAATTTTATGGTAGAAGAAGCATTTTCTGTTCTGGAGATTTTATCAAGATATCCCTGCACTTCTTGCACATACAGGGCTTGATTCTTACAAGGCTTGTGGTATCTTATACTCTGGCCTTCCCAGCCATGTTCTACCTCCATCCATGTCTTCTAGCTTTCAAAAGTTTTGAAGTGAACTAGGCTTCAGAAATATCTTTAATACTAGGATCAGCTGCATCTTACATGGGTTCAAGGGCTTTCAGCAGACAGCTCTGAGCAGGGGCAGCTGGAGGACAGAAAGTATTCTTGCCAAAGGAAGGACAGATTAATTTTAGCCTCAACAGCAGGAGATGCAAGATCTAACCAAGCATGGAAGTTGGTCTTGTTGAACAGCAAAGCAATTTACTGAGAACCAACTGCAACTACGACATCTGGGGAAGGAAAGGCAATTCACTCCTGGGCATTTGAAAGAAGGAATGCACCTACGAAAGCGCTCCATGAGCAATGGCAGGCACAAACCTATTTCCTCTCCCCTCCTGGTGTTGATAAGAGACTCTGGGGCCAGGCAGCGCTGCCCAGCCCAGAAGGAGGGTCATTAATATTCCCAGCTTGTGGCTCTGTGCTGCTTTCACACTCAGGAAAATGAATCAGTGAAAGAGAAGCTTGCTTTTCTTGTTTATTTCTACATTTGGGAGCACGGTGCGAAAAGCAGTTTTTTACCTCGGAGCAAAATTTCATGGAAATGTCCAGACAACAAGATTCTGTGTGATTCCCTCTGTATATTACAGCTATTCATTTAGCAGAGTCTACGGGCAGCTCGTACCATCCCGGGGGTCCCTCCGCCATTCATCACCCTCCTTGCCAAGAGAGATCTTTCTCCTGCCAGGCGATTCTCTGCTCAAATTGCCACAGAAGAAGGGCCTGGGGGGGTAGGAGATCTACTGAGCATGAGGTTAAGACAGGTACACCAGGAGGGACTGCGCAGAGGAGAAAACTGAGGACTTCAGAGGAGAAGTTCGGCAGCGTGTGACTGGGATGGTGAAATAGCAAATGCCTCATCCAAGGGGAAATGCACGCCCCTGAGACATCTCTCCCTGCAGCAGAGCCCTCTGCATGGTGCTGGGGACCTCACGGCTGCCCCGGGCTGCCTGAAGGCCTCTCCTCATGGCCCAAGATGGTAGCCAGCCCCGTGGTTGCACTAGGGATGACAAGGCCCAGCAATGGCCGCTGAGGCCCCACTGACTGACTGGGAGGCTGGAACCATGCAGGTAGGAGAGAGCTGGGGGTTTTTCCTTCCCATCCAATTGTTTCAGTGTCTGTGTGGGTTGTCAGCTCTGCCGTGAGCCGCCCTGGTGCTGCCCAGGGCCATTGGTAGGGTGGGCAGCGCTGCTGACAGGTGTCTTCCCCTCAGCGTTACACCCACAGCCCAATAGCCCTGTGAAACAGGGTAGACTCGGTTTCCCCTTCCGTGCTGCACCCCAGGGTGTTTCCCAGCCTTGTGCCGATCTCCAGGGAGCAGTGGTGACAGCCATGCTGCGAGGGGAGCGGGAAACGGAGCCCTTCACATCAGTGCCAATATTTGCCTTTGCACGAGTGTCCAGGGGAAGGCTGAGCCCCCAGCTCAGCGTGCAAGTGCTGCATTTTCATATGATTCATGGCCTGCCTCAACCCTAATTTAATTATAGTCAGTTAATGGCTCAGTCCAGGACTCATTTAATTGCAGTAAATCGTACCTTGGGAAGGAGATGCTAGGCTGGGCTCTCCAGGGACTGAGGGATAGGGGACAACCATGAAGGATTCCATCTCTGAGACCCTCATCTTCTGCTTTCTGAGGAAAAGGGAGCAGTGTTGTTCCTCAGCACCCATTTCTCTGTGCCCAAGTACACAGACATTTGCCTAGGAGAAGGAGGAGACTGATGGGAGGGGTAGGTTTACACCTTTGGAAGGTTTCGTTCTGCAGGATTGAAAAAACAAATGTGTTGATTTTACCAAGGGAACTACTAAGCATCACAGACAGTAATTGGGAAAGCTGAGGACAGCTACCCTTGTGTTGGTATAAAGGCTACCATCCAACCTACCTGTGCAGCAGACACAGGGTCATCAGTGTTTTCTCAGCAACATTGCCAGCCTCTTACGTGCCTGTGGAAAATGGGGAGAGAGAAATGTTTTTGCACTCTCACCAATAAGCTCTCTGTGGAGGGATGAAGGTCACCTTGCAACAACTCAGAGCAATTATCTGAAGGAGGTTAGATCTCTGTCCTCTGCCTTTGTATTATTCTCATAAGCTGCATTTTTGGCATCACTTAGAAGCCAGGAACATATCAAACCCGCATATGTCAAATGCTATTGACATCAAATACCTTTCATCGAGCCCCAAGCCTCTTGGCGTCTTTTGAGCTCTGCACCCAGGAAAGTGGCTTGTCAGAGATGATTTTTCCAACTGAGGAAGCAAGTAGCATAATGAGACAGTGTAGCTTCAGCATACACCTTCCAACGAGTTTCCCAACTGCTCAGAAACCAAACATGAGCCTGCATAGTAATTAGCCCATAAAGAAAGCTGAGGGTACAATGAATGTATGAACTCTTTATGGCCCCTCATTACCATTCTCCAAATGAATTTCTGTCTGTATTTCCCGTTTGCAAGAGCCAAGATTATCTAGAAAAACAAAACAAAAATCTGACTGTGTCAAGCAGCATGACTATGGTTGCTGCAGAAAAAACACTACCCAGATGAGCCAGGTGCTGTACAGATGTGCTCAGAACTCAGGAAAGCTCTCAAGCTGCCTACAGATCTGTTGCTTATGGACTTCATACCAATAAGAAAGTGTTTTTTTTCCCTCCAGGATGTTCCCCTTCACAGGCTGGTACAGGCACATTGTGGTCAAAGGAAAATGCCCATCAGCTTCAGCACAACCTAGATTTGCTTCTAAATTACTTTGGTAGGGTTTTTTTTTATTTCCTCTTTAGAGAAATAGAGGGTGAATGCTGGCCTGGGAAGATGCTGTGACCAAATACATCTGTTAGCAAAGGACTTTGGAACAAGCCCCTTTTTCTCATGCCAGCTTCTAGTTACCCAGGTGATGGGAACTGCTCAGCTGAACTGACTTTTTGTGTGTTATCTGAGCAGATGAGATACAGTTATAAAATCTAAACTCACACAGAGAGGCAGTCTGAGCAGCTGGACGGATGCTCTGAGATGCCATGGATTAACTGAAGTAAGCCAAACTTCTCGCTCTGGACAGTCATAAGTCCTGCAACACCTGAACAGCATATCTCACAGGTCTTGTCTTTTCTTTCTTCCCCACCCCCCCCGAATTCACATACTTTAGATACTCTACACTTCAGTTTTGTTCCTTCTCTTCACTGGTGCTTGAAAAGAAATGTCAGAGAAAGAGTCTTTACTTTCATGGTAAAATAGTCTTTCCTTTCATGGTCATTTTTGAGGTTCCTTTACTTTGTTTGTTTCGGTTTTTTTGTCTTATTTAATCCCTGGCCCAATTCTGCAAGAAGGAAAAAATACTTTTCAGGATTTTTCTCACCTTCCTCATCTCATGTATATGATGTTGTGTCCCACAATCATTGTGTTATTTTCTCCACGAACACAGAGTTTTGAATAAGCTTTTCTTTTCCAAGCTGAAAAAATATGTATATTCACAGCAGCTATTGACAACAGTGGAAGATAAAGTTGGGAAAGGGAATAAAAATGGAAACCTTTTTCTGGAAATATTTTCACAGTCATTCCTGAAGGCATTTGTTTATTTGAGCACCTGGAAGAAGCTAGCTTGGAAGAGTCTTTTAGTAGGTGACAAATATCAGCAAGTTTTTATTAAAGTAATAGCATAGAAATGAGTATGAAAACAACTTGACAAGTAATCCAATTCACGAGCTACTTGTGTGCACCTTGTGAAGAGCTGGCATAGACATTTTGAAGTGACCTGACCCTTTGCTTTAGGATGGACAGGGTAAAGCCTAGGTGATGTAAGGTGCTGTAAGTTTCATTGTGACCATTCCTGTTCTCAGATTTGGAAGTAGAGCAGCTTGCAATTAAGATATTACCTTTTGCAGATTGGTTTCCAAGAGCTTTCTCTGGCAGTGGTGGGTTTGCGTGTTGTGTTGAGTGTAGTGATCTACTGGACACTCATGATGTTCTTCGGGATAATGTTTGGTGTGGAAGGCCTGGGAGTAAATGTACTTTGGGGCAGTGTATGAATGAAGAATGCCCAGGTGGTACTGGGGGAGATAACATAGGATGTAAGTGCTCAGCTGTCCCTCCCTTGGCTTTAGTGCCTCTGACAGCACTGTGGAGGGGAAAAGGCTTTGACTCAAGGTTGTGGGCTAAGAGGGGAAAGCCCAGGTCTCTGTGATCATCACAGACCAGGCAGTGTCACCAGCACTACCTGCAGAGGGGATGGGCTAGGGAGGGTGGTAGGTACCCCATGCATACTGTTCAACCATCTATGTTCTTTCAGTCAGAAAGCCCATCCCGTGGCTCTTCCCTCTTCAGGGTGCACCTTCCATGTCACTCCTCCTCCCTTGCTTGTACCTGAACTGAGAAACCAACCTGACTACATTGCCTCCGGAACAAAAGTCCTGTCGAACCTTTACCCAAGGCCAATTATTTTTATCACATCCACAGGTCTTCTTAAATGCGGCAACTATAAAGACATCCCCACGCTTCCCTTGCTTAACAGCAGGGTGCAGTTTCTTTTAAGTCCATGTCTTTGATTTGCTGTTTGATACAGACTGGAGAGAGGTTCATGGACCAAGGTTTTAAAAAGATACCTTCCTTCTGAGAAAAGGCAGAAAACAACGTCACACTCAAATCTAGAGGCAGACGAATCTTTGCTGACAGAAAAGTCATCAACAAATCTATCTACTTGCAAACCCTCCAGAGAAACAGCGTGATGGATGTAGGGTGAAAGGAAGGAAGTTGGGAGACTCCTTTATCTTCATCTAATGGGCTGTGTGTCTACCATCTCTTTCTTACCAAAAGTTATGACAAGCAATAATCAGGAATAGAACAGTATTATATGTTGTTGAATTACACATGTAATCCAAAATTAGGAGAACAATTGCAGATGAGGAAGCATAAGAGTAAGGGATAGATATCCCTGCCTCCTACCCCTCCTTCTGTTAGCGTACAACCTGTCACTTCACAGCACCTCTGTGAGTTACTACTGAAAGTACTCAGTGGCTACTATTCCTACATTTGCAAGCAGGTCTGTACAGGGTGGAGAGTGTAACCAGCAAGTCTTATGTTTCACAGGAGATCACAGCAGAGCGAAGACTGGAATCTGGGTTTCCTAGAAAGCAGATTTAGCAATTAGCTCAGAAATTTGTGGATAGATTGTCTTTCAAACTGCCCAAGCCTTAGGCAAAGTCCCAAATGGCTCTGTAACCTCTGCAACTGCTCACAGAAAGACCCTTTTTATCAGCTAGAACAGAAATCCTCTGCTGCTGTGACCTGTTCATTCATCAAGCTACTAGAAGACACTTTGCCCTTGCCTTTCCCCAGCTATCAAAGGTTCTTTCTTCCCTGCCCTCCTCAAAGCCTAAAACCATAAAGAAATGCTGTATTCTCCCTAATTAATGCGGTGCTTTTTAAAGAAATAATTCATGGCTCCATGTTCTTTACTGCTGTGAGGCTTGTGTGCTCATTACGTAGCTCCTTCCCTGTCTGAAGCAGTCTGGCTGCTGGTTCCAGTCGTGGCCAGCACTCCCCATATCAGAAAAGTGTGATTAACTCCCAATGGCAGGGTGCTGAGGAGATGCTGAATGTAGCACTGAGAGGTTTTGGGTCTCTGCTGGGACTCAGCACTCTAAACACCAGCAGCAATGACTAGGGTGATTCCCACATCCCTGAAAATTATTTAAAAGATTGCTTTTGTATAAAAACTACCTGAAGGATCTGACTTCAAGCTAAAAGTTACTAATAGCATGGAGAAACAGCAACAGTTTAGTGGTCTGACACATTAGAAATAGTTGTTGTCCCTACTTCATGTTGTTATCAGTGACTCATGGAGGTGTGAGGCAGTAGAGATGCAGGTGCTTTTCAGCTTTTCAGGGATAAGAGGATTGTACCCTGGCCCAATACAAAATCTTCACCTGCAGTTGCCATACATTTCCTGTATCAGCCATTAAATGAGCAATGCTGGTTAAAAGGGAGTGCTCTGAAACCCTCCTTCAAGGACTTGTTGGATCAGTCATTATTAAAATTGTAGAACAATATTTCTCTGTAATAGACTGGTGCTGGGAGAGTAAGTTGCCCTACTTAATGTATTCATGGAAATCTACAGTTGTAGGTTTCTCTTTTATGCAGGTCAAGCAGGGGGAATTGCTGCTGAATCAAGGTATCTAACTTTGTCAACTCCCAAATTTACAAAGAATACATTCCTGCAAAGAATTCTATCTGCTTTTTTTGATTGTGTCTCATAAAAGCAAATTCACATAAGGTGAGCCTTTAAAAGGAGCAATTTTCTGCTCCTCTTGACTACATGAGACATTCCAAAATTAATGAAAAAAGTGACACCCGTCTGGCTTCCAGGGCATCACATTTATTTCTGCATAAATTCTCACAGGTCATCTCAAAACCAGTTCAGGGTCAAAATCTCATCTAGTCACCTAGATTAAAAACTAATTTCTCTAAAGTATAGCCTATATTGAAGCCTTTTCATGCAAATAAATAGCCAAGGGCCTCATTCTCTCCTTCTCTATTAGTTGTGCATGTCATGAATTTGAAGAGAACATTTTGTCCTGTACTCTAATTACATGCATTATAAAGAAAAATCTATTCCTTGCATACATATTATTAGGAGCAGTTCAGAAGCGCCATTCCATCAGGGCAGCCGTCATGGTGGCTCATCCTAATATTGACGGTTTAATCTTTTTGTTTCATCTGAGATTAAAAGTCATATGATGGCTGTTCCTCTGTGGAGCAGGCGGCGAAGCCAATTGGAGTCAATCCATGTCTAAGTGCCATTTCTGCTCTGAAAATGGACTTGCAGTTTACAAAATATATTAGGTAATTATCAGTGGATACGGAAGAATGATAAAAAAATACTGGGTTGATGACAGAGTAAATAGGGCTACTGTTAAAAAAAAGCAGCTAATTTTACTCACAGCTGTGCTGCAGCCCATGTACATGAGAACTAACTTAGTTGCTGTCTAATGTATTCATGTGCATGATCATTAGCAGTTCCAATTCCCATCGTTTCATCTCACTGGAGAAGGAGAGAACAACTAATACACCAGGTGGCCACCTACACCTACTGCAATTAAAGTTGTCTTCTATCAAAGAGAGACTATAAGCTCCTTGAAAAGATGCTGAGGGTTTTAATAAGCACAGCTAAATATTAGACCTCTACCCTTGTTTATTTTTGCTTAAACCATCCTGAATTTAATTTCACAGGCAATATCTGATTTGGCCTCTGTCTTTCAAACTGCAGACCAGGAAGGAATAAGCAGTGGTTCAGCTGTATCCATTTCTGGCTGCTCAGTGTGAGACTTGATACAAGGGTATGATTTTTTTTCAGAGGCCTGGATAATGATCTCCAGCAATCAGTCCTCTCTAAACCATCACACGTGGGGGACCCTAGATCACCTGTCACCCACATCAGTGTTGACTAGAATAAATTCCCAATGGGTCCTTCACCCCTCTGAGGCCAGGACTGTATCTAGCATCCTAAGAAGTCAGCAATTGAAATTCAGTGTGGGTCTCGGGTGAATATAGCTCTAGTGTGAATGTGAATAACTCTGTGCCTACAGTGTGTACTATGGGAGTGCTGCCAGAGTGTGTGCAGATATATCTCTCTCTCTAGATGACTGTTGATTCAACTTATTTCTAGTCTGGAATAGTACAAGAACTTGGGTACTGTATTTTGCTTTAAATCACTCAGTATAGTCTTTTTATCTAGTATGTTTCAGACATGATAAATACCCTGCAACTTCCAGTGATGTCCTTAAAAGTTTAGAAAGATCAATGACTGTCCATCAGGAAATTTGGAACCTGACTGCTTTGAGTGCTTTGCCATGAATAGAGCATCTTGAAGAGTTTAAGCTAGTATGCAGTAACTGCCTTGTTATTGTCAGTGATGTATTTGAGGTCACAGATGAAAAAAAGCAATAATTGATAAAATGTCTTGTCTCTGGTTGCAGTTCCTCTTGGATTGGATAAAACAATTACTTTTATCTTAAATCTCTTTTGGTGGAGTGCCAGCAAGGTACAGGTCAGCACAAAAAGGGGATTCAGAAATGTGGAGGATTTTCAGTTGAAGTTCATAGGCTTTTTGGTTGTGGCATGTCTAGTATGCATGATCCAAGCAAGCTAATGGCCTTGTGCTTCAGTACTTGCTTTTTCTTTGAAGCCATGTTTAGCAAAGACCTGGCACAACAGCTTAACAGTAGCCAGGGAGAAGGTTTTATTTCACACTGAATGCCTTCCTGCTGGAAGAAATATTCTGGCTGCAGTTACCCAGCATTAACCTTTCACTTGGCTAAATCAGCCAGAATTGTTTGTGTGCTGTCAATGTTTGCACATAGGAGCAGTAATTATGAAAGCAGGATCATTCCTGCTCTCTAGCAGAGTGCTGTCCTTGAGTAAATGAATTGTGATTGGGAAACAATTGGATGGTGGAGATGTTTCTAAGGAGAGCATCTTATTGACATTATTTTCAAACTAACAGGACACATCCTTGCAGTGCAAATATTGCTTTCTTTTGCAAATGTGAAAGAGTTATTACTTACTGCTTAGTAAGAGGACAGACCTGCCATCGGGATAATAGCAACTTAGTATTTTATTGTGAATCTTTCCACACAGTTTCTGTGATGTTTATCATGGCAATTGCACAGACAACCCATTCTTCATTTCCAGTCTAACTAGATTACAAGTGACAGCAATATCAAGCATGATATTTAATTGCTTCAATGAACATTGACTTCCTTGAGCGCATGCTATATTCTCCCTGGATGACACTCTCCAGAGGTATGTGTCATTATGAGGCTCTGCATTTTGGGGTTCCCATGTTGAGTCACTTGAAAGAGTTCTGACCTTCTGAAAATCCCTATAGTGAAAGACTTGGTAAATGGTTTTAAAATTAAGCCTTCTGCAGGTTCTCTGCTAAGGTCATGGCAAAGGCTGAGAAGTTTCTGGATGCTACTGTCAATTCCTGTCTCCCAGGCTATCTGTAATCAGTGTAACCTTGACAGATACTAGCAAAAGAAGAGAGGCAGAATCTTTCCAACAGGTCAACTGTATTACTTTCGTGAGAGTTCTCCCACTCAGTGATGCACATCCATGTGCATGTATGGGGTGACATCCCAGGGTACACTGTAAACGTATAATAAGGGTAAAACAAAACAGAACAAAACCAAGCCAAAACAAACAAACAAAAGTATTCTTTATGCTGTTGTAATAAGAAACTTCACCTTATCAGTGCCAGGCAAGTGGATACTAGAAAAAGATACCTCCTTACAAAGATGGGGTGAACATCAGATTTGATTGCTTAGGGAAGATGGGACTCTCTGTTCTTGGAGGTTTCCAAGAGCAAATTAGCCAAGCATCTGCCACTGAGTCTGTGACAGGATGATATGTTCCCTTCCCAGAGCCATTGATTTGGGCTGTATGGAAAGACCACACTCTTTAAGGCTTCTTAAAGCATTCTCTTCTCTGACAGCAATTCCAAGTAGCCAAAAGCATGCATAAGTGTCAAGAAATACATTTAGAAATTGGCTTAAACCCTTTTCAACCTGAAGGCCTGGGGATGCCTCTGAGAATAACAATGTATCTGCCCGATAAAGCTGTGATCAGTGCTGTTGCTTGTGCTGGGTAGTCACTCTGGGTCTCTGGATGGTTATTATTGCTCCTAACGACCATGCTTCTGGTTCCACATTATGCTTGCTCATTTCCAAAGTCTGTGGCAATAAAGTACTCTTTTTCTTTTTTTTGGTTTTCTTCTTTTTTTTTCTTTTTATATATATATATACACACCCCCACAAACACACACACACACATATATATATATATATATATATATATGAAAGATCAATGATGGAGGAGATGGAGGACTCCTTCCTCTGTCTGGGTTTGGATCTAAACACTATTACTCTCTTTTTCTTACTCTATCATCCAAGCTGTCCAATCATATCTTAAGATTCATGGAATGGTCACCAAATGCAAACTTAGTTTTACAAATACCTCTGTAAGTCAATAACTCAAATATATCTTTTATTCATCCCAGACCCTTTATGTCCTTCTGCTAGGAGGAATTCTATGTATTTGGGAGCCTAAAGCATAATAAAGCTTTCAATTTTTTTTATTTTAATTTTTTTATGAATTAGAAATTACTACAGCTATAACTTTTAAGAGTGCTGAAGTTTAAATTGATGTCCTAAATTATTTAAAACCATATAAAGGGTAGTACCAGCAATTATTTTCTAATTTAAAATTACACTTTTAAAGACTGTTTTGATGAAGCTTTATGTTCAGGATGTGTATGGCATGTACATAATACTGTGCAGTTACAAAACTGTTAACAGGATCATTTCATAAACTCCAGAGTGTGTGTTTCTCTCGCTCTATCTCTATAGAGATATACACCTATATCAGGTATAGATACATATAAATATTTTAATTGGAAAGCAGTCTTCTACCAGCTTGTCTTCTAAGACCTCTGTAATTCTACATACATGGCATCCCATTTTAGAGTGTGGATATATAAGCTGGTTTTATTTCAAGAGCAGAGAGTTCTGTAAATGTCCTCTAAGATTTATCTGCCTTAGACACTGAGTTAGTTTTTGATTGGTTTCTAGAATTCCTGAATTAAAGATGCTTTAAACCGATAAACTCAGTTTACACAAACACTTGGGCTTTATGAGATCCTATAGACACAGAAGTAAAACACAAATAATTCTAGTGACTATTTTGGGTTTTCTGTTTACAGATTTCTACATGGAAGGGATTTGCCCTTCTCTGCTGCATATGTGCTTGTTTGAGAGAACAATTTATTTCTGAGAAAATTGCCTTAACCCTTTTGGTTATGTTACTTGTATGAAATCCAGTCTGAGAACAGGTTAAGTGCCAAGCACTCATCATTCTAGTTGTAGGGTCGATCGGTGAATTGAAGTAATATTGGATGATGTTAGGATTGCACATTTTTTTTTGTGATGAAAATGAGGCACCAAAGATCTCATGTTGTATACAATATTCTGTTCATAATGCTTTGCAGTTTTCTGACTTATTTCACTATTTTGTAGTTCAGTGGCTGGCTACTTCTCTTCTTGGCTTGAAACAGAAAAGGTTAGAAAATAAGTGGCAATTGCAGGCAGTCTGTGGGAAGAAAAATGCAGAACTTCCTCAGTTGGACGTAGATCCAGTGATTTGTTGAATTCCTCTGGTTTAGTAAAGGCTGGACATATCTGCTGAAGACCTGCTGCTAAAAAGTAATCCAAATTCCCACTAGAGTGATTAGTATGTAAATAGATGTAGCCTGAGCACGTCTGTGACAAATGTCGTGGGGAGGAGAAACAGAAGGAATTTCACTGTGTCTGAATTCCATGAGTCTTTAACCGATTGTCTAACCCTCACGCTGTTTCCTTCCCTTTTTTTTTTGCTTCAGAGAACTGTATGTTTCTGCAAGGAAAAGTAACCCTGGACAGATGGATGGGTCCAACCTTCTACTGAGTTTGTCATCATTGGGTTCTGCAGAGCAAACATAGCACACAGAGACGTTTCCCAAATGTAAAAGCTAGATAAACCTGCATTTGATACACTGAGGCAAGGCTTAATCTGCAGCATTTCCCCTGTGTGTAGAGTGGAGCTGCCTTAGTCTGTTTGTGGAATTTACCACCTTTTGCCAGCTGTGTGCTTCGTGTTTCACTTGGCTCAGATGTAACATGTATATCAAAGAGCATGGTGCAGGGTAATGCCTGGTAGAAAGATACTGGTGGATTCCTTCTTCATTCAAATCAATCAGGGTGATAAAAGATACACACTTTTTATGACTGACATTGGTGTGAAACTTCACATAAATAACACAACTATCGGAGGTAAGCCATGCACTATGGACAGGGGTGCAGTCAGGTTATTTTGGTACAAAAAAGCAACCATAACCCTGGTTAGCTTGCTGTCTGAGCTGGGTTTGAGCATCCTTAGGACAGTACGGAGCAGTGTTTGCCGGCAGACTGTTTCTATGTATTCAAAACCTTGATTTCAGAAAGTCTTAATCCTTACAGTTCCCAGCAATTCTGAATCTGGGAAACGTCTCCCATTTGTCTTCAAGACATCAGTAACTTCAAGCAGAGCAATGTACTCAGATTGAAAAATGCTGCTCATGGAAGGAACCTGCAATATATATATTTTTTCTTACTGAGGAGAAAGGCCTATATCTTGGTGCTGGATAAAGTTGCTTTAAATGGACAGCAAAGGTTTCTCTTGTCATGGAAGGCCATTTAGTTGGTGGAGAACCACATTTGCGGGCTTGCTGTGTGCTGTAAGGGATACTTTGGGGAAATTCTGGAGGAGAGAGATACAGCATCTTTGCTTTCCCTGGCCAGTGTAATAGATCTCAGTGTATTAAAAGTTGCCCACAGAGATGGGTCCCGCTGCTGATCTCAGTGGTTCTTATCCAGTGGCTGAGTTGCAATCTGACAATGAAGAATTTTATCGTCATTGTAATAGTTCTGCTTGCCATGGCCCATTTCCTTCTAATTTTGTAAAGGCTTTGCTCTAGACAGACACTCAACACTGGCTGCAGATAGAATGACTCTTGTCATCTGGCATTTATTTTTTAACATCTTAGTCTGGTTGAGGACTCAAAACACAAAAACGACTTGCTCTTTGAATGTATGAAGCACTGACAGACTCGTCCTGAAATCATGGCACACACCATAAATTCTCTCTGCATTCCATTGTTGGTACAGCCTGTTCTGTGGGTTATGTTCTGTAAAGGTGCATCTTGGGAATGGGTTAACACCATCACCAGAACTAGTTCATATTCAGGTTTTTATTTAGCAGATTTTTTTCTGGGGGTTTTATAGTTTTTATAACCTCCTGCCACGGACAGTGTTCTGGTGTGATGGAGCCACATACAAAGACTTATTACCTGTAGTCTCCTACCTAAAAAGATAAACAAACAGTAGAGCAGAGCACAGGTACAAGGAGCCTCATGGGTCCTAATCAGATGCAAGCAGCAGGGCAATAGCAGAGCTGTAAGAAAATCCTTCTCTTCTGGTCCACTGTGTTACCCATTGTGTCACACATCTCATGACTGTACTGATAAAACCAGCCTTCATTTATGTTTTTCCCTCAAACAGCATGTGGAAAGCTCTTTTGATGTATCAGCCAAAAGAAAACTTCCTCTTATTCACCCCTCTTTTCTTTTAGCCTCAGTGAAAAATCACATCACACCACTATTCCTTTTGTTCATATCCACTTTTCATTTTTAGAACAGCTAATTTTCCTCCTTAATAGAATTAATATTTTTGATGATGTGTTTTGGAGTGAGAGCCCTGACAAAATTGATTTCTTTATGTAGACTATGAGCATAAGCTTAATACTCTATATGCAGTGGAGGATGTAGCAATAGGTTTGATTCTTAGCATTCTGCACCCTTAGTGTCCAATTATTTCTCTGTTTCTTCTGAAGAAAGGAAAGTAATGGATACATGGTTAAAATTAAAGGTTAATAAAATCCAGTTCAGAGACTGCAACTGTTACTGCTGTTCTGATACCAGGTTTCTGGGACAGACATCATGGTCTTCATGTTGCTCTCTCCCAGAGTTACAGGTCTGGGTGTCGAAGCCGGAGGTGTGGAGGCTTCACTGCAAAGACTGTGAAGAGAAGGGGAAGTTTATAAGAAAAAGGGAACTGGTATGACTTGAAACCATGGGTATTAAGAACAATGGCAGCATAATTGCTTGTCTGGACAGAATGAGAAGTTTAAAACTGATTACTTTTTGTTTTTCTGTTTGTTTGTTTGTTTGTTTGTTTTACTGGAAGGATCTGAGATAAGCCAGTGGGAACTGTTCTAATTGACAGCCAGCAGCCCTAGTCTTACTGCTGCATCCTTTGCACTGCATCATTGTCTTTGCAGTGGGGGCTCTCAGTGGAAACAGATTTTGCTTCCCACTTGGTCATTTTGATGTGCTACACCTCAGCTGGGATCTGTTTCAGCTCACAGAAGTGAGAAATCTTTAAAGGTTGTGTGTGAGCAAATTTTATTTTGCCTTTAAATATGCATGTAATTTCTACAGGGCTTTCTACATTTTATTGGCACTTACAAATGTTAAATCTCTAAAATACCAGCCTGATTATAATTATAATGCCCCTTTCTCATGTAAGCTATGGAGGAAAATAATGAAATCTAATAAAATCACTCACTGTTTTAAAAAATGGAGGATTAATTAAATGTAATAGATACTGTGGTTTCTGTACAAGTATATGCAGTCTCTAGTGAAGTCTACAGCTCCATCATGAAGAAATGACAGACTAAAAATAAAAGGAAAAAGAATAATCATTACTTTTGTGATCTTCAACAAGAATGTGCTCTGCTCCATCTGCTAGTTCTGCAGCTGTGGTTAACTAATAAACAGTGTTCCCAGTCCCGTACTAACTGCATTTGATGTGGCTGGTACACAAACAAAGATGTCTTGGCAGAATAAGGTGCTATGAGTGTAAAGAAGAGCAGTCTTGTCAGTTTTAGATCAGATGGAAGCAAATGGGAAAGCTTTGCATTTGCCATATGGAAAAACAAACAAGCCAAAAACATTTTACTTGCAATTTTCTGAAACTGTAAAGCAGACAATGTAGAGTAATAGTAAGAATGTGCTGGAGACTATGAAGGACTAACATCAGCTTTAAAAGCACTAGCAAGCTGTGGTTTTCTTTTCCCTCACTGTTTCCAGTGGCTCTATCAGAGAAAAGACCTTCCTGAAATGCTTCAGCAACTTTCTCAGTGTACTCCAAATCCTTAATCTTGGATCTATCCTTGCTCCGGATAGAAGCCAGATTGCACAAGAGACTTCTGTGATCTGAATGAAACAGTGCTGCCTTTGGCCTCATCCCTGTTTGCTCCATGCTTACAACCTCTGTGGAGCTCCCAACATAGTGAAGCTTGTGTCATAGGCTAGATATGCAAAGCCCAGTGAAAGCAAGGCTTCTAAAGGTAGGATCTTTGCTGTGATGCTTCTCACAATGCCAACATTTCTAAACAGGTAATTATTTTTCAGAGCTTTCCCCTCTCACAGGCTTAAACAGGAACTGCAAGTAGCAGATACTACGGGAAAGTAGAATCTCTTTTCCATTTGCTCAGCTGTGGATTCTGTAGTTTAATTCATAAAGTTTAAAACAATTTGGCCTGGATGT
Source organism: Todiramphus chloris collaris (assembly GCA_025345505.1). Taxonomy (NCBI): domain Eukaryota; kingdom Metazoa; phylum Chordata; class Aves; order Coraciiformes; family Alcedinidae; genus Todiramphus; species Todiramphus chloris. Next base: position 6,731,973 of record JANVCC010000038.1, read on the forward strand.
CTTAGTTCGAGGATATACCAGACCTGCAGGTGGAAGGTTTCTCTTGCTCTTGTTACGCATGGATTGAAACGGTCGGCTTTAAAAGTTAATTACTCCATCTTTAGAACAGACTTGTGCCTGAATCATCACTGGTGAATATTGTAATGCCAAAGGAGCTATGAGTCATGCTGGCAGACAAAGCATTGGTTCAAAACTGGCAGGGGGCTTTGATGCTGCTGCTGCTCTTCAAAATGAAAGGGAAAATTCTTCTCATAGAAAACTGCTCTGTATGAAATACTGCAATAGGAAAAGGAGGAGATGCAATTCTGTTTTCCCTTGCACTTGTTCTGCAACCATACAAAACCAGAGAGAGACAACATACATAGGACTTTGTCTAAATGGATATTTTAGTATTTCCCTTGGGGAAGAATGTACATCGCCATCATTAAAATCCACTGACATGGCTACATAATGATTCTTTAATAAATATTCCTTAGTACCTGATACAAATGAATTAAGGGCTCTTTGCTACTTTTTCTGCTCTAAGCGTGGGTAGAAGTCTAAATGAAAAGCCGGGGTAGTCAGTGAACCAGGTAAAGGAGGACAAGGTTGCAGCCAGGTTCATGCACTTGATGTCGTTGCCAGTGGCAATTGGAACTTGAGGGTACTTGTCCCTCTCCCCAGTTCCCCAGGGCGGGATTGCCTCAAAAACACACTGCTGCTTTCCCTCCCAAATGCTTCATTAATCCCCTAGCCTTCAGCTGCCTACACCTGATTTTCTTTGCCTTTATGAATAGCTTCATTCAGCTCAATGAGCCAAGACATGTTTAGGACCCAGACCTCAGATTTTGGTCTCTCTCTGGGTGCACAATGGGCAGAGTTCCCCAGCAAGCAGCACCCTGCCTGAGGCTGGGAGCTGGCATATACATCATAAGGGACGACAGGGCCTTAACAAATACAGATGACATTTAAATTCTGAAATTAGGAGGCAGCTGGGGAGAGCTGTGTCTGTAGAAAATACAGGCCAGCTGAGATGTATATTCAGCACATGCCCACACAGACACCCATGTGAGGCCTCAGTCAGTGTCTAAATTGTGAGTGAACCTCAGGAGGGACCAGGGTGATTCGGTGATGTAAATCCAGCAAGTTTACGTCAGATGAACATACAGCCCTGGGCTTTTTCTGGGACAGAAAATGGAAAGACGGAGAAAAGGAGATTGTTCTTTCTTTCCTTATGAGTTTCTCTTATTTGATCTCTCAGATGTAAAGTTGCAGCTCCTCCAATACACTAAAACCTACCAAATGAGGTGAGGTCTCATTTTCAGCCATGTATGTCTGTGTAGCTCCTCTACTGCCATCGCCTGTGTCGCACCAGTTTGCACCACAGAGCATCCAGCCTTGTGTTTATAAACAACACAATGATCTAGCTAATCTAGAGGAATGCACAAATGAACTGTATTCTGTAGAGTCAGGAGCTTGCTAATAACTTTCTAAAATTGTTCTCCAGCATTAATTGAAATCATAAATCCGGATCACATTCAAAGCATAACTACTGTATGCCAGTGGCTCCCTTCAGTTCTTAATCATAGTCTTCCGAGGAATTTTCTTGCTGCTTCTTCCTTCCCTCAGGAGCAGCCATATTTATTATTGCAGTTCAAATACCTGGAGATATTTCAGTTGAAAAGCCATATAACATCTCTCTAAGCATGTCAATACGTGTTCAGCTTAATATGAATGTCTGTGCCATTCCCACTGGAGAAAAGTAAAAAATGTCAAGGAAATATATTTAACTTGTTTCTGCTCAGATGCCTGCAGATATCTTGTATCTAAAGAATATTTAAATTCTGTTTTGTTAAGACAGGATACTTACATTATACAGTGGAGCAGCCAGGAGGTTATAGTCTCCACTAGACAATTTGCCAGACAAGAAAGATGGCTTAGTTGCAATGTTGACAGCTTTATTCTTGTGGCTTTGGCAGAAAAATAGGCAAAAAGATTGCAGAGGCGGCAGGATAGAATACAACATGAAAGTTCAGAAAAATATTAACTGGTTGTAAAATGAGTGGGTGGATGCACTAAAGGAGATGGCATTTCAGTTATATAACAACACTTATTGCAACATTTTTATGGCCAAATTATGCTCTTTTTCTGTGCTGTATTTTTGCATCTGCTACCCGGCTCCAACGGTGAGGGACAAAATGTTTATTTGGCAGGAGAAAATGCAGTAGCCATTCATCTTTTTCAGCTGAATCATCCCATTGGTCTCAGTGAAGATTCCCTTGAGAATTTTATTCCATTTCTAATATATTATACACTGTGATTTTACAGATCTGCTTTTATTTTCTAAACCAGTCACTTGTAGAAGACCCCTACAAACATCCCCAATATGAATGCAGGATTAGAAGCTATACTGTGCATGCTGAACGTAGGGTGTTGCATGGGAGTGGGAATGCTAATGTGGTCTTGACAGGGAAAAAAGCTCCATGTTTAATTGTTACACTTTTCTTCCTGAAGACAACCAGGCCACCTGATGCATCTCCCTAATCACATCCTTTGGTCATCTACACCAATGTGACAGAACCAATTCCACCCCAACAGACTTGGTAGCCACTGCAAATTCAATGGTGCTTCCAAAGATGTTTAGTGGCTTTTGCATTGAAGGTTGTTTGGACTCTTATTCTACATATGACTCTAAACAAGCTTTTCTTATCAGTCACTGTTTATTACTTCTGTACATCATGAGGAACCTCACTGACAATAAAGTCTCAATACTAAAGAGCATTAGGCATGAATAAGGGGAAATAAAATAAATATGATTACTTCCACTTCAGAAATGGGACACAAGACAGTGAAACACAATTTCTTTTTCTTTTCCTTTTCACAAGTGTGGAGGCTTTTAGTGCAGGACCTTTAGAGCAGTTGCAAAACTTTTTTGGGAAAACTGCTTTGTCTGTAGGGCCTCAGGTAGATAGGGCCTCATGGGGGTAAGTTTTATATGCTGAATAAACAGGAGTTTGGAGTGCTCCATAGCCCCGTCCTTTGCATCATGCAACACCTAGAAGAACAATCTCTGCAGCCTTGGAAATAGTCTAAGTTGTTACCACAAGTCCAGGATTTCTAGAGTCCCCAGTTCAGTGACCTGTGCCTCCCTTTTTCCCCTTGAACTTCATCTTTGTCTTCTCAGTGCTCTACAGTACATTCCTTCTGATTCTCTCAAGATCTGCCCTACTTACCTGGGCTAATTCAGAAAGGAAAGACTTTCAAAACAAGAAAAAGTATTTACATGATTTGGGGGGGGATAATGAAAAGCTTCACCTGGTGAGATCAACCAGAGTTCTGTTATTTAATGATTCCTTTAAAGCTGGGGCATAGGGGTAAGGGTGGCAAGCCTGAAGACCTTAAAAAAGAGCAGGGAATTTAATCATTTGGTTACACACATGCTTAAGCCCAAAAGATGACAGCCTAGACAATCTTCTCAAAGATGCTGTGTTTTTCTGTCTCTAGGATTCAAATGTTACATGGGAATTTAGCACAGTAGGCATATATAAGAAATAATGGAAGAAGTGACACAGGGTAAAACGAGAAGACAACCACCATAGGGAAAAGTGAACAAAATACAAACTAAAAGATCAGGGACAATTTATACTAAAAAGAACTGAAGGCTGATGAAGAAAAGCACTCAAACAGCAATTAGAAAATTGGCAACAGAGTGAAGGAAGATACCAAAACTGGTTCCTGCAACTAGAGAGATGGATCTGTCTGCTTTGTTGACTTTCCTATGGCCCATTTCTCAGGAAGGTGGGAGGCCTGATGAGGAGACAGCTGACAGGAAACTGTCTAGAAAACGGGTCTGGTTTTCCTCTGGAAAACACGTTGCTTTTTCTCTAAAACCAAAACATTTTTACATTTCAAAGAGACAATCAAAATATTTCCGGGTTACTTTCAGTGGCAGAATTTGGTGGAGTTAGGGATTAACTTAATTGAGACAAGTTATGTAAAAATGTTGTCCCAAAAGTAACCAACACAGATCATCTGGATGCTGAGCTACTGAGAGAGTAAACAGTAAGAAGAGAACACAGCCTTCAAGAAGCAAGTGCATCAAAGGTCCTTTTCCTGGTGCCAATCTCTCTGATATCATTCTAGCCAACCACCTGAACCAGGCATTTCTTGATTACCACTACCTTTTTATAGCCCAGATCAAACTTATTTACTAAGCTCTTCTCTATGTTTTCCACAACAATGTTTACTGGTTCAGACATATTTTCATTGCACGAACACTTTATTTCACATTTTTACAGGTACGCCGTGTGCAGTTTGGCTTAGAGAAACTTGCTTTTTCACTAGAACATCTATAGAATGTTATTACCAGACATTTAATGGAACATTTTTACAGTGATGGAGTTTTGTCAAAAAAGAAGCAATTGATTGTGTCTGTGTGTAAAACTGATGTGTATGAATACTTCTGCCCTGGCACAAAATAAAAAGAGCATTTGAAGTTCTGTAAGAGGTAAAATAACCTCAATACAAGATATTTTAACAGATACACTGCTTAAATTCCTTCATAAAAAAACTCAGGAAACTTTCAGTGGCTGTTAAACATTTTTCCCATTCCATTCATCTTCATGAAGCTCTAGTGTTTGCTGTGCAGTTGGTGTAATTTTTTAGCAGTTCCAAAGAGCACTTCCCATAGGACCATTTTTTCCCCAGTTATTCTGTAAGTTCCTAAAGCAAAAGAAAAAAAGGAAATTCAGAACTAGTGAAGGAAACTGTAGCCATTCCAGGTGTGACTGGGCTACCTTTCCTTCAGAAGTTATTGTGTAAGAATAGTGATTTCATTTTTTAACTTCTGTGCCTTACAAAGACCTGTTCCTTTACTTGCACATGCAACAGGTGTACATTATACCTCCCTTATCTTAGGAATAAGACATGAAAATCAAATGAAATTATACAGTTTGCCTGTGGAAATAATTTACCCACCTATGCAGAAGTTAACTGGATCTTTCATGACTTCATGGTTATCCTGAAAGTGTACAAGAGATGCTGAGATGTTCAGGAAACAGAGTAAATCCAAAAGACATCTAGAGACCTCTGTGGAGGTAAGGAGCTTAGGCTAGCTCCCCATTCATAAAATAATTTACTATTTAGTTCCCACATTGTAAAACTATGTGAAATAAGCAGACGAATTGTTCTGTAGCCCTTGTTGAGTATTTCTCTACATCCAAGGATACAGCAAGTCAGTTGAAACTGTGCCTTCATGGCTTGTTCCGGCGGATGCTCATTTCCTTTCACATGATGCTGCGGTGGTTTTAAAGCCTAGACTTGTTTCTGGAAAATCTTCAGTTCAACCTCTTGCAGAGAAACCTGTGTTTTACATGCAACTTACCCACTGAAAGTGCTGTGCTCAAAATGTCCCTGGGTTTATCTACCTCTTTCCTGCTTTGGATCTGTCCTCCTACCATGTTGTCAGCTATTGCTAATATGGGTGAAACTGGGGTCATCATGAAAAGAAGGTACTGGGTAAAAGGTATTGTGAGCAAAGTGGAAAGCAATCCAGGAGGGTAAAAAAAAAACCAGGAGAAAAGTATTCTCTGTGCAATTCTTTCAAGAACTGTTCACTTGGAAGCCAAGAGTACCGTTGTCATGTTTGTTGCATTTTTATAGACAAAAGGGATATTTGCTCTGAGAGCAAGCAGTACGGTATTGGGAGGATGAAGAGCTTTGGTTACTGGGCTGTTTGTGATTTCAGCTCACAACTCAGGGGAGACATTTTTGCTCCAATGACCTCTAAGCTGCCTTTAGTTTATTGATTGGCTAATAGGGAAAATTGATTTTTAACTAACTCACCAGTTTTGAGACCTGAACACAGTTGTCACTTCTAGTAAGTGCACTTTTACTCAATCATATAAGTTGTCTCAGTCATCAGTTCATTCTGGATGCTGCAAAAGGTAAGGATGTGCCAAAAGGTTTGGCAAGGAGCCCAGACACAAAGACATGCTCCAGGACATTCTGTAGATAAAACGTGTTTAATATTATGTTACACCCATCATACATGCTCTGGTCTTGGCAGAAAACAGCTGGCTATGCCTAAAGGGTAAAGGGCTGAAAACAAGAAAAGGCAAATTCAGTAAAGATCAGGGAATACCAGAGGAAGAATATCAGGTAGCGACGAGCGAGATGTCTCACTTGTATGCCAGTCTTTCTTGCCCTCAGACCTCTAAAGCTAAAGTAAAGTACAAGCTGAAGATGTAGTGTGTAGTAATAGTGGCCTGAACTGGTTCAGTAAGAAATGGGATCTCCCAAGTGACCTTTTCCAATTCTAGTATCCATAATCAGAAATGAAAGATTTCACAGGTAGAACTAGTGCATCATATTTCTTAAGTATCCTCCTGCAAGAGCTGAGCTCAGGGCTTCCAAGTCTCATGCCCTCACTTATTTTCAGCTCACTTGTATCCTTGCAAAGTGCCAGCCAAGCTGAAAACCAGGGTGGGGGGGTGTAAGCTGGGGATGACTGAGCTAGAAGAGGCTGTTTGGTTTTTGCTTGTTATTTTGTTTTTAAAAAACAACAACAACAAAAGAAATCTAAAAGAAAAGTCATTTTGGGTTCATCTGAAATATTGTTTGCCCAAAGCAGTGTATCTTTATTTTGAGGCTGTTTAGTCAAAAACAATTACCTGAAATTATACAGGGGAAAAAAGTGTCGTATCAAAACAGAAAATGCAGGAGCACCAGATAGAAATGGCCAAATGAAACATGAGAAGAGCAAAGTGAAATGCATTCCATTTTTAAGAAGAAAACTGGAACTAAAGATTCCAGTTTTGGGTTGGATTTTTTTTTTTTTTTTTTTTGTGAAATTGAAAATATTTCACTGCATGAAACCAAGCTGGTGAGTAGACCTGTTCACCTCCTTCCAAACTCTTACTTTCTGGGTGAATTTAACATATGCAATCTTCTCTATCTGTGTTCAATGTGTAAACATTAATGTATATTAATTAATATAATCACATTAATATCTTCACTGTCTTGACTGAAGTTGTTTATAATAACGGCAGGTTTTGCTGGGAAGGCTGTTACTTACCTGGTAAGCTCAGTCTGTGAATCTGGAATTTGTGCACACAAATAGCTGTGCAAACAAGACATTAGGCATCATAAATATCTTAGTTTGCAGGATCCCATCTCATATATGGAGACTACAGTTTTGCAATCTGTAGGTGACCCATAATCTAAAATCCTATCACCAGATGCAGGCATGGAAATATAAGCTACTCTGCAAACAGTTCCTAGAAACTAACAGTAAAATGTGTGTGGATGCACTAGGGCCAGGAATTAAAAAAGCAGCTACTAATTTGGGACATCCATATCACGAAAGTTTAACTTATCTGGTGTGGCACCCCACAAAATTCATGCTCATAAAAAAAAACAAAAACCAAAAAACAGGCCCTCCATCTTGGTTCAGATATTTTTGTTCCAAGCACAGACATTTCCTGACAAATTTCTTTGGACAGTTTTTCCTCAGTACACCCGAGCTGCGTTTCCTCGCATGACAAACAAGACTGCAAACGGATAAAAGCCAATCTGATGCAGTGCAGCCTGGTGCCACAGATGAAAAACAGCAGATGAAAACATCTGAATTTGATGAAAATCCTTCAGCAGGATAACTAGGTATGGTGCAAACATGCTGCTAGGAAAGATTGAGTGTTTGAGTCTCGGTTCACAGTGGCAAAACCAGAGGGTTACAAAGATCGTGGTCTAGAGAAAGGGTCACGACACTTTTTCATTTATACATTGGCGCATACAGAAATTTTTATTCTGATGATTTTATTCCTCTTTCTTGATCTGTCAGCCACACAGAATTGAAATTTAAACTTTTTTCTGAGCTAACAGCTAGACTACTCTTCAAGACACGGAAAGTAAAGAAAGTAGCAAAGCTCTGAAGTACTTGCCTGGCTTTGGACCACATCTTAGCCTATAATTTATGAACATGGGAACTTGCAAGCGAGGTAAAATCACATTGCAAATGTCTACAGGCGGGATGTGGTTCTATATTTACTAATAGCTATTCTAAAATGTACACGCCGGTCTCCATCAGGTAAAGTATGTAGCTAAGTGTAGCTGGCAGCATGGCAAGTTTTAAAGGATACTTTTAATTGAATGCTGCAGATTTTGATTATATATCACAAGTTTTACCATTGTTATGTACTCCAGAGTATTCTATAGGGGGTGAGCGGGACTGCAAATGTGTTACAAGAACATTAAAAAGTAATGTCTTAAAACTGTATCACACAAAGGAGAACTCCAACACATTTGTTGATTGAGGAAATGTTGCCTCTGAAATTGGACATAAAGGCACCTGCAACCTGCAGACATCGAGTGCTCCCTTACTCGGCAGTAATTTCACTAATTTCCCTGGGACTGTTTGAAAACGACAACACTGATCCCTGGGTAAGGAAAAGAGTCTGGTTTTTACTGTAAATACAAATCTTGACTTCATCACTCCCAGACTGTGTTGTAGATAGATACTAGTGTACTAGAAGAACCGAAGCAAACATCCAGCCCAATATGTTCCTTTTAATCTCTTATCTGCATCTTTTTTCTTGCATTTCGCTGATGTTTATGGGTGTTTTAGGCTCTTTATGTCTGTGCTGACGTGTTGTCCTCTGTCAGAAGCAATCAGACAAGTAATAGACTGTGGGCGACGACCTAGACTTGAGAAGCTCATTTCTCAAGCCTCCAAAAAGGCATCAGAAGCTTGCTTTTTTAAAAGACGTGCTGTTTACATTCTGTTTTAGTTTATTCTCAATAATTTATTACCTACTAATGCTGGGGGTTTTTTTCAGTCTTGCTTATTCTCAGTGGAGGCATTTGGATTTTAACTGAAGGCATGGCTATTGTGAGGATGTGGAGTAAAGAACCCTTAATGGTTCATCCATTAATGCTTAGAGTTTCACAGAGCTGGGGTTTCACAGAATGTTGTCTTCTCTTCAGTGAGGAATATATCTATTAAGTCCATTTAAATAGGCAAATGTGGAAATAACTGATTTTAAAAAACATTTGTAAGTGTTAGACAAATATACCCAATTTCTGATTACATTTTTATGTTTAGTTTGAATTTGCAACATCATTTAGAGGCACTAAATTTTAAGTCTGAGGCACAACCTGTGCTGTTTCTGTTGGAGGATCACCACTGTTCATTACATCATGCTAAGTAAAAACAGTTTAAAATTGAATTTTACAAAAGCCCGTTGAACAATTTTAAGCAGGACCACTGATTAATTAAAGTTCTTGTTAGTGCTGACTTAAGTTTATACAGATCTACTCCTTGAATCAGTATGCAAAGGTCAAAAGAAATTATAACTCATTCACCTAATCATGTTTATATTACAGTAGCCTACAAGTCCTAACACAGACTACATTCTTAGTGAGAGCCCAGCCTTTCTTTCTCCATGGCCAGGCCTGGCCATAGTGTTATCAGAGATACAGTATTAGAATAATTTTTGTTATTTTGATCTCACCAATTTGATAAAATACATATTACAATGTATATGTGCAGCATAGCTGAGTTAACAGTAGATGCCGTCCTCATATTCAGATTGTATATATATGTGTGTGTGTGTGTGTACGTGTGTATATATATATTTTTTTATGTTCTCTTTATATTTTCTAGTTTTCTCATATTTGGATTATTCCTTTTGTGTTAATTACTCAGTTGTTGCATTACACTGAACTTGAGTTTTGGCATCTTTTACAAGAACCGGTTTTCTTACTGTGCAGCCATTTGTCCAAGGGTTAGAACTCCTAAAGCTTTTTTTTTTTTGGTGTCCAATGTTCTGAATTCAGATGTACAGAAAAATACATCTCTTGCTGGCAAAACCTTTCAGCTGTGATTTACAGTTTCCACCTTCCTATTATTTCTATGTTTTCATTGACACTTGGAGACACAGTTGGAATAGCTGGCTTATACTGAACAGTAGTGCCCCTGAAGTCTTTATCTTTGTTGTCTCCTTCTACACTCAGCATTTTGATTGGGCCAGTTCATGCATCTTGAAGCCAGAAATCTCTTATGGAAACATTTTAGTTCAGCTCATTCGTAATAGTATTGATAAAACCTTTCTTTCCCCCTCCTAGGATACAAAAAGCCCCTGCCATAACCGTGGCAGCATCTGCATTAGTTCCCCTATCCACCCGCATCTGGTGAGAGTGATGAAGTTCATGCATAATGCAGAAGTTGAGTTGCTCTTGGGCTGTGGCTTTCAAGGCAGTGTTTGTAGAGAGACCTCACAGGTGCATGTGCTGGTCTGGAGAGAGCAGCCCTGGGAATCCATTAGGCAGCTGTTTGGGTTATCACGTTAGAAACAATTTAGGAAGTTTTAATATCCTGAAATTAAATCTGTGTTGCTGCTCACTGCATCCTGGTTCCCCAAGAAACTCAACCTAAGTGGAAATTCCAAATAAGCCCAAGTTGCGGGTATCTCCTTTCCCTAGAGCAGAGATTTCTGTGTATCTCTGGAGAGCTTTGTGAGCTCAGTTTTACTGGTGCTACATCAGCAGTCCACCTGCTTTGTGTTTCAGCTGTTCCAGACTGGTATTCAAGTACTTCCTCCAGGAGATTAATTACACAGGAAATATCAAAGAGATTCCTCTGAATCCAAAGTATGTGCTTTAACCCAAAGTGAATACATAATATACCTGCTGTATTACTTTCGGGACATGTGCATGCTTCTTACTCAGAGGATTTTAATAGGTATGCTTAGTATTTATCAACTTGGTGTTGTTTTGATTTGACAAAGTATATTTAGACCTTCAAGTTCAGATAAACAGAAGATATATTAACATCAAAGCAGCTTACACCAGAAGGACTTCATTGGGCTTCTGTCTGGAGAATAGAGGGCATCAGGAAGAGGTTTCAGTTTGATTTAGTGAAAGGTCATACTTACTCTTTTCTGACAAAAAGAAACGTGAACCCAAGAGATGGGAAATGAGCTTCACTAGTAGCATTAAAAAAATCCTTGTGCCTGGAGACATCTTGAAATATGAATAAAAAATGCAGCCCACCAAAGTCTGGAGCTGCAAATGGACACGTCTGCTAGAACTGAAGAACTGTTTCTGCCATTCTGTCTGCAAACCTCTCTTCCCTCTGTTCTCTTATTTATTTCTAAGCAACCATAGAGATATCTCAGAACTAAGTCTCCCACAACTCCATCCAAAGAGAAGGTGTTTCTATTTGAAAGCTGGCACTTTTTTTTAGGAAACCAATGGACATGAACTCACAGACCCCCATTCTAACTTTCTCTTACTATGCTCCTGCAAATTATGGCCCCTGTTCAAAGCACTATTGATTTTGGTTTGATTTGGCACAGTCTTAAAGGGAAGTCAGAACAGATCAAACAATACCATCAGGACTGTAATAGCTTCATAATTAAGTAAATCCCAGCTGCGTGCCAGTTTTGGCTAAATCTGCTTATCCCCTTAGTGAGTCATTATTATCAACTCGAGTGTGTCTGGGACTCACAAGAGCACAGTCTTCATGCCAAATGTATTCTGCTACACATAACATCTTCTGTAACACTTTGTGCTTGTAGCATATGAATGCAGCTTCTTATTAATAAAACAGCTGTATTGCTGGTGAAGGGAATGATTTGTCTCACACCATCTCTACACTGTAGAAGTTCCAGTGATGTAACTAGAGGTATTCCTGACTTACCAGGCTGCACATAAAAACAAAACCTAGAGGAACTGGGGTTTTGTTTCTGGCATGCATTCTTAAAGTAACAAAAAAAACAAACATCTAAAAAAAACAGCCTCTAGATGGCTCTTGAGGCTTGCTTTGTCAATTAGCAGGCAACTGAAATAAGACTGCATCAGACTGTATCAAGAAGATTATTACTTCTTCATATGAGATGAAACCTTGGAGTGTTTTTACTGCAGTGGGAAAGCTTCCCTTGGTTTTGTAAAAAGCACTGAGAACCCTTCAGCTGAGGAGAGAGAAAACATTTATCTTCTTTCTACCCAGAAAGTCCTGATTGTGTATTCCATCTGTGCGTATTTTGCTGCAGTTACTACATATTTATTCACTCAGGTGTGGAAATTACCACTCCGGGTTGTAGCTTCTTGGGAAAAAAAGCACAGCCACCCATTCCCCTAAATAAGTAGAGCTGCTTGCAAGCATCTGACTTTACCCAGTGAAATCCCAAGGCTTGGTGCCTTCAGAAATTCTGCTTACAGAAGTACAACCCTTTTTCATGTTGCAAAGGGCGTCTGGGGTTTATTTGTGATTCACAAAGAAGCTGGGAAATAGCAGGAGGAGGGAAGGAAGAAAAACATATTCATAGTTTTAAGATGAATCGCATCATCTCAATCCATGTTTCATCCTAAACAGATCCTGTGAATAACTTGCTGCTTCCCAGTATTACTGAGCAATTCATACTGGAGATGATACCTGTAATCCAAAAGAACACAAAGCAAACAGAGAAAATACTCCTTCCTCCCTTAAACAGATAAATGGTCAAAATATTAAAAAAAAATCTTTTTGAAAAAATTGTAATATATAATTGGAAAACATAGTCATGCTTCCAAGATAAAGAAAAGTTTAGAGATGCTACCTGAACCCAAAATATATGTGTACATCTTCCCTTATGCAGTAAGAAATGATACGCTGTTTAATAACACACTGAGGTTCTCCACAATTAAAAAAGAATGAGCTGATTTAACATCAATCAAGTACCATGTAGCAAAAAAGAATTCAGTGCATTCTTTGTTGCAAAGGTTAATTATCTTTGTGGGTTGTGCATTAAGAAAACCTGTAAAATATTTATGCAGTTAAATGCAATACAGAATTGACCATCAGCAACTGTTTTCAAAAAAGAAAGAGACATCTTTATAGTTCAAAAGCTCCACCTCAGTCATACGGGACAGAGTTTTGGCTATAACTGTGTCTCTCTCCACAGTGGTGGAGATGTGCCTCTGTACCATATTGAGAGGTGCACTTCTCTGCTGTGAATACACTTGCACACTACATTTGGTACAAATTCCAAGTATAGAACTCGTCCCTTTTGGAAAAGTTTTGATGACAGTAAAATTCTTGAACAAAAGATGCAGAACTTTACCATCGTTCCATGCTTGGACTTTAGCTCGCAGCTATCAAACAGCCTGTGCTTTTTGTTATTTTTGACTAAATATGCTGAAGATAAGGAAAAGTCACAAAAGATACTGATAAAAGAAATCAAACTCAAGATCTGAACATATCTTTTGAGATAAGGCTGTTCTGAATTATCTCCATCAGGGAACACTATCCAAACAGAATTGGGTACAGCTATCTGTACTTAAAACTGAAATTCATATCAGCAATAATATGACTTCTTTCTTAAATACATGCCCTGGTCCCATGAGTTTAATATAAAGTAATCAACTGTAGTATCTGTTTTGGCTTTATATAAAAATCACTGTGCCTCGCTAAGACTTCAGTAAGTGTTTCATTTGTAAGACACCATACAGATTTACCCAGCAGACACTCACTGAGAGCAGAATCTCATTTTTCCAGACACTGAAAGAACTGTATGCATGGGGTCAATTTAGAAAAATCCATTCCAATGCCACTTTCTTTCATAGGCTATATAAATAGGCATGAAGGGGAAAAAAATCATGTAACCACAAAGTAATAACATGACCTGCAGATTACAAGGTAATTAAACTTGAAGCTACCAAGTACCGTGCTCCAGCAATAATTTACCTCGTGGTGTGGGGAGCTGAGATATTCTGATGTTTCCTGCTAATGTAAAATGAATAAGCATTGGGAGCTCCAACCTGTCAGAGCTAAGGGATTAACGGGTTCCCTACCTGTATCTTTCACTTCTTAACACTCATGATGACAATCTAATTTGGAAAGCAGCAATAACCATGTGGTAACTGTCTTTAAAAGGCACTTACTGTGTAATTTTATGGTCAGTGTTTGAAAAGATAGTGTAACTGGCTGAGAGCACTGATTTGAAACACACTGCCTTCATTAGCTGACCATCACCTCAATAGAGACCTGACCATATTTTGCTGATGCACTGGTAGAGTTGGTTCCTGTCTTGAAGCAGATGTAAAGGAAATGTGAAGAGCTATTTGATAAAGGATTTAGACAAGCTTTAGGATGTATTGTTAATTTCTAGGTAAGTAATCCAATCTCCTCCTCTCCTTGCCCTAGGAAAAAAGGTACTGAAGTGAACTTTTTGGAACATGAAGATATGCTCCCCTAGAAGAAGTATCAGCAACATAGATACCTAACTCCATTTGGTAAAACATACTTCTTATTTTTCACTTCTGACTTGCATCTGGTCAGGGGCAGAATTCAGAGACAAGTCCAGTTAAATTTAAATGAAGATGAAGGTGATTGCACTGATTTGCTCTGATGTACTGCTAGCTCAAACAGATTTCATTGATTAACTGGCAATCTAAGTAAACATCAGTACAGACAGATGGCATTTAAACAGGAAATGTTTTTTTAAAACTTAAAAATGTAGAGTCTTTTTTTTTCAGTTGTAAATTGCTGATATGATGTGTTTGCTCAGCCTACAGTACTTGGTGTTGAAGTCATTGCTTTAGGACTGCAACATGGAAGCAGAAATGTGGCAATGTCATTTTTACACCCTGATCCAAGAACAGCCAGTGGATATGTTTTTAACTCTCACCAAATTCAATGAGACTTAAATGAGTTTTAAGTGCTTTGCTGGCTGCAGGTGTTTTCTATAACTGGGGCAATGGATATTTTTAGCTTTTTCACTGTTTATATCTTTGTCAGTGTGTCCCTGAGAACAGATGATAACGTTCAGTCCAGCGCTTCCCTCTATGCAATTCTAAGGATATGTTTAAGGTAATGCTCACAAGCTCCTCCCCAAAGAGGTAGTGGGGCCTCTGTACATTACAATTATTAATCTTCCACAGCTGATGATTTCTGCTCTTTCAGACCTGCTCTAGCTTTGAACTACCACTCAGCTGGGCTGATGGAGGCTGAGTGCCTTTCTTTAAACCTTGCTGCTGTAAATGTCAGCAAGGCATAAAACCAGACTACCGTTACTCGACAACTCTTACATTAAAACTCAAAATCATTTTGACACAAGTGTATCAGAAGGTCCTAACCTGAATGAGACTACTTCCATTAGGCAAATCAGGGAGACTGAATGTTGAAACATGTATTGTTAAACTATTTATTGTTAAACTATTTAAACATTGGCCTTTCCACTCCTATCAACTCAAGTTCAAGGGTAGCTGGGCACGACAATACAGAGAATTCAGAGCCCCATTTAACTGTGTGTAAAATACACAGAAGCACTGAAAACCTCAAAGTACTCACTGAATTGTTACAGTGATGGATCTCTGCTAAGTTCCCTTAAATTGAGAACAAAGTGAACAATGCTGCAAGAAAAATCTAGTATTTCAAGAGGCACTAAGCTGTTCCTCTGTGCCCTGTGACATAAATTTGACACTTACTTCAATAAATACTTACTTCAACAATTTTATAGTGATTTTCAAAATTTAAAAGACTTTCTTTTGTAGTGATGCTAGAAAAATCCAGAAACTGGTCAATTGTCTCTCTTTAATGTGCTAAAGACCCCCGGCTGCTAATGGCAAGGTGGAAGAAAGGAAAGATAGAGCAATTGCATCCCCCTGTTCCCTGCTGGTTTCTGTTTGAGGCCAGGTATTGAAAGAAAAAAACATTGTTGTCTTCCTTTCCTGAAGTAGGAAATCTTTCGGTTTACTTCTGATTTACAGCTTAGGGCCAGAGTTGAGCACTGGAACAAACCCCGTGACTAAAGGAGTATCACAGATGAGCCTGGGAAGCTGGTTCTAGATTGATCCCAGGAAGGGGCACTAGCCAGATCCATTTGCTTCGTTTCATTAGACTATTGGGTAAGTGAAATTTGTCCACTGGACAAGGAAGGATAATGTGATGGCAAGGGAAGAAATACTCATTTCCTCTCTAGTAATTCCAGATCTCAACATAATGTCAGGGACATAATGTCAAGGTTCAGAAAGGACATCACAGCACTGCAATGGGCCATAGCAGGAGACAAAGGTAAGAGGAAGGCTCTCTTGAATAGGGTGAACTGGACAATTTCTCTGTTGCAGGTCTTCTCTGTGGGCTGAAATTTCCATCTCTACTTTATTTTCCTTACCACCATCCTCAAATAAAGCTGGCAGGCGCTGGCAGCATGCCAGAGGCCTGGTTCTTCTCTCAGTGAGGTCAACAGAAAATGCTTCCTCAACACAAACAAGGGCAGGTCCAGCCTTCCGAAGGTAGCCTGCTCCCGGCAGCTGGCATTGCAAAGAGCTCCCTGCAGAGCTAATCCCCTCTCAGAGCCGTGCGTGCCACGCAAAGGCAATGCTACCTTACAGATCTCCCTTCCTCCTCATTTATATTTTGAAAAATGACAATGAATGCACACGGAGCTTCAATTACAAAAGATTATGGTCTTCAATTTAGTGCGTGCTGTAAAGTTGTATTAAACGATCAAATGCTAATGAGGAGAAAGGCTCTTCTAGAGAAATAAGGAATTAGCATAAATTAATAGAGTTCCATATGTGCAAGTTTTACGGGGTAACAAAGTATCTCATCACAAAAGTATAAATATTTAATTTAATTCTTGCTGGGGCCAGTACACAGCGTTACAGTCAGCACAGAAATATGAATTAATGTGTGGGTGGGAGCAAAGCGCTACCCAGTTCAGGTTCACAGAGAGGTCACTGTCATGGCTCTGCTGTTCTTTTTTTGTTTGTCTTCCAGCTCACACGATTTGAAACCAGGTCCAAATGGCAAAGCAATATATACATGGCCTCATCTGCAGTCTGGGGAGTCTTCCTGTTGGCATCACTCAGTGCGCTACCACATTCCTCAGCTCTGCCCAGGAGTATATTTGCTTGTTAGCACAGGATCTTCCTGCTCTTAGGGCAGAGAGAAAAGACTTCAGAGGCATTCTGATGGTGCTTTTACAGCATTTTCCCTAACCATGTGGAAAAGAGCTGCTGCAGGTATAAATTGAGTTGAATTTATAATTTACATACAGCCTTACAGTATATTTCACATTAATGTTGTGAATGAGTCGCTATAATTAAGATTAATTGTACTGAGGTAAAAAGCAAGCTCAGTCCTATAGGTTAGTTTCCTGAACAGCTGTGGCACTGATGAGCGTGTTCTGCTTCAAACGGTGCTCTGCACACAAGGGGAAGAGTCTTTGCTCCACCGTAACAAACATATGGCACTCTTGGGCTGGCTTTTTCTGGTATGACCCAGTTTGTGGGACTCGGGAGAAAGCAGATACCAACATTGCTGTGCTTCTCATGTTCTAGTGTTGCATTGCTAGAAGCAGCTGGCTTCAAGGGGGCACATGTGTTCACATATGCACGGTGCGTGCTTAGTGGATTTGCTTTCTCTCCTGTAACTGTGTACATATGTAGGTGTGTGAAGCAGTAAGCTCATTTTTACCTCTAAATAAGTACAGCTGTTGATTACTTTTCTGTTCTATAATTAGAAGGAACTGTAATTCTTATCTGACATTGTACATGTGAATACCTGTATGCTTAACAGTTCAGATCTATAATTGTGGTCTCGAGAGGATTTTCGTTTGGTTATTGTCTTACATTTTGCAGAAGAAATAGGCAGTAAACTGTTTAAATCCATGACCACAGAGAAATATGTTACCTTCCAAGTCCTTTTGGTCATGACAGACTTTTAACAGACTTTTTACCTGTTTGTTGTACGTTGGGCTTCAGGAAATAAGGTTTTCTACTGACTGTTCTGTTTTCAATTAACCTTCAACATTAATGTGATAGTCACTTGAAAACAAGGGAAAATCCTGTAAAAAACCAAGAAGAGAACAATGTCTAGAAAGTCCATTAGAGAGGAGCTGGAACATAAGCATGTTTCTTCTGATTGCACGAATACCCAGAAGACTGCAGCCATAGTCATATCTTTCCCATTGGTCCCTGCTCCATCTCATTCTTTGGCAGAAAATGGGAAAGGAGTTTCACCTTGTAGAATTACCTTTCTCTTGTCTGAAATTTGCAAAAGGTATTTGCTTTGTGGAAAAAGCAAGTTCTATGTGAAGACACTGGGGTTGGTAGGTGGAGCCTTGGGATCATTTCTTTAGCTCCAGCAGAGATTTCTCCTTTTGACCTTGGCCAATTCTTTTCATGACCCGTGTCTCTGCTCACCATCAATAAGGCTTTTCTTTCCCCTTCCTCCTCTGGTCATCTTTTTCTATTTAGACTGTCATCTCTCTGAGACATGGGCTAGCACTCACTCTGGATTTTCTCTGCACATAGCTCAGTGGACCCCAGAATTTTCTATTAAAATAGAAATAACTCTGATAACCAATGGTTACTATGATAGTTCTGAAAGGAGCACATGCTGTGGTACTCCAAGGCAAGAATCCCTTCAGGGTAAAGGTCCAGCAGGAAGAAAAGGCAATTGCTTGCAGAGCAAAGAGCTGCTGTTATATAACTGGCAGATATAGATCTAAAAATCACACTCAAAACTTTCTGCTCTGGTGCATATTACATCAAGGATAGTTGGTTTTCAGTGATCTTAGGGAGCAGAATTGATATTTCTAGTAGTAACACAAAGAATGCAACTTCTGCTTGATGATATTTTGATTGATCTGAGTTGCTCTACTTGGCTTCAAAGGAAGGACTGGTTTTGACTTAGTAGAAGAGAAACCAGGTCTGATATTAATGCCGATTAGACCACGTGTATCTGGTGACTATTCAGTGGTTTCCTGCTTTGATTTTGGCTTTTTTGAACTGACCCTTGACCGGGAATGTCAGTGAGAGCACAATGATCTCGTCATGGCCTGAATACACATAGGTGTGTTCACATTTCCCTTTCACGATTTAAGATGAACCTTGCTGCCAACAGACTGAGCATGCTTTGTGTCTTTGCTTTGCATCAGCTGAAACTGTTTCAAATTAGTCACTTCTGAGAATCATTATGTCAAGAGATCTGTCTTGATCGCAGAGCCTCTGTGGGCATAGAAAATGTCAGTCCTGTTCAGAGCATGCTCCTGACACTTGGTGACTTTCTGCCAGGTTACATGTTTGACAGCTGTTCTGGGGTGTGTGTTCCCAGCCACTGGCCTGACAACCATCATGAAGCCAATTACAGTCACAGGCAATTAATGTTCCCCTCCTTAGGTTCTCAGGGAAATGATAGCATAATGCAGAGGATCAGCATGAAATCTGTGACCTTTGGAAATATAAGCTTGACACAGGAGCTGGGCTTGTGTCTACATCGACTGTGTCCAATTAAGCTCTTAAGGCATGGCAAGGCAGATGGAAAATTACATGTTTCATAAAAGCAACGTGAACAATTTTTTCCTCTCACTTCCAAACACAATAGCTTCTAGTTGACCTGAAAATACCAGCTCTTCCCCGACACTCTCCCTGCATCAGTTACTCAAATCTCATGGTTAGTATCCTCTAGCAAAGCTGTAATTTTATACAGATTTTCTGAATTGCTGTTGTACACAGGGCTGAATCCATCCCATTTTTTCTGTTCTGAGCTGTGTGCAGGCAAGACTACAAGGCCAGCTCCTCCTATAATGTAAACCAATGTAATACCACTGAAATGAAAAGAGGTGTGTTTATCTGCATCCTTTGAGCTCCTTCCACAAGAGATTTCAGTCTAACAAGTGAAGAGAAGATCCTTTCCAGGGTGACATGGCCAATTAACATGTATGCATCTATCCCAGGGGTGGTTTTTGTTTCTGTGTGCTCTGTAGGGAGACAGCAAACAAGCAATGAGAAATTTTGTTTCAATTACTGGGTGACATAACTCTCTTTTATTTTTTTTCCTTCTTTCCTGGCTGCACAGAAGTCAGGGATGTTGTTCTAGTTCAAGATGAAGTGCAGGCATCTCCTTCTGTCCTGGTCACAGCAGAGCAGGGTTTTCCTGTTTTGCCACTATGTAGGTTAGTGGTCTATATCTGGTATTTATCACCTGCCAGTTAAAAGAAACAGCATCTGTGTGCAGAGATATTGTTTACCACATTGAAAGCCAACAAAGAGAGGTTTGAGCAAATAATTTGGAATTTAGGGAATTCACAGCAAGGAAATTGTGTGACAGCAACATCTAGAGTTCAGATGTTTTATCTGCTTTACTCTAGATTCAGAGTTTGTTCATCTGCTTTTAGAAGTGCAGGAAGTTGCCATCAAGCATACTTGGGTTGTAGACCAGAACATTGTCAGGATAATTGGTTTTAAATCACGTTGTCTGGGTAAAGCAGCCTAGAGCCTGGCCTGCCTAGCTGTTAGATTTTTTCCACCACATCTCACAATAAAATATGCAAACAGAGAAAGCAGAAATTTTGACATATTTTTTAAATTTAATGTCTTTCAGTTCAGCTCCATAATTCTGAAGAATCATGTCATTAATTTCTAGGGTTGTTTTGGGTTTTGTTTTGGGTTTTTTTTTTTTGTTTAGCATTTGCCATTAGAAATATTGGTCTGGTCAAGTCTGTTGCTGAATTAATCTCTGGATTATCAGGATATGAAGTCCCAGAATGAGATCTGCAGAGTAGATCGTTCTAGTACTCCTTTGCATTATTGTCTTCTCAGGTGTGTCAGTTTGGTATGCTTTACAGGGGAACTCCAACTTCAGAAGTATCTAGTTCTCATTTGAAAGAACTTCATTCCCCCAAAAAATGAAATTTGAAAATGTTGATTCTGTTCTTCAATATCCAGCACACAAACCAAACATAAATGTTCACATTGGAAAACAGGATGGAAAGCACCAAATAGTAACCCCACCAGCTGTATTTCTTTCACAGATGTGTGTGCATGTGTCTAAGAAAGCAAGTCTGGGAAAAGAAGAGAAAGCATTTGTGAGTGTCAAAAGAGATCATCTTACCTTTTTAAACATGAATGTGTGTATTTCCAGGGGAAAGTTCTGAGGCTACATTGCCCAGTGCTCCCAAAAGATTTTGCTGTGGAGTGTAATGATTTGAGTGCCTGGTGCAGGAGGTTTGTAGTAATTCAGGCGTCTGTGTGAGTTCTTCAGGACCAGCCTGCTCAAGCCAAGTGCAAAGCTGGTTGGCCTCTTCTAGTGCAGCCTCATGCTGAAATATTTTTCCTCTTTAATAATGAAAGTAATTTCATGAGAAGGAGCCTGAACTGTAAGAAAGGGCTGTACAAATGCCATACATATGGAGACTAACTGCATAGTGATGCATGCCACAAAAGAGACCGTGAAGGGTTTCTATACACACCACAAAGGAAAACATCCTGTACTCTCTGCACAAAGGAAAGGACAAATCAACAACACACATTTTCCCAAATTCAGGGTACAGTGAGCCATTTTCACTCAAAACCAAGCTCATCCTAAGTTGGCAAGACAATTTCTTATTGATGTTAGCCAAGACCAGAAGTGTGTAGGGAAGGGGACTTTATTTTTTGTGCACCTTTAATATTATTGTCAGTGAGGCTGCAGAGATTTAGAGCATGGATATTCCCACTGGTGGCTGCTTGGTGCCCTTGGGCCACAGATGTTTGGTCCTGGTGTTGATGTCCAATATGTTCAGCTATTGAGGCAGATGGTGAGCAGAAAAATATTTCTGAACTTTCAGAAATATACCACCCTGGAGCCCAACAAGGGAGATAGCTGAAATTGGAAAATAATGCAATAGAATATTTTATTTTTCACAAAAGACTTTAAGGCTGGGAAGACTGCCATTTCTGAAAGGGCAGTTTGGCTGACTTCCCCATACTCTGAACAGCTTTACAATGACCCTCCATTTGCACCTCTTTTCACTTTTAGACTGAAACAGAGCTTCGTACTTCATTCTATACACATATAAACACACACTCACAAGACAACAGGAAGTGATATCGTATTTGTAGGCTCATAAAAAAAAAAAAAAGTGAAACCAGCACAGTCTTTCTGCAGCAAAGGGCAGAAATCACTTTTTGTATTGTGTGTGACATACTGAAAGGTCTGGACTCTGTGAAGATGCACTTATTCAGCCAATGGTCTATCTGTCCTCTCTCCAAGAGCAGAGGAGAAGAAAGACAAAGGAAGAACAGGAAGAACCTTGACTGATCAGAAGACTTGAAAAATTGATTAAGTTGATGCAACTACATGGAAATCAACAGGAAGGTTCACTTATTGATAGGACCCTTGTTATATGTGGGTTGCTAGTGGACTTAATATTAAACTTGTGTCTGACAAATTTTTCTAGGGCACAAATAATGGCATTTCAATAAGTTTACTTATTTCACAAGCAACAGGTTTTTGGAAGGATTAAGCTTTTTTTTTTTTTTTTTTTTCACTGGGAGAAACTGAATTGCTTGCAGGCATTTTCCATAAAAATAACATTTCCATTTTCACTGTTACAAGTTCACTTTGAGGCAAATTCTTTCTTGAAAGAAGAGGCCAGGTCTTTGTCTTCTCAGGAGTGAATAATGGAGAATGAATCATTGTTCCTATAATTTCTACCTGTTTCAGATTCATGAAATTCTGTAGACAGGCAGGATGAAAAGGGAGCTCCAAGCAAAACATTCATGATAAACAGACTCAATGGGCTTGATACACTTGGCCGGGGCATTTGCTGAACTCCATCCAGGGATACTGCTAAGGGGAGGTTGAGGATAAGTAGCATCAATGAACTAACACTAAGTTCATGTGCAAAATACATTTACCAGTTCTGCTTCCAAGGCAAGTCATGGATGAGCATTCTAGCTAATCTCTATGGTTTGTATTCTCCGAGTTCACTTTGGGCTTAGTTTTAATACTGAATTTTGGGTGAATTCTCCAGGATGGTCTAATTCATCCCAATGTAACAAAATTCTGCAGTATAATGAATGGTAACTGAATGCTGTTTGCAACAAAAAGAGTTTAGAATGAGGAAATGAGGAAAATAAGTAATTTCATCAAAGCAGTTTTAGATGCACTCCAATAAAAACACCTAGTTTCCAAAAGACTGTGGAACGCTCTGCTCTGAACAGATGTTTAAATATTTCTCTCTCTGGAGTGTTGATCTGTTAATATTCTCTGCTGAATAGATTGATTTCTCTGAGACCACAAATCATTGCTTGAGGGTGTAGCATGAGTCACACAACTGGTTTTGGATGGCGGTTTGCAAAGCAGAAGACAACAGGAAAAAGAACAGTCAGTCCACAGATCCTTTTGTGTACCAAATGGCTAAGTGAATGGGCTGTCAGTGCAGTAACCAGAGATTGTGTCAATCATATTTTTCCTATCAGTATGGCTGCAGGAACCTCTTACACGTACTACTGAATTTCTCCTCCCAAGAACTCAGTGCAGTGTAGAAATAGCAGATTCTCTCCTTAATTAAAATGATGAAGAGAGGATAGCCTAAGTATTCATTCCATGAAGGGTAATGCTTCAGCTACCCAGGTATCTCCAGGAGAGAGAAATGGTTGCCTTCAGGGAACAATACTATGGGTCCAAGAGTTTAGCAGAGGTTTCAGAGACTATGTGGCTACTTTAAGACCGTGCTAATTGTAGGTAATTGGCTTTACCTCTCCGGAGGGCTACTAGCACTGAGTGCTTTTGGTGACACGTTTTTGGCATTAGGCTGGGAATCTTGTTTGGTGGGTTTTTAGGAAGAGTAAGTGCTTAGGGCTTTTTCATCTGGGACTGCAGTGGTATTTTTGAAGATTGACAGACTTCTTTTCTCTTTTCTTTCTTTTCTTTTCTTTTCTTTTCTTTTCTTTTCTTTTCTTTTCTTTTCTTTTCTTTTCTTTTCTTTTCTTTTCTTCTTTTGTCTTTTCCTTTCTTTTCTTTTTTCCTTCTCTTCTCTTCTCTTCTCTTCTCTTCTCTTCTCTTCTCTTCTCTTCTCTTCTCTCTCATCATTTTTTTTCTTTTTTTCTTTGATATCTACTATAGTAAATATAAGCATATGCATACTTGAGATGTTAGTACACATATGAACCTCATTTAAACAGAGCACTGCCTTCTCAGTACATCCTGAACATTACAATTTTATCTGTGGCTCACTGGCATACATATATCTAGACTTTCCTGCTATTTGTACCTGCATAGGTGTCACTGATGTGAAAGGTGTTGTTTAAATAAAAGATACAAGTTATAAAATTCCTGCTTTATGTTCAAGGTTCCAGCAGGCCAAATTGATTTTCAGTTTAATTGCAATGAAAATTAGCTATTTGTGCTACTTATTGTAATGGACATAATGCTTTGCATTAAAGGATATTCTCATTCCAGTACAGACAGATTTACATATGTATGGAAACTTCCAATAAGTTAATATGCAATTGTAGAAATCCCTCTACATAGGGATGAGACTATACTGCGAGCCTTCACCATCTGGTCTGTCCTTTAATGACAAATCCAGCATCATAATATTCACAATCCACTTCATTAAAAAGTAAGGTATGAGTCACTCAAGTGCAGGTCTAACAACTCTTTGTTGTAGAGAAACTTGCCTCTGCCTTGTTTACTGAGAGAAAGATATCCTGAACACTACTGAGAGCTGTTATTTTTCCTTGTTGCTCTGATCTCAGAAGGCTCAAGAACTGATGACGCAACTGAAATTTCTAAATTTAAGCTGTGTACCTCAAAAATATTGTATGAATATTCACCAATCTGTGTGTTTAAGGGTGTTATGTGCAGGGGTCTGTTAATGATGTGTATTTTGTTCCGTTGCTGTCAGCTTCATTTCCTCACAGAATTGTAGAAACTGCTCTGTTTCACTGTGATCCTGATGATAATATAAGTTTAATAGCCAATATGAAATGGGAAGAAAGAGGAGATTTGTTCAGGTTCTGAAACCTTATAGCCTAATATTACTACCTGATGCCATGCAAGAAGCAAGGAACTAAGTGGTATCGTTAAAGTGCTTGCAACTCTAACATATAGTGACAGAAATGCTTAAATATGTATGCACACATCAGAAAGAACTCATTTCATTTTTACCTCTTGCTCGGGTTTTTATCAAGGGTGGCAAAATTGTCAGGAAGGAACAATAGTGAAAAATAGAGCTGAAGCAGACGCAGATGTTTGTACAGCTCTCCCAGAGGTGCAGCCTTCTTTGCTTCTCCACGGTGAGACAGCGTTGCACCGATGTGTGATTGCTCGGAGATGGAAGTATATTTTTAATGTGTTCATAGCTGTCTGGAGGCTGTTATCTGTCAAGCTGACAGAGACTGAGTGATCTACCAAAGCTGCAGTGAGCACCTTTCGAAGCACATCCGTCCTGTCCTACATAGTAACGTGGCGTTTACAATAAGTCTGGCGCTGTTCCTCCCCCCTTACACTAGGTTTTAGAAATTTGGAGAAGAGAAATGGAGAGTAGGTGGCTCTGAGTTGCTTTAAACTTCCTGTTTGCTGGATCCACTGTGGGTCCTCACCAACTGTCGCTGGAAGTGCTGTATGTGCTCAGGAGCAGAATTTCACGCTGGGGCAGTGGGGGTAGAAGAGGTAGGAGGTATAATGTATGCAAGGTGCTATTTCTCCTTTTTAAACTTCCTTTCTTTGCTCCATCTGTTCATCTTCAGAATCCAGAGGAAGCAAAGGTTACCCAGCCCTACCCTCTGTAGGCACATAGTGATCGATTCCCAGAGACTTCACACAGGACTACGGGGGAGCGAAAGCAACCGGATGACGAGTAAAGCTGCTCAGGTGAGTAAGAGCTCTGCACCCAAGAACTCCCATTATTCCTCTTAATTTCTACCCCACTGTCTGCTGGATATGGAGACCATCCTGCCAGTTGCCTAGCTCAGAAATTAAATATTCAGGCTGAGAATTTTCTGAGAGCGCTAAGGGATTTAAATGCACCCTTTCCATTAATTTTAATGGACGATACATCTGAATTACCTGCTGTGCTTGGGAAAGTCTCAGCCTGAGGTTTTATTTATTATTTATTGAATATTCCCTGAGTAAACAGAACTTATTAGCACAAAGATAATCTGGCAAGAAGACCTGCAATTATACTGCATCACTCATTCTCTTTTATTATTGTTTGTATTACTGTAGCACCTTGAGCCCCACAACAGAGAAGAAGGTCTCTCCATTTCAGCTTCTGTTTGAAGACACATTAGGAGCCAAACCCCATCCTAAGAACTTCTGATTTAAATGGATAAGGTAAAACAAACTGAGAGAGAAGCGAGTGTTGAGACAAAAAGTGTGTTGCCCAAGGTCATATGAAGCAGACCTAAACTGCAGATATCTTGAGCTCTTTGGCCAGTTAGACCCCACTGCTCTTCTTTCACAAATAGCACAGTACACTGGGCTAATTCCTGCTCTGTGATACTTATCTGATGGGTTTCACCACTTCTAGTAAAATTATTTTCCTTTTTGTCTCCTTATAAGACTTGTTTCCAACCTATCAGTTTCATTTTGACAGGCCTAACATTACAGGGGACGAAATATTTATATGTTCCCAACACAAAACTCCCATGTTATTGGATTTCCTTAACTGGACCTGAGGAAACAGAGTGCAGCCTGATGCTTTTATAAATCATAAATCTTTAGCAACCTCTGCAAACAACCAAACAAAGAATGAAAGCCCAAAATACAGCATAACAAATATGAAAATTACATACAATTTGGATCTAGTTAGAGATGTAATTGCTTCGTTGTCGCTCATGATGATGATGTGGTGAGACTGGGTGTCATCTCTTCCTCATAAAACTGTGGTCGTTCTTACAGCGTCCCTGTACAAACAATCTTGTCCTCAATCAGGCAACAAAACTCTGGGGGGAGAGACCATTAACTGAGGCAGGAGGAATTGTTCCCTATGTTCTCTTATGGGGCAGTCAGCAAAGAAAAATAGTCATTCCTGAGGCTCTTTCTACTGGTTCCTACCAAGAGAGTCTTAACCTCTTTACGGCTATGTGGATATATGCTGTACGTCAAGGTTTACTGCACCTCTGGAGCTCTGTGCAGAATATGTGCCCTGCTACGTTGTTGGCCTCTTTTTGCAAATAGAGTCCTGCTGAGGATGGGGAAGCTTGTCTCGTCTCGCCTCACCTCTCGAAGTGCTGCTGGACACAGGCTTCATTTCCTTCCCACATAGCGAGGAGACACAACGATTTGTCACATCCCCCTGACACAGAGGAGATCACAGGCTGGGCACATCTGTAAGCACAACTTGTATAAGGAGCAGAGCCAAAAAGCAGGCTCTGTGCATCTAAGCATGCAGGAACTTTTTTTCTCATTTACTTGTATTTATTCCTTCTTCTTCATTCAACAGTGGAAATTTGACTGTATTCGTGCTGTGATGTGCTTCAGTAGGACGGTTATTTAGCTGCTGAAGTGTCAATTGAATAATGTCGCCACATGGGTCAGGAGTCTTACGCACCTCTTGTGTAAAAATGAGTGCTCTCTTCTGTACAACACTCCTGTATAAATAGAGATTACACATGGGCTTTTGCCTACTCGCTAGATAATGTACCCCAGGAAACAGAGATTGTATGACACTAGTATGACAATTTTCTGTGAGCTCTGTCCAAACCCTTCTCATGTTTATAAAGAAAAATCTATACTCAGGACAAGATGTGTATTCCCTTTTGGACTTCAACACAGTGGCCTTTAACCTGTCCTTTTGCTAAAGAGTTGAATGTTGATTAGAAAGGACATGCTCAAAGCCCTCCTCTCATCAGGAGTCGTGCTTTCTGATTTTATCCATTAAGAACCATGAATAATTGCCTGCTGGAGAGCACAGATGTAATGCTTTTCACATCCTCGTGCCAGAGACAAGTGCACATCAACACTCATTGTTTTGAATTGCCTTGTCTGCAGATTTTGGCTGGATGGTTGAACACGTAATTCTTTGTGTATCTTGGCTACAAATAGCTTTTTGCATGCATGTGTGCTAATATAAGATGCATGCTTACTTTCTTTTAACTTTCAGACAGGAGGATGATTTAGAAGTCTGTTTATACATCAGTGTAGAGTTGCATGGACTGAGGAGTTAGGTGGAAAAGGTGGAAAGGAGGGCAGGAGGAAAAGCATTGCTGAAGAAAAAGGTAGCTTCAAGAGGCAAAGGCCCAGGCTCTTCCACCCCTTGGCAATGCTGAGCATAACCCTGCTGAGCCATTTCTGAAGCTCCCTTTGTTTTTAGCAAAGGTCTGAGTGCATTTGAACTGACCTCTAATGTCTCTACTTACAAGAGAAACAAAAGCAGAGGGTGCTATTTCCTTTCCTGAAGACACTCAGAAATCTCAGCACTGCACCACAGAAACTTAATAATATATTTCCAAATATCAGTCACTGAGATCTCATTAAAAGTCATTCTTTCCCATGCCTCCACCCCATTTTCTATCATATAGTTATTCCTTGAATAACTTGAATTCAATTCAATTCAATTCCTTGAATTGAACAATTAATAATTAATGGTCAGATCTGTATTGATCTCATAATATTCTGTAAACTTTTAAAGACTATTTCAATATATATTTCAACAGACACATTTAGGAGGAGGTTTAGTCCTGCACAGAGACAGTCCTTTTATCTGAGCAGAGACTCATCAGCAGGCAGTTAAATCAGGTCACCAACGGCAAGCAGGAAAAGGACAGGGACTGAAACAGGTAACAGTGGATCCAGTCTACTGAAGTCAGTGTGATCCCTTTGAAGGACAGCTCCTGGATGAAATGAGGATCTGTCCCCTGCAGACACAAGAAATTTGGCAGAGCTATAAGCATTTAAAAATCCTTCAATATCTTCCCCTGGTCTGCCAGAGGAGACATGCAGAAACCGTCCAGAACAAATGCTTTCTGAAAGGGAGAAGTCCATGAGCTACTTAAATACTCATAACTGTTATTCTGCTTTATCCTACAATGGCCCAGCAATAGCAAGGATAACCTTGAAAACAAAAGATCCAGTGCTGGGCTCCCATCCTCCTCTTCAGCTTGCCCTCTAGTCTCTGACTCAAGAGGTAGCCTGGCTTTTAGCTGTGCTGCCAATCCCCATGATTGGTGACTCCAACGATGCACAAAAGCAGCCCCTAATCCTTGAACTCACAAGTTTACTTATATTGCTTTTCCCAGCAATGCAGAATAAGTCCCCATTCCTCCCAGGGATGATTCTATTCCCCAAGACTGGCTGAATCCCACAGCTGTGCCTCTTCCAGGTCAGGCTCTGGAGAAGTAATCCTGAGCCAAAGCATCCTGTAAGCACCTATTGCCTCACCGGACTTTCTGCCCAGATTTGCATAGGGAGAGATGCAAAATAATTACATTAATAAGCTTACTCAACTTGTTCCTCTCTGAACAACATCTCAGTAATCAGACAGACATTGGTATGAGGAATGGACAGCTTTTTCCTACTATCAGATTTCTTGGCTATCCCCAGGAAGCCCCCACACCACAGGGGTAATCTCTCTCCCTTGCTAAGAGAATCATGTTTGGTGTCATGTCTCTCGTATGCCCTGCAGGAAGCAAGAGCAGGATTTGACTCAGATAAAAGACTCAGATGACCCTTGTAAAAGCAGAAAACCATGCTAGATTTCAGAGTAACAGGGATGGATAAACTACATTTCAATACACCAGGTCCATGTATTTCACTATTTCCCTCTGACTTACAAATCACTTTTCAGGTAGTCGCAGTGCTCTGCTATGGGACAGAAATCACAGTGGGGTCATACAAGCTGCCAATTAAAAAGCCTCTTTGAACTCCTGTGAGGAAAAACTTCCTTCTTTGAAAAGGTGCATGCTCAGAGTGCCCTGCGTCGACCTCCTGCTTCACTTCACCGCGCTGCTGTACACAGGAGACAAAATACTGCACTGTGTGAAATGTTTATTCTGGAGACTGTGTGTACAGGGGGATGACAATCCCCACACACTCTGTTTTTGAAAATTAACTTGTCCTGGTTTGTGTGTGCATGCGTTTGCTGTTTCTGCCTTTTAAATGGAATGGGGAGGTGTCTGTCCTTAATCCAAAAGTCATATCAAGCCTGAGAGCAGGAGGCACATTTCAGTGATAAAGGAGCCAAAATAAATGGAGTTCTAGGGAGAATAGCCTGGGATTCAGGTAGGAGTGGCACAAGGCTCACTGCTGGGATGGCTGGCCCGCAGCATAAATTATGAAAGTAATTCTTTTTCTCTACCATGCACTAGACCTTCATCTTGTCTATTGTGTCCATTATTGTTCTCTTCAAATTTTTCCCCTTTTTCTAAAGCCCTCCTAAAAGAAATATTCACAATTTTATATGGGAAAACAGTGTATGACGGTTCCACTCCAACCATTATCTCCCAAAATAAATTAGAAAAAAATTCCTCCCTTCTGTCACACTGCAACTTCCAAACTGTTAGTAACAGCAGACAAAGTCCATAAATCATTCCTAAATTGCCTATCAAGCCACAGTTGGGCTTTTATCTACAAAATAAAGTAGGGCAAATATATAACATCCATAAAGTTTAAGGACATACTATTTACCATTGGTAATTAAAACCCAAGTGCTCTACAATAGGCACACTATTACAGTGGACTCCAGGCTGATGTAAATGGGCACAGCTCCATTAGCCACAATAAGGCAAATCACATCAATTTTAGCTGAAGATTTGTTCCTTATACATCTTATTTTGCTACCAAAAGACCAGGTGGTGTTTTCCTAACTTGCATTATATAATCCCAAATTGATTTCAGTGGGACTATCTGAGTTGCAAGGTACTACTCAGCTTGAGTAGGGATGGTTGTACTTGGCCTACGATGTACAATAGAATTTTTTTTTTTAAGCCTATAAAAACAGACATTTTCTTTCCATGCTCTTTTCAAGGACTATACTGTTAACTACTTACAGCTCTTCACATCCTTTGTCTTTCTCTTATTTTAATGTTAATGACAACAGATGTAAATAGTCCTAACCATGTAATTAGCTGGTGCAATTGGCTTCCTCAGGCATTCACGCCAATGAAGGGGTTAAGACAACGAAGTGATCCCTGTCCCTTCCTGGGACTCATAGCGTGCTAATGTCAGATTGCTGAAGTCACACTACTCTGTCAGCTCTCTCCCTGTCAACCAGGTGGTGAGTGAAAAGTTATTCAAGGATGGTGTTATGTACCCTTCATGAATTATGCATCTTAAACAAACTTACATGATCTGAAGCACTCAAGTAGAAGCCTTTTAGCTAGAGCAGGCTGCCGGAGAGGTTAGCTACAGATCTCTAATAATGGTTTAAAATAGCTTGCTGTAGTATGTCTGCTCTCATTCCCTCCTTGACTCAGTGGCCCATGGCTTGCTTCATTTGCTTGCTGCAGGTGCAATGGGGCTTCTGAAATCCCTGGGGGAAAAGCCCATCTTAAAACATCTTCAATGGTTAAAAAGGCTGTGCTTCTTTCTACTGTGGTTTTGTCTTCTGATGGGCTCGGGGGATAGATGCTTCCTTGGTTGGGTTTTGTTTTGAAAGAGGGAAAGGGAGAGACAGAAATTCTGCCAAGGTCATTGTTTAGGGTTTTTTTTTCCTCTCTTTCATGAAAAGATAATGAATGTTGTTTTAATATTTGCTTTCCGTGAAAGGGAATCTTGTTGTGTCTTCATCGCAGCTAGGAGCTGGTTGAGGAAATGTATTAATCACTGTGTCACCTAATCAGCCTGTGACAATATTACCTGGCACTAATTAATTGTTTCCTCTTCAGAATGCATTACTTGGGTGCAAGATCATTTCTGATCCTCTGATGATGTTAATCTTGTCGGGAGATGGGTGGGCTACCTACTTGTGCTCCACAGACCATGGTGTTTCAGCACGTGAAATTCCTCAAGCAGAGAGAAAAATTAACTTTTATTTATTTAATTCAATTTGACTTCATGAGTCTGTAGTCATGCTGGAAGAAAGTTTCTTTCTCTAGATGCTGAATTGTGGTTTCCTTATGGATACACCACCACACTTGCACTGGATAGGGCTTTATTCCACTAAAAGGTTCCTCAGCCTGATATAAGGCATTTCAGATAGAGCAGTAGCATACAAAGGAGGACATTATATTGCAGCTTGCTATGGACTGTCCTCAGGAGTATCAGTCATTTGGGATTCAGGCTGTGTTTGTGATGCTAATACTACATCTGACTTCTCCTTTGATTCTTATTTCCCTCTGTGCAAAGAGCAGCAACACCTATTAACCAAGGAAACTGTTTATCCAAGCTTGTCCTCATCCTGTGCAACCACAGGCAATGGGAACTTTGCTACTGATTTCTCTGAGGTAGGAGCAAGTTCATACTCATATTAAACCCACAGTGGCAACATTACAGCTGCTGCCTCCAAAAGAAGGCTGAAACGGACTATATCCTCCTCACGTGTTAGATGGTGGAGATCTCCAGAGCAACTTGTAACCTGGCTAATCCCAAGTGTCCAACTCACCCTGCTCCTGACCAATCCTGTGTGGCCATCTCACCCTACTCCTGACCAATCCTGTGTGGCCATCTCACCCTGCTCCTGACCAATCCCAAGTGGCCAACTCGCCCTGCTCCTGACCAATCCCAAGTGGCCATCTCACCCTGCTCCTGACCAATCCCAAGTGGCCATCTCACCCTGCTCCTGACCAATCCTGTGTGGCCATCTCACCCTGTTCCTGACCAATCCCAAGTGGCCAACTCACCCTGCTACTGACCAATCCCAAGTGGCCAACTCACCCTGTTCCTGACCAATCCTGTGTAGCCAGCTCACCCTGCTCCTGACCAATCAGAAGCTGAGCACCCTTTCATATGTAAAGGCTAAAAAAGATGTAGCTACCTGTCCTCTGCTGTCAGGTGTCTCCTCTGTCCTGGTGTCTATGTCTCTTCCTTGTATCTTCTGGCCCTGCTTCTTCCTGCATGATGGAGCAAGAGACGCACTTAGAAGATTCAAGTTCTAACGCAAAAGGTCAGATTTTCATTTAGTTTAGTAGTACTGCGATTAAAAGTGCTTGGGCTCCACATGGCTTTTATCCGTGGGCAGTCAGTGTTCCTGGAGAGACAGTTTACTGTGGAAGCACCACTGAGGGAGAGGGGCATGAGTGAGTAAAATCTGTAAGTTGGGGATGTGAGGCTTTGTGTGAACAGCATTGTATCTACATGGGGATAGTTAACGTTGTTCAGAATAATTCTGCTTTGCATCAGTACATTTGGGGAGCTGGTGTTACCAGGTGAAAGTGGTATGCAGACTTCTGAAGCGGCATCATTTTCATCTTGTCAAGCATTAAGTGACCAAAATATTGGGGTATTTTGAAACAAAATGTGGGTTAAAGAAATTCTCTTTCTGGCTAGTGCTGATAAATTTCTTGCAAAATCACAAAGGGAAAATAATCAATTTTCTGCAATGGTTTGTAACAGGGTGGGGTAATGGGGCCTTTCCACATTTCATGCGATGTCAAAGATGCAGTTTACAAAAGTCTGTCAAAAAAAGCAAGAAGGAATAAAAGAAAATCTTTGGTGCCTCAGTGCAACAAGAAAGAATTGCTTGGTTGAAGTTTGCAAAACATGCTTCTAAAACTTGGAAAGTATGGGAATTTTTCTATGTCTATTTGTAGGGACTTAATCTGGCAATGTGCTCTGTACCAGGACTCCAGAGAGAATAAGCAAGGCTCATCAACTTCTGTAAGATAGGCTTGCATTTGGAAAACCCTGTAACAAATGGAGTTTTTGTGTGAGTTCCTGCCTCCTGTATCCTATGTCTGGGTCTTGGCTCAACACTGAGCGGCCAGTTAGGTGGAGTGCAACAGCTGAAGCAAGATCTGACTGTTCTCTAGGGTGGGTTCTGTTTAGGTGATTTCGTTTCAAAGGACACTGCTACAGCTGAACAATTTTAAGATTCTGGTTTGAAACAAAAGTTTTGGAAAACAAAATTCACTTCTTATGGCACAAAGTTGCTGGATTGAATCTGTGCTCTCTGCCATGATCCTCAAGGTGATGTAGTAGTTAAATGACGAAGACTGCACTTCAAAACTCCCACATTCCCATTCCCTCTCTGTGCACAGATCACCAGACCTGGTTTTGTCTGTAGACTCTGTGTCGTCATACAATTCAAAACAGTTTCCCTTCTGGCAAAGATTTCTTGGAGTCAAGCTTCTTGTGGGTGCCATACCCTCAAATGCAATGGGGACTGCTGCATTTGTGGTGTAATTACCTTTTTTTTTTATTATTACTGCAGTTTTGACTGAAGAACATAAAGAATTTTTTATAAATGTTTATAAATGAGTGTGCTGAGTAGCTGAGGATATCCTTTCATTAGCTTAACTGTACATCCAGCCTTTCTGTAAGTGTATTTCTGGAATTATACCTTAATATGGAACTTCCACAGCTTGCTCAAAAGTGAGTGACAGACAGAATTCACACTACAAGAATCTAGGTGTGTCGCTTTCCTCCACAATTCTAAACCAAATCTGAGAGAGCCTAGTTAGCCAAGCAAGGGTTTAATTGCCCACGTACGCTCACGAGAAGAGTTAGATTTATTGAGTGTGAAGGTTTTTAAAAAGAAATTGGAAGAACAAAGGAGCTCAGTTTGACTCTGCAAAATCCCCCTTTAATCACTATTTTGATCAGCCTTTTCCCAGTGGAGCTCCCTCAGCACTAGAAAACATTGTCCCTGGCACGCAAGTGGGCTCCTTTGGACTGGAGCACAGCCATGTGCCGGATGCCTGGCAGAGCAGCCAGTTCTCTGGGGTCTTGCTGCCCTGTGCTCATCTTTATTGCCATTTCTGGACATTCTCATCTTTGGACAAGGACATTAAATCTATAAAATCTGTATAAACCAAAACAATTTGGTTAATGTAAGTAAACTCCAGATTAATTCTGAAAAAGGATGTTAAAAATCTGATTTTCTCAACTGTAGGTGTAGTAAAAATACAAATAGAAATCTGGAAAGCAATTACTGCAGTTATTTAAGAGTGCCAGTAAATTGGCAAGTCCTTGCTGCCTTTGAGATCAATCTGCTATCCACATTATTGCATAGCATCCTTACTTGGGAATGGGAGAGGGGAAGAAATGGCAGCGTTTGTCTCTGAGAGTGTAAATTGGCCTTGATTTCCTTCACTGACTTCCCCTCTGTTCACAGTTGTTCTGCTATGACATTTTGCCTTGGAAGTCAGTCATTCATATCTGCTTAGCACTAGACACTTGTTAAAAGGTTAAAGTAATTTCTTCAGCTGTACTTTGACCAAATTCTATTTGGAGATTCCATGAGCCAGGCTGTGGCCAAAGCCTCTGGTGGGAAGTTTGCACCCAGGTGGGAACCTCAGAAGCTGATGGCTTTGCCAAGACCAGAATTTGACCTTTTAACTGAGCACATCACCATTCATACTTACTTCATCCTACTGCTTTTCCAGAGTCGGTTAAGGTGACATTAGAAAGCCAACCTACAGCTAACTCATCACAGTAAATAAAGGGAAATTCTAATTATATAATGAAATGAAGTCCCAGTCCCTAGTTACCTGGCTAATCCTATGGAATAACATGGGTTTGTTCCTCCTGTCTCCACTGGACGTTGCTGAGAGCAAGTCTCAATTTTCTTTGGAGTGTTTAATTGGGTATTGTCTTTCAAATTAAATTCTAATTTAAACCCAGCTATTCCAGCTTTGTATGTCAAGTAATGCAAACAAACAAACAATTTTTAAGTATGTCTAATGGCCTTGATCTAACTTGGAGGCACTCAGAAAAACCATTCTAAAATATCTCTTAAAATGAACTCACTGAAATGCATTAAATCTGTGAAAAGACAATCTTATATGGAATTAGACTGGATTTAATTGAGCTTGCCTTAATTTACTTTGGAAACAAAATTCAAATTATGATAACCATGCCTACAAAAAGGTAAATATTATTCAACAAATTCAAATTTACCCTGGTGTCTAGTTTTAATTTGGGTACATTTCCCTAGTTTTGCTATGTAGACAAGTTCTACACCAAGGTAAACTTGGAATAAATCAAGTTATACCAGGTTTTCAAGATTCAGCAAGACAAATGCACAGCTGACCTGAGCAAGTGTTGGCTCTTGCATGGAGCAGAAAGTTGCTCTAGATGACCTTTTAAAATCCCTCATTCGAATAACATCTACACCAGTGTAACTGTGCATGCTGTTCTAGTTGTCCTCACTGTCACCTTCTTTTTAGAGCTGAATTTTTATAATGGGGCTCTTTAAATATTTAAAGGAAAGTACTGCTATATTTTTCAAGCTTCCAGATTATTATTTTTTTTAATATAGAGATGGAAAACAGATAATTATGGGAGCAAAGTGAGATTCTAATATATGATGAAAATAGCTCAGTTTTTAAAACCCTGAAACTTGTTTTATATTTAAGCAAACCTAAACTGTCAGAATAAACCAGGTTCATTATGTATAGGGATAATGTTACAGCCTTTGCTTTGTTTGGCATATACAAACAAAACTGGGAAAATATATCGATAAGACGTTTAAAATGCTCTGGGGATAACACAGAGTCCATTTAAATCAATAGGAAAAAAGTCACAAAATCTATTTTTTAGAGGGTTTGGATTTACAAGAACCCTTAGGGAAGAATTTTTGGTAGCACTTGTATTGCTGAATTACACAGGCTCTTTATAAATCTCACCCTTTATCTCCAGTAAAGTCTTACAAATGCAGTCTGCTGCGTTTGATTTACTCAGACTGGCAGGGTTTTATGTGGCTTTTTCAGACACATTTACTAGGATAGGGGCTGAGCCCTCCCCTGCATCTCACATGGTCTCCTGAAAGGTGATGACTTTTAGCTGCTGTTTCTCACCCAGACTGTCTTCATATCCTCTGTCTAAAAGCTTTATGCCTCTTCAGAGTAACACCTGCTTACCTTTACCAGCCAGTGAAATGTTTCTGATTACTTGAGGTAGAACCTGCTTCCCGTTCACACTAACACAGAGAGGTCCTTTGGTGTCAGCCCAGGTCAACTTTCATCTGTACAAAGACCCTACACTGCCTTCAAACTCAACAGTGCCACGGGACTTGCTAGTTAAATGTGAAATTATTTTGGCCACAAAGCTGCACAAAGTCATTAGTGTTTCACTGAAATACTTCATATGATCTTGAGAAAAATAACTAGATTGACCTTCAGGTCTTTTAATCCTGTCTGCAAAATGCTTTGAGTTCAAGTGTCAGATATTGGTTAGAATCAAAAAGAATAAGGAAAAATAAAGCACAAAAAGAACAAGGAAATACTTGGTTTTAAAATGATAGATGGTATTATTTATCTCCTTGCTCCTGTGATTTGCAGCAGGCTGCAATAACCATCTTGGGACCATGCAAGTGTTTGCTGGGGATGCACAGCACAGAACTTGAAGTAACCAGAACAAACTTTCTATTGTAACCTTTTGTTCCACCCTATAACCAGGACAATTTCTATTTTGTGGCCTTTGACAAATGATCTGTCTACAACACTACATGGAACAACTAACCAAGAAGCTAGAGAGTACATAACTTCATTCACTCCACTGAAAATTACCCTTATGTACATCCTCTGAGGAGCTAGCTTGTTTGGAACCAAGTCTTCCCCAGCCTCCCTGTAGAAATATTGCTAAATGGTGGCTGACCTGATTGAAATAGAACACCTAGTTTTTACCAGATGAGAAATTTTTAGGTTAAGGAGAAATCTGTACTTATAATAGTCTTCGCAACAGGCTTCATCTATTCCTGTCGAGGCATACAGCACCCATTTTTAGATGCATTGAGCTGATTGTCTACTCTTTAATTGCATCAGTAATATTTTATATGCGCTGAAGTGGTATTAAAATTTAAATTATTTCAGCAAGCTAATAATTTATTTTCTACCTGGCAGACAGACAGTCTCTCATACTTCAGAGTAGACAAGATGGTGTATTAGATGTAACTTAAGGCTAAAGCACCTTCTACAGTCCTGGAGGGTGAAGAACAGACACTTTGATATAGTCATGGTGGTTTATTGATTGTATTAACATTATCTTGTGGTAAAATCAATGCTGGAGTTTCAGCCTTGCAGGAGACATGTAAATGAGAAGATGAAAAACATGCCAAGGCAAATGGTTTCCTGATAGAAAAAGAGAAATTAAAAGAAATAAAGGGAGGAAGGTATGTGTGAAGCCAAGATAGTACTTAGAGACAGGAGGCTGAGTGTAGAACCTTACCAAAAGCCATCTTCAGTGTTTGATGAAGAATGTGGGCTCCTGAAAAGTCTCTTCACTAACTGGGTCATGGCCTTGAAAGGCATGAAGTGCTGACAGCTCCTTGTACTTGGATAAACCCTGGACACACGGGATTGCTTCTCATCTCAGATCCTGCACAAATGGGGCCCTTCTACGAGTCTCATGTTTATGCAGGGTCTGCCCAGGTCAGCAGCCTATACGACCATCAGTAATTTGGAACTGAAGACAAATGGTTGTCATATGTCCCTAGTGCTTTAACCATCTTTCTAGTCCATTAGGTGTTTTTTTCCACTTCAGTTTCTTTACACGCTTATCTGGAGAACCAGGCTGTCACCCTAAGCTCCTCCACTGTACCTGCAGCCCCATATTTAGGAGGTCTTGGCCCAGATTAGATGGCAAGAGGAAAAGGGGGATTGCCCAACCAGGTCTCTTAGGTTGGCTGTACATCTTACTGCTGAAATATGCTGTCTGCCTCCTGTCCTGTGTCTTGCAGCCACAGAGGACTGGGAAAGCCCAAAGGCACTTAACAGGAGTGACAATAACATGAAAGGAAAACCTTAGGAGAATCTTGCACTCCTTTTGAAGTGTTATAAAGGATTTTTAGAATCAGATTTTCAAGTAACAGACGCTAGCTCTAAGACATTCTCTCAAATCACAACATTAACTTGGAATTAAATAGTTCTTGCTCTTCCCCATTACAATTACTGAATCTTTTCATTTAAACCCGACCAGCAATTTGAAACGAGCACTAATTTGTGCAGTCCTTTGGCTGAAGGAAGCTGCATTTTAAAGGCAACTACACAGGACATACTCAAGGAATGAAATTCTGCTCAAAGCATAGGTTTTGCTGGATGCTGAAATCTGCAGGTAGCTCTAATAGCATCTTTACCCTTGTGCGTTGCTGCAGTAGAACAGCATCACTCACAGATATCAGCGAAGGCTCAGGTCTGCAGGCAGCGAGGCACTCAAGCTGACAAGGCCAAAATAAATCTGTGTTCTGCTATAGCTGGGTCTGAACATAATGAAACATCAGTGTCCTCTAGATTTATTTGGGGTGAATGGTGGTTTCTCCCTTTCAGAATCTCAGGGGTTCTGTTCTTCTCAAATCAAGAAGTCCACCTTTATATCTGTTTGTTCTTAATGATCAATTAGCAAGTTTCCAAGCAACAATCCATATTACGG
This sequence comes from Todiramphus chloris collaris, assembly GCA_025345505.1. Taxonomy (NCBI): domain Eukaryota; kingdom Metazoa; phylum Chordata; class Aves; order Coraciiformes; family Alcedinidae; genus Todiramphus; species Todiramphus chloris. Next base: position 6,771,172 of record JANVCC010000038.1, read on the forward strand.
AATGACAAATCAGGAGTTTTGTGTGGGAATCATTTTCCCCCTGCAGTAAATTTAAATCAGTATGACTTAATTTGCCAGGCACCTTGATCAGGGCAGCTGTCTGGGCATGAGTGAATGTATAGCTACATTGTTGTTTCCAAAGTTCATTTGATCTGTAAAATATGAACTTACCTGTTTGTCTGCTCCACCAATCCAGCCAGGTGATTAATGAAAGGTAAAACAAAGTTTTTGGTAGAATTTTCAGTGATGACACCTAAGTTGTACATTAAATCCTGATTTCACTCCCCCAAGACCCTCTCATCAATACTTAACAAGCCATTACTGAGAATGAAGTGTTGTCCAGTGAGGGATCTCTTGTGTTGAGCTTCTGCCTATGGTTCCCGGAGATGCTGCTGGTCTCCAGTGCCTGCATTTAGGACCCAGAGCTGCAGCCAGTAAAGCAAGAAACTGGGTGCATCTGGGATCCTGACCTTTCAGCCCTATGGTGCTCCTGGAAGTGATCTTTATGGAATAAGGGAAGCAGCATGTTTGGCCCAGGGTGGAGCTTTCAGGCTAGGTCTTGGTGGTCATCTGTGCCCCTCCACAGAAACAGAGATCACTGGAAAGGGGCATAATGCCTTGCACTGCATCTGCTTGACCTTGATGAGCAGTTCCTCTGCTATGCCTTGGATCAAGATGTTTGTAAAGGCAAAGTAGTAAGGGTTTGTGCTCAGTCCTGTTAAATCTGGAGCAAACCTTATTCACTTTGTCCTCTGAAATTGTGTTCAGGCAGGATGAGGGCATAGGCACATCTCTGTTACAGTATCTTTCCAATGAAAAAAAAACCCAGACTCTATAGTTCAAAAGAACCCACGATGACTAAACAAATAGATCAAGATTCATTAATAACTATAGACTCTATTGCCAGTTTAACATGAGGAGCAATTTAATTTGGACGTAGACTGCTTTGTGTAGCTTCGTTAATGTAATTGAGTAATGCGTATTGATTTTTCATGGGGCTCAAATCTTTTTTTCTTCATCTTGTATAAGAAAGCCTGTTAAGGAATTATTAATCACACCATAATTGCTTTAAGATCTATGCTCTAATTAAAACCATAAATTCTTTATTACATCTTTATTTTAATTATATATCCAGAAAGACAATAATTTTTACAAGAAAACTTGTACAATAAAATCGCCTCACTTAACAATGCTTGAAAGAGCCTCTGCTTACGACACACAGACTCCAATAGGATTTCCTAAATTAAGACGTGTGATTCTAGTCACAATCAGAATTAAAGATGTCCTTTGAATGTAATTAAGTAACTTTACAATAAGATCTTTATGCAACAAAACTGGGTTCATCCACAGGAGTAAGACTTTACTTTGTCTTCTTGCTTTTCTTTTGTCTTTTAAAAATTTAGAATTGAAGAAGCATATTCTGAAATGTTAAGAGTCTAATCAAAGGTTTAAAATATAATCCTACTCTAATGAAAATAAGCTTATTATCATAACCATCTTTTGGTATTTTCTTTAGTGTATCTTTGTTCCTGCCGTGATAGGTACTTTTTACCTGCCAGGAGGAATTAAAAATAAGCATATTTCTTCCTCTATGTCAAAGGACTTGATGTTTCTCTCATTTAACCTGTTGGGAAACTAGGTCCTGGAGAACAGAGTCCAGCCTATAGTTTGTGTGGGTGGTGGTTAGTTTTTGAACTGTGAGTCCTATGGGTCTTTGTTACTAGAATATGAAGATACTTTATAAGCCCACAGTTGTACTTCATTTTATTAATTTATATTTTTTTAAGATTAAAATTATCTCTGCAATGCGAATGTGAAATGCTAGCTAATCAACAATTTGTTTGGCTTTAATTGCAAAACTCTGAGAAAGGTCAATGACTAGCAGACTCCGATTGAAACTTTTCTTAGTATCTAAGCATAACTGAGAGTTCACCTTATCCCAGCTGAGAATAAAATGTCTTGGTGCTCAAAATGTTCACAGATAAAACCTCGTAGGTTCCCTACTTGAATGTGGGGCATGTGCCAGAAACACCTACCAGGATTTTGCAGTCTGTTATTGCCAAGGGTACTGTATGGCCATAATCTCATTGCAGCCAGGTAAAGGAACCTCAGCCAAACAAAACATGCTTTTATCCATATTTATTTTGTCCATTCCTCATTGCACGGCAGATTTTCTACCGTGGCTTTGTGCAAAGCACCAGGTGTACAATGCAGTGATAGCCTGTAACAGAAATGAATGCCTGTATCCCATTTTCCTTGAAGAATCTCCAATGTATCTCCTTTCAAATCCCAGAACACCACTTCGGAGTGATGTGTTACTATTTAGACCAACAAGGTCTGATTGAAAAGCCAGTTTACAGACTAGCAGTTGGTAAATGGTAAAAAGAATAGGTTTATTTGTCACTAACTCCTTCACTCATCACCAAAGGAAGCTGGTACACAGCTAGTGCATAGCCTGGGCACATCACTTGCCAGGTAATGTCCTGATGGTCACTTGATGCTCATTCAAAATAAACGAAATAAGGTGGTGTTGGAGGTTTTGTTACAGTGGCAATTAAATTTGCATCTCTGGCTCAGCTGTGATCCTTACCTGTGATAAGCAGTGACTGCTTATCTGAGTGATGCCAGAGAAGTACCAGGGGGCTGCAGTGCAAGCTGCTCTGGTGTGGGTTGAAACACAGAAAGAGGGACTTGCAAACATTCTGGTAGTTTTACTCTTCTCTTCTGCCTTTGTGGGGTTTTTTTGTTGTTCTTGGTTGGTTGGTTTTGAGGTTTTGTTGTTTTTGTTTTGGTTTTGTTTGGTTGGTTTTTTTGGGGTGGTGTTTTGGTTTTTTTTGTTTGGCATTGTTTTGTTTTGTTGGGGTTTTTTTTAATGCTTGCCACTCTTTTCCAGCATTCTTTATGGTTCTGTTCCTCTGTAGCTATTGCTTTAATTTAACCTCTGCTAACTTACGGACTAGACTGGTGATGGTTTCAACATCTCCAAGGCATGAGACATGCTAACATAGTCCATGAGCTCAGGGTTTAGGTGTCCCATTCTCAAAGCATTGCCTCCACCTGGGACCTGAAGCCAAACACACTGGCCTGCTTCAGACCAGATTGTGGGGAACCTTTCCATTGGTTTCAGTGGTTTTGAATTGGGATAACTTGACACAGTGGAGGAACTAAATGAGATAAGTATGAATGAAAATGTTTGAAAAATGTGGACATATTCCCTAGGAGAGTCTGCCTTGGCAATGCATAGTAGTCAGTCAGAAGGATGATAGCACCAGCTTTCACCTATATGACAGTGAAATAAGGGGTGTGGGGAGATGCAGGAAAACCTGTGCTTGAGATGCAGAGGGCTGTCTGCCACAGATAGCTTAGAGAATAGATCAAACAGCATTGCCAGCCATGCACTCCTCTGCCTCAAACGTTTCACTTATTTGGCAGTCTTTGTGAAGTTTGCAAGATGTACCTGCCCTGGCTCCCACTTTAGAGAGTGGAAACATGATGTTTTTTTCAGGCTTGAGTTCTGAGGCTTTGCTTTCCTGATCTGTCTTTGCTTAGTCTGAAAACAACTCAGCAGGTCTTCCGTGGGAATTAAGCAAACAGACTACAAGGCTGGGAGGACGTTTTTAATACTTGAGTTGAGCAGCTGAAGTAGGGAGCAAAGGGATGTGTGTCAGCAAGAGCTCAGCTGTAGATACATGTCCTTCTGTGAGGGAGGGTGAGCTGCAGTTCTGGTTTGACTGTTACTACCTAGGTAAGCTGAAGTAAAGCAGAATATGGCATTGTTCATAGTTTGACTGGTCCCCTAACCATGATCTAGCTTCAGGTATACTAGTAGGGCTATTGCAATTTATAAACCTGGGTATACTAAGATTTTGTCCCCAAAAATGGACGAAGAAGGCCAGGATTTACCTTAGAGACTGCTAACAAGCAGAGCCAGAAGGCTGTGGGTGGAAAATATTAAAGAACATTAAATTATAGGTATATGAAAAGTTATTAATTAATAGTTAAATTTGTACACCCACTGAGGTGAATTCATGTAATCAGTCCCTCTGAAAAGCAGTCTTTTAAACACCTCTATCAAGAGAGCAGATATCTATTTGATCTTCTTGCTACCCAAATAGAAATCAAAGCAATAGGCATCCTATTATGTAGGAAACATCATTATTTTGCCTGTCAATACAGACAATAAATAAAAAGAGGGTTTTTGACATCTGGCTTTTAAGATCTACTAAATGCTTAAGACCTAGTATTCATTTCATGGGAACCCCTGGGGTGATATCATACTCAAAGATTCAATATATATATTTTTTTAAGAATCAAACAATGTACGTTAAGCAATTATTTACTCAGCGTGTATGTATTTAGTATGCCTAAGTCATTGATCTTACTGTAGAGATTATCAGAGATAATTTCTTCGAGAAGAAAACAACTTATTTTACTATTACAGGTGTCATGAAATGGTTATTCACAGCTTCTCATGAATGTGACAGGGGGAGGGAGGTATCACATGACACTTGAGCAGAAATATAATAAAGGAAATATATAATGAAATTGTGGAACTCATGGCTGCAGGATGCTGCGCGACCAAGGGAATAAAAGCAGTGTGAAACTGATTGAAGAAAAGTTCATTAGAAGCCATTCAATGAATCTGTAGCTTTTGGATTCCTAGCAACTGGGGACACTGGATAATTCAAGACCAAAGAGTCATTGTAAGAAATAGGGCATCTGTTACTCGACACTTTGGAGAGAGGATAGTAGCCTAGAAGGGGTCTTGCTCTGATCTATGTTGCATGTTTTTAAATGTCAGGAGAAACAGATGAGGAACTTGTAAAGGATTAACTTGCACAGAACTATTTACCCTCAGAAGATGCACTAACCAGCCTTGTGTGTCCTGCTGTGGGCAGGATTGAAGCTCTTCCATGGGTGGGTGTTGCTGAGCAAACCCCACTGCTACAGTTTCCACGCAGGGCATCCCAACACGTGGGTGCTTATTGGTTGCTCCAGCTCCCAAATGGGCTCATTCTGGTGCCAGCTCAAAGCAGTTTCATAAGGAGTTCCCGTAAATGAGCAGCAAAGTGAGAAATGTCCAGAGCAATAACTCTTATTTAAGCTTGGCCAGCAGAACTGGGAACTGCAATCCTGGCCAAAGAGTCTGTGTCCTGTTTGGCACAGAATCATGAAGAGCATGGTCTTGGGGGGTTTTTTTTTTGTTTTGTTTGTTGGGGTTTTTTTTTCCCCACTCCTCTCCTGACTCTGTCATGGGTGATCCTCCAAACTGGGTAACTCCAGACATGTACTTCCCCCTCCCACTCCCATGCATGCAGATTTTAGGGTGATAGAAACCACACATTTCCATTCCCACTGGGTTACACTGGCTTCCAAACTCCTGACTTGGCACATATACCAAAGCACCCCTTCTCCTCTCCTGTTTTCTTCAAGTGGCAGCTAACTTTCTTTGTCATCGTAGCTGAGCTATAGGGACATGAACCACATACTCATCCATATTTCTTAGGGACATTGTGACAAGACTGCACAAAGAATAGGCTGAAGACATTTTTACTCTATTATTACAGTTCCTGTCTGCACTATGGATCTTTATTGCACCATACCCACTTGTTCTGCATTCAAAATACCTCCACGGATGTGGATGCAAATTCCACACATTAGTACACTGACAGGTATTTAATATGAACAGAGGAAGCCAAGTGAAGATTGAAATCTTCAATCCTTTAGACATCCATATGAGCAGTAAAACTGCTAACTGTTATAAATGCCTGTTGACAGTGCAGCTGAACTCCAGGTTCATAGCAGTAAAGAGGCAGGAATTTTATTGCTTCTGTGGTCTGAGAACTCCCCGAAGGCTGCTTGTGATGGCACAGCTTGGCTAATATGGATTAGAAAAAACTGGGGAGCCTGTGCTGCCCCCAGCTGCAGTTGGCACCTCTGGCTCGGGTCCTGCCTGCCCTGGGTTGGAGATACATACAGATCATGGTACCAGTTGCTCACATGGGGCAGATGGAGATTATTTTACCTGCCCACTGCTTGTGCTGAACTCTGATGGAAGACAGTCAGTGTGTTAAGTTGTATGGAAAGATGCATTTCTTACCTCCATGTTACTGGGAGCCAAATTATGCCCAAGAGCTTTACAGCCACCCTCCTTAACCATGATACCTCTGCTTCCCTTCCCTAAGCTCTACCTGGCCACATGGGTTTTTTTGCTTGACCTTCCATCTGATCAGAGACAGAATCTGCCCCTTGATCACTGTCTGCTCCTCCTGTGAAAGTAGATGAGGTAGTGAGTCCTTGGTGGTGACTTGAGGGCTGCCCCAGTCTCCCCATTATCTATGTGGAGGCTGCTGCAATGCTGCTGGGGGCTGAGCATCCAGGTACCAGGGAAGGTTGTTTGCCACTGGGACTAATCTGTCCAGCCTGCTGCTTTCTGGGGATGGAAGAGCTATTTGAGCTGTGAAACCACAGAAGTGTCCATCCTGCTTGTGGCCAAGCCATCAGTTTTGTGGGATTGAGACGCAGAACCAACCTCCAGCTCTGCCACCACTGAGGATGGACCACTCTGCAGAGCCTGTGCCAATGCCAAATGAATAACACCCAGTAAAGGCAATGAAACGGAGAGACAGCTACAGTGCAGAAAGTGTTTTGTCCATCAATTACTCCCAATTCTTCATCCAGAAAGATTAAAGGCTGTTTGTTTGCAGTTATGTGTAATGTCATGCTCTGTTTGTCATCTTATTAGCTCTTCTGGGACTGTAAGACATGCCTAAATGCTACAGTGCCACCTTTCAGAAAACAGCCTACTAAAACTAATTAATAGTGCACCCCAGTTAACACATGCAAACTTGGCATTATTAGTCTAATTAAAAGGATTTTAACAATCTGAGTTCCCTTCCCCCCTCCCCCATCACAGATTCCAACATATGCAAGTCAAGTAAATTAAACCCATTAATCACTACTGGTACAAATTATATAGGTGACTGTAACATGAGCTCATTGCTGAGGAGAGACACTAACAGGCCTCATTATGTTTAATTTCTCTCCTTAGCAAAGGATAATAAATACAAATTGTAACATCACAATAAAATATTTAATTATTCACGAGTTTGGTAAGAAACATAATTAGCTCACCGGTATGTGTCTTCATTTCATGATAATGGCTCCAATTTAGGAGCTTAACTATTTCTGGATAAAGGTTGAAAACAGGAATTTCTTCAGGAGTTTATTGCTTAAACTTATGAAGAATGAGCCCATTTCCACACTTTCCATTGCCTCCCGTGGAGAAAGCTGTGAGGACATCCCGGTCCATAGGCCTAACAATGTGCCCTGAGTACCTGGAGCTCTCCTGCCCAGGAAGAGGCTCTGGTTGAGCTCTTCAGTTTTGCAGAAATACTGCAAACCAAGGGCTGATGGTGTTTCCAGAGATGCTGCTAGAGAAATCCCAGAGAACACCAGGTTGATATTTTAAGCTTAATATTGGTGGATTTTTTTTTTAATTTATTGCATAAAGATTCTGTTTGGTATTTTGCAGCTCATTTGAAATTCAGGGGTTTCCATTCATCTGCATGAAAGATGAGCCACCGTTGGGGAAGACCTGCCAGAGCATCACAACTGGTTTAGGCTATGTCCCATTGGCAAGGGGGGACAGATTGGATGGAGAGCACGCTTACCCCCTGCACCTCCTTCCAGCCCATTTACATCCCTGGACACAAGCCTGGCCGTACTAAAAATGTCCCAGGAGCTGCTGGTGGGTGGGTCTGTGGCTTGCAGAGGCTGTGTTGCTGCAGCCCAGAGGTGCAGGAGTTAACCTGATGGGTGCAGGAGGTAACTGAGCCAGGCAATTTAGCAGTGGCTGTTTGCTTTTATGGGATCCTAACTTTATTTATTTTATGTTCTTCTTATTGCACGTATTTAGGTGACAGATGTGTGCATTCCTTAATCTCTTCCTCATTACCCTATGAAATTGTAGCTCCGTTTTGACAGCTTTCAGACAAAGATAAAAGAGGAGAGGAAAGCTTCAAACATATGGAAATTTGCAGAGACCCCAGACTGACTCCTGGTGGAAAGATTACGGAACACATAGAGGAATTAGTTAAAACTGGTGGCCTTTGAGTTCACGGTGTCTGAATGCAGATGTAGAGGAAGGCATTGCTCAAGCAACCGTGATCCCAACTTTCGATTATGTATCATACAGGAGTGAAGGGAGCTTAGGAGTGGATTAATGCCCTGAACAGATTAATTCCAAATTGTATTTCCAGTGCACTTGCCATGTACCTCTGCAGTGTAACCTTTACTTAAGGAAAAAAAAAAAAAAACAAAACACCAGGAAACCCTAAGATGTCTCAGCACCTGCATGATACAGTGTAATTCAAACTTACTTTGTAGGGTAATGAATAGTGGGGAGGTAGATTGGGTTGGCAGAATATAGTGTCTTACCACAAAGGAAGTAGAATTTTTATGCCTAAATCAAGAAGAACAAGGTGTTGTATTTATACTTAGTTTTAATTATTTTGCATTATTTTCCATACACGTTTTACTTATCCTATCATGACACATCCTTCACCATTACCCATTTCTAAATAGATTTTCAAAGAATCACCTAAACCATGAATTATATTGTCTTTCTGAAGAAAGACTCTGAATTAGTACAAGGGAGTGTGAATATAAATTTGTAACCAACATTATAAATGCGTCGTAAGTGTTATTTCTTCCTCCGCTAATTCTTCTGAGCAAGATTTACTGTCTCGGTGAGGTTTTTTTAAATAAATTAAATATAACATGAACTAGATAGTTGTTCACACGGAGCTAGAGCTGGCAGGGCTCATTAATCACTAGTTTAAATCCCAGAGTATCCAGTCATCCTAATTAATGATTCAGTGCTGAACTTTACTCTGGCAGTGGCAGCAGAACCAAGCTATCACCCATCTCTTTGGGCTGATGAGGCAGGGCTGTCACTGCCCAGGCAGCTCTGTGCCCACCCGTACTCACCGCATGGGCAGCGCTGGCTGTCACCAGTGCCAGCTGCTGAGCACTGCTGCCCCTGCCCCCAAGAGCCACCTCTGTAGCATTTGGCCCGTGCAGGGCTCAAACCGCAGCCCCGCGGGACAGGGGTTGGATGCTACAGGGTGACACTGCACCTCCCTGGGGTGAACTGCTTCCAGTCACTCCTCAAACAGCAACAGGCTCCCTAATATATAATAGGGTGGAGCAAAAGGTTTAAAATGATCCTGCAGTCTAAGCTAGGGCACCCGTAAGGGAGAAAGGCCATGCCTGTCTCCAACAGGCTCTCCAGAAACTATTTCAGTCAAACAAAACCTATTTAAGGGGGGTGAGGGCTTCTAGCCCCCTGGATTCCTGGTAAGCTGTTGCAGAAAGTGCTCCTTTTGTCAGAGATGCAGGACCCCAGGAAGGGGAGTATTTTGAAACCATGTCTATGCACGGTGCCCGAGGTATCCTCTGAATCCCATCTGGTGTGCCGATACTTCATGCACGGGAACAGAGCAGCTTTTGTGCAAGGTAGTGCATAATTAAAGGCTGTAGAACTGAAACGCATTCTTGTAATAGGAAAATCATAAATCATAATCCTATTATTCAAATGAATTTACCTGCTCTTTAGGGCTACGTTAGTTCTGTATTTCATTTATCTGTGTTTCTAAGGCAAATAATTCACGCTATTTCAGTGGGGTATTTTTTTTACTGCAATATTTTAGCACGTAAATGCTTTACATTCCTCATAAATGCCACGGAAAGGACATTGCCTTTTGGTTTTGTTGTGGGTGCTTTGCTTATTATGTATTGGCAGGAAAGTGTTTCATTGTGCCTTCGAGAACAAGAGACACACTCAAGACTCAGATTAGCAAAGCAACAAATTACAAACTGCTTTGCCTTGCCACAGCCCTGCTGCCTGGAAGTTAATTAATTAGGTGGTCTTGTAGGGTTGAACTCCACTGACTTCAGGGACAGTAGGTTTTTTGTTTCCTTTTTTTGCTTTGTTCTGGGCAAGTTCTTACAGGAGAAAGTTAGCTTGAGCATAGCCTTAGTGTGTGGAAAACCTGCAGAGAATGGGTTTTGCAGTTGCATCGTTGTTTTAATGAACTTAAAATTTTTGTCAGCTGTCGTCATAATTAACTAAACCACAAGAGCTCTTTGGGCTCAACTCTCCTAATCCTTAATGCAGAATCAGGGCCTTTGCAGCAGCAAATAATTTTTATTCTTGTTGATTTTTAGCCTGGCTAGTGGGAGCTGGGAAACTTTAGCATATGTAATTTGAGTTATTTCATGAAACATTTAACAAGGGCCTATTTCATTCTTCACTAAGGCAAGTTGATATAAGAAGGATGATGTTATGGTTAATGTAAATCATAATTATTACCAGGTGCATCACTGAACTGGGAAATTGTGCTAAAAATGTAAGTTTTGCTCCATTTCATATTGAAAAATTACTTTGCAGCCTGACAGCCATTAATCTCCGTTACGGGAATGTTATTCTTTATTTTGGTAAATTACAGTGCTAAGACATAACAAGGCATAAATTATCAGGCAGCTGGAGTCCACTTCACTGAGCTGGGCTCAAACAACCCCTGATGGTGAGAAGAATCAAGATACCTACAGCCCTTGCCCTCATCTCAGTGCTGTCCACCCTGGGGGCCACTTCAGCTCCCCATATAGCTAAGCCTTCGGCAACTCTCTTCCCTGGAACTTGTCTTCTGGACATATCTAAAATTGTTTGTCAGTGCAGAACTCTCATCTCTGTAGCTCCCACAAGACTTGTACCCTGGAGAGGTTTGTGGGCTGGGTGCTCTTCATCTGCTGGCATTGTTAAATCCTCTCTAAAAATAGGTTTTATCATAAATCAGGGCTCTAGGAAGAGTTCCCTTTTCATCTAATAGCTTCATTCTTAAAGCAGGGTGGGATATGTGTGTTTGGTACCCAGCTCTGAAGGGGGGGACGCAAAACTGTATTATCCCCAGGGGATGATTGGTTATTCCAAGGCAGAAGCTTAAAGTACTTTCTGACTTGTAATAAAGATGTTTTTCCAGAAGTGATTAGCTCTGTGTTGGGCTTGGCAGATGGTGAAGTGCCATGGCAAGTAGGACTCTAATAGCACTGAGTGTAGTAAGGTCTCTTCTAACAGGGAGAGCACTCGTATAAAGAAATATTTATTATAAAATACCTAAACTTCCTCAGAGCAAGGTGCTGCTCTTCTCAGTTTGTATCGTAACATCAGAGGTATAGAGTCCTAGTAGTTTTTCCTTTCTAAGCAGAAGAAGGAACTAGACATGAGTTTCCAACCACTGAATTATTCAATAAAAGTGTGTAGGTTTTTGAGATGTTTCTCCTCTAGGCTTTTCATGTGCTTCCAGTGAAGTAGTTCTGGTTGGTAGTACTCAATTTGCTGTGAATTCAGTTTCCAGGCTACTGACTCCATGAATGATATGAAATTCAGAATACACTTTTGATAGATATGTCTTTCTACACAGAAATCATACATCTTTTCCTCTCACTCTTGGCATCTATTCCAAATCAGTGTAATCCTTGTAACTCTTCACAACAATGTTTTAAAAAGCATCATAGGCTTGTTCACCAGCACACCATCGTCTGCCACACAAAGCTTAAGTCTAAGCAGGTGAACCTCAGGTGCTCTCTGTGAAGAGCCTGTATCTCACATTTTGTTGGAGCTCAGCTCCCTGTGCTCAAATCACTGTCCAAAAGCCCCGAGGGCCCCTACAAAGCTTTTTATTGATTGTGCCAGCAGTGCTTCTCAGAAGACTCTTTATTCACCTCTGACAACTTCCCAAGACAGGATGAACAGTTTTGATAACGTAACTGAGGGATAGACCAGAGACAATCTGTCTGCCTTTAGTGACCATTTTTAATTTTCATTATGTCATCCTGGGGCTGCCAGGGAAAGGGGCTGGCGAGGATGTGTCTGTGTCTTGGCATCTCTGGTCTCTTCGCTTGCAAAAAGCAATATTGAAAACGTTAGAAGTGCACAGCAAAGCTGAAGTGTAGCCTGTGAAAATGATGATAACAGCAAATGGGAACCCATTTAATACGAGATGTGTTGGTTAGCTTGACAGCAATTGCAAGGATTCTGCCAAACTTGAAATGTACGCCTTGATAGCGCAGAGTCAGCAGAAAAGACCCAAGCCAGCTGAATTGCCCAAAGAAATTGCAGCAACAGATGCAAGCCATGTTGCTCTTCAGGGTTTGCTAGGAGTACATGAGAGCAGTGTGAAGCTGCCCATTACCTCAGCAAGGCAAGAAGTGAAATTAAATACATTTTTCTAAAGCTGGTGGCTCACCCCAAATGGTGCTCACAGGCTCATTAGTAACTTATCTGACCAAATTTGGTTTGCCTAGGAATGCAATTATGTACACCTACCTCCAAATGATTGCTAAAATTATTGGCATTTTCCATAATTAAGCATCTGGTATATTATTATATAGAAGGCTTATTTCTCCTGGAAAGTGAAAGGGTTTTTAGTAGGACTGTTACCATTTGATAGCAGGGAATACTGCACCACAAACATTTCTGTATGTGCCATTTTCTGGGCTCTTAAAAGAAATCTACTGTCTCAGCCAGAAAGAACAGATGTGAGAAAATTGCAAAATGGTTGCCAAGCATTATGAATTAACTGTGCTGGTCAGATGTTCAACACCCCCGGTTGATTGTGTGCTAATCTAGCAGTAGAGTAAATCAATCATTATCCAGGCTCGGGATATCTAGGTAGACCATAGGAAGCCTCTTGATTAATACGCACATCCTCACCTAGATGACGGTTAGCTCTGCAGTTCATGGTTAAACTGAAGGCAGAAAGAATTGCTTTTTAATAACCTTGATAATAGCCCTTCTGATAGCTCCATTTAGGCATCATTATTGAATAATAGCTTGTGCATGTCATCAAGTCACTCTGACATTAGAACAGAAAATACACAAATATCCTGGTCATGCCACTGATCAAAACGAGAGACAAATCCTCTTCTGAGGCATATTAACGTAGTTCCCTTGATATTAACAGAATGGAGTAGAATTTCTAAACAGACACCAAGCCAAAATAATGCTTAAAATTTTGATGCATTATGTAAAAGCTTTTATATGTGTAAAATTCTTTAAAGAGCCTTAACTTCCCCTGTGCTCTCATTCTGACGCTGTGCAGCATCTAAACTCGTGCTCAGTGGGTCTGTGATAGACTTGAAGCTGAAGGGTGGTGCAGATGGGTGGACACCACAACCAGAGGTGGACTCGAGCAGAGGTGTGGGGAGATGATCAGGGCTGTTACAGGGTGGTGACTCAAAAGTGTAGGTCTCAAAGGTTTGCAGCCATTTATCACAGCGGCTGTTGTGGCGAAGGCAAGCAAGTCTGCAGTGACTGGTGGTATGTACACAAAGAGAAAACCAGAATGTGGAATATTCCTGCACCACTCAGAACACCTTGTAGAGGGAGATGTGCTCGCTACTGGAATACGCTGCAATGCCAGCATCGGTACAACCACGGTGAATTGCATCAACTGCTTGTTATCTGCTCCATGACATGCTGCATCTGAGCTTGCTTCCAACACTGGAATAGCTCTGCTGATTCAAGTGGGAACAAAACTGTGTCCAGAATGAAGTAGCTGATACTCTTAGCATAACTTCAGCCATGCATGGCATGTGAAATACCCATTTCATGGAGGTTTTGTTTATTTTTTCCTCCATTAAACAAATTACTAGATAATCACTTTGTATAAAATAATATGACATTATTAGATCTGATCCATGCAAACCCTTTATGTATAACATCCTTGGTTTAATTTCATTTGTAGGATTAACAAACACATCTAACAGAAAAACTGGGATTAATAAAAGGAAAAGAGAAAGCAAATAAATGTCACCCGTGTTCAAGGCAGTGCTAAATGATGTAAGTTTTATTTGAATTTTCAGCTCTGATGACATGAAGCTGGGAGGACTCTTCACCCCATATAGTCATCAAAGAGAACTAAAATTGCACTATCACATTATTGGCTGTTTCTGTCAAGTTAACACTCTGTGGTCCCTGTCAAAGTCCTTTCTTTCTTCTTTTTGTGTTAATACTGCATTTATCGTGGTATCACCTCTCAGTGTGAGCACCTATTCCCCTGGATGGCCCCAGCATGATGCATTTACTGGCTGGGCAAAAAGATGAGACCTGGCTGAACAGAACAAATCAGAGAGAGGAGAAGAGAACAAAGAAGCGAGAGTGACTATACAGGCATGAGGATGTGACAGCATGCCCGTTTCTTCTGCAGTCTGGGGACCCTAAGGATTGCTGACAACTGAGATGGCTTGCCTCGAGCTCCTCAGAAGACAGAGCTGCAAGAAAGAGGTCCCACAGGGCTCTGCAAAAAGGTGCAATAAACCCTGTCATTCACCACTGCACACTGCTGTGCCTTGGGGACAGCTTATCCTCATCCCTCCTGATTCACAGGCCATCATCTGTTTGTTCTGTTGCTTTGAAATTAAAATTGGCCACCGATCCCAGAGGGCTTTTCCAAGGAAATCAGTATTGTCTTTCAATTCCAAATGGGCAAGCTGAGGGAGGAGGAGGAGTAAGGGCAATGCATAGAGGTGGCTCAGTACCTTTCTCTTGGGTGTCTCATACAGCAATGGACCACTCTGTCCTGCAGCGAAGGCTGGGTAACGTGTGGCAAAGTCAAGGAGGTGGTGATGGGAAGAGGGCAATGTTCAAGTCACTTTACACCTCTTCCAGATGTATTTAACCAGGGTGATAGATATTTTTCCTGATTTAGGAAATTAGAGACATACTTCCTCTAAGCTTTGTCCCCTGAGTTGCTCCTTATGGGAATGCTGTAAAACTAAGATGACAAAGTAATACTGCAGAAGAACCAGACTTTTTGAAGGAGGATTTAAAAGAGCATTTGCAGGGTAAACATTTCATATTGTCCTTGTTCAGAGAGCTCTGGCTTTGTTAGGGATGTACAGCAACAATTATTCTTGAGCTTCTAAGTCCTTCACAACGTGCTGTAGTCTGGTGCTTTAAAAATGTCAGTGAAAAACTCCCTAAAGAAGCAAATCCAGCCTAGCTAAATTAGAGACATAAACTGAAAGGTGCCTATAAATCACAGCATGTTTTCATAACTCCATTCATATGTGAACAATATGTTTGAACCCCTATATTAAGCAACAGAGCTGCACCAAGCAGCTCTGTGGACAATTCTGTATTAACTGCCAAGAAAATATAATTTTTCTAAAAACTCTGCATACAGAAAAATTTACACTGACTCCCAGGTGGCTTTTTTCCCCACCCCCTACTACTTATGACAGAAAGGAATATTTTGAGCTGACAAGCCATATTAGCTGTCAATTAGCTGATTGATGTGCTCAACACTAAACACCACGCAGCAGAACAAATTGTCACAGTCCTGGAACCAGGAGTTTGGTTTTAGCACACACCTTCCTGCCCTGCTTCTTTTTAAGTGGGTGTGAGGATCCATCCAGGAGTAGAAACAAATTTTGGTAAAGAAGTTTTACTTTGGCAAACTTCAGAGCCCACAGTAGCAAGAGTGACCCCGATCAGCATAAAACCATCTCTGCTTACTAGGCTGGGGCTTTTTGTTCTATTACCTCTAGTAATCTTTACAATTACATTTATTCCCAACATTTTTGAGGCAAAACATACTTAGTTTGCTGTAAAAATTAAGGATTTGGGGTTTTTAAATAGAGTACCCCAAGTCCTTTATTTACCTTTTCCTTCTGTATGTCACATGCAGTCAGACTCCTTCTTACACATTGGTTATACATTACAGATTTCTTATTTCTTGTGTTCAGTGGTTGTTTATTCAGTTCAGTGTGGAAGAAAAAGGGATGCAAGCCTGCTAATATTAGTATACAGGACCTAAATATACTCCATTCTTTCTCACTTTCTCTCTCTCTCTCTCTGGAATCTGACTTCTAATTTCTAAGCTTCATGCCTTCAGAAAGACATATGATACCCATTTGTCTGTACGCTGGCATTGCTCAATAGCTGAAATAGTTTTTCCTGTTCTCTAGGATTTGTTCCCCCTCTGTAATGAGGTTTAAAACTTTCCAGTGGTTTAAGTCAGTATTTGCTACAGTGATGTTTTGGGGTGTTTTTTTTATTTTCACATTTTCTTAAGTTTCTCTTTAAATGTGAAGACAAAATTAATTCTTCTCAACAGTTAGTGGGTCTCTGCTCTCATCACATGATGGTTTTGAGGTGCTGATAGAGGACAGCTATCTTGAAAGACAAGGCAGAGGGAGATTGTTATTCCAGAAGCTCCACGGAATGTCCTGAATTTCTCTTTCTGATGGATGTTTGGAAGCACACCTTGGATATAACTGCAAGACAGCAGAAGCAACTGCCTGGCAGATGAGTAGGGAGTGGCTAATGAAGGTGTCGCGCACAAGCGGAGAAGTCTTTGACATGGTTCAAGTGTGATGTTATTTTCTGATGGAGTGGATTATCATTTTGAAGAGCAATGCAGGTTAGAGAGGAGCTGAAGTAAGGGCGTGTTTGGTTTCTTGGGTTGATCACGACCCACATACTCATTGCCTTCTGTGACTCTTTGGGTGTGAACCTGCCCACTTCCTTAAGGAAACACCTTAACGTGATAGGTGTGACACTCTTCTGTTTGAGAAGGTAGAAGGACTCCAAGCCTGTCAGCAGTGGTGTCACAGGGAAGCAAAGGAGGCAGGAAATGTGCTGCACCTGGAGGGTGAAAGCCGGGCATAAAGGAGCTACTGTACATGCAGATATCTTCCTCCTTCTCCACCTGTGACATTATGGAAAGAAAACATAAAGGATGCTCAGGATGAATAATTTAGGGGGAAAACAAGGGGTATAAAATTGGTAAGCTGTGAATATGCAGCCAAGACAGCGACTTGAAGCTGTGTCTGTGCATAATTTTCAAGGCAATATTGGATTTTAAACTCTTATCTCCAGATGTTAATCCTTAATGGGAGAAAAGATGGAGCTTGGCTTCCACAACTCAATTTGTAAAATAGCAGCCACATGTTTCCTTCATCCCCCCATTGTTTTTATCACATAAGATGCAAAATTGCAATTCCCCTGCTTAATTTTTCTCCTACAGTGTCTTCCCATTTAACAGAGTTATCATCAAAAAACCCCATTAAGCAATGTTTTTGTCTCTTATTACGGAAATATGCCATCTTCCTGCGAAAGGTTACGATTTGCAGAGAGTCGAGCTAGCCTCTGACTCTGTGCCAATTCATTATGAGTCCAAATTATTGATCCACTCTGACTTCTGAAGGCCAGATACTTACCTGGCGTGGACTAGTCCAACACACAGAGGCTGTCGTGGTACACCCTGGCCATCCATACATTCTGCCTTGCTGTTGTGGGCAGCAGAAGACAACTGTCCTACTCGTAGTCATTACAATTGGTTTTGCATATAGTTAGCTGCACAAAGTGAAAATCCCTTTTTATTTCCGTGCTTCCATTTTAGAATGAGGATTTTCAAGTTGCAATTAGCCTGTGCAATGAGAGATGAGCATCAATGAATATGCAGGTGTCTAGTTTAGTGCTACAAGGAGGAATATGTAAAGTTCAGCCCCTCATTTATTTGTGTGTAACTGGGAGAAAATTGCTTCTCCGTCACAGTGGCAGCTGTTGAATTGGAGGGAAAGAGGATTAATAAAAAGTAGTACGCAAGAAATTTGGAAAGCACGGACAAAGCCATGCAGCATTCAAGAGGAAATGATTCAGAACTGATCCCCAGTCTCGGGCTGCAGGGAAGAGCAGGTGGAAGAAGCTGGTAAATAGTTAATACGTTTTCCCTCTGAGGGGCTGACAATATCAGTGACAGGGTAACAGCAGCATGACGGTGAGCTGCTTGCCATGTGCCAGACAGGACATCTGCTCTGGTTGGAGAGGAGGCACAAACCTCTCACTCCCATCCTTTGTGCTTGGGTTTCCTTTAGGTAAGATCTGCCTTCCCCCCAGTTCCTCCAGGGCCTGAGGAAACTACAGGGAAAACAGAGCCAGGCACATCTGGAGCGATGCAGCAGCTGGGAAATGCCTAATGCTGCAGGGGATGGTGGTATCATGTGGATGGCTGTGACCTTTTCAGTATTCCAGATTTTGATTGATTGGCCATTTCCCCTCTTTCCTGAGCTGTAAACAGGGGAGCAGTGAAATAGGTGGCCAAAATAAACACAGAGTTACATAGGCTAAGGCAAATTTATATTGAATTTATGAGAGATAAAATTTTGCTACCTCGTTCCACCCATAAAAATTATAAAGAGAAAAGGAAGTGACATAAAATCAATCCATTTCCATGGCAAAGCTCATTATGAGAAGAGAAAATATAGTCCCATATTAACTTGTTCTCATTATTGTTCAAAGATTTATCACATTGGGTGCAATGTGCAAGGGAGGAAAGGAAAACCTTCCTTGCCCTTACCTTAAAAAAAAATCAAACAGACAAAATAAGCCAAATTATCCTCATCATGTTCAGTGAGCATATATTTTGCCAAGCCTCACAAGGGGCATGATTAACTCAAAAGGTGTGACTTTGAGAAGCAATTCCAGGTTGGATGCTCTGGCTGCCCTGCCCTGGCTGCCATTCTTCCCCCAGCATCTGTGAAAACTGGCACTCTGGGAGGAAGATGCTGCTGCAGGGGTTGACAAGATGAAGGAAACCGCTTTGAGTCTGGAACATCATACCTCTTCTAAAGGGTGGCAGGAAGCGTGTCACAGCAACTAAATGAAGTTGCTTAACACTTACGAGCAAGTAAATACTTATGAACAATTAAAGCACATAATGTGTTTCCTTTTTTTGTGCTAGTGCATTTATTCTGAAATGCTCATTGAAAGTGGCAGTTACGTGTTTTCTAGCAATTTACTGTATAGGTAGTAGTTGGGAATCTACAGAGGGCCACGGATACCTCAAGGGTGCTAATTATTTGACTTGCAAATATACTAGAAAAGTTTTAATTGGAGGAGCTGCTTGACGAAACACAGAGCTTCCTAGCTGCAGCTAAAACCCTGGCCCTGCTCCCACTGGTGTAGCCAGTCAGGTCAGATCTTGACTGAAACAGCCATGAAACCATGCGTAAACAAGGCACTTCGCACCACAAAAACCAGCCCAGGCTCCCACACATGAATAAGAGAGCAGCCCGAGTGCACCTTCAACCATCTGACTCCAAATACACCAAGGACCAAGATCCTCTGGATTGCTTATCAGCGGTGGATGAGTCAGGACTGGTCCTTCCCAGTGTTTCCAGTAGCCTGTTAGGAAACAGTAATCTTCCTTTTGGAGGAGAGGGTCTATGGAAACGAGCAGCTGAGCTGGAAAGGCTGGTGCACACAGTGTCTCTGAACTTCAGCTGAACTTGACCACCCACTGATGTGGTATAAGGCACCTGTGCAAGAGGTTGGAAAGGTTGGGTGGATAAGCCCCCCCTTGTCTCAAAAGCCCAGCAAAGCCATCATCTGCTCCAGCCAGCAGGTAGAGCAAGGGACTGCTGTAGATGTAATGAGGAGCATCTTGTAACACCACCTAGCTGATGGGGAGCAGCACTTGGAGTAGGAAACGGCTGATGAAAAAGATAAGAGCAGACTTGGGTTGTTCAGAGCCAGGAAAGGGAATTTCCATGCTCAGAGCAGCCCCAGGGTCAGTGATGTTGTCTGACTGCTGTATTTTACCTGCAGTTCTGCTTCTCAGCTCAGCTTAAGCAGAGCGAGAAGTCCTAGGAGCAAAGTCCAAACCTGCCTTTGCAGATGGACTTCTTGCTGCATTTGCAATGCAAGTGCACAGCCCTGGTTCTGAGGAGCCGCTCGGGAGGCCGGCTCATCCTCACGTGCATTGCTCCTTGCGTACCGCCAAACAGATGCAGCTCATTTTGGAGCTGACATCTGGTGCTGTCAGAGTACATAACTGGTGCTGATTTGCAATGCAAGCTGAATATTCTGACCTTTCTGGTGCACTCCTACGAGATGACAATCTGTAGGTGCTATATAGATAAACCAGTCAGTGTGTGGTATGTGCTTTTGTTTGCCAGGATGACAAGGAAAAGGTAAACACACACAATGAAGCCTGCCAAATTTGGCCAGTGTAAAACCTCACTGGTCAGCTGAAGAATGGAAGAGATGAGGGATGAATGGAGGGTATAATGCCCCGGTACACACGGGCATTTCAGCAAATCAGGATTACAAATGCTCCTTCTCAACTCAATCAGCCTCCTCCTTACCCATGTAAACAACATTCCCAGCCCTCTCCCCAGGTCTGTGGAGGATAGCACAGAAGTGATGTTTTAATAGCATGGTTGCCTTCATCCTTCCAAAATCTGGTAGGCCAGTGTTGAGGTATCACTGAGGCTGGGCCAAAGAGAACTATGTCAGGGATATCTGTACTTCACAGAATAAAATGAATCCTGACCTATCCATGGAAACTTGCCTAGCACTGACTTGAATGGGAACTTTCATATGGGACATTGCAACATCCTTCAGAAAGGAGAGCTCCAGTCTGGAAGCAGGGTCTCTCAGGACAGGATATGCTTGCTTTTGCATACATGGCTCTGGGATTTATGTTGTCATATGGCTGGAATTGACTGAGGTCTTCGGTCTACCTATTTTGTCTCTGCTTTGTGGTGTGGTCTTTGAATATCTCAGTTTTTCATGCATTTACTGCTATATGTCAGACTAGGACCTGGGCAAAGGAGACAGAGGCTCTCTAGGGAGAGGCTTTGCTTTACTTGGTTGTTAGCATCCAACTCTCATGCATCCCAAAGCCCACTGGCATGGGGAAATATAGGATCACACAGACAAGACCCTCAGCTATCAGCTGAGAATGGCCCTTCAAGCACTTGTGAAGAGTAGAATGGATAGTCAGAGCCAGGGAGAGAGGCCAGGACCTCTCCTCTGCAAACTCTCACAGACTGACACCCTGCTGGGAAGGAGATGTGCATCCCTAGCTGCTCTTTGAACTTGCCCTGCGTTTTGAATTGCGTCAAGTGGTGGAAAGCTGAGTAATCATAGGGCTTGGCTGTAATGGCAGAGGAGCTTCAACAGTGTCATTGCAGATGCGAGATGCAAATGTTTATCTGCCAAGAAGCTTGGGCACTAAGTGACATGTTGAAGGGAGAATTGAACAGAGCTATCTGAAACGAGAAGTTACAGCATCCTTCCTCCATACAAAATCAGTGTCTGATACCTGTCCAAAGACCAACACGTGCCAAATGAAGGGTAAGACCTCACGCTGCCAAGAAAGATTTGCCTGGGCCCTTGAACCTTGAAGAGACTCGGTACACTGACCCCCAGCTTAGTAAATTATAGGAGTTCCCGTGGCTCCACTAAAGGTCTGCCCCTTTACAGACCTTGAAGGTCTAGCTCATGATCTTGCAGATACCTTTAGGATCTCTAATTGGCTTGGGGTGCTGGTAACAACTTTCCCTGTGTGGACTCTTCCACGGTTGAGTGAGGATGAGGTTTGGTTGAAGCCTTTCCACCAGTGGGGATAGAAATGCCTGTTTTCATGAGAGTCAGGGGATCTCAATTGCCTTTGATACTGCTGTTCTCTTTCAAATTTGGTGCAGACAGCCCCATGGATTCAAAAATTACTCGGGGAGAACAGACACAGACACGTAGTGGTACATGGAGTAAGACTGTGTGAACTGTACTTTCTTGGGAAAATGGGCTAAAAAATAATAAAATGCAGAAACCTTGTTATTATCACAGCTGAACAGTCCTTTCTGACATATTCTATTAAGTTGCTTCTGTTTCACTCAAGTTTTGCATTACTGACTCTGTTTTCCACGAATGACCTTTTCCATGCCAGGCTTTGTAAAACTATTGCCATTCTTCATTTGGAAATCTGCTAAAGTGTGTTTGCAGAAACCATAGATTTTTTTTCTGATGAATCGTCCCTTTTTGGGGAAAGGAGCAAAGAGTTATGCTGCTGACCTTTCTTTATATTTAACAAGATCTTTTTGCAAGTTGAAAATCATGCCATTGACTCCAAGTAGTTCTTCCTATCCTGCATCAGTGTGTTTATTCGACCGTTTCTTAAGTAGGTCTGTAATGGTATTTATAGTACAACATGTTTTGTGGGGAAATGTCACTTTCTCATTCAATATAAAACTTAATGGAGACACTGAAAGTGCATTATTAGAATATTTAAGGGGACAGGGATAGATTTAAGAGTGAAGCAGCTGCTGTCCTATATTTCGATGAAGGAGAATGAAATCTATCACTTATTAAGCCATATTTCAGTTGGTTTGCAACTTTTGGGGTATACTCAGGTTTCCTATCTTGTACACAGCACCGCTGTCTCCCCACAGAGCAGGGAGGGAGCAGGGCTCTCGTGGGCAGTGGTGATGAATTAATTGAATGCCTTGCTGCTGTATTACGTTGTGCCCTGATGGGTGCCCACACCAGCACGGCCCCACAAGAGAACAGGAGCTAAACAAGATGTAGCTTGACCTCCCCAGCTGTACGAAAGGTTTGTCCGATGGCTGCCTGTAAGCAAAATGCTTGTTTTGAGCAGACTTATTGCCTGCTCCAGTAGTGTTACTTATTACTTAGGTCATGAGGAGTTTGTTGG
This sequence comes from Todiramphus chloris collaris, assembly GCA_025345505.1. Lineage (NCBI taxonomy): Eukaryota > Metazoa > Chordata > Aves > Coraciiformes > Alcedinidae > Todiramphus > Todiramphus chloris. The sequence continues at coordinate 6,793,737 of JANVCC010000038.1, forward strand.
TGTAGGATTTTATTTGCTGCGTGAAAAAGCTACTAAACATTCACCTTTACCACTAAAATAGTTATTCCAGCCACTCTCTTGCTTATCCGAGACATGTTACCCTTGCAGTATAGTACCTATGCCTTGGTAATACATAACATCACCTGGTGCACTGAGCAATGACACTCATCAGCAATTTGTGATCCTGTAGTATGTGCTAAAGGTAGATGGATGAATTCATGCAACTCCAAGGAGGTCAACCAGCGGCTCCTGTTCAACCCAAGCACATCCCTTTTGTGCACCTGTCAGGGGTCTATGAGAGGAAAGCTATGGGTCGGTGGCTTCAGTCTTTCTGAGATGTTGTGTTACAGATCTAGCGAGGAGCTCATGCCCAACTACAGTTTTCTTCCTTCTTTAAAACCTGGCTTCTGGAAGTCTTCCCAGTTACATCCTGTGTCATGATCATGCCAGCCATCTCAGGGATTCACAGGTCCCGATAGCTGTGTGCAGGGTTTGGAAATATCTCTGGCTGCCCCCATAAATCACTGCTTTCCATTCTGTCTGGCTCTATCCATAATGGGTTTACATTCTCTCAGCATCTGGCTCACATCTCACAGCACTGAGCAGACATCTGAGCTGGGGGACGCTGAGGCATCAGGTTCAGCTATTCAACCTAATATTTTGCTGTTAAAAGAGTTTAGGAGAGGAATATCTTGTGCTGCAGCTCCTTCCCATGCCATGGTTCCCATTAATGGCCAGGGCTAACTTGCAAAGCCATTGTTGTTGGTGCTACAAGTAACTGAGGACTTCTTAGCCAAGGGGCACAGAAGTGGCACTGAGAAGTCCTGTTAACTTCAGCAGCACGTAGGTGCACAGAAGGACCAGTTCAGCCTGGGCTGCCAAGCCTCCTGGCTGGTTCGAAACAAATCTCTTTTGCTCTCCCCCTTTGTTTCATGCAGTAAATAAAAACGAATCCCCCAAGGACCAGAGCATTTAAGCTTAGCATATTTTTGTTTGTTCAGAGCGTATCAGTCTGTTGTTCTTCCTGGCTAATCAGATAGAGCGGAAGCTAAAACAATCTCAATTTGTTGTTCCATTTTATTCTATACATAATCACTGCTTCTCGTTTGCCTCTAAATAGCTGCATAAATACACATTAAACGCAGTGACATCTCTTTTGGGACTCACTCCAGTGTTTCCTGGTTATTTTCTCTCTTTGGAAGAGATTAGGTTCTCAGATATTGCCATGATTTCTTGTAAAAGCCTCTGTACTGTGCACACATAGGAATGGCTGGACCCATTTTTGTCCTCTACAGACATAAGGGGTTTGGTGACACTAAACAAATCCATAAGAATAACATGTGCCTGCATACTATGTGTGATATCAGGAAAAAAACCTCTCACTCTGGGTAGATATGAAGGTTATTTTGGACTGACACTTCTTGCACCGTTCCCTCTTCTCTCACCTTTCTCCCCTTTCACCCTGTTTCTGACTCTCAAGCTCCCATCCCAGTTTGCAGGGATCACTTTGGGTTAGTGGCTTGTGGTTCCTGCAGAATGGCTGCCTCCTCTTTTTGTCTGGTTTCCATCACCCAGCAGACAGGCATTCCTGGCTGGCCAACAACTGTCCTTATAGTATGAAAAGAGACATTTGATGCTGTATACACTAACTGCCAGCTCTAGAAAACTGTGAGCACTAAAATCTCTGCAGAATTCATGAATTAATTTTGGCCACCTTAGTGTGCTTTCTGAATTTGTTTCCTGGAGATGAGCAGGAGGAGAAGAGTTCCCAGTACCTGAAGAGAGTGGCTTTCAAATTCACCCATTCAGGTAGCTGCACAACATCATTTCCAGAGCAGCAGTGACCTCGGGCAGTCATGTTCCTTGGGGTCTGCCACATCTGGTCAGCTCAGAGTGGGAAGAGGCCGAGCCCACATCTGTCCTCAGCATACCACAGAGTCACATGGCTCATTGTAGCTTTCATTTTCAGTTTGTTTATTTTATCTGGAGAATCAGGAGAGCAGCCTTACCAGTTTAAGCCAAGCCATAGGTAGGTTTTTGCAGTGTGACATAATGAGAACTGCCATATGGTTTTTCCAAAAGAGACTGTAGATAATCCAAAATATTTAATGCAGATTAACTGTTTCACTCTTAATAGTGAGGCATTCACTCAAAACATAGGCATATCATGTCAGATACGTATATGAACATAAACTTGTGAACACACAGGTATGCACATTAAGCAGCTCTAGTGCTCCTCATTTAGGAAGCTATTTGGTAAAGCACTGGGACAAATCCTGAGCGTGAACACAGTTCTGCCTGAGACAAGCTTGTAGCTGAGGTCCTAGAACACAAATGAAGTTGAAGTCCATATCCTGGTGTTTTGCATCCTTTTGTATTTCACATGCTTCCCACATCTACGCAACAATTTGTCACAGCTGGTTACGCTGGCACATCGTGTTCACTATATGTCCAAGGTGAAAAATGAGAGATGATCAGAGAACTTCTGAAATATCTGAAAGAGGGAAACTATGATCTTAATTGCAGCATTAAGCCTGAGTGTGGCACTAAGCGGGAGCTGGAAGAGCTCTGCTCCAGGAGAAGCATCTGCCAAGTTGCTCTTTATGGAGGGGCACTGCACATTGTTTTGCTGCTGTGGTTATCAAGCAGTGTGCTATCAATATCCCCAGTATCCTGAGTGTGTAAGTGAAGTGGTGAGGGCACAGGGCAGCATGGAGGATGGATGCCCACCAGCCCTGTCCCAAGCATATTCAGGTAGTGCTGGGCTTGTCATGCTGCCACTGCCTCTGACCTGTGAGAGCAGGCTGGGGTGGGAGTACCCTTGTAGAAAAGCAAAATATCCTTTTCCTTTGTCTGCTTTTATGTCTTCTCGCAGATTTGCATGTATCTAAGTAAGGAAAAAGTCGGGTATAGCACTAATACAGTCATGAGATAGGAGCTGGGGGGAGAAGAAGAAGGAGAAACAAAACTCTAGTTTATAACAGAGTATAGTATAAAACCCAGCCAAAACAAAGCAAGCAGCCTGGGGAAAGAGGAGGAGTTCTGCATTTCTGCTGCAGAGAAATACCCGATACTTCTCTGCCAGAAAATGTATCTACCGTGCTGTAGGCTACTTACTGATACCCAAGATGAAAGCGGTGAGGGAAAGCACAGGGGAATCCGAAAACGCGCTGGAAAGAACAGGCACATTCAACAGAAAACAAGTCGGATGTGAAAAGCCGAAGGTCGGGCGGGGACTGAGACGGGCAAAGGCAGTGGGAGGGCTGGGAGCTGCGCCCAAACGCAGGGCAAGGCTGATCTCTAGCGGCTGCGCCTCCGCCGCTGCGCTCGCTGCTGGGGAAACGCTCCGGGCTCCTCTCCTGCCGAGGCGAGGGTTCTCTTTTGAGGCTGTTACTCCCAGCACCCTGACCCAGAGCAAGGTGAAAATTTGGGCAGGTGTTGTGTTTTGTTTTGTTTCGCTTTTTCACCTTTAAGTAACACACCCGCTGTATTTTCTCTCACGAAGAAGCTGATGCTGTAGCAGCGCTACCCCGTGTCTCTCGGAGCAGAGCTCTTTCTCCTCTGTTGGGCTTATTAACAAGAACTGTTTGGCTAAAGAAGGAAAACTGTGATTTCTAGAATTTGTTTAGATTCTGCTTCAAAGCACTCTTTATTTTTATTCTCTGTTGAATATTAGATTCTTTTTACTTTCTCTGTGGTGTCCAGTCTTGTTCCTCCTAGGACTGATGGAAGGAGAAAAGGTAGGAAAGGTAGAAGTAAAAGCAAGACATGAAGTAGTTGTCATTTGTTTTAAATAGTTCTCTTCCTAGTTCTAACAAATAAAATAAAATAATTTTTAAAATATTTAAAAAAGGAAAGAGGAAAGAGGAAAGAGGAAAGAGGGGAGGAGAGGAGAGGAGAGGAGAGGAGAGGAGAGGAGAGGAGAGGAGAGGAGAGGAGAGGAGAGGAAGAGGAAGAGGAAGAGGAAGAGGAAGAGGAAGAGGAAGAGGAAAAGGAAGAGGAAAGGAGAGGGAGAAGAGAAGAGAAGAGAAGAGAAGAGAAGAGAAGAGAAGAGAAGAGAAGAGAGGAAGAGAAGAGAAGAGAAAAGAGAAGAGAAAAGAGAAGAGAAGAAGAGATGGCCTTTCATAAATAATATTTCTAGTGCTATTAATAGGGAAAAAAAACCCACCCAAACAACAAACACATTATTTTTTTGGAATAAAAAAGAAAGGTTCCTCTCCAGTAGAAAATACAACTCCTCACTAAGCAAAACACACTCTCATGCCATCAGCCAGACAGCAAAGCAGTTCTTGCTCAGTGGTCGATTAGTGCCTGGTTCACGGTTTCTGTTTTTTCAGTCAGAGTCTCTGAAAGGGCAATTGGGAAAATCATCCACCTTCCAGTCACCACTCACAGGAACTGGAATGAAAGAAAGAATCCAAAACACGTTTTAAAATAGACAAAAATGATGAGACCTATATACTCTGAAGGACTATATAATATTGGATTTGTCAGAAGAAGTCATTTCCCTCTGGGTTGTGCTGTACCACCTAAAACCACTTGTTTGTTCTCAAACTGCAAGACTAATAGTGACAATATTATTGCTTTTCCAGTCACTGTACATATTTGTGTTCTACATAATGCTGACAAGTCACTGAAACAGAAACCACACATTCAGAGCATCACTTATGTGATTATATATCCTCACACATCCTTAATCTCAGGGCTTTTATTAGCTGATAAACCACGCAGCACTGCTGTGTATCTCTGTATGTTCCATTAGCAATTGTCGCATAATAACATTTGCTGATGAACACTGAAGCAGTCTAGAGAGAAAAGCCTACAAACTTCAGAAAATTATTTCATCCATAGCCGTCTTTTGAAACAGGCCATTTCTTTTTCCTGGATAGAATACTACCTTTCCTTAATTAAAGAAGAGATGATGAAGAATACTTCAAATTGATCTAGCACAGTTCATTCGAGGGTGCTTTTCCTATCACGTCCTTCCCATCCTCAGCCGTTTTCATTCTGCCTGCACAGCAGTGAACACCCCGTGGTCTACTCCCTGTCTGGGCGTCTCACAACAACAACTAATAATATTATCACCAAAACCACAACCACTCCGGGGAAAGACAGAAACACCTAATCAGCACGTAACCGTAATGTACTGGGAAGAAGCCAAGCTGAGGAATATGGGAATTTATAGAAAGGGCAGGTTTGCTTTTGTCTGGTGTAATTCTCCTCCCACCAACTGCACGACTAAGATCCCCTTTCTTAGGTGAGGACAATCCCTCTGATGTTCCTCCTGTTTCAGAATCTCAGCAATTAGCATGTTTTAGGGCACCTCTCACTCAATAGAGGAGCTCAGCCAGGGACAGTGGCTTGCTCTGTGCTCCTCACCAACCTCTGTGCTGCCACAGCCAATGTCCCTGTTTTGGCTGGAGACAGAGCTATACTCCTCAGATTCTGCTTTCAGCCCTGGAATATTTTTTTCTGCCCCTTGCTAAAAATCTTTCTTTTTTGGCAAAAGCAGGGCCATCCTCTGCAGTGATGCCTCACTAGTGAGAAGTGCTTATGGGGAGAAAGAGACCTTGCTTCTCAAGAGGGAGAGAAGAGGCAAATCCCATTCATCCCCAAACCAGGGCAGTTCTCAGCCTTTCCATGTGATGCCTATCCCCTAAAATTTCCTTAATGTCTATAATGAATGGATTTAGTACAGGGCTTTTTTGGTTTTAGTGCCTCTTTGGTGTTAAAGGGAGGTAGGTGTGCGGGTCTTGCACAACATAGCAGCCTCTGCCATGAATGATCAGTGCTGGGCTGGGCAGGGACCTCTGGAGGATTTTCCAGAAGGGCATGGCAAATAGTCATGTTCACGCCAGCATGAACTGGGAGCACAAAACTGTGCAGAGGAAGCTCCCTAATTTTGTCATCTTTCCTGTAGCTCCTTGGAGAGCAGTTAGGGTTTTGGTGGGGCAGATGCTTTCCCAGGGTCCTGCCATGGGGCACTGTGAAAAGCAGGTATTCGAGGCTCGTGCCCCAGCATTTCAAAGCAGCCCTGAACATTCTGTGCTGACTTCAAAGCCATTTTTTTACATTCTGCTGCTGGCTGTCCCTCTCACAGCTCCAGCAGCCAGCACCAAAAGCATTTGTTGCCCTGTGATGAGGAGCTGTGTGACAGCCAACAGGCAATAAACGTCCTGCAGCAACCCGCTGCCGTCTGTACCGATCCTCAGGCTGATTCATGCCTCTCTCTCTGGCAGCATGGGCCTGACACATCCTGCTCTTTCTGGAATTAAGGAGAAGCTGGTCAACAATTAGAGGAAGCAGCCTGTAGGAAATGCTTCTCACTGAGCCTTGCTGAGGAATCCTCCTCATTTGATCACGCTTGCAACAAGCAGCCCCAGCTGCAAAGGCCAAGTGTCCATTCAGTGGGCTGTCCTGCATAGGCAGGTGTAGGGGAATGAAAGAATTGCCCTACCTTGATTCTGTCTGTTTGGGGATCTTTCAAAGGAGGAGTGATGTTTCCCATGCAGGGTTTCCTTCCACCCTTGCAGTGCAGGCAGGACAGGCTGTGCTCCACCTTGAAGGGGGCACCAAAGAGAGTGGTGGCTCTTCCTCCTCTGACCCTCATCCTTCCCTCATTTGGAGGTCACAGTGATGGAAGACACACTTAAAAGCCTGCCCAGGGAAGTGATGGAGTCCCCATCCCTGGAAGTATTTAAAAGACATGTAGACGTGGCACTTAGTGACATAGTTTAGTGGTGGACTTGGCAGTTCTGGATTAATGGTTGAACTCCATGATCTTACAGGTCTTTTCCAGCCTAAATGAGGCTATGATTCTCACATTTCTCTTCACATTATGCAAAATAGTAGTACCTCCAGGAGTAAAGGCCTGCTGCTCTCATCAGTGCTCACAAACTGTGCGTGTCAAGGGGAAAGCCCTGCTTGGCTTGTGTGCTTGACATCATTTCTCACAGGTAATGGCTCCTGCCAAATCAGCCCCAAAACATTTCTCCAAACAGTGCTTAACTGCTTGCATGCATAGAAGTAAACCATGTTTAGCCGCCTTTAACACTTTTCCTTCTTTATTTTTATGCATTAAGATCAATTTCATGAGCTTTCCTAGGTAAGATGATTGCCATCAGCAGGAAGAATGTAGTAAATTAATTATAGATGTGTGTTAAATTACTTTCATTACCATCCTTAGTTCTGGGAGGGAGTCATATGAGCAGGATGACTGATGAAACAGTGTTTTTACATATTCCCCTGGTAATGGATATTTTTACTTGGCCGCCAGTGTTGTTTCCAGAGAAGGTGGAATTGCACATTTCAGAAAATGGAGGTTCAGTTTAAAATTAACATCCAAATACTGTCAGACAACTGTGGCTAAGACAGACTGGCTGGAATACAAGGTTCCTATTCAGGGTCTCCTACTGGCAGCCCTTAGTGATGTTCAAAGGTGAACTTAGGAAGTATTCATCCTCTTAACATCAAGCACATCCAAATACAAGGGAGAGGGAGTCACTTGCATTTGGGGTGCTGTTTCTACACACTGTCAAAGATAAAACAGCCAAGGCAAAAGTCAACATGAGTGGAAAGTTATTTTCCATATTCACCTTATAACAACCTTGGTACAGGGTATTTTCTAGGGATTAATGACCAGGCCAGTTTAATGGCTCTCTGCTGAACTTCAGGCTATCAACTTTTCACAGCCTATCATTAATCCCTGGAAAATATCTAGGTTCATGATAGATACGAGTGAAAAATAATACACAGTGTGAAGGTAAGTATATTGCTAGTGTTTCATCATGTGCTGGCCCTAATTGCTAACTTCAGATGCACTTCAGAATACAACTAAATTAGCTACAGCTTAGTTACACTGTAATTACAAAGCTGCTTCACTGCACTTCTATTTCTATAGTGTATAATTACTATCTTCTCTGTCTGAAAGCTGAAATCATTATATTGTCCCTCATGTTTCATAGTCGAATGTACTACACAATGCTGTATCTTGAAGGATATCTGTAACATGTAAGTCAGAGGACAAATGCCTAGTGGGTAAAGTAATTCAATATTTTTCTAACCACTGCACTCACAGTCAGTTTTATTAAGAAAAATAAAATAAAATAATTTGGCAATAGTTTTCTAACCAAAAGGAAAAGAGAAAAAGATAAACCAAAACAGTCAGGCTATTTTCCAAAACATTGAGCTTAGTGAGAAGGACACCAATCTGGTGGATATTTGGGATATTCTAAGACAAACAAATAACAGAGGTTTACAAATGGAGGCTTACCTTTAGAGAGGTGATGGTTCCTCCTTGTAGACCTGTCTAAATGTCATAATACAGATACGTTGACACTCCATGCAGGAGAAGTCCCACATGGCTGTATCCCACCCTTTGAGCAACAGAGAGGTTTTGCTCCTGGTCTTAGTTAATCAGCACAATCATCTCAATTAACTTCTTGGATGAGATAATGATGACCCCATATCAGCCCCATATCAACTGCACTGTTGTCTGGCAGACTTTCCGGAGAACACATCTCAGCACTTGTGCTCAAAAACTCTTGCCACATAAAGTCTCACAGTTTCAGGGTTAAGTTGACATTTGGGAGTAACACTAAGAGATCTCCAAAAAAAATCCACAAAGAAATAAGAAGTACGAATCCTCACACATCACATCCCAGGTCATAAACTGTGAATAAACTTTATTGTCCTGCCTGGAAGAGTGGAAAGGAGAGTCCAGCCATGGAAAGCAAGTTGTGCTGCCTCTTCAGTCCCCAGCTGTGGTCTGGGATTGGGAGCCAGCACTGAAAGGAGCTCCTTTCACATGGCAAGTGGCACCTGGTTAGGTCCCACACAGCATCATCAAAGGTGCTTTGAGGTTCCCTTTTGCCACCAGATTTGTGTGATTCACAGCTTTTTAACACACCAATCCAGCCACCACTGAGGAATGTAATCCCTTTGTGCAAGGCTCATGGATTTCCCCCTTCAATCTGTTGGAGCAAGGTTGGGACATGGATGCATGCATGTGCACACATGGTAGGGACCATCTAGGTAGCCTGAAGGACATCAGAGAGATTTCCTTCCCCACATCACCTCTGCAGGAGCACGCCTGCTGTGGTTTCCATCAGACTTGTAGAAGTGCCAAAAAAAAACCCATAGTCCACTGGAATAATAATTAGTCTTGGCAAGTTTGCTCAACAAGCACTTACTATACATAGTATTAATGGGTGATAGGTAGAGTCTGCGGTTTTTTCACTTAATAATGCATGGGTCCTCCTAGATACCCTTAGGATCTCTCTCTCTGCAGTTGTGTGTTGTGATCAGATGGCATAACTAATGGCTCAGGCTGATTACATACTGATTAAAAACTACTTAAGCATTTCATCTGTCCAGGAAGGGAATGCCAAGCCCTGAAGTATGAGGGAAGTGCTTGTCCCTGTTACATTTCAGTTGTACCAGTCGCTACCAGCATGCACTGAATAACTCTGCTTTGCACATCAAAGAACATCCAGGATATATAAGGAATCTGATGTGTCTGAGTCTGGTCAGAATTAGACCTTGAAGCTGGGAGAAGCAAATGGATTTGCACAGTAAAGTGTAAAAGCACATTCTTGTTCGGTGCCTATTCGAAAGAGCAATGTTCCCACAGAAGGTGGGAATTTCTCCATGCAACACATTTTGGTAGGACACCTTTGCACTGAGCAGGCAGAAGTCTGTAAAACTCCAGAGAGTCTACATGAAGCCTGTGTTCTCTGTGTTTCTCTTCCCACAGTTCTAGTCTGGTGTGAAAAATGACAAATCCATGGGCTGGGGAGTTAGTAGTGAAAAATGGATCATGCAGAGATGACCACGGTGTGATGATGGGCAGTACCAGCTGGGTTGTTGGCACCATCAGAAATACCAGATAAGCTGAAGAAGATCGAGACTATGGTTGCTATGGGCAAGGTGCAGTCCTGTGTGTGCATAGAGGGACAGCCCCATCCCTTCCAACAGAAGACACTTGATAGCTGCCTTTGTAGCAATAGGCACAGTTCCGTATCCCACCTAAAATCTGATGGGCACACAGGCCTTAATAGATGTGAAACAAAGCTGAATTCACCAAAAGGCTTTAAACTATATGTTGTCCTGCTGGGACTGCCACTAGCCTTTCCCACAGCATTGGCTGGGAAACACCAATTCAGCTAAATGAGAGCTTCTGGTGTGATTTTAATGAGCCTTTGCAGAGCAGCAGTTTCTGCAGTGCTGAACACGCAGTCTGTGAAGAGCAGGTTCTTTGCAGCGTTCAGTTTACAAAAGAGAGCTGACCGGGACAGCCTTGGACACTTATGGCCAAATATCTGGCACCAGCGGATCCAGAGAAATCAAAATGCAAATGCATCTTTTGAACACTGTGAGGGACTGTTATATTTGGGAGGGTACAATCCTCGGGATCTGTCTGTGCTAGACTGTCCCCACATTGCTCAGTCCCCGCTGCAAGAGCTCTGCTATTGTTCCTCTGAAGCTTTCCCTATCTGGCTTTGCACTGTAACAGGGCTTTTTTTTTGGCTGTCCAGCAAAACTGCATCTTGAATTTCTGACTAAAATATGATCTACAACACTTAAATGACTTTGTAGTGTTTAAAAAACATTGGAATAGGGGATAACATGCTTTAAAAATATAGAAACTGCATGCTCTGACAGCCAGGTTCAGTGTAGCGTGTCTGAACAAGGTAGTTTAAAAGGAGAAAAGAGAAGTCAAAGAAAAAAGAAGATTATGTTTAAAAATTGTCCAAATCTATGCCTTTTTGGAGGGAGGGGATATACAACTTTTCCCTTGCATAAATATTATTTCTAACTGTTTGATTGATGAGCTAAGGGTTTGGGAATCTCAAGCCATGTAGGATTGTGTCTGTCTAAGCATCTAGACACCCACGCTGTAGAACATGTGGAGATCCCTGCTCTACAGACACACCAAAGCTGCAGGCACAAACGTCATAGCAGGTCACCCCTTGAGAGGTGCTCAGCTCTTCAGGACAAAGTGGTGTACATCTTTTAGAAGGGACCCACGGGGTGCCATTACCTGTGACAGCAGGGTCTTGACCGTGGTGACATAAAAGATCCCATTCACATTCTTTTTTTTTTGTGTGTCAGAATGTAAATGAGCCTCTCTCCAAATACAAACACAAGCAGAGCAATGCTTTAGTGAGCGCCAAAGCAGACGGCAAATGGTCTTCGTGTCGGAGCTGCACTGCCATTAAGGGAAGCTTTGCTGACAGTTATGAATGTCACTCATCAAAACACCTTCACACGGCTCTGATAAGTCTAAAGAGTACTGTTTTGTAGTCAATGTCACTGTCGCCACAGAGGGCACAAAAGCTGTCTTTTAAATTCATTCCTCAATGTAATCTGAATGCACCTATACTGTCTACTAGGCGTTTTCTGCATGCAGACAAATAAATTTGGTGTCAGCTGCCATGGGAATTGTCCTTCTGAATAATCTCTTGTGTTGTCTAAAAAGATTGCATATTTCAAACATATAGGTTGGCATTTTTTTGTTTGTTTACTTGCTTGTGTTTAACACAGTTACTACCAAGTTCCATCTACTCCTTCGTGGTTCCAGACTTCTCTGGTATCCTTGCGTATTTTTCACTTTCTGGACGTGGCTCATTCTTTTTATTAAAAGGAGGACAATTGTATTTTACGTGATTGCTGCTCATATTGCCAGTGAGCATCCTTTCCCTTGGCAGCCATGAGCTCCTCTGTGTGCCGGATGCGGAGGACTGCCCAGAGGAACATAAATACACACCAGTGATGGTTACAAGACTGAAAACTGCAGCCTCTTGTGCTCACTTGACAAGACAGCCTGATTTTACACTCCATTCCTTAAGTGCTGGGTACTGGCATCCTTTTGGCTACCACCCCACTGAAGGTATTAGCACATATTAGCAGTGTGAAATACAAAGCGCTAAAGCTCTTCTTTGCGATGAGCTCAGATCTACAGCTCAGCTTGCAGAGCCGTGTCCCCCAGCCTTTCTCACCAACCCTGCTCTCGGGCAGTCCATTTTGAATCACAGAATCATAGAACACCAGGTTGGAAGGGACCTCAAGGATCATCTGGTCCAACCTTTCTCGGTAAAAGCACAATCTAGACATTTTGTTACTTGCTCCTTTCCCAGGCCAAAACGGCACTATGTATGGCAAAACAGCATCTGGCAGAATGTGTGATGGCAGAAAATACCCTCTTCTAGCAGCGTGACACTCCACCACATGGCACTGTCACTGTTTCATCGTTCTGTTAAAAAGGGAGGTAGGAATGTATACAAGTTTTGCCACTCCAGAGTAAGTGTTGAAATACTTGAATTCCTCCTCCATGCTTTTTCATTTGGAAAGCTAAATATAGAGAGGGAAAAAAAAAAAAAGCGAGGGGGACTATAAATAAGAAATGAGTATGTGGGATAAATCTAATTCCAGTCCGTGGTACTTGTCACACCTCCCCATCAAACATCAGTCATGCCTCACCAGCAGAACGTGGCTGCAGGGAGTGCTGTGCTGTTGCCTTCTCTGTTGGTGTCTTTTGTGTTTGTTGGGACTGACGGGTCAGCATCAAAATCAGGCTTATAGAAGTTCAAGCAATCCTGGAAACAATGGGCAATTGCTCCTAATAAGGTCACATGCTAACGAAAAGATGTCTAATAAGAGCACTCCAGTGAAAGTGTTAGCAATCATCCTTGCATGTCTGATAATCCAAATGTGCCCCATGTGCCTCCTGCATTTGTTTATGGTACAACGCTCACACCTCTTGACTTTCCTACACAGGTACTTTCCAGATGTAAGCATGCATGTAAATATGAATATTGTGTTCAATTTGCCACACAAATCACTAAATTAGATGCACAGGCAGCTTCTCCTCCTTCACAAGAGCTTTTTCTAATGGCTATGTCAAATTGCACCCGTCATTTCGAAAAACCGAAAATAGTTCTTAGAAAAGTTTGAGAGTTTTCCAAGCCCAGATTAAATCTTGAGCCTGAAAGGTGTTGAATTCATGGGATTTGATTCAGCGAAGCATTTCTAGGGCTACTCACATGCTTAAAGGTACAGAGTTATTTGGCATTGGTTTGCTGCATTGATCAGTGACATGCTGGGGTCCTACAGTGGAGGCAGGAGGTAGGGTAGCAGTGAAGAGGAAGGCCACCCATAAAACCAGCCATAATCACTAACATCATGTTCAAACAGTCTGTCTTCCTAGACACAGTGTCATAATCTTAAGTATATGTCTTCATGACAGGAGGCTGAGTAGGTTAAATGAAATAGCTGCTTAATTTTAGAAGACTTCTAAAGCATTTTTTGCCCTCAGGGACAGGTTAACAAAGGTATCTCTTTTCCAGAGGATTTTCACAGAGAGCTGAACAGAAAGCCTTTTTATTGAAAGTTTTATCTGTATTAACAAAAGTTTTATGATCTAAAAAGCTTGCTTTGGGTTGCTGCTAGACAAAAAGCCTTAGCATCAGCTCCTGCAGTATGGACAGCTGAGGATCTGGGTGATTGTTCCTAGAATTAATTGATATGACCTGGTGGGGAGGTATGAAAATCATCCTGTCAGATCCTTGCCAAGTCATTCTCAGCTGCTTTCTGACTCACGGGGTTTGGAGGTGTGAATCAGGCTGGCCCAGATCACTGAAAATGTCACAGAAACGATGTGGCGAGGAGCTCCTGGTGGTGGTCCTGGAACTGGAGGCTACATCCACGAGTTGCACTACCATGTACATGGAGCCAGGACCAGAAACCCTATGAGGATAAACTCCTTACTGAACAGAAAAGCAGCATTACCCCACAGATCACAATGGCCAGATGTAAACTTATTTTTTTAAAACAGTTTTATTATGTATATGAAAGCTTCCAGAAGGCATACTGGAAAATGTTCAGGACCTTCTATCAATGACTTTTTTTTTTTTTTTTTTTAAATGAAATGTCATAGATATATTTGTCAGAAATAAAGAGTATTAAAACCACAGAAACAAAAGCCTAAATATATGGTACAGATGTAATTTTTCAGAGAAAATACAAGATACTACATAACAATAAAATTTAAGTCCTATTGAAGTCAATGGCCAAAGACCATTGTTATTTAATGGAACAACAGATTTCACAGAAAAGGTTTTGTACAAGAAGATATGAGTGATCTAAATGTATAGTGTATTTCTGAAAGTATTTTTACAAGCCATTCTTCATAGTGTGTACACAAGTGATAATTAAATACAGTTCTTCAGTGACAAAATAATGAAAAAGTACTATCTATCTGATCACATGAGGGTACCACCGAAGCAAAGAAAAAAGGAGACCTAGCCTTTGGATTGGTGTTAGCTTTGGATTTGGGTGATAGGTGTGCAAAGTCCTTGTTCTTATCTAGTCACATGGAGCTAAATCCACAAAAGGCTGATGATTCAGCTACGTGATGCCATGTTCAGCATTCATAGCTCTTGGGCAACAGCTGCTTCTTATAAAATACATCAGCGCTTGCTGTCAGAGTCCAGATCTTCCCAGCTCAACACTGAATGAGGGATTCCTACACGACCTCAGCTCCGCTCTTCACTGACCTGGGAAAACTGTGTTTGATGCAGCAGGATGGCATGAGGCCACCAGCTATTGCAGTATTAGCAGCAGGGAAACACCTAACCTGGCCCAAACCAGGGGGAGGCAGCTGTGTTTGGATTCCCTCCAGGATGGATGCAGTTTAAGCATGTTAAAAAAAAAATATGGCACAATGTCACAGCTCTAAGATAGCATTTAAAATCATTAATCCTGAGTAGTATGAAGCACAAAGGCTGCACTGCAGAGAGGGCTGTGGTTTAATGCACAACTACCCATGGTATTTCCTATTTTCTAGCAGGGAGATACCTGTACTCAGCAGGGCTTTCAGGGACCTAACTTGAGTCAGTGGATCCCATTTAAGCATGCCTAAGCTTTATTCACTGATGCAGTGATGCCCATAGCTCCTCTGTGCTTCAGTTCTTCATGTGTACAATTAATTACTAGTAACAACACATACTGCCTCATCAGGGTGTTGTAGAGAAAAAGTAAGGCGCTCAGATATTGGATAATAGGGACTTTGTAACATCCTACGGAAGGTTTTAAAGAATTTGCACTATTTGAATGTAGATCAAAGTTTAAGCCCAAGACTGGCCCAAGACTGAATTTCTGCCCTGCACAAAGGACCTGGAAGAAGGACTCCTGTACAGTGTCAGCCTTGTAGTGGCCCTCTGCATAACATCACCTTTCTCAAGGCATTTTGATAAATACAGAGATCCCTGAGAAAGTCCCTGGTCAAGTCATGATGAGCCACTCCAAGTTACTTCCTTCCTAGCATGCTCTGGTCACAAGGACAAGCTGCTTTGATCCCACTTCACCCACAGGCAGGTACTGCTCTTGTTCTGTTCAAGCAGCTCTCTCCTGGTGTATTCGAGATGAGTGTTAAGGTCTGTTTTACATTTCCAGGAGTCAGAGGTGCAGGTGACAGTGCAGCTGTCAGTGCAAGGCAGCACCAAATCCCTGGGATAATTCTGACACTGCAGTCAAAGAGAGTCGAAGAGTTTTAAATGCATGGTGGGAAGATCCATCCACCACAGTACTCAATGCAAAGCCCAGTCAGGCTGCTGGAAGGGCTCTGCATTGACTCTTATGGCCATCAGCCTTTTCAGTGAGTAAAGATGTCATGCAGGGGACAGAAGCAGGGTGTCAGTCACACCCTTACTCAGCTCCTCTGGGAAATGGAAAATACCTAAAGAAAAACGTTGCAGGACCTTTGGTATACAAATGGATACTGCACTGTGTCCCAACACGGTATAAGAAACCAGACTTGTTTCTGGTCTAGTCTTCTCCTGAAAAAAGAGGATGCACATGGCAGAGCACAGAGCAAAATTTAAAAACCTAGTGTGATTTCACAGCTGGTGTCCACTTAAGCAACCCAGAAGTAATTTCCTGTCCGTCCCCTGAGAACAGGTTTAAACTTCATTTGTGCCATTCATTTCCTTCTTTAGTTCTTGTTCCTCTCTCAAAGGTTCCATCTCAGGCCCATCCTGTGCAGTTTCTTTGTTCAAGTTATTTCTGCCTTCATTTTCTGTCCTTACAGATTTAGGATCCTCTTCTTTTGCCCTTCTTTCCTTCTCTTCCTTGGCAAGTGTACGATAATTATAATAATTCATGATAAACAAGAAGGTTCCTGCCAGGACCATCACAACTCCACATTTAATGAACATATATTTATAGTCCCCAAAGGTATCGATAAGAGTTCCTGTAAAACATATATTAAAAAAAAAAAAAAAAAAAGAAAAAGAAAAAGAAAAAGAAAGAGAGTTGAAGGCAAGAATATTGTGGTTTTAGATCCTATATATAAAGAGACAGCCTTGTGGCTTTAGGATAAAATAAGACATTCTCTGGGTTTCTGATCTCTTCCACAAATACTCTGATTCTGCAAACACTTGACATATGTTCCACTATATAGCCTGTAGGTAGTTAACTTTAATATAGGTAATACTACCAAGAATTTGTATAGTTAAGTTGAAGGGGACAGAGAACCTACATTGCAAAGTCCAGACTATTCAGGCACACCTACTTTTTTCCATGCAGAAACTAAGTCCTCTGATCACAGAGCCTGGAGACAGTCTTTCCATCGAGTCCAATGATTGCCTACAAGGATGTCCGTTTTGCTTGGTAGTCCTCAGGCTGCTAACAAAAGCAGCAGCTTTCAGGAAGACCTTCATAAGATGGCACCTGGCCACTGGGACTCATCTCAGACTCTTGACAAAGACCCTCCAATTTATTCCACCACAGGTCATTCACCAGCATTAGACGGGACTCAGCTTTTGGTCACAGCTGCCCTTTCTGTATTTATACTTGCAAACTAAAGATGAAAGGGCACTGTGTGGAACTTGAAAACATTACTTCCAGGGAAAGCAAAGATGATGCTGTCAATGTCAGATAATTTCAATGCCGAGACAAATGTGACAGGTTCCTTGCAAAGGTTAATGCCTCTGCTATGGAGTTACAGAGTAATTGAAGGGAGACGGCTTAATTGAAATGTCAGTGTTCTCCATTATGTCAAAATGTAATGCAAATCTTACTGGGATTATGATCCTGAGCATTAATTCCCATATACTGGTGCAACACGGACCATTCTTAACATCCTAAATCCTAATTAAAGTAAGACCCACTCCTAACCTGGCCTTCACAGTACAGATAGTCCTCCTTGAGACTGGCCCATCATCCATTAGCTCTCTGACTTCCTAGAATATGTTCTCCTCCTTAAAAAGAGGGACCTTTAATTACTTCCTGACTGACCCCTAATGTTGAAAAGCTGATGATTAATTATCCCCCTGCATTACACTAACGAGGGATTTTATAGCCAACAAATAGATTTCTTGCTCATAAATATAATAATGTTTATCTGGTTTTGGTGAATGGTTCTTCCCGAATCATCCCTAGATATCTTGGTACACCATTTTCAATGCACCGTGTTTTTCACGTTACTGGTGAAACATCAACCAAGTGCTAATTGCAACAATTTTTCTGTTTCTGCTAATCAGGATGACCTAGAGGTCTCCTAAATAGGTTTCAATGAGAGTTTTAATGAGCAGAGTATTGGAAAATTCAACAGTAGGACAGTCTTGCCTCTTTTCCTTTGAGAATTAGATAAAGTCATAAAACACACTGGGAACAATTTACTTAGTTCATTAAAGCAGAACCCTGCAGTAGGTTATTAAAATGCCAAAGAACCAATAAATTTGCTGCTTATTAAAATGGTGGGGAAAACCCTACAAAACTAATATTACATGGAATCATTTTAGCCTCATTAGCAGTCTCTGGTCATTAACTTAATCTTCCACACAGAAAATTATATAATTCAGAAAATGGTCATTTAAAAATTGTATTTTCTTTTGTTTATCATTAATTAAATAATGAATCTCTAAGACAGCAAGAGGATAGAGTTGCTTCTGTCACAGTGTATGAGCTACATGGCAATATGAAGAATTAAATGGCTCTGCAAGATCTGTCATACAGAGCATCAGCCAGGTCTCAGTTTTGAATCCAGGAAATGGGTTTAACCTGCCTTCTTTCTGTGCATTCTTTAAATCTATTATGATAGCACCATATCAAAAGAATTAGAAGAGTTTAACTTCTATAAGGACTGTACTTGAGCCAAATGCCAGATTCATATGTGGGATTTTCCACACGTTGGTGTGTTCCTTGTACAAAAGGAAGTGAGCACATGTTATAGAGGGAAAGAAGTGGAGGCTGATAAAATCACAGGAGATGACTGCTCCCACTTACCTTCAGGTGACTGTAAGCCCTGCTGGAGGTTCAATATTGTCAGCATGGACCTTTGAGAGTCTCTGCCTTTTGGTATTTCAAACTATACCATCCAAAATACAATCTGAACAGCCTTAAGTCTACCAGGCACACTAAGATGACTGAAACCCCTAAGTGGAAGTACTCAGAGCCTTAGAGACAAATAGCAAGGCTGAGGTTTGAGTCAACAAGAGGATTTCATAGAATTGTTGTGTTTTCCTCTGTGGCTTAAACTGTGGTGGACTAAAGGCTTTTGCTTCAGGAGGAGTCTCCAGAAGGAGCTGTCTGAAATGCAATGTTCTTGGTTTTGCAGGAAGTTCCACTCTACGAGTTTGGTTCAAGAGTTTGCAGGGATCAGGGACTAAAAGATCACCCTCCAAACTGTTGACTACAACTGGAGGTCTACACAAAAAGGAGTACAGAGGAAACGCTGGAGGAGATACCTAGGTCCTGCCTTTCCCGTCCAACTACTAGTACAAAAATAGTGGGTGGGAAGCAGAGAAAGCATGTTTGGAATCACTTCTTACAACTGTACTTGCAAGAGCCTAAGAATTTTCCCAGGAGAAAGAGAGGAAGAAAACACACCCACCTCCAATAGGTGGTCCCAGCAATATTGTGCAGCACTCTGCAATGGTGACCAGGCCAACAGCGCTTGTGAACCGGGCAGCTCCCACGAGGTCCATGAGTGTTTCAAAGAGCATGGCACAAACCATGCCGAAGGCCAAGCCAAAAAAGACAGAGTAGATGACGAGCCCCTTGTAGCCAGAAGCCAGCGGGCACAGAAGGTGGCAGGTGCCATTGAAAGCAATGGAGAAGCTGAAAAAGTATTGAATCCGTGGCCTCACCCACTTGCTGTTCGCAATGATGCCAGTGATAGGTCGGGCGACCATATCCACGATCGCAAGGATCGAAAGGAGGAAAGCAGCTGAATATTCATCAATGCCGATGTGCTTTGCATAGGGTGCCAAAAAAACAATGGGGGCAAAAAAACCCAGGAACATGAGCACGTTTCCGATCAGGTAAATTAAGAACCCTCTGTGCTTAAAGAGGGAAAAATCAAGGTACTGATTGATTTTTTCACAACAGTCCTTTCCTCCTTCCTCTTCCATGTTGTTCTCTGTGGGGATGGTTGCGGGACTACTCCTTTCCACAGCATCTTCAGTGACGTCTTCTTTCAGAGCATCCTTCCCTTTCTCAGTCACCTTGGTTTTGACTGATGCTGTGGCGGCCCCAATGGGTCTGAAGAGAGCTCCTGCCACACAGCAGTTTAATAAAATGGCCCCAAGAATTAAAAAGCTGCCCCGCCAGCCAAAATTGTCAAAAAGGAACTGGTTGAGAGGAGCCAGTGTGCAAAGCATCACAGGGCTCCCTGCCATAGCAAGGCCATTTGCAATGGGTCTTCTCTTCAGAAAGTACTTCCCTATGATTATCACTGATGGCTGGAGATTGAGAGCAAGGCCCAATCCTGGAACACAGAAAAACAGTTGAGATACCCAAAAGAATATTTGAGACCCATTTATCCTCAGCTCATTGCTTAAAGCAAATTCATGGACAATTGGTCCACTGGTGGGTTTTTCTACATGATAGTCTGGTTGCAAACTTTGCTCGAGATATCTCTATGCTTCATCACCCTTCTCAGCTGCTACTAATTTGGTGGTGTGAGCAATTCAGGTCTGATGCAAAAGATTAAGAGGTCTGCAAGTACACTGCAAAACAGCTACTGAGGATGCTAATTAAATGGGACCCTAGAGCGCTTCTTTTAATGAAAATTTATTTTCATTGCATTTAGATATATAAATGCTATTATAAATCTGCACTGTTTATTCAACCAGCTTCTCCAGCACAGGTGAAATCTGAAGGCAGAGATGCCAAATGTTGTGATGGTCTCAACTTCCTACAGTTCTGTTTGAGAGCACTAACAAAATAATCTCTTCTTTTCAAACATTTCTATGATGTGCAGCATTTCCTTTAAAAGTTAAAATTTCAGAACTCCATCAAAATGGCATTTAAAAATTGTGCCACATATTTTCCACCCTATCATCCAGGAAAGAATGAGTCACATTAGAACAAAGCAGAAATGTAATCCCTGAAGTGATTATATCAAAGAACATGAATCCTGAAAATAGGGTCATGCAGATTTTTTCTTGTTCATTAGTCTATATAATTAGTTTGTTTAACTGTGCAGTACATAATTAAGCATATTGCTTTACAGAAGAGAATTTAGAAGGTCAAGGTCCTCAAAATTAATTAAGGAACACTATCATTAGTCGCTGTTAGAGTAGAATTCAACTGATGCAGCAGAATTCAACTGATATTGGATAGCTTCAGTTAGAACAGTTTTAGAAAACGATGATTTTTCCCAAGACTAAGGGTTTTTTTGGGTTTTTTTTTTTAATTACTTGGAAGTTTACAACATTAAAAATAATTTGAAATGGCAACATTTTAAGACTAATCTTGACATGAAACACATTCTCAGCATGAACTTTTCAGGACAGTCCCTATATTTGGTAGGGCATGTCTTTGGGAAGTACAGCCTGCTCATAAAGCATACTGGGCCAAATTCATCCCCATGAGAGGGCTGACCTGAGAACTGCAGAGGCAAATCACAGCCTTGGTTAGAGAACACCCTTGATGGTGCTCAGATAAAGGAATGCATCTTTTATTACCCAAAAAGATGCAACACAGTGGAGTAGAGTTTGCTTTAACTCTACATTTCCTGGGCTGGTAGGTAAGGACAGAAATTCAACCATCATTTCCACAGAACCATTTTTGGTAGGGATTGACCACATGTCGTGTGGAGAAGGAAAATTAGACTGGATGCCAGCTACCCACTTAAACAATAATCAACTCAAATATTTTATTATGTGAACATTAATTTGCCAGTCAGACAAATCTAATTTAATATTACCTCATGCTCTTCCCATTAATTAAATCTGGAGAGTTTCAAATTGGCTGACTGGAATTTCAATTTACTTTAAGCTTTTGGCTGACTTTAGTTGGAAATACTTAAATCCATTTTATTCCAGTTTTCATAAACTACAGCATCTTTTTCCATGCCTGGAATTGTTACTCAACTGACCACATTTTCTCCCCGAGGAATACAAGAGAGAGGTCTACCAGTGGTGTTGTATGAACAGAAGCAAGCCTGTGCCAGAAGTATCCATTGCTAGAATAAATACACCTCCCTCATATTAGAAGGAAATTAGTGGTGCTACAGAAGCGAGCTGTGTAGCTATTGATCTGGTTCTTTATTAGCGAGGGAAGGTCCTACCAGGTATTTCAATGCTCAACATTAATGGCTGAGGCAAAGACTCTAGTCTCATTAGTTAACATGATTCACCCCAGGTCCCATTTTATTCCATGGGAGTCCAGTTGGTATAGCTTGAACTAAACTCTGGCCAGTCATTATTGCCCTGTGTTTAGCTTTGAAATCTGCTGCTTCTTCCTCAGACTTGAAGAAGAGGTTGCCTAAACACCTACTTAATGCATCCAGGCTGGCATCTATCCAGGTCAACAGCTTGCAAACCCCATTTATTTTTGTAAGTGCTATAGGGAAACAAGTAAGGAAGAGAACATGGGTTTTACAGCATATGCAAAGTGCCTCATGCAGCCCACAGCTCAATGCCATCAAGGACAGAGCATCTTCAGAGCTGTCTCTGACAGCGAAGCCCAGTCCCTGCTCTGCATGTAAATGGCAGAAGACATAATCAAGAAAGCAGTTGAGATTGCCGTGTCTAATCCCTCCAGTGTAGACAGATACCTCCCGCCCTGCTCCTCTGAAGAGGTTTCTATTAATATGCCAAAGACACGGGACCGTTACAGAGACGTCCTAGTACCAACTATCTTGTTTTTATCTCCATCCGTGCAAATTATGTGAACACGGTCTTTCACGTCAGTCTGTTTCCTTTTCAGGCTAGTAGGAAAGAGGCTAAAAAGAGCGTGATGTTTACAGGCTGCTTTACAGTTGTTGCAAATGGCCTTTAGAGAAGTCTCTCTCCTCGTACAGTAACGTTGTCTCAGCGGCGGGGTGAGCTGGCAGCTCCATAATTGCCCTTGAATGTTTCCATGTTAGGGCTGACCAGTGACAGCACTCCAAGCGTAATTAGAGGCATCAGGCATGTTAGCAGGATTACAAGCATCTTCCCTTCTCTGTCAAATTAATATTCTTTCCCCAGCACGCACACCGTGCCTGGAAACGATGGGTTATTAACTAAGAACCCATCCATACAGCTGCCCTCACTCATCAAGCAGAAAGAAAAGACGTACACAACAAAAGATGTGCTTTGTTGTGAGGAAACATTGCAGCATTTAAGACGAGGAGATACGGGGACAGTTTGCCCCTCTACCTTGCTGCTGCCACAAGGGTTACGTGTGTGCATTGAGCACAGCTCATACTACCAGCTCTCTGGGGCTGGCAATGGGCCAGATTTGCAAAGACATTCAGGGACCAAAAAAGAACAGGGTCTTTATAAAACATGGGCCTACTGGGTTTAGGCACAAAATTCCCTTCTGGCATGTTTGTAGACAAGTACCTTTGAAAATAAGAGCTGGTGCCTTCTTACAGCACTGTTCCTTGCCTGAGCCAAAATGCATATATTTTTAGCAAAGATTTTATGGTTTCCAAGTGCTAATCCAGCATTAGTCAACTTGCTAGAGGACATTTGTTTAGCAGGGAATGATGCAAGCTCATGCATCGATAAGTATTGAATTTATCCATGCGAGACATTGGTTATTTTTATTTCTCATGGCTTTGTTTCTGGGATCTCTCTCAAGGAATCTGAGAGAGTTATTCATTCAGTAAGAACACCGTTTCATCTAAGTATAGAAAGACTGTTTAAGAGAGGGAACACTACATGGGGATTTATTCACTACTACACAGATTTAATAAAGCAATATTGGTGTAGGACAACAGGGTGACAAACTTTCTGTCCCAATTTACTTTGCTAGTGGCTGCTTTTATTGATTTTAAACGTTGAGCTCACACTTTTCATGTTCAGAAAGCAGCAACACTTAATGCGGCCGCAGAGAGACAGGGAGCATTCATTAAAACATACACCTTGCAACCTCCACAGCCAATTTTGAACTCATTGTGTCATGGTTTCAGCAGATGTCCTAGCTGCACTGGAATAAACATTGTCTGTATCGTAGCCAAAATAATCAAACAAAAATGCTTACAATTAAGCATCTACACTCACACGGGTGGAGAACTCCTATCCATCTACCTTTAAAAGCAATAACCCAGCAACTGCAGGCTTTAAAGATGCTCGACTGGGCCTAGGCTTTCTCCTGTCTGAGTTTCCAATATGGAAATTCATATTTCAGTACAGGCAATTCACATTGTAACTCCAATAAGGAAACGGAATTTTCTTTTTTTTTTTTCAACAGGGAGACTATTGCATATTTTCAATCAACTCCAGTAGTTATTTTTGGATAAAGGACCTTCTAACCTCACAAGCAGGCAAAGGGCAAGTAAACTAAAGCAAAGCCCTGAAATCTCATTTTATGTTTCTCATAGAGGGAAGATAATGCACAGTAATGCAGGAACACAGGTGCCTTCCTCACAGTCCCAACTTGTGTCTTGATGGGCTTGCCTTGCCCAGGGCAGACGACAGTCAACCTGTGTTCACTCCAGCAGGAGCTGAGGGTGCTGATGGCCATCCTCACAATCGCCTCTGGCCGACACCACTCATCTGCCAAGAGCACGTCCCCTGCTAAGATCCTGCATGCCAGGAACACAGCGCTTAATGTAAAGTTATGCTCTTTGCTAAAGTTCATGTGAAGCAGTTAATAAGTAAGGGACGTTATACTGCCAGCTTTTTATCTCACCAGCTTCCCATTGCTTATGGATGCCACAAGCCATCAGAAGTGAACCTCAAGTGCAGGTGGACCGGAGGTCTGTCTTCTTACCCGTAATGAAGCCCACGCAGACGTAGAGCTGCACGATGCTGTTGCAGAAGGCAGCTGAGACCATCCCAATGCCACACAGCAGGCCTCCAAACATAACCACGGGTCGGCTGCCATAGCGGTTTACTAAAATACTGCTAATGGGACCTGAGGAAAGAGTGCAAAAGGGTCCTTGAGGTAGGTATCTTCTGACAGAAGGGCGTGTTTTGACACAAAGCATATAAAACTCTGCTATGTCAGGGCCCCTGAGATGCTACTGACAGCTTCTAGGGTGACTTCAGGAAGAAAATGGAAAAGGAGAGAAAGATGATCCACACTGTATGGAGGTGGCAGCATCTCCCATGTCACACAGCAGCTCTGTAGCCAGTGACAGCTCCTGCCCCCAGGACTTGAAAATGTCATCAGAGAAGGCAAACGGAAACAACAAATCAGGTGAACACATGATCCCAGAGTAGGAGCTTCTTGATTTATTATGATGCTAAACCATACACACAAAGCAGTGGTTCATATTACGAGGCTGATATCATGAATACTGTTGCATTTTTAATGCCTCTATTTAATGCAGTTCCAATACTGCTGACCAGGACTGAGGCTTCAGCAGAACATTTCTTAATTAAATCTTAATAGCAGTCTATGTAGGTAGAAACAGTTTGGGATGATGGATTAGCCAGAGCTCAAAAGAACCAGTTTGGTCTTGCATTTATGTAAAGAGGTGGTGCAGGAAAATGCAAAATTATGAAAGAGGGAAACAGCTTAACAAAGACTGTGCAGCCTGAAAGGAAGCACTGAAATGTGAGGAAGTGAAACATGTCGGTAGCTTTGGGTGGAGAAGGAAAGAAGAGAGGTCTTGTGTATAGTAGACTCAGCCAGCTGAAGGACAAGTAAAAACCAGAATAATAAAACCAGAATAATATAATAAATATAATAATCACGGAATAATGTATGTCAGGGGAACTTTGAAGGTCTCAGAACCAACCTCAGATCTCAGGACCTTAAGTTAGATCAGGCTGAGAAATCAGAATGAGAGGAGGAAAACAGAGTAGGAAAGAGTGGTCCAGAAGTCAAGCCATAAGACGTAAGAAAAAGATTGTTTTACTCAAAATCCTGAACCAAAACGATGCTGGAAATGAAGAAGGGGGATAGAAGCAACATTTAGTGTCTTGTCTTATCTTACCTGACTCTTTCTGGTGCTCCTCAGCACACGGCACTGGTGTTTTGGAGCCCAGTGTGCCTGTTTGCCTTCATTCCTGCCACAATGAACAGCCCACACCGTTCACATACAGATTACTGGAAATGGGTATTTTAAGGTTACAAGCTTACTCTGAAGAGTTTGAGTGTGGGATCTACCTCACCACAGAGCCATTTGGTAGGATATTTACCTTTGCTTAAATAATCTCAGCCATAAATAGTATCAGAGCTCTTTCTAGACTCTGCAAACCATGGCACGCTTGAGGACAGGGGCTGGCCCCCAAAATCCCAATAACCCCTCAGCATGGCTGACAGCATTCCAGTTCTCAGCTGTTATAGTGTTCAAGAATCAAAACCAGCAGGTTTAATCTAGTGAATGAAGCCTAGTGATGTAAAATACTTTCCACTAGATGTCTAAGGTCAGAACCCTCACAAATTAAATACACACAATCACGGTCTTAACAGCCTGCCTGTAACTGCCTGATCTGTGAGCTGGTCCCATCAAATGCACCATCCAACTAGAATTTCTGTGAGGGTATAATTAGGTGCAGAGTTTTTTCTCCTAATCCTGTAACTGGATTCACATGCATGCATCGTTTTGCTGCACAGAGCACTACAGAATTCAATGAGAAGTTCTGGGGAAAGAGGCACATATGCCAGATTAGCACAGCAGGAAAGGGACCCTCTTCTCCCTGAGCTTCCCCTGGTCAGGGCTTGGATTTGCATCATGCTTGAGCTGGTCTCAGCGTGTCCTGTAATTCAATAGATCGAGCCAGTGTTCCTCAGAAAGCCACCAACATATTTATCTGTGGCCTAAGGGCACGCAACTCTTCCATTTTTCAATTTTCCACATGTCCGCGTTTCTCCAGAATCAATCTAATTACTCAGCTAAGAAAATGTGGTTTCAATTACCTTCTCCCGCTGGAAGAGTGCTTTCACATTGGCCCTAAAACTACAGGACGTTGCACTATGGAGCAGAGCATTTAAAGCTCACAAGGTTCCTGGTAAGGTCCCTCTCCTTCTCTGACTCAGGGCAGCTCTTAGGGAGAGAATACCATGCGATGAGAAGTAAAAAAAAATTGCTCATATGTATCCCACTATTTCCACATCCACCTTGGGAGAAGGGACTCCTGTCCACAAGCTGCTGTTTTGGCTTCACCCATTAGTAAGGATGGGTTTGGACCATGATAGATGATGAATTGGAAGGGGCTGAGGGTGGGACACATTTTCCTCTGCTTCCTGGCTATGGGGACAACCCTGGGTAGAGGCTGAAGCAGATGAAAACAAAAGTTTGTCTGCCAGCCACTGGCTTTACATATGAAAGCACCCTTCCTGAGCCCCTGGGGAACCCTCTGTGAACAGACAGTGCCCTCAACTGCACCCCAGCTTTCCAGCAATCACTTATTAAGCCACAAGACCGCAATTGCTCCCTGCTCTTTTCTTGTGTCAGCGCTCAGCAATGCTTTACAGCAGGTCTCTGTGACCTTCAGAGAACATCCTTCATCTACTGTAACCAGCATTATCAGTTTTACAGGGGGATAATCAGTCCTACGTGTTTGCCAGGCTGGGTGAGAGAGCTGTGGTCTCAAAGGCATTATCTGCCTGGGCTGGACTGAGCTCACAGGAAACTGTGACCAACTTCAGAAGCAACATGAGTCTTTCTCCTCTGTAGCCTGAAATCTTTTAAGTCCAGGCCCTGTAAGCCTGCTTTGCCAAAGGAGCACAGCATACAGGATCACAGCACACACTCGTGAGTGGCAGCATTTGATCTCCCTGATCAGCCTCATCCACACAGGACCTGAGGGTCAGAGACCTCTAAGATAAAAAGTGCAGTCAGTTAGGGGAGAAAACAGGAGCAGAACATCTGCACTGTACCTTTCCAATCACTGGAGAATCCACAGCAAAGCCCATGATGAGCACTCAGCCTGCAAGGAAAGCATCAGCAAGACCTACACTTTACGAGACACCAGAGAATCCAACCCAAGGCCTCAAACGGTTGGGAAACCAAACTTCCCTGAGCTGCTGCTCATTGGTTGAAGGTTTTGAAACAACCCTGAGCAGCCCTTTCAAATGCACTGAAGCAAAAGCAAAATCGCATCCCCAAAATTACTTCCACTTAAGTCATTCGGACCTACAGAAAAGTCCGTAGGCTTTAAAGCAGCAGCCTTTCCAAAGCTGCCCCATCTCCCGGCAGAACCCGGCGCACGCAATATGTCACATAGCTGTGCACACTTCAGGACGCAAAGCCTGCCAGTTTGGGCAGGCACACGAGGCACGGACACGTACACCTTCACCCTGCCCAGATGTCTTCAGGGATCAGCATCACACCCCACCGATCTAAACGCACCTCTCCTGCCCTGCTCTGACACAGGCCACCCAGAGTGTATTTCTCACAGGGGGCTGATTAGCCATCGAAACGTTCGATAGCTTTAACAGCAGTGTGGTGGGGAGCTTCAGAAAACATCAAATAGCTCAAGTCAGGGCAGAGGAATTAAGGAGAGGGAACAACAAAGCCAGCACTGCAGTTGTGGGAAATAGGAAACACAATTACTGCTTTGCTTGCAGCTATTGCAAAAATTAAAAGTGTGACAGCCCCTGGAAACACGGTGGAATTGAAAAGTGGGAGCTGTCATTTACCAGTTATTCAGCCAGCATGAAAAGAATAAAGATGCTGTGTATTACCACATAGAAACCATTTACGGTAACAGTGTGTGCAGCTGAGATCCCAAGGCGCCTTCACTCGCTAATACCTGCCTGGTCCAACGTGCAGGAACCACAGGCTCTCTGTCCTGGCATCCAAACTAAATCGTTCTTCCTTCCTGCAAGCCAACATCAGGAGAAGCTAACAGAAGTCGGGGTGACTTTTGCCTCTTAATTTACAGAGTCAGGTGAGGACAGGGCAAGAGAAACAGCTGGCAAAGCTCTCAGAAAGCCACCACTTACTTGGTTTGACTTTCCAGAAGCAGCCACACAGATGCTGTCTAATCCCTGAAAAGTCATGGGAAGGAGCAAAAGCCATCTCAGCTGCTGAGTGTGTCCCTGATGTATGGCTTCTCAGGCACTGGAGCAGCCAGGGCTAGTGCCACCCAGCCAGCACTGCCCCCACAAGCCCACCCCCCTGGCAGCATCACAGCTTCTAATGAGGAGATGAGAAGTAAAATTTAATCACCCCCTTGCACCCCAATACAGTAAAAGGACAAGGCTGTCACCATGGGGCTGGAGGCAGCTGGCGCTTTGCTGCTGGAAGGGATGACATTTCCACCCACCCAGACTTAGGAAACAAGGCAGCCCCTTCCACAACCCAGAGAGTGGCTTCATCCCTCCCAAAGAACTTCCAGCCACAGCCACCATTTATCATCCATCACAAGGGGATGACACAAGATAGTGAAGGACGTGGAGGATGCTGAGCCTCATCCTGCTGCAAGCTTCACTCAGAGCCATGCTTGTGGCTCTGTACCTCCCCTGGCTCATGGGGCACTGCTGAGGGACATGCTCTGCAGTGGAGCTGCCATCATCCCATGGGTAAGGGCAAGGACAGCCTGATCAGAAATGCCTCGCTTTATACCCTAGGCCCTTGCAGAGCAGAGTGCACACAAAGGGAGTTCTGCCTGCAGTAAAACTCTGCAGTATGGACAGCAACAGTTTGCACCAAATATCCCCAAAAGATGCAGCTAGGATCATGGCACTGGAAGACTGATGTGATGAAAAGCACTATCCTCAGCCCTTATAAATCATGCTGGTTTAGTGCCTGTCCCGTAGAAAGCCTCTCTTTCCTCATACCTGTGGCAGATTTCCATTCGTCGTTCGCTGGTACATGAAAAGCCATGTCAAAGAAGCTGATCTTGGTGGCAAACAAAACACAGCAATTCACCAGTGGGAAATACAGCAAACCCTGACTCATTTGTTAGCTTGTCCAATTACTTTTCACCTTGAGTTTTGTGTTTGCAGAAGTGAAAAGGACCCTGAAGATTGTAAAACCAGAGAGAAAATGCAAAATAACCCAGACTCTCCTCTTTTTTCCTTCACTAAGCCAGGCCATCTTGCTGTTTATTCTTTTTGGGTTGCTGAACTGTGATCCGGAGAGGATCATAACACGGAGTTGGTATTTAACAAGAAATATCTATCCAGATTGCCTTAAACTTTTGCAAGTACAACAATGCCCACAAAATAGACACCTGAATTGCCATGCTGTTTTCCTCAGAAGCCTTATGAAATTTTTGAGCTGAAAAACTACCAGTCTTGGTGAAAAAGACCAACGTATTCTTAACAAGGACTAAATCATTCTTCTCTCCCATCCCTCTGACCATAGGTAATATATATCCCTTATTTGTAAAGTTTGGATTGTAATTTTTCTTTTTTAATTTAACGTAATACTAACGGAAACAGTTTTCCCTGTTTTTGGTGGAACCTGCGCTGGGTGGAATTTCTGCAGAAATATTTCTGTGCAGGGCTCTCAGAGAAGCAGCTCAGAGCTGAGACCCTGAACGACTGACCCTGTAACCCAGAGGCCTCCATGCAACATGTTTTTTTTCCAGGTTTCACAGAACTGACCTTCTGACAGTGTAAAGTGGCACAGAGCCACTGCAAATGTCATATTTCTGCTGGTAAGACCATGTGATGGCCATTCAGGTGATAAAACAGCAAGTCCGCTGCTGCAGTCCACTGCACAGACCCCAGTGCTGGCAGAGTTGGGACCACCAGTGCCCCCAGCGCTGAGGCTGCAGCACACAGATCAGCTTTTCCCATTTTTCCACAGTGACAAGTGGCTCTAAAGAGCTGTTACTACGCAGGGACATGGGTCAGCACCAAACGAACTGCCCAGATAGTTAATATTTTCCAAACTGCTGTGAGCATGCAGATAATACTGAGGAACTCAGCATGACATGACTGGCATTGACTATGTGGAGTCACTGGGGACTTTAAGAAGGAGCAGAGAGTATTCAGCTGGGAGGAAAGGGGGGGAAATCATTTATACTAATAAAACAAAGTCTATTATTACACTAGTAGTAAAACAACGACAGGAGCAGGCCTGCAATTTCCTCAGTAATAATCTCATTCCCTCAGTAGAATAACAACATTGCCTTTGGCCTTGTAATTTATCCACCAGGGTACCAGCCCATTGTAACAGAGCAACCTCCTCATTACCCCTCAAATGAAAGCAAGTGCCCTCGTGTTATTAACACGCTGCCAGGATCCACCAGCCTCCCAGGGTGGAGGAGACTGGCATCAGAAATCAACACCCGGTAACGATGCACAGCCCGAAGGGGAGGCGGCCTCAGCAAACACAGGACACAAAGGCAGGGAGAAAGGGATGGCGGGGTTAAAACCTGCAGCCTTTCAGTCTTCTGCCTTGTTAGAAGTCCCAAGGTCCAAGGCCTGGATGGCTCATGCTCTTAAGTGTTTGTCACCAGGGCTTGGAGAAATGCTGCTCATCAGCTGACGGCCAGGAACTGAGCCCTGCACGTGCCTGCTCCAGATGACCAGGGCAGAACTGGTGGTATCTGGTGGTGATGCAGTGTATTGTCAGTCTCAGCTGCTGGGTTCAGATGGTTTGTACTGCACCCACAATGGCTGAGGAGCCCACACAGAATCGGTGCTTCCTCGGGCAGTGCTGCTGAAGACAGGATGGCCATGCACTCTCGTGCTGGAGGACAAGTGTTGTGTTCAGTTCTGGGACCCTCAGTTCAAGAAGGACATGGAACTGCTTGAGAGAGTCCAGCGCAGAGCCACAAAGATGATTAAGGGAATGGAGCATCTCCCTTATGAAAGGCTGAGGGAGCTGGGTTTCTTTAGCTTGCAGAAGAGGAGACTGAGGGGGTCCTCAGTAATGTTTATAAATACATAAAGGGTGAGTGTCAGGAGGATGGGGCCAGGCTCTTCTCTGTTATGTCCAATGATACAACAAGGGGAAATGTATGTAAGCTGGAGCATAAGAGGTGCCACAGAAATATAAGGAAAAACTTCTTCACTGTGAGGGTCACAGAGCTCTGGAAGAGGCTGCCCAGAGGTGTTGTGGAGTGTCCTTCTCTGATGACATTTAAAACCCGCCTGGACACGTTCCTGTGTGACCTGCTCCAGGTGGGCCTGCTCTGGCAGGGAGGTTGGACTAGATGATCTTTCAAGGTCCCTTCCAACCCCTAACATTCTATGATAATGTGATTCTGTGAAGTGGCCGCAAGCAAATGCCCCAGATGACAGCCATGGTATCAAACACCCCTCTGCAAACTCCCAAAGAGCAGCTTCCAAAGACCTGTGTACGCCTAAACCACCCTGATGCCTTCTGTTAGCATTACTCTGCACTGCAAATAACCATTTTTAAACAAGGAGGCTGAAGTCCAGCATGTGCAATAGCAGCTCCAACAGCTAACCAGTCGCCAGGATGCTTCTCTTTCTTTGGAGGTGAGGAAAGTGGTCTGTACATTAAAGGGGACAACGGCTGCAGTTTCAGCACAACTCCTGTGAGATGCATAAGCCAAGCACGGGGGAGACTGCTGGGACACAAGTTACTCATCAAACTGGCCAGTCCAGGATCTTTGGTGCTGGGTCTCCCTGGCAGGACTGGGACCGTATCCATCTGAGAAGGCAGTGGGTGTAATGATCTGGTGCAGAGACCAAGCTGCAGCAGCCCTCCCTCCCCTGCACCCACCAGGCACGTCCTCGGGAAGCCAGGGACCCTGACCTCCCATCAGAAATACAAGCCTTTGCCACGGCAGCATCCTGATGTTAAAAAAAAAAAAGAAGAAAAACAAAGCAGACAAGGCCCAGGCTTTAGAAAGACAAAGTGTCCTCTTCCTTATCCAGCGATCTTATCTGATCAGTGCTGCGGCATTTCAATTTCCAGATTACACAGCTGACACGCGCTGCTCCCGCCGCGCACCGAGCAGCCACAGGCCAATGGCTCCAAAATTGGGGCTGGAGCCAAGGTCCTTCGTGTCACTTCGCATTCAGGCAATTAAATAACCGCTCCTGCAAGGAGACGGCGTCGCAGGTGCCGAGCACACAGCTGCCTGCGCGCAGTGGTTTCCCCAGGCTGCTGCTTTGGGTCTCACCCGCACAGCAGATCACAGCCACTGACCTTCACAAGGTCACGACTTCATGGGTTTTTTTCATTTCTTTCCCATGATTTTTTTAGCTAACCTTTTTCTTGCCAGGACCGCAGACTTTTATCCCTTCCGTCATTTGAAGCCCAGATGCAGAATATGAGTTCTCTGTGTGGCTGAAACACCTATTCCCCAAGGCCAGCAGCCCTTTGTTAGTGGTCTTAACACACTGCTCTACAAGCAAATCAGTCCCTACCTGGGCATGCTCTACCTAATTTTACCAGGAGACTAGTTAGGCTGGAGAGCCATCCAGGGGCTGCAATGCTGCAGGACAGGCTGGCACCAACGCTCTTGCACTCCTTCCTATGGCAGTGCAGAATATGCACACTACTGACCAGAGCTTTCACATCTTTGAACTTCACTTGCAGGACTGGATTATAACTTACTCCTGGGTTTAACACCTGTCTGCAAAGCATTACCAACCCCCTAACCAAACTCCTCACTTTCTCCTTCCTAGTTCTTATTAATCTCGGTTTTTATTAAGTTTATCTCTATTACAGCTGCCTGGTGACCTTGCTAGCTCCAACGAAGGGCGAGATGATGAAGCTTTGTGACCAAGTCCACGAACACAGAAATATTTCACCTGAACCTATAGTGCCATTATCGCTCTTAAGTAGAACAGGGCTATTTAAAAAAATAAAAAATATAAGCACATATGTGGTGACCTTGCAGGGCTTGAGTACTCTCGGAGAGTCAGGAGAAGTATATGAATCTGCGGCACCATCCATTACTGAAATCAAATCATTCCTCACATGAGTTTCTTAAAATCCATGATCGTAATGGTGCTGCTACCCTGAGGACTGCCCCAGCATGAGAAGCCTTCTTGTTTCAATGACACGGGGAAGCTAATTGTCTCTTGGTGAGACTCCAGGAGGTGGTGAGGATAAGCAAAAGGATGAAGTCCAGCGCTGAGCAGCTGAGCTGTGGGTATGGAGGGAGAACCTGCCTGGGCTTGGGCCATGATGGCAGGATGTTGGATATCCACTGTGGATAAACAGAGGTATTCCTTTTGTTTCAGCTTACACAAAATACCTAGGTGGAAAAGCACACGCATAGGGAAACTCGAGCCGAAAGCCCTACGTGAAAATTTTTGTTGAACCAGTGTTGTAAACACGTTAAGTAGAGAGAGCTGGCATACGATGCATTGCTACAAATGTCACCTGTCCTCCCCTCCTCTGCCTTTCCTCTCTTGTTAGCCTTGCTCAGCGCTGAGGGCTGATGAGGAGGTGCTCGTGTCGTTTCGGACACCCTCAGGTAACTGAGGCATCCCCCAGGGTGGTCAGACACAACACAGGACCCAGAGGACATGGGTGCTGGGTTTCCTGGAAAGATCCAGATCTGCACTGCATGCATACGGGCTGAGCATCGCTGAAGGCAAACCATGCCCAGGTACTGACTCTTTTATTTCTCTGCTAAGCCCACATTATAGAAAATGATGAGAAGCCCGTAGTGCAACCACCCAAGTGTAACGCACAATGATAACCTCCTTGCTTCTTAGGAGCAAAGCTGCTCATGTGGGAACTCACAGGCTTGGGGCTGTGGGTTTCTTAAAGAACATGAAAAAGCCCCAGCACATGTTGTGGCAGCTCATTTCTTAGCAGCAGGGGATGAAAACAGCTGCAACAGCACGTGAGCACAGTATCTACAAAAGGACTTGTGCCTTGGAGAGATTATTTCTTAAAAAACAGGTTGGGTGGGGCTTTGAACAAGCTGGTCTAGTGGGAGGTGTCCCTACCCATGGCAGGGGGCTTGGTACTAGATGGTCTTTAAGCTCCTTTCCAATCCAAAACATTCTGTGGTTCTGTGATGAACCAGACAACAGGCCCATAGGATGCTGCACACAGTGACCTGCTCTCTCATGCAAGCAGTTCTCTTCACCACAGTGAAAAAAAAAGCCCCCCTCCCTTCCTGTGCCTCAGTTTCCCCTTTTATTGCTGTGGTACTTCACAACTATTTGCAAGTACGGGGATGGGTGGGGAGCCCTGGGTGAGCTTTTCTGAAGGCAGAGAAGGTTTTGATGATGTTTGGACCAGACCAGAAGAGAACATTGGCAGTTTTGATTAAGTTAAAAACTGGAGAATCAAAATCATTATTAATATAGCTTTAAGCCACTGCATGTTGTAAAGGTGCTTTCTAAACCTGTCACTGCAATTTATCATGCTAGCAGTGTAATAAAATACAGCTATAAAATTTTGGATTAAATGTTCAAGGTCAATGGGCGACTTTCAACTTCCCAATCTCTTCCTTGCTGCTTTAGCAGATGCTCTGTTAAACAGTTACAAGCTCTGGGGGAAAGTTTCTTTAGAGAAAATACTCAGTCGTGGAGCACCTCCAGAATTAGATCTTCAGACATTTCATCCAGTTACAAAAGAATAAATAACAAGAGTAATAAACACTGTCTGGTTTCAGGATAAGGCTTTTACTTCAGAAATGTTCTCGTTTTTCTTGTGTTTGCAAAAGGCGGCTCTCAGCTTCTGTCTTTGCACAACAGACAGAAGGTAATTCCCTAAATTTTAAGAGAAATTTGGATGTGTAAGAACAGCTCCCTGGAGATTGTGGGAGGAGTATTACAGCAGCATATACCAAGACTGAGACCGAAACTCCACTGCACTAGATACTGAACAGAAACAATGTGTGGTCCTTACGCAACTCAGATTTTTATGTATTAAGGGACAACAGAAGCAGGACATATTTACATCTGCAAACTGCACACAAACATGAGCAAGGCTTGGCTGCACAGTTGTTGGGGGGGGGGAATAAAAAGAGTGAGATTCCTCAAAATGAGTTAAAAAAAAGGTCAGATGTCTCCTGCTCTAGCCCCAGCTATTCAAGCTTATCACCTGAAATGACTCTGTCAGGATCTGGTCTCTGAGCTTCACTCAGATGACGGCTCTTGTTTCATTGCAATGACGAAAGGAACATTTTGGCCACACAGTCATCACAAAAACAAAAGAACCACACCAAACAAACAAACAAAAAAACCCCAACTGAAAATGCAGACCCTGTCCTAGGTACTAAATTATTCTCTCTCTTCTGGCACACGTGCCAGAAAGCCATCTCATTGTTCAAGCTCTAACAGTTGGCCATAATAAAAGACATTACTTCTTCCCACGATCCTTACCTCTCTTATAGCCCTAGAGAAGACTGTAACAGCTACAAGAATATTGCTGCTATTAAATTAGTGGCATCAGTATTTCTTATTTTTAGACTGTTTGGCTGCTTCCCCTTTTGCTGAATAGGACAACTAAATTACTAACAAATTAATATTGCTTATCTTTCCTGGGAGCTCAGCTGCCTCCTGCTTTCTCTGGGTAATGGTTATTTCTGGGGACTCATTTGTGGCCCAGCTTGAAATGCATCACCTTTAAAAATGGGAGGAGGGCAGCTCAGTTTGGTACTGTGAACACAACATAGGCACGTGGTGCAAGTCAGAAGGTGTGAGGGACAAAGGCTTTTGGGTTTGCAGTTACATTATTTCAGATTGTCTTCTTGAACAAAACCTACACGAGGCAAGACCTTAGGAACCTTGAACTTGGGTTGGCATAGCAAATTCCAAGGAGTCAGTTTGCAAAAGAGACCCTGTGAGGGTACGTACAGCACAATGGGTGCCCTGTGATGCTCCACATTTTGGCAACATTGCCATGTTCTCATCACCCCCAGAGCCTGAGACCTGGGCACTGAGGTACAGCTGAAAGCACCTTCAGGGAAGGATGATGGCATCTCCCCTGGTTCATTATGAACAGATCCTGGTTCCTTTTCTTTCCACCTGTCAAATACTGTGTATTTTTCTCATCTGGGGTAAGGAATGAGCTCTTTGCCCATGACAAGAAAAACCAAGCAAACAAACAAAAAAACCCATTGCAAAACAGAAATGGATTTGCAAAACAGAAATCCTTCTTTATCAGATTGATAGGGTTTTACCCTGCAGGATTTGGTCAGAGAAAAGCAATGTTCCCTTGTGCTCCTCACTCACAAACCTCCTAGTTTGCCCTCTGCAACCAGAAACGGGGAATTGCTGAGCATGAACACTGGCAAGAACGACAAGTACCCTATCATAAAGTCCAGGCTATCCACTTTACTGCACACTAATCTGTTTTACTACTTGTATTATAGTGACAGAATTGTTTTCTGCAACCTAGTTCAGATTAAGAAACTGGGGGATAAGACGCATTAAAACTTCTGCAATATATATGGTCAGAGCCTCGGCTGGTGTAAAACAGCTTCCTGGGGGATTAAGCAAAAAGGGAAGGGCAGTAACTGTGTCGGCTGCTGATTTTTCAGTCTTAGTCTGAAAAACTGGCACTGCTCTGGTGCTACAAGACAAAGACTCAGGTGGTCATTGTAAATCTGCATTCATGCTGTCAAAGTCAACAGAGCTACCCCACTGGAGATTTGGGTTAGTTCACGTGAGCGTTTTTGGAAAATAGGCTTCATCTGCATTATTTACACAATGTAAACACGAGCTCTGTTACACAGCACGCAGCAGAGCCTAAGCACGAGTCCCCACACCAACGAGCACACCAAGGAAATGAGGGACTGTCTCCTGAGGATGTTTGCAAACAAAAGCTGTTGTCGGTGAGAGCATCAGAGCCTCCGTGCCCTGCCAAGGCGCTGGGTGGCACAGCTGCCCTGAGCTCCTGGGGATGGGGGGAGTGAAGGCAGCTGGCTGGGTCAGTCCCCATGAGGCACATCCCCCAGAGATGTGGCCAAACACTGGCGAGGGAACAGCACCACTACAGCCTTTCCTTGAAGCCAGCTGAGGAAACAGTGGAGATTGTACACTCCTGAGGAAAACTTTTTATCTACATGGCCACCTTCCAAATCATGGGCATTTACTGATGATGAAGCAGGGGGAAAGAGTGGAGGTGAGGCATGGTTGAGTCTTTCCTTTCGTGGCTGTCATGCCCACACCTGACACCAGCAAATGCACCACTTGGCCCCTCCAGCCCCCAGGACACAGGGCCTGACACCTTA
The DNA here is from genome assembly GCA_025345505.1 of Todiramphus chloris collaris. Taxonomy (NCBI): domain Eukaryota; kingdom Metazoa; phylum Chordata; class Aves; order Coraciiformes; family Alcedinidae; genus Todiramphus; species Todiramphus chloris. Next base: position 6,831,206 of record JANVCC010000038.1, read on the forward strand.
CATAGGAGATGCTCAGGGTACCTACCCTGAGTGGTTCCTGCATGGTTGTAGCCCACCCATCCCTGCACCTCCACCCAGGCTGTAACAGTTCCACATCACCATTGATTTGGGAAAGGAAGGGAAGGAATGGACGAGCCATGGCTTTAATTACCTGGTTTAGTAACTCTACTAGTTCCTGAGGACCATGTTGAAAGTTTACTTTGGCATTTTTAGAATTTTTTTTCAGAAAAGATTAGCAAAACCCAGTGTTAAACAAGTTTCTAGTTGTTCAGCAAAGCAAATCAAGTTTTGCTGCACCAGCATCCTAACAGCTCTAACGGGCACTGCAGCAGAGCAAGACTTTGGCAGCTCACAGGAACCGGTGCCCATTCCTTTAATGAGAATTTCCAAATCACTGAAGTTGTTCATAAGTCAAACTCGCTCCAGCATTAAATGCCCGGTCAATCAAATTAGATGTGTTAAATATGCTCCTGGGCACGTGTGTTTCCTTTGCTCCATGTTCTGCAAACTCCCAGCACGGCCCTGTCTACAGCTGCTGAGTGACTCAGCTCTCAGCCTGGATCGCTGCAGAGAGAGGGATGATCAAACAAGCATAAATCTTCCTCAAGAGCAGAGCACAGGAGGGGAGGACTATTAAATGAGCATAACTCTGAGCAACTGCAAGGCAAGTGGGGAAGGTACAAAGGTACAATTGCCTGCAATTAAGCCTAACGCTGCTGTATCATCCCCTCTATTACAATATAACAGCATAAGCGAGGGTAGACTTAAAAGCTCCTTGCAAAAAGGCAGGAGATGCTCCATTAATTGGATAAAAGTCCACTACAATATCCCTGGTACAGAGCACATGACACTAGCTTGAACACTTGGAGAGAAAGAGAAGGTGAAGGCAAAGGCGATCAGAGCAGCATTTCACCAGCTCCAGCATCAGCTTATTGGCTGTGACTTGCACCCTGAGAGGCTCAAACCCCCATCTACATCTCTTCCGTACCAATGGGTGAGAGGACACATTTTTATTGGAAGACAATAAAACGTCTTGCCAGCAAGCAGTGCCAGCTACAAGCCACAGAGGCATCCAGGGAGCCCCCAGCTGACAGGTAACTGCTTTGGAGTATTTATTGCAGCATTACGTGACAGGCGACGGGATACGGTGTCAGCATGTGGCAATCAATGGAAGGGACATGATTTTTGGGGCCATTCCATCAAGGTCCTCCCTCATCCTAGGACAGAGCAGGGTTTCCCACTGCTACACTGTGGATGAGGGTGGTTGAAATCATGAGATCAGCATCATGGTGTCTTGAGCCCCAGCTAACACATACCCAGGACTGAGTGCAATGGAAGAAGCAGCATTTCCCTAGGAAGATGGCTTGCACTGTATGATGGCCTGAGCTACTGGGAAGACAGGGAGAATTGTGTTAGGGACTCAGCCATCAGGTAGAGCAGCAGTCCCTGCTCCCCGTGGGATATATTTAGCACACTCACCTATATTAAAACCCCAACCACAGCCTTCCCAAAAAGTGATGTCCTAATTTTAGTACCACACCATGAAATTTACAGCAGCCTCCACTCACTCGCACACTTTCACGGACAAGCGTTAGTCAGTTCTTTTTAACTTCCAAACTAAGCAGCTTCCTAGACACTCATCTGTAGGCAAGTGAACACGCCAAAGGTGTGTGCTGCCTATTTTTCCTTTTTTTCCCACCTGACTGCTTCAGAGACACTCCACATAATTTACCCCAGTGCTTTAAAACACCATTTAAGTAGCATCTAAATGACAAGTGATCCTTTCACCTGCCTCCTCACAGCAGTGGTTCCCTCCCCCACCACAACCCTCTTGTGTCTGTTCAGTCTATACAGAACCCAGATGTTTTCACTGCAAACTTGTGTATTTATATTGCTGGGGCTGAGGCAAAAGGTCTTTCCTCTGCACTTAATAACAAGCCCCAGGGGAAATCTATCCCAAAACTGTAGCCCTCCCCAGGGCTCAGGCTCAGCATCCCATCAGGAAAACCAAAGGGGTGGCCTGGGACAATGGCACTGGCTTAAGCAGAAGATGTCTCTTTCTAAATTGCTGCTTGCATTTTGCCCTCAAAGTGCTGCATTTGTGGGTTCTCAGAGGGGAACTCAGCCCTTGAAGAGCTGCCTCTGGGGGACTGAGCCTTTACAGTGGGTTATAGTAAAGTGGATCAGGATAGGCTCTGCTTCAAGCATTGCTTCCACTTTACAAACCTTTATGCAGCATCTTTACTTCTATTACCAACTGCAGTCTCCAAAAAGCACTACAGTGCATTATTAAGGAAAAAAAAAAAATTAAAAAAAATCCCTTTTTAATAACAATGAATATTTTCAGAAGTGCTTTAATAGCCAGGATAAACATTGACATTTCCTGCAATTACAGAATGGTGCTCCTGTCTACCTCTCATTGCAGATTTAATCAAAGGCAGCACGAGTTTTTCATCGAGTTGTGAAAGTGCTATCAAAATCATAAAAAGAGGAACAAAGTTACACACACTGCTTTCCAATGGACAAGAATGATGGACTGTGGCGATTCCATTGCTGTAATTATAAGCTGCCACAATAAACAAGCAGCTATTTCATTTATTGCTCTACTCCACGCTCACCTTTGGGTGAAACCCAGACCCAGCTGTTTCACACCAGCCTATTCTCAGGGCTTTTTCATTGGTGCCCACAAAAGCTTTCAAGGATAATCGTATGATTTCAAGGTAAGGAACCACCACTGTTGCCCTCAGCAACGTGCCAGGTCCGGGCCATTCTGGTACCTCACAGCCTCTCTGGTGCCAAGTTACCCACTTGTGTCAAAGCAAGACAGGAGGATGCCAGTGTCTCTTCAAAACAGCTCACTCATCCCCGCACCACTCGGATACAAGAAGCAGGGCTGGTGCTGCCTGCCTTCGGGGGAATAGGGTGCTGTGTGATAGGGCCAAGGCCACAGTTTGTTCGTGGTGTCAGAGAAAGCCCCCAGCGCAGCCCATGGCTGGCAGTGTGGCCAGGCAAGGGGATGTAGCAACGGGATACAACCTGCAGCTCAGCCTCTGGTGTGCAGAGGATACTGCACTGTTTTATAAAGGCTTCTGCACCCGTACCAGTGAAATGAGCACTATTTTGAAAAGCAGCAAAAGGTGCTGCAAACCCAGCTGGAAATAAAAGGGATGGCAGCACCAAACTGGTCAAAGACAGTATTTTCAAAGGCGTTTGGAGTCCCCCACAGCCCCAAAAAGGCACCCAAAGGGGTCAAAAAACACCCTCACCCACTGAACCCTGTGATAAATTTGCAAGGCACCAGGTCTGTTTCAAAAACCCAAACCGAAACATCAGCAGTTTACATCTGAAAAACTGCCTCTTGGCCCCTTTAGGCTCCACACACGACTTGCTTCCTAAACAACACTGGAAACACAGTCAGAAAATAAACTTGTTGATAGTGCCTGTGCAGATGGCTGCTGGCCTGGAGCGGAGATTTCTGGCTTAGTCCTGCTTTTACAAAACTGTGCCACAGGAGCTGCTTCAAGTTTACTTACCGGCACCGTACGTCGTGGCCAACATGATGGAGGAGACCCACGCGATCTCGCCATAGGACGTGTCAAAGAAATCCTGGATTTCTTTGAAGAAGATGGCTATGCCTTTGGGGAAGGCGTACGCGAAGCCGATAGAAATGAACGCGCCAAAGACCACCACCCAGCCCCATCCACCATCCGGGGGGCCAGGGGCTCGCCCCGCGTGTGCAAGGGGTGGCATGGCCAGCGCCAGTGCCAGTGGGTGCCCAGTTCTCCTCGGGAAGCCCTGAAACACAGAGTGCAAACGCGCGGAGTCAGAGGCTGCTCCCCCAGACACCCCACCCACCCGGCTGCAGTGACCAAGTGCAAAGGTCTGCAGTCAGTCCCGGAGCTGCTGCAGGGGCTGCAGCGCCCCAACGAAGCTTCACTCTTCAGTAGATAGCTCTAATAAATTTATAACTTTATTCCTAATAAAAAAAAAAAACAAAACTAGATTGGAGCGTTCCACTCCTGCCGTTTAATGCAAAGGATATCAGCTATATGTACTGGGGCGGTGGGGGAGGGCGGGACGCTGCCTCATAACCCCAGCACCGCGGTCACGCGTGGGGCCCGCCACAGCAGCACCCACCTGCCCGACCGCCGATCCCCCGGGGCCACTGCCCGACCCCCCGGGGACACTGCCCCAACCCCCGGGGCCACTGCCCGACCCCCGGGGCCGCCGGAACGGGGAGGGGGAGCCGCCCGCCCCCGCCCCGCCCCTGATGGGCTCGGCCCGCCCCAGCTCCCCTCCTGCCCCGGCTCCACTCCTGCCCCGACCAAATCTCCTCCGGGGTTTACCCGCCCTTCTGCTTTTCCCTTTCCCCACTTCTTTTTCCTCCCCACCCCCCCCCACCCCCGTCGGGGCGGGGGGGGGGGGGGGGGGCAGCAGCAGCACCCAGCCACCCCCGGGGCGTTAATTAAACCTTCGGCAGTTATTTAAATGGAAATTATTTTTTTATTCCCCTGTGTTTTCATCAACACTGTAGATCTTTTCTCCTTCTAAAGCTGCAGGCTGCTCCCCTGTCCCTCTACCACCACGTCCCTGTGGAGTTGTGCAGTTGTTCACTCGCTGTTTACGTTCAGTAATTCACTGTGTATTCTAATTTTTTGTATTGAAGCCTGTTAGTAGCGTTTGCTCCTGCTGGAAAAGTCTGGGTTTTGGTACCAGCCGTGCATCTTGCTTACCCTTGTCTCCCCCTGGCTTAAACAACAGCCCTCCGAGGGCTCCAAGATCACCGGGTCTTGGAAGAATTCAACCCCGTGCCCTCCCAGCTCCAATTATGGGGAAGTGCATATGGAGGTGGCATGCTGGGTTCGCTTTGAGTTCTGCCTCCAGCCTCCTGGGACAGGGAGGCCTTTTTCCCTTCATGTATAGCCATGAAGATCAGGGTATGATTTTACAAATCAGTTTGGGAAAAGACAGTTTGCCTGCAAATCAGCTACGCTACCTGCATGGGAAATAGGGCTCTTTGCTCCCAGTTCCCCTGAGCGGAGCTTCCATTCCCCCTTGACTGCTCTGTGTGTGAAGGCTCAGACCAAGGCTTCCCTAAGCTCCTGCAAAGCTGTCAAAAAAGACAACCTAACACTCAAAACCAAGTCACACTAAGTGCGTGGAAATCATCTGGTTTTTAAATCTGCATTTAACCACTGCTGTGGGTCACATTTTTCTTTACTCCTCCCACCCAAGAGGAGATGTCGCAGGAGGCAGGGGGCTCTCTCCATCCTGCTCTGCCTGTGACAGGAGATCCCTGCCTGCCTGCACCTTCTGCACGGGGATGCCATGAGCCCTTCCCAGATTGTCCAGGAAAGAGCAAATCCCTGTGCTCACGATGGGCTTTGTAAGGTTTAGCCACTGTCCCATCTCCTGGGCCTGTACCCAGCTCCTCCCTCTCCAAGGAACGAGGGGATAAAGCTTGCTGCTCCAGGCTGCTGTTTCTCCTCTAATTTCGAATTAACAACATGATTTTAACGACGGTACCGCTTTCCATTCCAGGTACAAATTTGTCAATCTCAGATGAAACGAGGAGCTCCCCTCCTCCCTGTTTCCACCCTCCCTCCAACACTCCCAAAACAGACCCGGCGTTACTGTAAATCCCATTTTTCTCCATACACGACTAAGCAATAATGGAATGGAGGAAAAAAAAGTCAGCACCTTGCTCAGTAATTTTCCTGGTACAGTTAATCTAGAGCTTTAAAGATCTCCTTACAACATGTCTGCAAGATGGTTTATTACTACTATTTCTTTCTTCCTATAAAGCTGAGTACACTTAAAACAACCAGAAGACCTTTACTCTCAAGGGTGGGGTCACAGTGTGATGACCTGCAGAGTTTCGTTTTGGTACAGCCCAGACCCACTTTATGGGCTGTATAAGGATACCTACTTTTACTGCATCACTTCCACAACGTACAGCCTTGCACGCAGGAAGGCACAGGGTGGGCAGTCTGCCATCACAGGAGACAATTAAAGACTATTCAGCATGAAAACCCCCCTGAAACCTCCAGCGGATGGAAACCCCTAGGTGCAGAGGGATGAAGAAGCAGGTACAACTACAGCCATGATCTCAGATGGAAGATGGGAGTTTCCTTCTGCAGAAATACTGAAGTTGGTGTCATGTTAAAGAATGTTGTCTGCAGCAAACACTGGCATGACACTTTCTGGGTGAACTCTAGCACAAACTGGTGGCAAACTCAAGGTTGGAGCCGGAAACCAGTTTCAGCAGGGGCAAAAACGTGATTTCTAAAGATGTCTGAAAACAATTAGTCTTTGTCCTCATCTTGATGCTTTGAAGAGATGCTCACAAGCAAAGCATGGCAGCCCGAGGGCAGAGTGGGAGACTGACATAGAAACGCTGGCCTCACTAGGTCAAAAAGGACTTCCCAGCACTTTGGGGAGACTTGGGCTCATCTGACAGTAGCTGCTTACGTGAGCGCTCCCTCTGCATTTCGGGAGCACAGGCTCCCTGCTGGGCCAGGCTCTGCTTATTCATCCACAGACAGCAGACGCTTCCTGGAGGGCAGGTTTTTTAATTTGCTGGCAAGCGGCAACAAAATTAATTAAAATTGCAAAATACCTTTTCAAATGACTCATTTCTCTATCGCAGTCCTCCATGTGAATAAGTGACTGTTATTGTATTCCCAGCACTCCACTCCAGAGCTGTAGAAAGGAGAGGCAGAGGGAAAAGGGGCCAGGAGGAAGGCAGAACCTGAAACTCTTCCTCTCTCCCTAAAACGCCCCATTTTCCAACCTTTCTTGGACAGTTCCCACAGATATTTTAAGTCATGATTTGTAAATCAAATGAACTAACACCCTTCACTTATTGAAGCCCAAGACTTGATGAACAATATTTAAAATCATAGAACAGTTTGGGTTGGAAGGGACCTTAAAGGTCATCTAGTTCCAACCCCCCTGCCATAGGCAGGGACACTTCCCACTAGACCAGGTTGCTCAAAGCCCCATCCAACCTGGCCTTGAACACTTCCAGGGACGGGGCATCCACAGCCCCTCTGGACATCTTGTTCCAGTGCCTCCCTGTCCTCATAGTGAAGAATATAAGGTCACAAAACAAAGTTGATAACTTGAGTGTTTTTTCTTTTCCTGAAAAAAACAAACAAACAAACCAAAATCCCATCCTGGACTCCCCTGAGAATGGAAAGCATTTCTATTTATTCTCAGAGGACCACTTTGGTGTTTGGAAAGAATTTTGTTCGAAGGTTTTTACGCAAGGCATTTTATTGCAGTTGACAATGGGAGCTACAATTCTATAACTCCGACAGTGTTTTTCCTTCATTGAGTCTCTGAAAGTCAGTTAACGGCTTTAGAAATTGTTTCCACGTTAAAAAAAAAAAAAATCCATACCCAGCTGCATGAAAACAGCACCAAGTAAGTGAGCACCTAAAGAGGTAACGGCACTACTTTGAAGAGCCTGTGCTTCTCACTTCCACGGCATACCTGTGTTTCTCAAAGCTATTCCGTTGATCATTTTCCATTTGGTCATAAAAGCAACAGCAATGAAATCCAATCCATAACCATGGCTTAAATGGAGCTTCTGAATTAAGGAATGAGATTATAAGCAGCAACCGTCTGCAAGAAGGAAGGGCTGGACCCTGTGGCCCAGGATGCAATACCATTATTTTCCTCTGTGCAATCTGTTTTAGGAGAGAGGGATCTGAGTCTTCTGAAAACAGGTACATGCATTCCTGTTCCTAATAATATTCTTAACTTTTTCCAAGGGTTTGATCCATACTTATATAGGTTATTGCTTGGGAAAATGTTTGAATTCAGAAAAATTCTTGGCTCTGGACCCCAACCAGATGTAATCATGAAACGCAAGCCTGGAAACAGATCAAATAGTTCCCTGCCTTATCCCCCCATGCTCTCCTCACCGCTGAGCATGATCAGGCCGATACAACACATTCCTCAGTGTTTAGCCACAAGACCTTCAGCATTTAGGGATTTACCACTAATATGTTCATGCTTGAAGTTTTAATTAAAGGGAATTTAACTCTGCTCAGTGGCTCCCTGTGTGCTGAGCAGCAGGAGGGATGTGAGCAGCACCCCACCAACACGGTACCCAAATGGGGCATATGGATCAAGCACAGTCAATCCACATCCCTTGACATTCCTACGGGGTATTTTGCGGGGGAACCTTTAATTCCCACGCAGTCTTTGCTGCTCTGTGAGATGCTCTGCTGCAGACAAAGCCATCAGCCCCACGTGTCCCTGTGTCTGGCAACGGGGTGACACCACACGACGCCAAGGGACGTCACTGCTGGCACCGCTTGGAACCACCTGGGATGCTGGCAGAGCCTCATGGCTCTGCTTTCCACCAAGTAATATTTTACAAAGGGGTCAAGGAGACATCAAAACAGAAAGTTATGAAATGTCAAACTTGCATTTTGCTACACCCCAATATTAATAGCATGGAGGCCAGGCAGCCAGAAGGGTTCACTCAACATGAAATAACTTTCTCCAGAGCCAGAAAACCTCTTAGATGGCTCTAGCCCTGCATCTGGGCCATGAAACCAGCCAGGTGCATGAAGCATCGCTGCTGGATGTGCTGGTTTCCTGGAGATGATAAAATAAACTGAGCAGTGACATCACTTCTTCTGTTTTTCCCCTGTTGCTGGAATTTAATCAGCAGCCCAAACCAAAACATTTATGTTGGTAAAAAGACAGCTACAATTAATCTAAATCTAATAACTGGAATGTTTTCACTGGGGAATTAAAACAAATTATTCCTTTGCCATTGCATCTTCGTCTCATTTACATTTTAATCCCAGTAGGGTCTTCCTCTATCATATTTGGAAAATGAGTGCATAGAAAGGGAAAAAACAATGTGGTTGAAGCACTCAAAGATGCATCATGAATTTAGCTGTTAACTTTCATGGCAGAAGTCTGACTATGCCAAGGCCTGAATGTTTGAAAATCAGGACAAATACTGTGGGTTTTTTTTTTCCAAAACACCACTGAATGCAAAGTCTGGTGGCATTTCAGATTGTGCACGCAAACATAGGCAAACAAACATCTGGGGCATAAGGTTGTGTTGAAGGTGTAATTACACATTAGCCAGAGCAAAGCAGGTCACTCTTTCATTTGGACTGAAAGTAAAGGGGACTCTTTACTGGAGGACATGTGTGGGCAAAGGGAAAACTGTCTTCCCACCCTGAGGTTTTCCACTCCCAGACTCAAGCTTTGTTTTCCACCTTGTGAGATTTTACCACAGAATAAAAAGTTCATGGGTTTTTTTGTTCAAGGTAAACAAGTAGCAAAGAACAACACTTCAGTGTTGCAAAGTAAAAGAAGTGCTATGTTCCATCTTATTCCCATTTGCCTTACATCTTCATGTGATCCTGTGCATCCCTTCACTTAGGAAGACGTGAAATTACAGTAACATACTAGAAAGGCAGCAACCACTTAAATCCTTGGAGGTGTTTCCAAGAGCAGTGTTTGCCCCTGCCTTGAGTTACCCCAACACATATTCCACACAATGCCTGCTACCTATCTTAGACCTGTTGGCTTATGATGCTACTTTATTACATTTTTTCACCCTGAATTAATTTAGCTCATCTCCACAAGGTCTCTGGGCAAACACAGAGAGGTTCTGGCTGGTGGATATACCTCCCGTGTGCTGCAGCTCGAGCACATGGAGCTTGGGCTCACTTCCACCAAGCCTATGGGTCTCCTGTGGCTTCTCATGGAAATATTCTTGTGAGAGTTGCCTTATTCATTTCAGTGAAAAAGAACCAGGTTAGCAAAGATCTGCAGGTTAGACTGTTAAAACCAATCCAATGAATTGTGACTACAGGGCCGAGTTACACCCAACCTCTCCACAAGCACCTTCTCCAAGGCATGGCCCTAAGCAGTTGTGGCACAGCTAGGTCTAGAAGACTAGTGCTGTCTCTAGCCCACCTCCAAGGCTGTCCTGCCACAAATAAACTCTCAAGTAGTTGCCAACAGGACCGAAAGAGGATCACCTGCCTCAGGGCTGCTTGAATAGTGCTTCAACAAGGTGAGGACTTTTAGATTTCGTTAAACCTTCCTGATGTTTGAGAGGAGAGATGTTACAGAACCATCACAAGGAGCAATTCCCACTCAAGAACAGCAAACAGCTGGAACTGCAGAGGACTGGCTGAGCCTGGATTGAGGGGCAGTGACTTGCGGGCAGGGGAAACATCACACTGTTTTGCAAGCAGTCTCTGGGACACCGCTGTCTGCAGATCATAGAGCTCTGAGCCGTTATACAATGCAGGTATTTAAAAATAAATAAATAAATAAATAAAGAAAGATAACCTCACCTCAGCCACATTTTAAGATATTAGAGGAATAGTCAATTAAAGCTACAGAAAGCTATCACAAAGAGGCAGCTGAAGCTTTGTTGTTTTGTTGTTGTTGGTTTTTTCCCTCCCTTCATATTAAACTGTTGTGATAAGTGACCATGAGGGCTTCTGCTCTTGACGTGAGTTCCCCTAAGAAACCTTTCTCTAGAACTATAGCTTTCTGGGAGCAGGTGCTGCTGTTTGCTGCATATATGTTGTGAACCTTTGCTTTGCTTCAAGGAGAAGGATGCACCAAGCAGAGGCCAATCTTGGCTGACACTACACAGCTCTTGTCACCAGGGAGGCTGCCAAATGCTGCAAGAGAGCAGGTGGGAAGCAGGACTGCAGGATCAAGTCTGCAGCCCCTCTGCACATAACCAGCTCCTCTTCATGGGGTGGAAGAAACCTAGCAAGCTCCTTCATTACCTTTCAAATTCAGTTAAGTGGTGGGAAGGGGAAAAGATTAGCTCACACATCAGGCGGTGTGGTTAGCTGTGTATCACATCAGTCAAGGGTGATCAGCCCTCTGTGCCCTCAACAAGGGTGATGCAATACACAATATTACTGTTGGCAAACTCTGACGGGCTCCTCTGCCTGCATTTTCTGCATTGCTTTGCCCTTCTGGCTGACCGTTGTCCAGCAGATCAAGCATGATGCTTTAGTATTAACTTTCAAGGTCTTACACAGATTGTTCTCTAGGAGCTTGTTGAACTTTTGACACTGCACAGCCATGTTACCTCACAAGATCAAAAAGAAGAGACTTTTGGTCCAAGTGTACTATTTGCTCAAGCTTGCTGTAATCCTGGGTTTACAGACTGACCTTCCCAAGAGCCCCCTAAGTGCCACAGAAATGACTCCTCATAAGACAAGCTTCAAAGATGCACCTATTATCTAGGTCACATTTCTAGGGCACTACATCCCTTAACATTCCTGGAGATCTTTGTGAAACCGAGTGCTTACAGACACAGAATTCATTTCTAAAATTTAATTCACTTCTCAGCCCCCTTCCCATGCTTGGGGCTGAAATTTGCCAGGCTTCTAGAGCAGCAGATCAAACTTTGCAGCTGAAAGATTAAATCCTGGCCCCGCTAAAGGTGATGGCAAGGTGTCCACTGACTTCACTGCAGCCAAAGTTTCACCCAGTAATGATATTCAGTGTCTGCTGGAGCTTTTACTTATTTTTAATTGCTCTAATGCAAAGAAACACGTGCTGTCCTAAATGACTACCTCGTATACATTTAGCTGTAGCATTTCTGAACGTTGTAAACCTGAAGTTGGGGTTTAAAGGTATAACTGTCCTCGAAGGGATCCCCTGTGTGGCCTCAGCCACTCTGGGACAGGCTGGTGCTTTCCTCCTCCCTCAAACACAGTGTGCAGCTTCACTGGAAGTTGCAGAGTTGCTTTAGATTGATGCTGGTGTAGCTGAAAGGAAGATCAAACCAAGTATTCAATTACTTATGCACTCAAAGATATTTATTCCCTGAGATGAAACTCCTAAATCTGTTATTACTGCCATTCCCTCTTCTATTACTAATAGCATGCTGCTGCTTTCAGATCTATGGAGATGTCAACATCATTTACTGGAAACAACATCTGAAAGATGAGAACATGACAAGGAAATGTTTAAAATTATTAATCATTCACAAGAAGAGAGGACATAATTGATCTTCCTTAATTCTAGAAGAGTCTATAATCATTTTACAGGGATTCTTCCTAAGACTTTTATTTCCAAGGTCTATTTCTTTCATAATTTTTTGTGCTGTTGTTTTGGTTTTTTTTTTAACCTGGATCCTACAGTGATTTAAAAACTGAGTGAGGTGAAAAGCAACAGCTACAACCCCACAGGACAGACCCTGAGAGAGGAATGGTGCTCTTGCATCAGTGAACACGGGTGTTTGCAGAAACACCAGGAAAGGTGGGATGGGACCCCTCTGCCAGCACCGAGTTCTTAGCCCAAAGCCTGTGCAAAAGCAAATGCAGTGCTGCAAAGGGTCATCTTGCTTCACAGCATCTCATATTTTCCTGCTTAGGCTGACACCCTCCTGTTGCTACATGTGACATCTGGGAACGTCAGGCGCTCGCACACATGGCTGTAGTTTGTAACAACAGCTCTGCATTTCATAAAAGCAATTACATAGCAATAAGATTTCATAAAAGCCTGTATTTAAAGATGGGAAGATGAATGCTGAAAACCACAAGTTTTATACTGTAATGGCTTCTTCCACCATCAAGATCACTGGCAGCAGTTCCCTTGCTGTACCCTCCTCTGTATCTCCACCTGGGTGTTGAGGGCCCTAGCTCAGGGAATGTGGAAAATGAAAGGCCAGAAATCTCAACTGGTCTGAGCCATGTCTAGTGTTCAGTGCTCAGTATCAGACATCCAGGTTTCAGAGGGTCCTGAACAGCCACCCCGAGGAAATGAGCCCTCTAACAACCCCCATAGACCCAGTCTCTCTTCAGGCTCTCACCAAAACTCTGTTAGACCTTCTCTGCTCCTAACATGAAACCATCAGAGCTAACCAGCAACCAGAGGATACACATCCATTGTTTCAAGGGGGAATAGGTGCTCAGTAGAGCTGCTGATTTAATAACCCTGAAGTGAACCTCTGTCCACCTGCAGCAGAGACCGTCGCACAAAGAAGCCTCCTCGCTGCCCAGCTGATCAACTCCAGCCAGACCTAAAAAGACACTTTCAGCAAACACCTATCTGGTCACGTACATCCGGAAACCTGAGCATGCCAGTGGGTTAGTGACAGCAGTACCTGCCCACTGGAAATGGGCTGAGACCAGCTGCTGGCCTCATGCCAGCAGGAGCCTTCAGTCTCCCTTGGTAAGGGGTGGATTTGAATCAGTAAGAAGTCACTTGTTCCCATGCCAGCTTTCCAAGGCATGCAGACATCTTGGGAATCGCATGCTCAATAACACAAGGCATGAGCTGCCAAAAGAGTGAAGACGTAGGTTGTCTACAGAAGTCACAGGTATTGCTCAGGGCACTGACAGAGTGATGTGTCCCAAGTGGCAGGTGAGCCTTACACAGGTTTTCTCATTTCACCTTAACCCATCTCATATCAGATGGTGAAACAGCTCTGTTTTTTTCTTGCCATGTAACACCAGCTCCTAAAGCACATGAGATGAGAGTGAGAGACTTATGCACACAATGCATACCCTGACATTTGTAGCGTGTGACCCAGGAAGCCTCCAGACTGCATCATCCTGAAGGCAAGAGGGTAGTGAGAAGATCCCTCCATCTATAACTTGTCTGTCACAGTCCTTCCCAAAGTCTGTGTCGCTGACCTTGTTTGGAGACAGAATGCAGGCTTAGGTAGACGTGAGTTGGTGTGGCTATTCTTGTGTTCCTAAGTGTTAATCCTTTTACATTTCACCCTTGCAAAACAAGCTAAGAGGAACAGAGTCTGCTAAGAGCCCAGCAATAACCTCCAGCCACCGCATCTCGCAGACATCAGCAACCTAAAAGCAAGATGGTCCTCTACTAACCATTAACAGCAAGATACACACCAGCTACTCAGATCAAAGTGGCAGACTGATACCTGGCATCAGTATCCGAAACAAACATCCCTTTGAGAATATCCACTCAGTGATTTCATTATGAGGACAGCCAATACCTTCTCATGACCTTTGCACAACAGCAACTTTTGCAGCCGAGGTGCAAGTACTCGTTGGATATTTTGGCTTGAAGTAACCAGTGGACACATCTGTCCTTTCAGAGAGATTCTGTAGAGATAAATCTAAACCATCATCCCTTATTAAACAACTGGCAGCAAGACTTTAGCAACAGAATTAGGGACCATTTAAAAACATGTTTACATACTATCTCAAGATTTACATGCACGTAAACCATGCCTGTTCATTAGCAAAACTTCAGCTTTTGAATTTCCAGCTTCTTCTCTACAATCACAAGTGCAAGAAATAGAGTTTTTGTTCCAAAAAGAAAGCCAAGAATATGAACAGAACAAAAGATGCAATACTAAATATGCTGAAATAACTCAAATAACTCCACCAAGGCCAAGCCTCCACCCACATACAGCAAGATATCTGATGAAATAACAAGAATGGGTGACATCATATGAATTGTCAAGAAAATACTCAGCAGGACTGGTTTTCTCTGTTTTGCCAATATCCATCAACAGAAAACAGAATGCCAAACTTTCAGTTAGAGCTTTCCAAGAACTTTTTCAAAGAAATAAATTCTCCCCTCCCCTTTTGGTGTAGTGATCAGACCTCCTCTTTTCCAAAGACAGATACACTCTTGCTTCACTTACCTCCTCCGTAGGTGGTAGCACACATGATGGATGTTACCCAGGCAATCTGACTGTAGGAGATGCTGTAAACAGCCTGGAGCTCTTTAAAGTAGATTGTGAAAGCCTTTGGAAAGGTATATGCAAACCCAACTGAGATGGAGGCTCCGAACACCACTGCCCACCCCCATCCACCATCAGGGGGTACATAGCCCAGGTCTGAACGGACAGGAGGAGACATGGTCAATCCAGATTTCAGAGCAAAAACCACTTTCCAGTGTCCTGCAGAGCAAAGGATATGGATGTTTTACAGAATATGAATATCATGAAATCAGGTATCATTTTAAAGCATAGTAAAAAACAATATTTAGAGGTGCAGAGGATCACTCACTCATGAAGACTTGATCTTTTGCTGGCCATTAAAAATTTATTGTTCCATTCTAATGCAGCCAAAATCACTCTTCCCTCTCTAATAACCCGGTCCGGCCCTGCCACCTGCATTTTAGATACATACCCTCAAAATACTCCCACAGCTTCCATGTTCAAGGATGGACCTCATTCAGAGCTGAAGTTAATGACTCCATTTCCTCTTCCACATCCAGCCGGTAGCTTGGGATCTCACCTCGGGAGATGGCTTCTGTAGGTTGCTCCTGTCACGGTTGCTCAGCCTGTCCCACCAGCGAGGAGCAGATGCCACAGTTGTACTGTTTTCAGGGTCAATGCTTCATTGCGTACTTTTCAGATGTGGGTGGAAAAGCCTTAAGATTCCAGGTTATCCCTGCTTAAAAGAATAATTCCCACAACACGAGCAGCAACCAATTGTGCGTCCAGCAGCCCCGTTCTGGACAGGGATGAGGGTCTCTTGGCCACTTGCTTCTCCCAAGCCAATGAGCAACTGTGAGCAACTGCTTGCAAAGTGGCTGAAGTTTCTCCCTACTTAGGGGCAGCAATTCCTCTTGTGCCTGGCGCCTGCCAGGTTAGCAGATTATGCTCAGGAGCAACACAGAAGGCATTCACTCATTTGCATTCTTCCCATTTTCCCTGGCCATTAAAATAAAATGAAGGTAAAAAGGGGAAAAAAAAAAAAGTAAAACCTACATGCTTCTCTGGAGTTAATCCACAAGTGACCTCTCAAGGTCAAGACACTAAACAAAGGTCCCAAAAGGTGCCAGGTAGGTGTACCTGCATCTTTGTAGATAAAAAGTGGTTTACCACTTTTATATATTCCAAACATTTCCTTATTTAACACTGTTTGGTATTCACAATCTACCAAAGTTCAGAATACACAAAATTCTCAGGCTCCTCAAATTCAAATCTTCTTTGGAAATCCATTAAAAAGGTTGAGCCTGAACTTTCAATATATTTTTAGGGATTAACAAGAAAGGTTATTTTTTTATTACCACCAATTCATTCTGCTTCTAAAACTGTGACTAATTGTACACCACCTTTAGAAGTCTCACATTCTGAATACATTTGTTCATTTAATTTCATTTTCTGTGTAATGGGAGATTTATTGAGAAGACATTAGCATAAAATCAGATTATGGTGTCAGCTTCATTGTCCAGCCTTCCTGTACCAAGGCAAATTCTTACATAACACAGAAAACCAAAGAGAGGAACTGAAGTTAAATGAAAATGTAGTGTACACTAAAAAATAAAAATCACATCAGTTGACTTTTACTTCCCTGACTGTAAAACAAGGCTTCCAGAGGCTGACTTCAAGGAACTGAACTTTAGGGATTGATTTAACAGAATTTAATTGCCTGAGCAATGAACAGACAGCAACATGATATATTCACATCCCCCCCCCCCCCTCATTTCTCCTGGGGCACACCCACAGTTTCTGGGGACATCAGCACTAAGGAGGGCCCAGGACCCCATTTTTTCATGAGGCATTACCCCTTTCATTACCACCCTTTTAGCCACATCTATAAAGCTTCTCTGCACCAGCCCCCCCCATTTTCTACAGGTTTGTTCATAATCTCCCTGTGGCACCACAGCAGTTCTTCTCAGATAGCCACTGCAAGGAAATCTTGTCTGGTCTGATTCTCCTTTATAACAACTGTTCTCTGAACTGGTTTATGTCCTTTGGGAAGCCCTTGTTTTCTTACTTCAATGCCCATTTACATCCAGAATCACACCTATTTTTCCCCCCCCTCAATATTGTTCAGACCCTGCCACACCACTGAAGTAAAGTTACAGATCTGTAAATTTTCCAGGTCACATTTCAATGAACGGAGACACTACATTTGTTGTTCTCCAGTTGCATTGTGCATGGAATTTCATTTGTTGGCTTTTTGAGATTATCTCATTTCACCCTGTCCTTGATGGGTTTTATCTTTGCTTTACCCAGACATCATTGAAACCTCCATCTTCTTATTCACCTTTTATCGTAGCAGAATAAAATCGTGAGAGTTGCCTTTGTACAGCCATGGTCTGACACAAATTCATTTGCAGGCTCTCTCACTTCCTTTTTGTGACATTATACATGCTTGGACTTCCCATTTCTCCATCCACCCTTCCTTATAGGTTTCTTGCTTTACTCCTGACACTTTTTTTAAGACTTATTTATTCTCTGATCACATTCAGATTATTGCCTACAATATTTGATTGGGATTTTTTTTGTATTAAATGAGAGCAACCATGACAAATCAAAACCAAGCCTAATGCTGCTTCACCTGTTGATCCAGTGATTCCCTGATGCCAAGCTTCCCCCAACCCAAGCAAGCCACCAGACATACAAACTCACTAACCGCCACTCGGTGGGACTGCTCTCTCTTCGGCAGATGTGGGGACCACTCAGTTCCCCCCCTCCGTGGCACTCCGGTTGCTGGCTCCCCTGGCAGCAACCTGCTCAGCTTTTAAAGCCATCTGCTGAACTCTTCCCCCACCGTAGATGCAGCTGAGATCAAAGGTTGAGATCAGAGGCTGTATCCTCAGATGCAAAACCTTTCTGTAACTTGCAACACCCTCTGCCACCCTACCCCTCAAGTTACACCCAAAGGCAACCCCATCCCACATTAACTAACCTTTCATGGACAGCGACAGCCCTTTGCCCACCAGGGACAAACTCAGGACAAACTCCCCCTTCGCAGTGCTTGGAGTGCTGGCCTCTCTCAGATCTCTGTGGATGTTAATAAATTGTCAGATATCCCTTTTCCTTCCTCTCTCTCTTCCCTCTACATATTAACTTATCCTTTCTTCATGACATGTTTCTTCAGGCCCTGCTCCCACTCTCCTCTGGGAGAATTTGTGTATGGAGACCTCCTGTCTTTGCCCATCCTGCTACAGCAATTTTAACCTTCTGGCTGAAACTCTCTTGCATGACCTCTGGGTCACCCAAAATCCTGCCTCAAGCTTATTTTGGTCACTCGAGAACAAATGAAGGGATTCACAGGCCATGGCAACACTTGTTAAGGGGTAATTTTCATCCTGAAGTGAGGGGAAGGGGTACAGAAACTTCCTGAATTTCTTGCCAGTAGTGGAGCAGTTGACCTGGACTAGCGAGCGAGCAACGTCCACAACATGAGTGGTGGCTTTGCTAAGTTTTATATGACCCCATTTCAGTAGGAATGTTTCCACGAGACTTACATTTCAAATCCCCATTTGGGGGATTTAAAACATTCCCCCGCAGTGTTTATAATCCAGACGCTGCAACGCACTACTTAAGCACAGGAAAAAAACAGCAAAAAAGCTGACTGGAGGTGGGCTGGGGTAACATTCTCGTCCAGTAGAAGAAGAAAACTCAGCAAAAGGGAAACAGAGGCAAAGAGAAAAAATGATCCATCCAAGCTAAGGTTGCAAGTCAGCATCTACTGTAGCCCGTATTTCCTGCCCTGTAGCCACGTGTAGTTACCCATGCTATTTTGCATTGTCCCAACAAAAATATATTCCCCGCAAGGACACAATGAATGCTTAAAATCATGCACTAGCTCCCAGTTTGAGTTAATAAGAAAGGCTGCTACCAGTGCTATTGCAGCCAGCACAGCTGGTATTCTCACAGACACAGGACACACAACATACACCTCCCGTTTAAAAGGATTTCTGCCAGCCCATAGTAACAGCATGCTAAAAAAAAGTGGTCAAAAGACAGCAAGATGAATTCTTGGGAGAAATCCGCTGAGGGCTATTAAATACAAAGATACCACCTCTGGCACTGCAGATTGCAAAGTGCTAGCGACTGGGGAGCACTGACAGCCAGCTCTGTTCTGGTCTCCCCAGATATCCCCCATTAATTCACTGTCAGGGAAAGAATACCAATTAGACATAGCTTGGTCTGATCAATCTTACGGTCCAGATCTTTCTACCTCACTGGTCATGGCTTCTACCAGTTATTCTTTCCAAAAATGCTTTACAACCAGAAATATAACAAGTATATCTGTTGTTTTTTCTGTGTTCTGAAAGGAATAAATCCTTAAATGCAGGTAGAGGTGCTATGAGAATTCATTACAGATTGTTGGAGAGGTACATGGTGCTCTGTCCCACAGGAGGTCATCAGAAGCTGCCTATTGAAGAGGCTGCAATCACACCAGATGTAGACTTCACAGGAGTCATTCCTTTCAACACCACACCTTTAGGAATAATGTTATTGGAAAACCTTAATGTCATAGCAAAAAGTGAAATTCCCCAAGACTTTTAGAATTAAGTGGCTTCTACACTGCCGGCCTTATTCCTCCAAAAGTATGCAGTCCCTCTTGCTTGCAGTCACTTGGTAGTTCCCTTGACTCTTGATTTTAGACTGGTGCTTTACCTAATCAAAACATGACTGCCTTTGTTCCTTTGTTAAATTACACTGTTCCTCCTTCCACCTCTGTGTGAGTAGCAATTGCCTAAAGTATAAAGGTTTTCTAGTGGTAGTTATTGGGTTGTGAAGATCTGCATGTGCTTCAGTCACTACAGCAATTCAAACTCTGAAGACCGCTTTTCAGAATCACTTTGGAATGCCTTGATCACCTCCATCAGTGGTTGAGATGGACAAAAGCAGCAGAAACTGCCCTTTACTATAGCCTATGAAAAATGGAAATATGAGGGACTAATCGGATGTTGTTTTCTTCTTCACACTTGTTCTCCAAAACACTGGTTTTAGTGTAAAACATGGTAAATCTTATTTAAGAAAAACAAAATGCAAATTGGCAGAGTAAATACAACTTAAGCACTTCATTTATTGCCGGTGGGAGAAGGTTAATCTGATGATCACCAAATATTCCTGCAACTGAACTTTTCAGAATGTTTGAGGAAATCTGTTGAAGGAATTATGAACAGAATCTAAATAGAAGAGTACAGAGTAATTCAAAATTTATCTGCAAATATTTTTCTGCAGCTGCTGTATCACATATGATCTTGACTTCAAATTAATTAATGAAATTTAGAATTAAATTTATAGAATATAAACTTTATATCTATCATTAAATAAACAATCAAAAGTTGGCACAAATCAAGCATACAGATCACAATTCTTACATTTGGACTGGATCTTGCCAGCTTTCTGTGACAGTAAGAGCTGCAGAACAGAGGTCACGTGCAGGTCTAGAGAGACAGGAACACAGAGAGCACTTCTTTAAATGGATTTATTTGGTACTATTTTGGTTGAAGTTTTACAGGTATGTTATCATTGCTAAGTGCTCAGTGACACTTAAAGGTCTAAATAAGCACATTTTAACAGGTCAGACTCCACACATGAAAGACTGAGGCAGTCAGGACACACAGCCTCCTGTCCTGTTAACCTGTTGTGGCTGTGGGGCCAGGCTATGTCCTGCTAGAAAGCAGTAGGACATAGGAGAAACCTGTGACCCACTTCTATAGAACTGATGCAACCATCATCCTTCCATCACTCAGGTACTATAAAGAGTAGGACATCATGTTTTTTTTCCGTTTCCCTTTTGTTCCTCCTCTGTAAGATCAATGTCTACTTTAATCAAAGCTTATGACATGCAGGAAGTTGCCCAGCCCTTCAGGTACAGTCAAACCCAGCTAAGTGTTCTCAAAGTGGGGATTTTTAGCTTTGTTTTTTCTCCCACTTGAGGAAAGACAGTATTTAGAGTTTTGTACATGTGCTTGATCACTCTCATTCTCACTATCTGTTACCACACACAATTCAACTTCTGACATGGTATCTGGTTTAAATTACGTTTTGTGGAGAGCCAAAGCTTTCAAAGACATGAAGAGACTGTACAAGTTGTGTCTGCAATTAGTTGGCTAAAAAGGAAAGAGATCCCACTGACACCTTCCATAAGGGAAAGCTGACAAACACAACCTTTGTTATGCTTCAGAAAATCCACGATGGAGAGATACCTTAGAAATCTGTTAGTTTTGCTGCTCCTGAAATAACTTGTTAAACCATTGCTTGATCACATAAGCTTAACTGAAGTTAATAAATACCCGTCTCTTACAGTGAATATTTGCATTATTATTTGTGTAAAGTACAGAAATACTTAAATCAGCAGTGAGGTACATAGGGCCTTAATTAGATGTTAAAGTGGGGAGGTTCAAGCTCTGCTGGTGCAACCCTTCCCTCTTTGACAGGCAGAGAGGGGAGTACATGTCCTGGACAGATAAGGAGAAACCAACAGCTGGGTGGTTATTTCTTCATGAGCACCCAAATGCGAGATATTCCCCTGCATGCAGAGTATGGGAGTGTAGCCCCAAAGCTCTGAATAACCAGAGCATGGACTCATGAAAGTGGACCGCCATGGAACAATCCCAGTAGATTATTTCATGTAAGTAATGCACTTTGTTGTGGGGTGCTTGTGTTCCATTCCTCCAGCAAATGCTTGCAGAACATGCTTCCCAAAGGACATCTGAAAGGGAAAATAACATGGCCAGACAAGAATTCCACCCACCCCAGGAAAGAAACAGTCTGTCAAATGCCCAC
Source organism: Todiramphus chloris collaris (assembly GCA_025345505.1). Taxonomy (NCBI): domain Eukaryota; kingdom Metazoa; phylum Chordata; class Aves; order Coraciiformes; family Alcedinidae; genus Todiramphus; species Todiramphus chloris. Next base: position 6,852,696 of record JANVCC010000038.1, read on the forward strand.
CTACTTCTCTCTTCAAAAAAAAAACACCACATCAGAATTTAGTGCCCAAAGAAGGAAGATTCTCTCTGATGCTGAGAGTATAATCATTTGCAAAACCTCCCCCTTTGTTAGCTTTTAGCTCTCCTTGTACCTCAGTAGGTTAACTTGACCACACAAAGGTCTCCCATCCATTGCTGTGCATTATTTCACGCTATACTGTGTGCCAATTGTTAAGAGGATTTCACAAGAGCTACTAGGAAATTTGGGGCACTGGTGGTCAATTCATTTCTCTCTTTTCCTTGCCATGAGAGCATGAAAAGAACATGGTCGAACTACTCCTGTCAGTTTTGGCTCGGGTCCCTCTCCCTGGGGGAGACAAAACCAGACTGCCTTCCAGATATGACTTTGATGACTTAGCTGAAAGCTTGCAGACATCTCCATAAACACCTTTTATAAAACAGATAACAGCTTACTTAACTCACAGATATACTGACATCTTTTTGAAGGAGCCATGAACACTGCAGTGAAGCACAAGAAGCCTTCAGATGTATCTGAACAGTGAGGTGCTCACTGAGGTTGCTGCTACAACTGTTCAGTTTCTTTTCACCTCTGGTTAAAAAACCAAAACCCAAACATCTTACAAGGAGATAATAATTCCACTTAGCTTCTGAAGCTTTAGCTTTGTCCAAAGCATGGACCCTGAGTTAGTTTGCTTTGTCCTCAGGAAGCCGAGGCAATTTGGTTACCTCTTTCTTGCTGTCTCTCGTTATTTTGATTTTCTATAACTTATTCCCTTGGGGATCACAGAGAGAGGTCTCTTCCCCCCCCCTTGTCAGCTGCAGCTTTTTCATGATTTTTGCAAGTCTCAACTCTTCATTACATACTAGCATGTTGCAAAAGCATCACACGGCACTAGGTGATCTTTCTTTGCAAGTTCTTAAGAGTTATGGACAGTGCAAAGGTCCTCCAAAGTAGACAGCAGACAGGGAGACTTAGGATAGGATACTGTCACCATTCAAGTATTTGGTAACTACAACTGCAAACTCCATACCAAGGATGGACAGCTTGGACCCTCAGTCACTATTTTATTAGCAAACTCCAGAGACAGGATGAAAATACAGTGAAATCATTAGACCTGTCTGCCTAGCAGCAGCCACTAGTATTTCATGGCCCCAGCTGAGTCCCTGGGTGTGGAAGCAAGTAGAGAATGTGTATAGTTTAGTGTGGTGTTGATTTATTCAGCCCACTAAAATAAGTTAAAGAGCAAGCCTACCTCCTCTGCCCTGGCTTCATCACTTCTGCTAGGTCTTCAAGAGTCCATGTCCCTGGTTTTTTACTGAGCGGGTGCAGATCTGGACAGCAAAGCATGGCCTTTGCTCTGCTGGCTGATTTCTTCAGAGAAGTCTTCCCAGCAACGGAAGGCTGCAAACAGAAAAGATATCAAGATTGTTCAGTACATGTTGATGTAGATTGGAGGAAAGGAGCTCAACAATATGAGGAACAATGCTGTGATCACACAAAATAAACCAGGGGTTATACAGAAAGGCTGGGACCATTGGGCGCTGTACCTGCAGAGCTGCAGGCTGCTATTCCATCTCACTGAAGGGAGTGCACCATTCTAAACTGGTGACCAGGAGCATGATTCTGCAAGCACAACCTCACCCAAGGTTAGGCCCATCAAGCATTAGTCTCCAGGAAGGTGGGTCCCATACTGCATAGACAGCTCTCAAGCTGCCTGCCATGTTTGCTGGCTGCATGGACAGCCGAGGCAGCCAGCCCAGCCTGACTTACTGATCACGTGTGGCAGAGTTCCTCTGAAGACACAACCACCCCTAGCCCACACTCCTGAATTGCTTCTGCTGTGACTGAACTGCCAGGTGAACAGTCTTCACATCACACCCAGACGTGTTTACAGGCTGGGAGTGAGAGGGTGGAAATAAAGCCTGCGAGCACCCAGCAATTGGAGCAACTTCCCAAACGGGAGAACTTCACACAGTTTTCCGACACTGGAATGATTTAGCATCACCACTGAAGTCACTTGACAGTCTCTGCAAGGGAACAAATGTTCTTGAATAAAAAAAGTATCATTTGCAAGCAGGTGTGCAAAGTGCTGCCACTACATCAGAAGCCACGTACAACGCTGGAATTTTGCACAGTGGAGAGGACACCTCTCATTCTCAACTCTGCAGCAGAATCTTTTGCAACCAACATTACTGTGCTCTCTGTTTCTTTTAGCATCTGAGAAGTAACTTCCCTTCTAGGCCAGGATGCTGGGAAATTCAGTGCACAGTCGCAGCATGACAGAATGGTAGGGGTTGGAAGAGACATCTGGAGATCATCTTGTCCAAACCGCCTGCTCCAGCAGGGTCACCCAGAGCACCTTGCCTAGGATCACATCCAGGTGGGTTTCGAATCTCTCCAGGGACAGAGATTCCACAACCTCTCTGTGCAGCCTGATGAAATGTTTCAGGGTTTTCCAATATCCAGTATTATTAGACTGGAAAGCCCTACTTGACATTCCTGCTGCTACATCAGCTCCAAAGGTGGGGAGGAAGGGAATGGGAAAGACAATGTCACCTGTAAGCAAATGAGAAGTTAGATTTGAATAGCCACAAGGAACAAGACAAAACAAAAAAAGCAGAACAAAGCACCTTGCACCTCAAGCAACAGCGCAGTGCTGCCTGAAAAAAACCCAACCACATGAAATGATGTACAGCTGAGACACACAAGTGCAGAAATGGAGCTGAACAAGCATCAGAAAGCTCTGTCATTGGGTGAATTTTCGGAAGTTTCCTACAATGCATGCAGGAGCTTTATCACAAAACCAGCTGAACTCCACTGTATTTCAACAATAGGTTTATTTTAAGAAACATAACATGACATTAAGTAAAAATGCAAAATTGTGCAATTATGGCAAAATGTTTAAAAATCCACACATTTGCCCTCAGAGGACTACAGTACTTCTTACTAACATACCTGAGCACTGAATGTTGGATGCCATTTCTAAACAGCCTTACGAACAGGGAGCTCTGCGACTTCTCGTAGAACAGACACACACCGCGTGTTTGGGGCACCAAAACTGCTTTTAGTTATTCTAAATTTTACTGGTGGAATCGAGTGGAAATTACAAAATGTTTCCTTCTAAAGGAACTAATAATTTGGGAAAAGAGATTTACGCTCACGTAAGTCCTTACAACGCTAGAAATTCATTTCATAAAGGGAAAGAAATGAATGCAGAAAAAATACCAAGTGGGGAAAATGTACAGATTACTGTTTAAATGTCATCAGTACCTTTGGTGCATTATGGGGTTTTCTTTTTGTGCTGTGCGAGTTTACTAAAGCCTGACTCTAAAGCAAAACTTTAGCAGGAAATCTGACTTTCAGCAAAATGGAGAAGCATTTAATTGGCAAAAATGTCACAGCTACGTTACTGTCTCGACAAACTCCTCATGCACAAAATTTAGTATATTCTACTCCCACGGCAAGTTCCAGGATTTCGCTTTTAAAACACATTACAGACTTGGAACACACCCTCGGTTTGAATGGTTAAACAAAACGGAGATCTTCGTACTTTAGTGCAGATAAACAAAATTAACAAACCTACTGCAGAATTAACCACAGCATATTGTACTTCTATACATCACATGACCAGTCAATTGCTAACTCAATTCTATTTCATAGTTTCAAGTAATATATTGAAATTTGTTCTACTAAATAAATATAGAAGATTGTCAAAAAGCAGCAAGAAGTCTTGTAAATATTCAACCAAGCTTAAAAAAAAACAAACAAAAAACAAACAAACAAAAAAAACCCCAAACAAACAAGAAAAAAGTTACATAACACTTTGCAAAAACCAAAAATGAACAAAAAAACCTTGGTTTTACACACAAATGCAACACTGTTAGGGAGGGTGCTTCAGAAAGCTTGCAGCTAGAGGCCTACAGCAGCGCAGAGAGCTAGCCAAGGACTGTGGGTAATTCAAAAAATGAGATTACTTGTACTTTAGGAAAAAAAAAACCCACAATAAAACCCTCTTATTCTTGGCTATGGAGATATATAAAAGTATCCAGAAAATAAAGAAACAACACACCTCAACACTGTTGGAAAAACGCAGTCTCAGCAACAATTGTCTACTTCAACTTCAGGGGGAAAAAAAAAAAAACCAAACCCAAACAACCAAAAAAATTCAGGCGCTCGCCTTTGAAAAAGCGGTTTGGTGATTCTCTGGAAGATGAGGTATGTAATGCAAAGAGGCTTTTTTTTTCTTGTTTCTTTTTTTTTTCCCATTTCATTTCACAGTTTTTTGTTTATTTTTGCCTTTGAAACACTTTGTGCAAGAATTAAGAAACAGAACCAGGCGAGTATTTTCGTGCATTAGAAAGATTCCATTTGGGAACAGTAAGACCACATAGTAAACAAACATTATCCAAATCCTCAGCCATGCCAGGGGGATAAACAATGAGCTCAATATTTGGCTTACCAAAATATCAGCTGTTCAGCCAAATAACGGTAAGCACTTCCAGCCTCTGCCATTTCAAGTTAACTGGTTTACCTAGGTCAATTGGAGAAAACAGGGAAGAGCAAGATACCATACTCACAGCTTTGCAGAACTTAGAGCTGTAACCAATGAAACCTGGCAAATTACAGCTGATAGGAGCTTTAGGAGTCACCTTTTTCCCTTTTAAATCCAGTTTTCACTACTGAAGTAGAAGCTGAACATTGAACTTATTTACTTTTGAAAAATAAGCTAAATGTTAAATACATAGAGAAAAGTGTTGCAATCTATTGGATCCCTATTCTAAATTTGCATCAAGGATTATTTAAGCCATGGACATTTATTGTCAATTTTGCTTTAATACACTGGGTAATGAAGACAGCTCAGTAGTGCAAATTTTCACATTATAGATCATAAGGAAATAGAAGGTATTTGAGGGCTTGATTGCAGGGAGAAAAGAAAAACAACTTGTAAAGTTAAGCCACACTTTTCCAAATTACTGGAGCACATGCCAACTCTGCACATAGCACTGTACTTTAGTGGAGACACAATGAACACCCCACACAAAAAGAAAAAAAAAAAAAAATCAATATTTTAAGGCCATATCCTGTCACCATTCTGTGCAAGAGTATCACTGCAATAAAAATGTTATGTTAAAAAAGACAATATGATGACAGGACAGGGCCTGAAGACAGACACACACTCCATGAAAGATAACAAGCTGTCTTAAACAGTAGCATAAGGCTAGCCCATTTCAGACAAACAAGTATTAAAAATGTACTAGCACCATCAACTTTTGGGTTAAAGCCCTTTATGGGATGAAAAAAAGGTTTTAAGCAGTGTTACCCCAAAAAAAAAAGTTTTTACAGCACTACATCTATATGGAAGAAAATAGATACTAGGATTTCTGCCCCAGCCCCCCCCAGCATTAAGCTCAATTTCAACAAAAATCTACAGACAGGAAGTGGTAAGAGTAATCTGAACAGGCCTCTGTCCAGCAAAAAGATACTCCATGTTCCAATTTCAACTTGAGTTTTTCTCCCACACTGTAGTGCACAAACAACATCACAAACATGTTAGCAGACTTCAAAAACAGAAGAACCAAAACAACCCCACAACTTAGTGATATTGCCTCAAATTTTACCCGTATTCAAAAAAAAAGAGAAAAAAAAGAAAAGTCACTTCAAAACATCTTGGACATCCTTAGCTATTAATGCTAGATTTTCTTCCACTGTAGTGCATAGTTATCCTGGCTCTTCCACTTAATTTGCTCTTACCACAAAAACACCCCTCAAGTATGACATGATTAAGTGTTTACCAGAAAAAAAAACTGCTGATAATTGCACTTTGTAACCTCTTTCTCATTTCCCAGGAAAATATCTGTTATTATGAAACTGAACCAGTAATTCTCTCCCCAGACTGCAACCTTTGAAGAGCACCCATCCCCATGTACAAAAAACTGTCTGTTTCAGCTTACAATAAATACTGACAGAATTTCTTTGTTTTCTTTTAAGACATGTTTTCTCTAGCATCGGATTACCACTGAAATCACTAAGGCCTGTTACTCAAAAGAAAAAAAAAACCAATAAAATTAAATAACTTTCTGAAGACACTGCGGATACAATTTAGCAACAACACATTCAAAATGCCGGCCTAAATCCCAGAGCCTGTCTGGAGTCTCGTATACTTTTTGCCATTGGTCAGTAACCTCATCATACTGGTAGAGTGAATTCTTCCTGCTGGTTCTGAAAACATGTTCTTCGACAGTGACTTGAGTAGCTCTGACAAACAGATGGAGTTTATTTTTGAGGAGCACAAGTTTTATATATGGATTAATGGACTGATCGCACGGGAAGTCTTTTTTTCGAGTCCACTTATTTTGTTCAATGTCATAGGCCTCTACGGTAAACATACGTTGATGGTTTCCACAGGTTCCAGCTATGTAGTAGATGGAGTCATTGTACACAGTTGCCAAGCCTTGGATTCTAGGCACAGTCATCGGGGTCAAAAATCCCCAGTAATCCTTCTGAGGATCATAGCAGAGAAAAAATTCCCCTGAAAAGAGAGAGCAAAAATAAAACATAACTTATGCTTCACTTCCAGAACAGCAATTCTGCAGCTACTAAGCTTTCAGGTTGTTCTTCCACAGACAGCAACAGCCTACCAATTGTTAAAAGCCTCGGTCCCATATCAAAAACCCTAGAACCATCACCTGCTTTCTTCCATTTCTTTACAAAAATACTACCAGCATGAGCAAAAACTACCCTGAATTTCTATTTCAGCTGAGAGGGAATCGAAGCATATCAAAAATACAATGGTTTACATATTTCCTAGCTATCCTTTTTTACTTCTAAACCATGCTTAGTAGGCTGAGACAAAACCTTTCAAGATTCCAGCCTTGAAATGTCTGAAGCTTTTATTTCCTTCTTTAACATCTTCACAACTTGTCATCTACAAACTGTGGAGTCTCAGAATTCAATGCTTGAAAAGTGTTAAATCTGAACGAATAATTGTGTCTTGTAGCATGCACAGATTTTGAAGCTACTTCTATCAGGTGTCTGGGTTACACACTTAGGCTGATTTGCTTAAGAGGATGCCAGGTGAATACTTGCAAGAAGCTACTGAGTCATTGTTAGTTTTGTGATTAGATTATAAAAAAACCTCTTCTGTTGGCTACACAGAGTAGCATCTACAGACTGTAGATAATGGAAGTTCAGATGACTGAAAGCTCATGCTCTGTAAACCTGATGAAAAGAACCTGGATAAAAGTCACCTTGTCTCTTGTAATGCCCAGGGGAAGAAAAGCCTAACGCTTGCCAAATATTAGCGTAATTCAAATCATATATAATTTCACATGGTTCTTTCAAGAATTTTAACCAAGCTACTGTGTAACTGAGCACCTCAAGCATAACAGGATACAAAAATAACACAGTAAAATGAGTGGAACGTAGCTTAAGAGATTAAGGTTTACAGATAATACATTTTCTGATTATTCATTTTTGTTCCACAGCGTAATCCCCTACGATTGACGCTTGCATTCTGCTGGCATTTTAACACTCCTCAATCCTTATTGACTACTTCAAACTTGCAAGAAAAATTACTGAAAGTTAACTTTTCCATACTACTTCAGTGCAACTCAGTCAAGGCTTTATCTACCACCCTGAAACAGAAAAGTTGCCTATTTCCTGTAACACGAATCTTTGTAACCCCCTGGTTAGCATGGTGGAGCAGCTTGCTTCTTTATGTGAGCATGGAGTTGTCATTTAATCCACTGAATGACAGAATTAGTGCAGTTAAAATCTGTAAACAAGATGCACTCTCATTCTATAGGTTGTACGAATATCCACTTTTAAGCAGTTCTAAGTAACGTTTAAAGGATGAACAAATACCCTACCACATTACACATTCTTCGTCGTTTCTTTTTAACCATCTAAAGCAGATGCCTGATGCAACAGAATATGCAGGTGGAGAGAACGTGCTAGTGTAACAGAAATATTTAAAGACACAACCAGCAAAGAGTCCAACCTGATATAGAAACAATAAAAGAAGAAGAAAACTCTGCAAATCCTGTGGAAGTCCATCAACCATATCGAGTGGCAAGAATATGAAGTCAAGAAATCAGGTTGGCTTCTTCTGGTAAATGAAAATGAATCTTACAGTGTTCTCTACTTTGTTTCTTTCCTGTGGTCCAGCTTTGTATGGAGAATGGCCCAAAGAGGAAGCTGGTATGGACCTAAGATGGCAAATTCTGCAGGCATTTACACAGAGGTGGCCCTTCGCAAAACATAACGAAGACACCCCCTCCTCTTTTCTTTCTGCTTCTTGGGACTCTTAGCACAGCCTCACAGACCAGTCTCAGCACTTTAAATGTAGACTGCTGTATGGCTTATGCACACACACAAACACATATTTTGTTTTATTTATAGGGACCTTATATAAAGGGAAGAATAAATTATTTGATCCATTCTTATAATGATCCTTTTTATTCATTTAAGAATCAATACCAATGTCAGAATCAATAAGTCTGATCATTTACTGGAAGAAAGGATGTAAAGGCAGTACTATAATTACTGATCAAAGAAACAGTGCTAACTAGAAAGAGATAAATCATCTTTCTCAGTTACCAGGATGACTTCAAAAAGCAGGGTAGGGCAGGAAACGCAGGCCTACAGCGCTTAATTGACGTTTACAAGTCACCAAGAATACAGACACCAGGAATTTTCACAGGTTTAGCTCAATAAAATGCAAAGTGCATTTCATAAGACAGCACCTGTTCTTCAACATCAGTGCATTTCACCCAGATAAAGATTCAATGAAGAATTCTCACAGTAGAATTTAAGGCTATACTGTTGACTTAAAGACCACCACCAAAAATGGCTATTTGTGCCATAACTCAATACTACAACTTAGTGACACGTTCCCAGGGCACAGGAATTCAAGCAGCAACCTCACTCTTCCTCACCCACCGTTCTCCCTAGCTTTCCTCCCACCCCACTGTCCCAGGGCATCCAGGAAATTTGGGGTTTCTAAGGTGCTCAAGCCAGTGCAAACAATGGGAGTGAACAAGCCCCACTTCCAATAAACCACCATATAATCAGTCAAACCACCTTACCCTGTAAAACATAGATGTTATCCTTATATTCCACAGCACTATGAAACTCCATTGCTACTGGCATTGGACAGACAGCTGTCCAACAGTTCTCTCGGCTGTCGTAACACTCCACAGACTTGAGTGAATTTCGCCCGTCTCCTTCATAAACACGACCACCTATTGCATACAGTTTACCACAGCAATGAACCAGTTTGCAGCCTATTCTGGCTCGCAGCAAAGGAGCTTTCGGAATCCACCTATTGCCAGAGTGATCGTACATCCAAAAATCACTCTCTGCTCTGTGGTCTATGGAGACCTCGCTGCTGCTTGGTCTGTAACCACCCGCAATATAAATATCATTATCGGGAGATACAAGAATTCCAACCTCCCTCAAGTCATTTGGTGGCTTGCATAGTTTAAACACTCTCCCTGTGACCGAATCTAAACAAGGCACTGTTTGCTTCTTTCCTGAGTGTTTGTGGGCAGCATCAAAGCATATGATCATTTCAGAAGCGGTCATTCCAAGCCGTTGTGTATAGCCATTGGCACTATGTTGTCCCTTTTGTACACAGCTTTTGGCCATAGCCTGTGCAAACACGGGAGGGATTTTCTCTAAAAATGTCTCTTCCAACAGAGGCATACGGATGCATTTGGCAAATATTTCTGGAAGGTGCACTTCTCTCTTATTTTGTTCATGCTCAAACCACCTTATAATGCTGTCATAAACATGTTCTTCTTTGTCTACATTTAAGTCATCACTGTCGAGTATACTTATCAGTTGGTCTTTTCTCAACTGAAGAAATTCTTGCTCTTTGGTGACACTCAGAAACTTTTTACGAATGTAGTCTTGCGATCTGTCTTTGAGTTCCTGATGACCATAGTGATCAGCAAAGATAAACACCCCAATGGAGTTCTGTGGGTCCAAGTGACTGATCATGTATTTAGCACACTGGTCTTGTATGGAAGGGATCTGGAAGATACTAGCTGCAGTGAACAAAGCTTGAACGTTGGCCTCTGTCAGCATTACTCTGGAGGTATATGCATAGTTCAATACTAAATGCATTGACTCTGCTTCAACACCAACTATACGAACTTCTTTCTGGGTACTCTCTGTAAGGCCGCTAGTGAACATAGATCTACAAAAGAAAAATATTGAGCAGTTTATTTGTAATTACCTTCTAACTGCAGGTATAAGAAATGAAGTCACATTGCACAGCTAATCCTTTGTCCTTTTATCAGCACAAATACATTTATCAGGGACATTACACTGTCTTGTTTGGGTACCTGAATTTAAGAACAGTCCTAGACTTACTGAAACAAAAGTGGTAAGGTGGAATTCCTTGCTTAATTATCTCACTAACCTCCTCTTAAAATTCTCTCTGTTTACATGCAAAGCTCTTGACATATCCAAGTCTTTGCACTCAACTTACAACGTGTCATTTCATAAGCATATTCTAGCATGCTGGAACATAGAACTTTAGAAGGAAACAGGTAGCTTAAATATGCTGTTACTGTATCCAGAATACCCTCGATACTGGAGGCATTTTGGTTTGGGTTTTTTTTAAGTAACATGACACCTTCTCCAGCGAAACTCTTCTTTGATTAACAGACACTGATAATTTATTGACATTAATAGAATAATAATCTTTACTTGTTAGGTATACTATATTGTTGACAGTTACATGGAATATTAGTATAGGGTGTAATTAATTTTAATTTCAGTTCAACGAAGATAAGTTATAATTCTGCTTTCGATCACCACTGGAACGATGGACAATTGTACCTGAAATAAGGACTGATTGCAGCAAGAACATTCCTATGACAGGAGAATGTTTTCCCATGATCCACTTCCACTACGATATCTGTCAGTTGTCCTTCATCATACATGGTTTTAAGCTGTTGAAGAATACTACAAGCATGGAAGGGGTCCATTCCACTGCTGACTGTGTTTGAAGAAGGAACTCCGTTCAGTGTTTGTGAAAACTTATTTGGTTCTACAAAGCAAAAATGAAATTGCTTAACAGAAGTCAACAAACAAAATGAAACAAGTCCCCAACCCACCCCCCCCATCAAATAAAACCCCACACATGCACAAGAATTAGCACAAATTAATATTCCATACTTCCTCACTGTCACCATCCATCAACAAGTCTAACGTTTTCAAGGGTGAGTAAAGATACAAAGACAACTGAATTATTTATTTTTTCCTTTTCCCAATGTATATGTAGATTACCATTAACCTGAAAAATTATATGCATTAATAGTAAGGGAAAACAAAAAAATATATAAATAGTTCATATTATTACATATTACTGGAGAGAAATTAAGTCAAGAATCACAATAATTACTAACTTATAAGATGGGAAAAAAACCAGAGAATGTAGAAGAATGAAATAAGCCCCCAGCTTACAACATGACTACGCAAGTCCATATGGAGGTACTTAACTTTACACCGAAACAGGAACTGGCTACTCACTTACACAAGTGATGGGTAATAGCAGAGACTCATGAAGAAATAGCCGTGCATCAAATATGTTGGGCAACAAACTTAAATTCACACAAATTTGTATACAGTTACATGGTTTTCTTTACAAATAAAATACAATTACCATTTAAAATCAGCCAGGTATGGAGGAGCTCACATATCATTGTTGAAACCTATGAGGTGGAGCATAGGCTTCTAAGTAACATGGGATATGTCTCATGAATAAATCCCAAAGTGAAAATTGAGCAATATCTCAAGCACAAAAATCTGTTTCGTAATAGCCACAAATTTTTTACGCAACAACAACAACAAAGGAGAGCTCAAAAGAAAAACATTAGGTGGTAAGAGTTGCAAATCAGGTAAAGCTGCTGACTGCAACAGAGAATGCTTCCAACAAATTTTGGGCAATGAGGATCACGAACAATAATGCTCATGATGAATGGAAGCTTTAAATTCTAACTCGTGGTGATGTACAACAGTTAACAACTTGTCTTACTCAGAATTCTGACACAGCTTTGAGCACAGTCACAATTAAATTAGTAGGGATCTGCTGTTGGGCACACATTTCCCATGGCAGGCTTAGGGCCAAATAGTGTCAGTGTCTGTTCAAAGTACTGTTAGGAAAAGCCTTCAAAACACTTTCCTTTTCCATTTTTTTTTTTTTCTTTCCCCTCTCTCTTCTCTTTTTCAAATACAATAGCAAACACTTAAAAGTAAGATTGAGAACAAGAGAGTTTACTTTAACACAGTAACTGAGCTCCAATATTCAAAACTAACCAATCATTGGGGAAGGGAAGAATTTGTACTTGCACTTGTTCAGAAACAATGTTAATCACTAGCAGGCAAATTCCAAGTAAATAATACTTTCCTAAACTGGCTCCAAAGTTTCCTACCTAGCAAAGCTTTAATGTACAAGAAAAGTTACCACTGCAAAAGAGTTTCATTTACTTTCTAACAGTGAAAAAGATGCAAAATAATTCCTCTCTGACTCTGTCAGTCACTCAAGCAGTAAGCACATGAGATCAAGGCAGCTTCCAGTGCCAGAATACTCATCCCTGTATTACAATTTTTCTATTTAATCCACTATCCACAGTAGTTTGCACCCCATAAAACCTTCCCACTTTCATCACCTTCATTTTCTCCTTCTTGCTCCAAGCATCTTTGTCCTCTATTAATATTCCTCTCACTTGCGTCTCAAAACTTTAATTTTGTTCCTCCCAGACATCACCCACAAATGCTCTCCACATTAATTTTTCAGTCACCACTTCCTTCTCTGCTCTGTATACATCCACCTTCACAGAAGCTTTTCATCATGGACAACCCCGCTCCTCCCTCTAGGCTCAGCTCCCTTCACAGAGACCAGTGTGGGGGTGTCCCTCACAAGAAACCCTCCTTCCACTCAAACAAAGCACAGTACCACTGCACACCTCATCTCACGCGGTACCGCTCTCTCACTATACAGAGGCCCTCACTCCGGCGTCCTCTTACCCCACACTCCTGACCCCCTCCCCCACAGACACCTCCCAGGCACCTTCCTCTGCTACCACCTGCCCCCTCCGGAAGCGACACCCCACACCACAGGCCCCTCATCCAAGTACCCCTGCCCCACCAGGCCTCCCAGGGCCCGCCCACCCGCCCCTCAGCCCAGGGGCCCTCAGACACCCCTCCCTCACACTGTACTCTCCACGGACAACCTCCCTCTCCGCCACACCTCACCAGAGAGACCCCAACACCCCTGCTCTGCATATCCACCCCCCCCCCAGAGACACCCCTCAACACACAGGCCCAAACACCCCTCAGCAAGCGAGCCCTCCCCGGGCGCCCCACCCCTCAGGCCGCTCCCACTCTTCAGCCCATTCCCCCGCCCCGGTGGCCCGGCCCGCACCGACCTCCTAACGCTGCCATTCTCGGGGCCCCGCTCCGGCAGCGGGAGAGGGGGGCGGCCCGAAAGGAAATGTCACCGGCGCCGCCGCTTCCCCTGCGCCGCTTCCTCTCGGCGGCCCGCTTACTCGCGCGGAAGCCAACCCCGCTCCTCGCACCCACCAACCTGGAGCGCGCTGATTGGCCACAGCCCCCGCTGCCTGCCGGGAAATGTAGTGCAGGCCCCCAGGGGCACCCCGCCCCTGCTGCGCGGTGCATGCTGGGAGCTGTAGTTCTCCCTGGGGGGCTGCCCGGGAGTTGCCGTTTTCAGGAGGCGGCGGCGGGGGCGGGCTCAGCCCGTCGCGTAGCAACGAGGAGGGGGGTGCCTCAGGGCGCAGCGGCCATTTTGGGGCCCCAGGCAGGGGAGAGGGGTAGCCCTAAGCACCTTGCCTCAGGGTGGTTTCTCTGCCAGGGGCATCCAGCAGAAATGGCTGCTCCACATGAATAAATCCCCCCAGTCCCTGCTTTATCAGACTATGCGCTTCGTTTCTCCTGTCCTCCCTGACCTGCACCTCCTGGGGTGAACCCTCCTGAAAGGGATCAGTGGTGTCACCCAAAAGCTGTCTGCCCAACAGTCTGGGGAGAGCAGGTGTCATGGCCACTGCCGGAACACAGACACAAAAGCACAGAACCCTCTCATAGAACACCAGGCTGGAAGGGACCTCAAGGACCATCTGGCCCAACCTTTCATGGCAAAAGCACAGTCTAGACATTGGCCAAGCACCCTGTCCAGCTGAATCTTAAAAGTGCCCAGCACTGGGGACTCCACCGCTTCCCTGGGGAGATTATTCCGATGGCTCATTGTTCTCTGTGAAAAACTGGTGGGGAAAATAAAATGACGGAAAGAAAACGCCTGCTGCTGTCCTAATGCTGCAAGGGCACGGCCAGGAGAAAGGCAGCATCTGCGTGCAAGACCCAGAGCTGTGCGAGGCTGGATCGACCTTTAATGAAAAACATATAATCAACTAATTAGCCAGCAAGCTCATCGCACCAGGAGTGGGTTTTTTTATTTTCTCAGGGTTTGTACCCCCCAGCACATCGTGGACAGCCGGATCAGCTGTACCAGTACTGCATAGAGAGCCACTGACTGGCAACAGCAAATAAGCAACCACTTTGTTGCCAATGACGTGTAATATCACAAAGCACGCTTCTCTCTCCAGCCTGGAAAGTGAGTGGCTGATGGTCACCATCTTTACCAGTTTTCTGTAGCAACTACCCGCTGGCTCCATTCTTGCTAATCAAGCCATCATCAGAAGTTTGCTGTGGAAGAGTCGTTTTGTTTTTTCTTTGTGAAGCACAATGAAAGAAGAACTAAAAAATAATGGAAGCATTCCGAAGTCTAGTATATTTCTCCAGTTTTAATCAAAATAGATACAATACAACTTCGCAGCTTTTAGGTGGGAAGTTTTATTAAGAAATAAATGCAAACATACCCAATTTAAATTGTACTTTTAAAAGACATTTCCCTTTAACTCTCAGAAATAGCAGCGTGGGTAAGATTACCAACACGCTAAAGCAGGTGAATTTAAAGCAAGAATAGCACCATTCAGTGTCACCCCACTGCTGCTTCTGTGGTTTTGCTTTCACTTGCAAGGCATAGCTTTTCCCTAGTTTAGCAATTATCAGTGGTGTCCAGGCTGCTGTCGATAATAATACTACACAACACAGGAATGATAGAGACTCTGATGAAGGAGGTGTAAAAGAAAATAGAACTTCACGTCTGCAAATCGATTCTGCAGTTTTCCAATTTCCCCATTCAGCAATGGCACGGCCTGTGAAATTGTCCCTAGAAATATAAAATGAAGGGAAGGAGAATACCTCCACTCTTACCTTTTAGCAAATGACATTGCCTGATACAGTTCATTTCCTTTGGTGTGGACTGGGCTGGATTAATGTTTAAAATGCAGAAGCGAAACGGAGAATGTTTTTTAATACAGATATCGCATTGAACCGGTATTTTGGAGTGTGAGTTTTTCTTGAAATAGCTTACCTTTGTAAGGTTTTTGGTGAAGCAAATAAATTGCCATACAAACAGGTTTAAATATTCTTCAAGAGACACTGATATCAGCATTTTGTCTTACTCTGAAGTCTGTCTCAAATGTAATATGCCATCACCCACTCGCCCCTCATGGAACCTTCATTAGCCCTTCTCAGAACTCAGAAGATTCAGCACAGTGCAGCACTCCAGTGGAAGTCCAGGGATCTGGCATTTTCACCCAGCTCTTAATATTACTTGCTGGGTCTCTCAGGTGCAAAATGGGAAGCACGTTGCCTGTGCAAGTTGCTCCAAAACCCGCAGCACTCATCTACCATGTGAAAATTAGGTATTATAAATTATATTTGCATTACAACACAAATATTAGAACCAGTTCTTTCAGAAATTACAAGATGCTTAATGAGTTCCTTCTCCCTTTCCATTTGCTGCATCCTTTTCTTTCTCTCCTCTGTTGTTGTTTTGCCTGGGAAGCAATGCAGGCCCAGTATTTGAGTGTAGAAGTCAGAAAATTGGGTCCTTGGCTCGATGCTGATGCTAATTTACTTCATGCTGTTGATCAAATAATTTAATTTCATGGATTTTGGCTTCCCAGGAGACAATGAGGAGCTGTGAAGCCTTTAGACATATATTGTTGTAAACTCCTTTATCAATATTATAATTTTTGGTAGGGTGGTTTTGTTGAGATTCTTTTTCAGTTCTTTTGATCAGCAATGCACTGATACTGATTATACCATTTTCAGATTTTGCAAGAATGCAAAATGTCCTGGTTACTGAGGGACTGGGATGCTTTCACGTATGCTTTAATTTCACACCTAATTTATCATTCCTGCAGATAAAGCCTGAAAACATACAGCTGACAACACTCAGTGGAGAAAGTGTTGTGGGTTTTTTTCCCTGTTTGATATTACAAAAGTTCAAAGCTAAAAATGAAATAAGATTGACTGAGAAGGAACACAGAGTCCATGTCTGTCTTTTATAAGTCATTAGAAACATTGCCCCTCTTATGAACTCAGAACTGGCACTGCTTGTTCTGGGATTCTTGCCTTCAGAATAAAGAATGTCTTTGTCATGAGCCCAAGCAAGAAAAGAGGGGAGAGAAAAAGTTTCAGGAGAAAATGAACAAACCCCACACTTTTCCAGATATTTGAGAACTTAGAAGATACCAGAAAAAAAAAAAAAAGTTTGAACAATGAGGTTATTGAAAATGTTTCCCTTCCTCATGACACCTACAGAACAAGTTAATTAGAAATCTGTTGTTCATCTGCCTTCAATATAGGGACGAAGAGAGCATCAGATCTTTGGCAAATTGTTGTTTGGGTCATCTGGTAGGAAACTGCCTGAACCACCCTCAGTGCTCCTGATACACAAGAGATGATGCACAGAGCACTTTTGGAGGATCCAGCTCTTGCAACACAGCATTGGGCAAGACTTTTTGTGTTTTCTTCTGCCAGCAAAATAATGCTAATAAATGCAGAAAAAAAAAACAGGACCACAATTTAAAGAAAAAAAATATGAATAGGAGTTTCCTCATGC
Source organism: Todiramphus chloris collaris (assembly GCA_025345505.1). NCBI lineage: Eukaryota > Metazoa > Chordata > Aves > Coraciiformes > Alcedinidae > Todiramphus > Todiramphus chloris. The sequence goes on from JANVCC010000038.1 coordinate 6,869,695, forward strand.
ACCTTTAAAAGGGAACAATTTTTAATCCCTGTATTTCCATTTTCATTTTTTATATTGTGTTAATTTAAAAATACAGGAAGAGGTCACTGAAGCCTCTCTTCCTTTTTTTTCTTTCCTGTGTGACACTTTTTCACTGAAAAGTGGAGGGCATCCTGAAAGGAAGGGCCAACCTACCCACACACACTTCATACAGTCCAAACAAAGGAAAGTCAACATTGCAGAAGTTTGACAAGACTTTGTAGTTTTTCACAGCAACATTTTGAATGTTCACTTTTTTCATGAATCAACTTGAGTTTAAAAAAAAACCCCAACATTAATTTCCAGCAAAATTGTTTAACTCTAAAATTTAAATTATACTAGTAAAAAAAATATTATAATTACTTACTAGCTCCCAAATATGTCTCAATTAGTAATATCTACAGTTCTTCAGCTATTTGTGCATGTTAATTTGTACTGTGAGAAGTAATACAGCCGATACAACTACAGTCTGAAAACCCCTCATTTTAATTGGAAATAATCTTGATATTCACCGTGGAACAATCTAACCTTGAAAAACAATCTCATACCAGTTTGTCTTCAATGCATAAAGCGCTGCTCATTTGCTGCATTTCTGTCACCAAGAGGCACATTAACTTAGCTGCACAACAACGTAACATGTTGATGCATCGATTGAAGCGGAGCAGGGTTTGTTCTGCAGCGCCCAGAAATCCTGCGCTTCTCCCAGAATCTTCCCAACGTCAGCTCTCGCTGCAGTTGGAACTGCGGATCATTAGGGAAAGTTGCCCTTCAAAGCCAATCGATCCTGCCACACTGAGCACAGTGGGCTTTACATCAGAGGAGAGGGAGGACTGGCAGGGGGCAATTAATGGGGCAGATATTGGAGTGCCTTTCCTGATTACCCCATACTGTACAGTGGATTTGCCCTTGCTGAGACAGGCTGGTAGCAACAAGAACCCTGATGAGATATGGCTCTGCTAATGTCAAGAAGTGCCACTTCCTAGCAGCAGGAGCAACTATTGAAACCATCTGTCGTTTTGGAAGACACATGTGTGCGCACACACGTACCTCCTCCTCCCAAAGTGTTTAGCCTTTCTCTTAAGGCTGACTGAAATCGCACAGCTAATCCCTCCTTCATCTCGGAATGACAGGCTCTACTGTTTCCAGCAAGTCCCAGCAGCTACCAAAAATCTGGGTGACAGCATTGTTTAGGCACTGTGACAGTGATGTATTCTGGAGCAGTCACTTGAGAACAAAATGCACGTTCATCCGCTGTCAGTGTAAAGTTTTGCAAGAGCAGCCTGCGATTACTGGAAGCCTGATGGAGAAGCTTAGGTACCTGCGTAGGGATGAGAAATCTGGATCTGCTCTTCATGGGGGACAGAAAAAGGAGATTTGGTGAGCTTGGTCTTGGTGAAACCTCATTTTTCAGCAGGTATAACCCAACAGTGATCTCAAAGGAAACAGCCCTGTTTGGATTGCAGCAGACTCAGCGTATGAGCCCTGTTCCAATTTGTCAAGTCTTTAATTGTATTTTTGTGATGATCCCTCCTTAACACGCCAGAAGCCTTAAGCTTCTCGTGGCCGTGTTACAGAGGTGTGCATCAGAGCCCTGTTTGCCAACGGAAAATGTGGCACTACCAGAGCATTCACTGAGACTGAATTAACTCCAGGCTCTCTGCAGGTAAATTGTTTCTGTCGGTATTTCACGCACATCTGTGCATGTTTAATTTCTTACTCCTAAAAGCCGTGTTTAAAAGCACCACTTCAAAAGTAACTGGCTTCCAAGCTATTTGGAACAAACCCTGCATGTCAGGCCTGGAGTCTCTGAAATCCCTCCTGCCAGCAAACACTCCCATATTCCCCAGGTTTCTTGGCCACTTTGGAAGACAAACCACACACAAAGGGGAAATATGCCGCATCCAAAGCAGGGAGAGCTGTTGTTCTGACCTTGTCTCCAGAACTGGATTTCAGAAAGTAGTTTAATCTCATCTCCAAACCCTTCTGGCTACCTCCTTCCTACTTCCAGAGGGCCCAGATCCAACAGACCCTTACAATGGTGGAAGAGGTAACAACAGAGAACAACTTCTTGCTTCCCTCCTCCCTTCCATCAATACGTGTGCATGTTATTAAGACTCCACAGCTTGCATGGAAATGCCCATAAGGACCTCTAAAGAAAGAGGTCACTGATGGCCTGGCCAGCTCCAACAATTAAGAGCTGTGACTTTAATGCACTAGTGCAGACATAAACTGACCCAGACGCTACTCAGAATGGGATTCAACTGCAGGAAAAGTGCAGACCCTTCCCAAAGAGCACACATGGCTACAGAAAGGGAAGAGCAAAAAATTAAGTGCCTCTTATGCCTGGAATAGGCTGAGAAGTTTAAGAGCAAACTAGTTTTCCTTCTTTATTGGGAAAGCTGGGAGAGCTGCAACCTCATTTGTTTCTTTTTAGGGAGAGTACAGTACACTCAAATAATTCAACACTACCCTATATCCCTGGGACACCCTGAAGTCATCACTCGGAGCTGCTGTGTTTTTTTAGTTCTTTCTTTTTTCAGTAACTTTTGTGTGTGTTTTCAAGAACTTGATTATAGAAAAGACAACCCCTGGCGCTGCAGCAGGAGAAAGTATCTCTCCCCTTCATAGTTTCAGCCTGAAGAACACTGGTAGCTTAGTACACTGAAGTTATTTTCATAACTCAGAAAACCTGTTGCTTAAAAATAGAGCATCTCAGACATCTAACTTTCAATGGCTATTTTTGAGTCAGTAGTGTGTGACAACAAGACGGGGAAGTGTGGAGTTACAGACCCAGTCACTGACTGCAGAAAGGTAACAACCATAAACAAGCTTAACATCCTCAAAAGGGGAATGGATAGTGTGAATGTTTTTATAAGCACCCTTGTAGGTGCTTTTTTGTGCATAGAAGAGAACCCAATGTGTCAGCTTTCATAAGAAAATAAGTTTAATAGATGGTATTACTTTTTTTTTTTTTAATTAAGTGCTACAGAGGTCTCATTACCTGCCCTTATTTCCTTGTTTTTATTACACCCAAATTCAATTGCATGATTTTTATTCTATGGATTCAATTTGGAATATTTGACTGTTTGTAAAAACTTTGGCTTATGCATTTCTGGGTACTGGCAGCTTTTATTTTCTGTTTGTGGCTTTAGATCCTTTTCTCATTCTGGTCAATAGCTTTATTATTGAATGGAGGGACACTGAGCTGAGGTCTGGGGGGGAATGCCTAGTCTGTTATTGACTGTAGAAGTGTATTTAATAGTTATACATTAAAAAGAATGAAAGGTTATTTCCTCTAAAATCTCTGCACAACACAATACATCAGATAACTAGAAGTCAGACAAGGGGTGGCTTCCTAGAAATTATTGGCAAATACTGTGTTCGAATATACAAAAAGAAAGATTAAATATTACTCATTCTGAAGTAATAAGATGGACAACAGGGCTTCCCCCTCCACTTGACCCCCACCATCCCCCAAATGAGGTCATACAGGTTTTGCTCACTATTCTTTTGCCAAGTAAGACCAGGTCTAACTGCAGTCACTCAGCTTTAATCTGGCCCAAGGAGACACTAGCAACAGCAAAGCTGCTGCAATGCCAGCTGTAATACGGACCAGCCATCCAATTTAGGCTCCAAAAGCTTCAGTGATTAAGTTGCTCTTACATCCCTGGGCTAGTCAAATTGTAGCTAGTCAGACTGTCCCCATTGTACCTCTGAAGCAGAGAAACACTTCCAAACGGAATTCTTGTTAGTGTCTTCATTTCTCCCCTAAAAGTCTGTCTTGATGATATATGGGAAATAATTGCCAGTTTAAAAGGCCATTTTGAGAAGTACCTTTTTGAAAATCCTGACACATGATACAGTTTTAAAGCCTGGAACTGTGTTCCTTATACAAGAGGCCTTGAACTCTCTCTGGGCACACCGCTTTCATATCCTCTTGGATGGAACGCTTTCATATCCTCTAAGCTCATGTATTTCATGGTAATAAGCTGTGGGATTTAACTGTGCCGAGACAACATGCCTGCTCTTTAACCTAGCAGAATAAAGAAGAGCTTTCCAAGCAAAAATAATGATAAAATGGTTCATATGCTGCTTGGAGCTAGCAGGGAATTCATTTTGCTGTTGTGTGGGAAGGGGAAGGGTTTCCAAGAACTAAAAGCTGACCATTTAAGTTACACAGAATGCCACTATCTTGACTACTGAACTTCCCTAGACTTGTCTGATAGATGATAACCTGACATATAAATAAAGGTAGAGGTTCATATCTAGATACCTGCATTGTTCTGCCATAACATCCGTTCATATTTAAATTTAATTCTTCTGGTTCAATACACCAATTTAAAATCTACCACCAAAGGCCACACTGGAGTCAAAACCCAGGACTGTTATTTGTCAGGCTCAAGGTGGGACCATGCTGTGCTGAAATGCAGAAACCACCAGCTGTTGTGCCCCTCAGCCTCTTGTTCTGCATTGAGCACTCTTTTGAGCTTTGCACAACCATTTCTGTTTCAACCATGTGAGTTTTTGCACTCAGCCCTCCTTAGGAGGGAAGTAGAAAACAAATGAGAAGACAACAATCTGGATTTAGCTACATCTTGAAGAGATTGTGACCAGTTTCAATTACTGGGGCAGCACATGGTAAAAGACACTTGCAAAATCCATCAAGTGAAGATGGGAACTGCAAGGTCAGCCAAGAGATGGCACAGCCAGTGAGGCATGACAATGACCTGCCACGTGGGGGAATGGGAAGCTCTACTTCCGAGGCAATGTCTCAAAGGACTACCCATATGGATTTAATTTTTTTTTTTTTTGAAGTAGCAACTTGGTGCTAGATCAAATGTTTGGCTGAAGAAGTCTAACCCCCTTAATTGGGACTCTGTTGCTTTTTGCTTTGTTTTATGGATAAGTGGTATTAAATTAATGATGGTGCCCAATAAAAATATACTGTTTCTCCTGTCTTCACAGAGGTGGACCAAGTCATGGCACTCATCTCCTGTACTGTGTAACACTAGCTTACAATACGCAAAACTGCTCTGGTATTTGTTCTCACCATGGTTGTCACCTTCATATTCAGGAGCCATCTGTTGGAAACCATTAATAATTACACCTTTTACCTTTTCTACTTGGAGACCCAACCTCTCTGTATCATGAACTTCATGAACTTAGCCTAGTATGAAAGGGAAAGTATTTTTAATGCCACTTTCTTTTTGCAGACACTGTTATAATTTCTAGCATACACTGTCCAGGCAAGATCTGAGGTTAGTCACTCATTCACCACTCTTTTTACATTTCACATGAGTGAAATGAACATTTTCCTCTATTTGCTAAAGAAAATAGCAAGTGTGCTTCAGGGACCAGGTAGGACAATTGAGTACCATTTTTAGCAGCTAGCATATCTGCTCATTTCAGTTAAAAAGCTTCAAATCTTTATAAATAAGGATTTTATAATTTCAGATCCAATGAAGATTGCTCTTTTTATCACTTAAAAAAAAATTAAACTAAGTTCTATAATATAAGTGTCCCTCTGAGACAAAGGGAATACTGAGAGAAAATCCACTATGAGCTAAACAGAGGTAGACCTGGAACTAAATACAACACACATGCTTAAGTGTAGGGGTCTGTTGCTTTTAATACATAAACCCCCTTACCTTTTGGACAGGAGCCAGGCTTAGCTCCTGGCCTCATTGTTTTTCTCCATCTAAGCTGAAATGTGGGATTAGTTCCACTCTCTGAATTCAATGCATAGCTGAACTTACCTGATGTGACTCGAGGACAGCTACTCAGCGGGGAGGTTTGAAACCTAATAGTGGAACAGGAACAGAGAAACTCTCCAGTGACTACAGCGCACCGGCATGTGAAAGCTGGAGCTGTCATTTCAACCGCATGTCAGTGTGGGAGCTGTGGACTGGCTCTTGGCAACCATGCACAATAGAGTGAGCTGCAGTTCCAGGAGAAGAGGCTTGAAGAGTGTGAATAAGGGAAGGAAGAGAAACTCGGTGCCAGCGTGCTAGAAAATTAGCTTGATTGGAAATTTTGCATTGCAAAGTTTGGGATTTAACACAGCAGTCTCTTTGAAAATCTGTTTGGTTTTCCAAGAGCATCCTGGTTTTGTTTCTTAAATGTTATGGCATAGAGAGGAAAAGAAAAGAGGCAGCAAAGGCATAAAGGAGATAAGCCAAGTCTAAGCGCCAGAGAAAGCCATGAATGTCACACCACAGTGCTCCAGACTCAAACAGCTGTGGCCATGTACTGACTTCTGTCACCCCATCCCCTGCCAGATCTCACTCAGTATGTCAGAGGAAGATTCAAAGTAAAAGAAAGAGCATGGAAAATAAAGGGAACACGCAGAACAGTAGAGAGCTGAGATGCCAAACAGAGACAGGGAATTTGCTTCCTACAGAAGTGATCTCACTCCAACCTCTCCTTCACCAAATATGTCCAGAGAGCTGTGTCTGTAGATGCACACATCAACATTTCTCTGTTAAATCTGTCAGCACGACAACCCAAACATACTCCCATTCCATGATACACTCTTGCCAACAGGACGTGGCTGCTGTCACACGCCAGTGATTTTAGTTTACATGGGCACAAAGGGCTGGTGTGAATCCACAGACAACCACAGGAGCTGTGTCACTGATTTAGTGACCTCCAGGGCAGAGGGAGCTCGCAGCCAAGGTGCCAGGCTGGTTTCAGTGGACTGCCTCCTATTGTTATCCCACCAAGTAGTGGTATTGCAGACCCATCCATCATCCTTGCTCCCTGAGGTATACAGGATGGATGCTTAATGGGACCACCAATTCAGCTTTTCACTTTCTAATTAAAACCAAACAAACAACAAAAAAAGAGCCTACCCCACAAAAAAAACCCCAAACCAAAACAAAAAACCAAAACCAAAACAAAACAAAAAAGCACAGAAATTCCCCAAACAATAGTTTGCATAACCTCAAGATGGAAACAAAGGACACACAGCCCTGCATTTGCCAAGGTTGGCATTCCCTTCTCAGCTGCTGTGGGCCAGACCTTTGGCTTTTACTTTCATCCTGAGGCTAAGTATTTCTGAACTGCAGCTGTGCAACTGGCCATCACTTCAGAAACCTAACAGAGCTTTGCTGTTTTACACCAGTGGAGCATCCTTACTTGAAGACAAAGCTCAGGAGAACACCAACGTGTAATGAATACAGTCCAATTTCCAACCAATAATGTTCAGTTCAAGGCCAGGATCTTTAAAACTCCCTGTGCTGCCACATATTACCTGCTAAACCTTCCCACACTTGCATACTGGAACAATACCAGAAGAGTTGATTAGTTAGTCAGTAAATAACATGGGATGAAAACAAATTAGGTAGTAAAAGGACCCTTGAGAAATTAGGAAAAAAAGCTCTACAGCCTTTCAACTTATTCATGATTTACTAGAAAGTTGTATAATGTAGCAGGCCTAAGAGCCAGCTAAAATGCTTCTAAGACCAAAATATCCCAACTTGAATAGCTAAGTTGCATACTGAAAGCCTGGGGAAGTGTTTAAAGTAAGCTAAAAAGAAAACCAACTCTCCCTTCCCCCCACCCCAAACCTTTGATTAAAAAAGCAACAAAAATGCTAATCTTCTGTGGTTAAGCAGAAAGGCTTAAAAAGTAGCTGACAAACAACATGAATTATTCAGGGACAAGGTTACTGCTATTCTACACACATCACTCCAGATTGTGAGTGCAAAGCCACACAAGAACAATAATTTCTGTGAGTGTTATAATGATAAAATCATTTTAAATAACCTCCAGTAATTGCATCAACATAATATAGCCTTTCTGGATCTTTAAGGATCCATAACAGACTCTAAAAATGGAGGGCATGATCCCAATCTAAATTAAACAGGTTTTAAGGTTTTATATAAGTATTATTTTATATATCTATTACTTTAAGTTGAATAGGTGTGGTCAGAAGCAGCCCCATTCTTAAATCTGATACTGAAGAAGCATCTAGGAGGGTTGAACATCAATAATCAGAAGAATCACTTAGAGTTTCCATGCACTAGGAAGCCTTTGGCTCTGCTCTGTCTTAACTTTGCCAGTCACCTGCAGGTCCCTCACTTCTGTTCTGTAAACCCTTTGGCTTGCTGGCCAGTTTGCTGCCCTGCAGAGATCAGTGAGGAAATGAGCTGTGGCCTAATTGGGACAATCAGGATAAAGGACTCATTAATAAGTTTTTCTAAGGTAGCTGCACATGACCCAGCATCTGCAAAGCTGAAGGTACAGAGCAAGGCAAGAAGTCCCTGAAAGTATCTCTGACCAAACATCTACAGAACCAGGGACCACAGAGAGCTATATCAGCCTGGCTCCGTCCTGCTGAAAGCCAGCACCCTCAGAAACAGCCTCAGAGCTTTTAGCACAAATTAGTACTGAATATTGATTATAATTTCAAGGGAGACAACCTGGTACTGGTCTCAGAAGGAAAATCACCTGATGCTGCAACACATCAGGTTAATGAAGAAGCCAATGTAGTAGCAAACAGCACTGCTGGCAACTGCACAGCTGTATGAGAGGATTTGTTTTCTGTCAGTGGGTTTTGGAAGGGGATGGGAAGTAGAAAAACAGGCACAGAGAAGCTCACTTACAAAAAAACAAAGGTAAAGTTTCCAATTAAACACATAGCAGTCAAGTTAAAATTATAGGTGACAATTACTGTAACTTGATTAGGCACAATAGCAAATTCACTTCCCTAAATCACTTTCACAACTCTCCTAGGAGGTCTGAGAGATGTAGTATATGAGGTTCATTTAATTTCTAATGTAGTAATTATCACTACTGAATAAAAAAAAAAATAGCGGTGACAGACCCAGGAAATAAATTTAGCACTTGAGGTTTTAATAAAATTTTTATGTGCAACCCCGTTGGTTAGAAATTGTTTAATCAATCTTATCTGGTTCACAGACTTTCTGCTGAGCTTTTGCTTCATGTTATTACAAGGCAATATGCTGCAGCACCTTCTTAGCATCCCAAGTTGCAAAGCCTAAACATTACTGCTATCCAAAGCTAGCACAAGCTCCTCTTCCAGTTGTCAACACCCGCAATGTTTGTTCACATTGTCCAGTGGTTTGCACAGGGGTAGTGGAGGCAGATGAAGAAATTAAGTCCAGGATCCACAACTACTGGCATTCCTGACATTTTCCGGACTCCAGAGGATTTTCCCAAGCTCCTGGGCACAGATGGAGAGAAAACTGAACCCAGATCTTCTGTCTTGCTACTTGCAGGGTCATTACCCTTCATAAATTAGGCTGAAATGGTTTATTTCTGTTTGTAAACCAGGTCAGTGTGAGTAGCAGAGAGGTTAAAGTGCAGTTATTAGTATCTAAAATTATAAATAAATAAATAAATACCGTGCATTAGCAGGAATCCTGGCTTGTTTCCTTATTTCTTATTTAACCTAATAAGTCCATCTCCACTGTTGAACAAAATTACTGTCACTGCCAGGATGCTTAAAACACTGTTTTAAAGCATACCAGTATGAGTTCCTTAGTGCTGTTTTAACTGGGCATTGATACCCTTCAGAACTGGAGAGGAGGAGCATGGCCAGGTGGCCTGTCCAGTGCAGACACGACTGCCAGCAACATTCACTTGGCTTTCTCCAGTTTTGTTCATCAGAAACCAGTCCTCCCGCTGCCAGCAAGATTTAGCTCTGCTCTTTCTCTTTGCTGGCACTTTCTGCCCAAACACACAGAACAATCAGTCACCCAAGGATTTGTTGTTTGTTCGTTTCTCTTTCCCTGTTTGCACTTAGTATGCCAATAATTCCCATCGTGACCCAGTAGCTAACAGGTAAATTGATAGCCCCCAGATCAATTAAAAAATCAATAAATATTTGGGTGTCATCATAAACAAAACTCATTTCAGAGATTAAAGCACTACAACATGGTAATTTAAAGAGAAAGCATATATTTCTGCCCAGAGAATCAGCGTGACTTTCTTCAACTGATACATTTCAAGAAAAAATGTGGAGTAAGCAATATTTTGCCGTGCTGCATGTTGGTATGATTCATAACATGTCCTGAAAGCCTTCTGAGATGCAGCCAGCTAAATCAAGCCATCTTCGTCTGACTTGTGAGGGTCTCTCCTCCACCTTGCTGCTTTGGAGTTCCCTCTCCAGTAGGATGTATACCCTGCACCCCATCGCTCACCTGACCCGCAGTGGCTGAGCTGCTTTCTGCCTGAGGACCACCACACAGGTTCCCATATTCCACACCTCACAAAGGAAGTTTGCTAGGTGACTATGTCTCCAAAATCCCACCTCTTGACACAGCCTGTGGCCTTTCTGGTCCAGCTTTTGGTCTCTGCCATGGTTTTAATGCTAACCCTGCTGAGGAGTTTCCAGGCAGGAGGGGCAGTGGCAGGACTCACGACGTGGCACAGCAGGTGAGAGGCTCTGTGATGATGCAGCCAGTGCTGTCCAACATCTTCCAAAGCCTCTTGAGACTGAGGGTCAAAGATGTGGGGTGCCACAGGTCCTGAGTGATCAACAGGGAGCCTCTCACAAAATAGACAATCAGAGTTAGCAGTCACTCTGACCAGGCACACAAAAATTCCCATGGCCTTCAAAAATCCTAATCTTTGTTTCCTGTCAATGCAGTACCGAAGCCATCGAAGGATTGACAAAATGACTAATTAAAGCACAACAGAAGATAGGAATTTTCTGTCTTGACTTCTGGAGTTGGAGTCTGTGTGTCATTTTGACACACTAAGCAACTACAACATATAGATACTCGGTGCAATTCTATTTTGACAGCCCATATGGATTTTGATTGAGCCCCAGCAAAGGAGCGCGCAGAGGGAAGCTGTCCTCCAAATATCCGGGATGCAGAGAAACTCTCGACCGCATCTTCCTCGGAGTTGGCAGCACTGCTGAGATCCGAAGGCCACTGCTGCCATCTGCTGTCACTGTCACCCGACAGAGGAGAGCTGGGACGTTGCAGCCTGAAGTTGTGTGCACTCAAGATGGATAAATGAGAGGTGACTGGGTCCCAGACGTTGAGGAAGGACAAAGCCTTCCCCGACAAAGGACAGCTCTGCACATCTGAGCCAGCTCGTGTCCATCTCTGTCTGAAAGGAACTGGCTTGTGTGCTTGAAGATAGCAGAAGAAGATGTATGAAAAGAGAAGAAAAATTGCTTAAAAGGCTTTTTGCTGAGAGGAGACACAATCCAGCAGTGTGAGTTACAGATCTGCAGCTGAGGTCATCCTGCTCCAGCAGAGCCATGGGCAATAGGTAACAAGTGATAGGACAAGAAGAAATGGCCTCAAGTTGAGCAAGGGGAGGTTTAGGTTGGACATTAGGAAAAAAAAAAAATCTTCTACGAAAGGGTTGTAAAGCCCTGGAACAGGCTGCCCTGGGCAGTGGTAGAGTCACCATCCTTGGTGTAGATGTACTGCTTAGTGACACGGTTTAGGGATGGAATTGACAGTGCTGAGTTAACAATTGGACTCAATCTGAAAAGTCTTTTCCAACCTAAATGACTCTATGATTCTAAGACCCAGGTGACACCCTGAGAGAGGGGGCCTATGGCCTCCTATTCCCTGCAGAGGCAATTCTACTTAGTAGCCAACAAGCCCAGATATCATTTTTTTAAGTGACAGCAATAGAAGCGCTCGCTCAGCATGGTCCTTTTTGCTGTCTACAGGTTGGAAAGCCACAGCTTTCTGCTGAACTGCATATCATCTCTCCAGCAATTATAGATCCAGGGCATGGATTTGCAGAGGGGGAGATGCTTTAGGATCTCTCCTGAGGGGGACCAATAAATCTCAGTTTAAGGCTACTTCCTAAATGCTTTTTCTCTAGGATGCCCACTTTTCCTGCCCGCTCCCGGACCTCACAATCTGCTCAGCAGTGATGCCCAGCTGTGGTACAGCCTCTGCATGGCCCGGCAGTAGGTCTGCATTGTCCCAAAGCTGTGTGGCCAGTTCCCTGCACCATCCCCTGTGCAAGGACCCAAGGCCCCAGTGCCGGAGTGGGACAGGACTGGTTGCACTCACCCCTCTGCTGAGCCTGCTGTGCTCACTGAGGTCCAAGGGGTCTCTGGTACCACAGCCATAGGGCTGCCCATGCTCTCTTGGGTTCAGCAGAGCCAAGGAACCCCAAGAAGTAAATACAAAATTTTCCAAAAGCTTCCATTTGCTGCAATTCCTGTTCTTCAGGCACTGCCCCATGAAAAAAAGATCCACAAGTTAAGCATGAAATAAAGCCAGAAGTAAGGGAATAGTAATTATTTGATCAGCTCCCAGGGTATCAAATAGCAGTAAATTGAGCTTCAGTTTAAAAAGCAGACAATTTTCAGTGTCATACCACTACATTTTCAAAGCTAATTTAAATATTCCATTAAAAAATGAAAACATATTCAAATTAAAACACCCATAAGATATGAAAGGGGGGGGGGAAAGCCTCGTTGGAGAGAGGACATGAAATGCATCAGTAATTTCCCATCAGGCTACAGTTCCCTTAACTGACCATGACAGTCAAAGATGAAATAGAAATTTCTATATCAAACAGGAACACAAAGGAGAGCTGACCTTTGATCAAATGTCTGTTTGTAGTTTTGACAAGGAAATTTGCATTAAAAGGATTTATGCTGGACACTTACAGGAGAAGTTAACTCCCAGAATGTAAAGGAAGAGAGAGGTCAAACCATCCTTAAACAGCCTGTCAGATGAAAGCCACTCTCTCCTCACTGCAGAGCTATGTGAAGTCTCAAGCCATTCAGGCTCCCTTTCTAAAATCCCAATGCTGTGGGGTTTGTGATGCAATTTTTCAAAGTGGTATTTATGCCAGGGTGGGGAAAAAAAACCGTTTCAGGAAAACAAAGGCTTTCTCACACAAAGAAAACCCACTTCTAGCATAGCAGTAGAAGGCATATTAAAAAAAAAAAATCAAAAAGCAACAATTAATTATAATATTTAAGCCAAAGGGTTAGCTGATTCTCCTTCCATTCCAGCAGGAAAACAAAAAAATAAGGGAAGCAGGCTAAGAAGCAAATGTGAGCTGGCAGCAATGGTGCCCTGCCTGTGAGGTGTTGAAATGTTCATCTGAGAACTATCAGTTGAATGAGGTATTTTGAGGTGATTGAATAAATAAGAGGAATCTATGGAAATCCATAAGAACAGGCAGATTTGGGCGTTATCTTGTCAGGAAAATTACTGCTGCTTATTTGAACTCCTACTACAACTGCACCATAACAGTCATTTTCAAACAGGTTTTTACAGAATGTCCCATACAATGCAGCTAAAAGATTTACCATATTCCTTCAGCAGACACTGCACTCCTGAAAACATGAGATTACTTCATAGATTTTCTCCTTCCTTCCTTATACTTATTTAATATTTCCAAGGTTGCACCGTTTCCTTACAGACATGACTTTGCAGCCCTTGATTTCACTCCTAACTTTACCCCAGTAAGGACTGCGGACCTGGGATGGACTTCTGAATGCTTCCAGATCTCACTTGTCCAGGGTCCTATACTGTGGTTTATTACTGCAATAATAACCACTTGCGTGCCGTGGTCTGCTCGTAACCACAGACACAATTAGTTTGTTAATTAGAGATGTCACTGAAGATCTGCATTTCCCCAAAGGGCTGCCTTGCCTCTTTTTTTTTAACTTTTAACTGGAAGTTAAGCCCTACTACTGCTTGCCCAGCATAAATGCTTCCCAGAGAGTGTGTTAGGGGCACCTGGTTTCCAGCCGTCCACGAGATGCCTGGTGCAGCCCAGCTGAGAATCCTGGGTCTGGCCAGGAGAGGTCAGTGGACGCACACACAGAGCCCACAGTCTCCAAATTCGGCAATAAAATGATTGCATTTAATGAAAATGAGCAATTGGCAGTTTCAGGCTCCAGAAGTGGGAGGCATCATTGCCTGGTACCAGAGACTGGTACCAGAGTCAGTGCGAGATGCCCTTTGGGGAATGCACCAAGACATCAACATGGCCTGACCCAGGGGGAGCTTGCAGTTGGTCAGAGCCTAGCAAGACCTCCAGGTGTTCTCCCTGGACCAGCATCTACTTCAGCCTTTCCCATCCATTTGACTTAATTTCCTCCAGAGTAAAAGTTTCTCCTGGAAACATGCAGGAACCAGGCTATAAAATTACAGCATGAAGTCCTGCTTGGGCTGCCGGCAGCAGAGGTGAAAATCTCTCCCATGGTCTCTAGGTACCAAGTGCCCTCAGAGAGAAAAGCACTAAACACCTTGGGAATACTTTGGCTGCAGGTGAGATAACCTCAAACTGACATGCTTTCCACTGGACAGTCTTTCTGCTTCCCTCTCTACCTCCCAGTTAATTGACTTCCAAAAGCCCCAACATCCAATTCTCACCAGGGGTCATGGTGGCCTCCACACTGCCAGGGGGACATGACAACACCAGAAGATTGGCCTCCAGAAAGAGGTGGGAATGGGAAGAGAAACTGGTCTGGAATTTTATAGCAACAGCTAAGTAGCCAAGATTCCTTTGCTGCGTCTGTTCCTTGGAATCACCAGTGTCATTCCTGTTTCAATTAATTTTACAGCTTTTGAGGACTCTCCACAAGCCCAAACCACCTATTTCCTGAACCTGATATGGTGTGCTACTTATTTTAAGTATTCACAATTTTGGTGTTTCCTTTCACTGTAGTTTGAGTTTTAGTTACAGAATTCTTCTATTGCTTAGTATGGGTCTAGTCCCAAATCCTTCAAAATGTAGGAGTCTTTTAATAAACTTCAGCTTGAATCAAGCATCTATTTTGGTCATCAGTGCAACACTATCAGCAGAGGCCCTTCTTTCCAGCGTGGGGCCTTTTATAGGACAGGATTACAAATATCATGTTGACCCTTAAACATATTTAGGTAATGGATAGTAGATACATGCTAATAACAGGAACACATACACACTTATCCTGACTGCCAGAATATTAAATTATTGTTTAGGAAATGGAGTGAAATGCTTCTGCTGGGAGCAGGTGCACAGCTCAAATGCTATCATGGCATTTAGGTTAGGAAAGGAAATCGGGTGAAAAGCTTATGGACAAATAATTTCCAGCACCCGGAAAGAGTGAAGTTGGGACTTGTGACTGAATTAAAGCCAAATTTAATCTCAGAGGGGAGTATCTGGGCTGTGATCCCCAAGAGCTTCACAAGGAGACTTGCCTTCACCATTCCTTTTTCCACTGCTTTCTTAGTACTCTAAAAGGAAAACTTCATCTGAGCAACTTCAGCTGCTTTCCCAGCTCCTTGGAAACTAGAAGCATCTCATTTCAAGCAGATACTATCTGAGTTCATTTGAGCTATACCATTTCATGCCAGCAATGAATCTTCTTCTCAAACTCCATCTATCAGAGCTGCCGTACAAGAAAGAAACACATGCTCTAGTCCACCTGCTTCTTTATTTACCCCATGAGAGGGGTTTTCATCCTATGACCTCTGCACAGGGACCTTGGGGTGCCTGGAAAACAACCCAACATATTCCTCCGAGTGAGAGCCCTCCAGAAACCACAGGACTGAATTGGTGATCACTGGAAATCACCTTTTACAAGTGTGAAAGAGTCCCCATCTGCTCCCTGAGGGCTGACTGGGCACAAGGGTGAAGGAAGCCACATCCTGAGCCTCCTAAACTGCTGCAGCTGATTCCCTGCCATAAGCAAAGAGAGAAACTTAGGGTGAGAAGTTACTGTAGTGCTTGGAAAGCAAAGTCCAAGTTTAATGGCTAAAACTTGTCCATAATAAATGCATTTCCACCCTGGTTCCTGACTGCAAGCTAAAAGAAGCCAAAACCAGCTGATGAATTATTACCTGCTGCCCTCTGTGACCAAAGATCTTGCTGTTGCAGGAAAGCAAAACCATCTGGAGAAGAAGGCTGGGAAGGGTGAGGCTACCCGAGGTTAGGGCAGCTTTCTGAAACATCATATAAAGCAACAGGAAAAGAGTTGTTCTACTTAAAAAAAAAATGAAACAACGAAACCAAATGAAACAACAACAACAAAACCAAACAAAACAGAAGAAGCATTGCATTGAAGAAGCAATCGACCAAGCTGTGTCTAGGACATGGAGCAAAGCGTCTGATCTTGGTAGGTGGAGTTGGAAGCAGGCTTTACTCTGAGGACACCAAGCAATGTCACAAGCAAGAGCGAATGGTGGCCATTGTGGCCAACAGTCGCCCTCATTGGAGGTTGCTCACGGGCTATATTACATCACTGTTAATTAGAGAGCAGAGTGGCAAGTCATAAAAAAACCAGATGTCCAAATACTGCACATACACATAACCTCAGCCACTAACATTTTACAAACCAAGGAGCACAGCAAAGGCAGAGCACTTCTGTCAAGAGCAGGTGATCTGAAATCAAAGAGCAAATTGCTCAGACAACTTGCACTCAAGTTAAAAAGTGAAGTCACTCAAACACCAGCTTACAGCCGAGGGAGAACAGCCATCAGTGCTGCAAACGCAGTCAAAGATGCTGATGAGGAAGCAAAGAAAAAGATGAATACTATTTCCCCAGAGTGGGAAATATTCAGAGGAGGATTTATAACTTTGAATTTGTTAAAAGTGTCTTAATCTGACAATAAATCTCACTTATTTGAGGACTGGAGGAAAGTAAATCTCCTGTTCTTGTGCTGGTGAATGAGAAGGAGCCATGAGGGAGTGTGTCAGAGCACCTTCACTTATTGCACCACTTCTATTGAAGGAGTGAAAAGAGCAAGAAGGAGAACTTAAATGCTCAGAGGTTAAGGTGAAGAAGTCCAGCTGAGTCATCCAGGTTCAGGAAGGACAGTGGTCCCTGCTGTGCAGAGACTGGGTCTGTCCAGGCAGGAGCCCACCCCTGCTGCATCTGCATCTCCAGGAGCTGGGCTGGCCCCACAGTTCCCTCCTGTGAGCACTTCCTAATCCATCTGCTCTAATTCACTCTGAAGGAGCCGTGGGAGATGAACTCGCAGGCTCCCCCATCCTCACTTGCTCTCCTGGTAGAGCAGCAGTGTGTTCAGTGAGCAGGGACCCAAGTGGGCAAGACAGAGACTCCCCACACCTCCTTTTTAGTATCTCTCTGAAGGTCTGGGTGGGAGGAGGAAGCTCCAGCTCTTTCCAGTGAACCAAACCCCCAGAGCCACCCTGAAGTCCCTCATGCACACCATGGGCAAGTTCCATGGGCTAGGCACAGACGGCCTGTCTCTGTTAGCAGCAGCTCTGCGGCTGGTGGCAGCAAGCTCAGAGTAGTTTATTTTTGGGGATGAGCTGATCTAGCTCTCAATATTCAAATATTTCACTCTAGTGAGGTGCTGCTCTTCTCCTGGGCTCTATATACTCTCTGAGCTTTGGTTTGCAATCTAAAGCCATAGAAGCTCTGAGCGAGGACAGAGAGATGTGCCCATCTTATTTCAAGTGCAGCCTTCTACCCCCATAGAGGCACATCATGACTCTCTCCAGCACCGAGAAGAAGCAAATTAAGTTCACAGGAGGTGTCAGGAAGAGGTGGCCTTCTGGCCCAGTCATCCCTCCCTCCTCCACCACCATGATGGGGACAGCAAAGCCAAGGCAGTGTCAGAGCTGCTTTCATGTCGTGCCAACACAGTCCCCATGGTCCCAGCTCCCTCCAGGGAAGGGGTGGTGGGTCAAGGGGCCCTTCCCACTCCGGGATCATTCCTGGAGCCAGAAGTGGGGCTCAGCACACCTTGGCAGGACTGTATACCTACTGGTGTGACTTGTCCCTACTCCATCACCTCTTGTGACCACTGAAAACACTTTATTTTCCTCCCCTGGATAGTCCTTGGCTGCATCAGCTCTTTTCCTTGCACAATTAGGAAGGCGGCCAGAGATTATCATCACATAGAAGAGGTTCCAAATAACCTAAAAGATAAAAGATTTCCAGCACACATCCCCATTTGGTTAGAGCTTCATTATTCCAGAAAATATTGAAGGAGATACTTAAGGCTCACTGAAGCCTGTGCTGAAGGTGGGGAGGTGCCACCTGGTCCATGGGTGGCATTTCCAGCCTGGTTTTTTGGTTCCATTTCACCATTCTCTCACTGCTACTGAATCAAGCTGAGATCAAACAACTCTGAGTCTCTTCTCCTGCAAGCAGACATCACAAATGTCCCATTCAGAGCATGGCCAGGGCAGCCACGGGTGTTGTACAGGGCACCTGGAAAGGACAGTAAACACTGAAGAAGAAACCAGATGCATTTGGTAAGGAAAGGTGGCACGATCCTTGTGCTTTGTGAGAAGCGGTTTCACCTGGAGGAGCGCAAAAAGCTGAACCGCTGCCAGAGGAATAATCTGTTAAACTTCCTAATGAATATTTCTGCAGCACAAAGTCTCTTTGTGGATTTAAATTAATCTAAAACACATTCATTAATTCATAGCTAAGAATTGAATTACATTTTGTTGCTGACCTCCATGTTGTTTGTCTGTAACTAGATTTCCCCTAAAAGGCAGCAGCACTATTTAATCATAATGCCAACCTTTGGATCTACTTCAGCAGCAATTACCCTGAGCTTTGACTTTGATATAATTTATATTTCAGAACACATCATAAATAACTCTTTCTTCTCCTTTCAGTATGGCTGTGTGAATGAGTACGAGCCCATGGAAATAGGAATTTATCCCTTTAGCCTATTTATCCCATTCAGGCTGCGTGAGGGAATGCTGCTGCCCTGGCCACATGGCCCCAGACATGCCAGTCTGCCCCACAGGGACACTTTCATGTTCTGGTGGTGTGAGAAGGGTGCTGTGTGTGCTCGTCATCAAGCTTCATCAGGAATACCACCAGGCAGAGTGATCCTGGAGGTGCCATAAGATAGACCACAACCAGCCTATAGACCACAGCTGTGACCCCCCCCCAGTACAGGTCACGTCGCTTACTTTCTTGAGATGCCCCAATATAACTTATAAAGGAAGAAATTTTAAGGAATATTTACTATCCTAAATACTTGTATAATAATCAACCTTACCCCTTAGATTTACTAGGGCAGAGCCAGGCATCCCACGTTCAGTTAATGGTGACAAGACTTCTTGTCCCTTTTCTGTTCTTTTGAATAAAGCACCATGTTTGGTTTGGGGTTTTTTTGATGGAGACAGAAGAAAGATGAGTTCGGTGCAGATTGCAGCTAGAAAGAGCCCAAGGACAAAGTCTGCAAGCCAGCAGTATGCAATTCCCAACCACCCTAATAAATTTAACCCCAAATCATCAAAAATCCTATGAGATTTCTGCTGGTTTGGATGCAAGAAAATCCTGTTAAGCTACAGGGATGTGATTAGCAGGAAACATGTAGTAGAGCTAACCTGGTGGCAATGGGCATGCTTAGATACTGTGTGTTTGCACCCAAGAGGGAGTCTGAATCCTCGTCAGGCTGAGAAACACTCCATGTGTGGTGGAAACACCCTCTGAATGCACGGGAGGGTTTGCAGGTCTGTGATCAAGAGGGAAAAGAACAGCAAAGGTGCAGCATGAGCTCGATCACACTGTGCTCTCCCAGCTGCTGAAAGAGTCATTTGCTCCTGGTGAAGTGCAAGGATTTTAAGTGTATCTGTTTGGACTGGCAGGAAGAGGGAAAAGGCTGCAGATATCTTAACTGTGCCACTAACTAAGATGGCTCTTCATAGAAGCAGTGCTTTTTTACTGTTATTTAGTTTGTTATGGATGAGGTTGACCAAAGAGGATGGCAGATTGCAGAAATCATTATGCATTGATTTTTTTTTTATTATTATTTTATCATAATGTCAAAGTGAGACTAAAAAGCACTTCTACAATAGTCTGACAGAGCCTTGCAATTAAATTCAAGTTGCCTTCATGAAGAGTGACAGCTCAGTGGTGGGAACAAAATGCTGTAAAAACAATGCTCAAGACTGTCAAAGCAATCAAATAACACCCACTGACTTCTGCTCAGAAACAAAACTTCAGGCCTCTCCCCAAACCTCCTTAAATAATCAGCTTTTGCACCATTGAGCAGATGGAGGGTAGCAGGGGAATGGCTGATTTGGGCACAAGCCAGGTTCAGGTTGTGCCCATTGGGTGCTTTGCTGTAGTTTTTGCATGGTCATGTAAGCTCCTTGGAATGCTCAAAAAAGGCAGAATTTGAATATCTACACTCAAATGTGAACACAGACTCAGTTGTTGTCTATGACCACCATCCCTGGATGCTCTCGTGTGTGGGATATCACTGAGGTGTTCTGCATTGTGCTGGGGCAGGTGGAGAACCTTCATGACCTCGCATCCCAGTGTGGCTCAGTGGCACCACCAGCAAGGCTGGAACCCCTCCCTCTCCTCCAGCACAGACCCCTCGAACCCTGCCAAGCAACTGCCTCCAGAAGTGTCTTTTGCTTTCTCTTGCCAACAGCTTTGCACCCCGAGCTCATCCTGTTGATATCCACATGTAAATGAGTTTGGTTTTTTTCACTTCTCACTGAACTGAATTGTTTGCAGACTCTCTGTTTTAGTGACCAATTCTCAGTGCATTGGACAACAAGACAGCTCCAGGCCTCATCAGGTAGAGGTGGTGAACAAAAGTCATAATTTGTCAACTGCAGTTGCATCATCTTTATCCAAACAGGAAGGCTCAACCTCAACAGGCATGCAATGAACCTGAGCAGCTTTCACAAACCTAGTACAGAACTGATGGCTTCACCGAACCCTAGAGCATCATTTCAGAGAAATGTTTGTCACTTCCCAGTAAAATACAACGGTTGAGGAATACCTACCCTGGGTTGGCTACCCTGGGTTTGGTGGGTCCCAGATGAGGCAGCCCCAGCCTAACGTGGGGCCTGAAAACCCTAAACAACTAAGCCCTAAATGTGGGTCTTTGAAAGGGTGGAAAATTCCTACAAGGTCTTCACGTTGCTCAGCCTGCACAAGGGAGGACCTGAAATACGGGGCCTTGGTAACATTGAGATGACCCTTGTCTTTACGGTTCAGCAATTTTTCATGGCAGCTGCTGTCTGTCATCTGCTTTGCACGTTGGCCAGGTGGGCCCAAAAATAAACTCCCTGTTACTAGCTGTGATGATAACCAGCCTCCATTGCAGAAGGGCTCCTGCAATCACCCCCTGGCCTCTCCCCATCTCTGAGACAACTAAACCAGTGACTTCTGCATCAAGCTTAGCGTTGTGCAGTTGGGCTGGTGGATCAGAAACTGAACCTGAAGGCTCCAAATGGGAGAGAAGTCACTAGTAGTCATGTCTTCAAATTAAAATCCCTGTTGAAGCCAAGATCCTGTTTCTCAGTTTGAACATGGCTCCATCACGCTGCCAGTGTTCAGTCCTGCCAGGTGGGCCTTTGCTGGTCACCTCAGGCAAGTCGCCTGATGTCTGCTACTGCTACATCACACTGTGTGTGGGCTGGCACAGTCCTCAGGAGCTTTTCACTCTGTGTCTCAATAAAAAGCCTTTGAGTTAACAACCTGCATTTTTTCCATCTGATTATTCTTCATTGGGACCCTTTTAAGTGAAGTACCATCCAGAGACAGTGGCTATGGCCCATAAATTTAATTACTAACCTTTAATTCATAGGTGGCAGAAACAGTTCTTCAAGCATCTGAGTTAATCAGGCTTTGCTGACAGTGGCAATCAATTGTTCGGCGGTCTACTTTTTGCTTAATTACTGTTGGACTACATTGCATTTTCAAAATGTCAAGCATCCTCTTTTAGAAATGCAATAAATCATTTCTACATGGTGTGCAAGGCTAGGGTAGGAGACTATTATTCTCTCACACCTGACCTTGGCTACGAGGAACAGAAATTGATCATTTACTGTAGCAGTGAAATATCATTTAAGGAAAAATGAGTCTTAACTACAAACTTCAGCTCACTAAAAGGAAGGAGAGACACTTTCTGTCTAGGAAAGGAAGATGCTGGCACAAGGTGGTGGCTCTCTTAAAACTCTTCTGTTAATGAGGCACCATCTGCAGTGGGGGTCAAGTATCAGAGTATCAATTGCAGCAGGAATCCACAAAACATTTGCACCCAGATTTTCACTGTATCACCGGGAGAGATACACTGATTCTTCTGCTCTTCTGTATCAGGCCAGGATATTTATGTATCATCCAAAGAGTCACGTAGTCTTCTTGGTTTCAAAAAGTAAGTCTCAGTGGAGGCAATTTGGAACTTGGAAAAGACAAAAATCTTTATTATGGAGATTGTTTTAATTCAGAAGAATTAAGGCTCTTATCAGAACATGATGTTGTCATGGTTTAGGGTCAGGGCAGCCCCTTAGACCTATAACAGATGCTCTCTGTTAATCCCCCTCCCTCTCCAGAGCAAAGAGAAAGGGAGTAAGGGAGAGAGACTTAACGATTAGAAAAGGAAACTAGAACAGCTTTAATGAAATTGAAAATAATAATAATAAACATGGAATATATACAAATATATACAAAACCAGTATCAAACACAATGCCCCTGATGGCAATTAGGTGATCGTGACCACAGATGCTGTGGAGCAGGCACTGGGAGAGTCCCAGACTAGGCCCTGCAGCAGATGGGAGCTGTGTTCAGGAGCTGGATTCTGGTACTGGATTCAGGAACACACAGATCAGGATCAGAGGCAGAAGGGACAGAATCTTCCTGGAATGCTCCAAGAAAGAAACTGGAAGAGGACCCAAACTGAGCTGAGCAGGGCCCAGCAAAGCAGGCAAAGAGGGCCAAGACCCTCCCGATCCATCAGATTTATAATGAGTATGACATATATGGGCTGGAATCCCTTGTTGGTCAGTTCAGGGTCACCTGTCCTGTCCCCTCCTCCCTGCAGGTGCAGCCTTTCACTTTCTGCACCCCCCAACGTGGTACACAAGACCCAGCAGTGGCCTTGGTCTGCACCCCAACCCTTGGCACTGACTCTAACCATGGGCTGTTATCACTGCTGGAAGCAGACACTGCCTGTGAGAACAGGCTGCTGACTGCAGGCAGTGCAGGGAGTTAGAAGAACTGAGCTGAAAAGCAAAATCACTGAACAGAATTAGTTCTGTTCTCACCCAAACCAGGACAGATGTTTCCAAGAACATCATCTCTGGGGCCCACCAGCCCCACCTGTGACACCTCACTGCTGGCACCGAAGTTGGCTGCGTGACCCTGTGTGGGTATGAGTGGAGGAGCCATGTGCTGAAGCTGTGGCCTTCACGGTGCCTGTAGCTGAGATGGGCAGAGAAGACACAGTTTCTCCATGGCACAGATCAGCACCTTATCTCACCCTGATTATGCCCTAAGGAACTGCTGACAAGGGTCTCCATTGGTAAGAAATAATGGGAAATCATTTTAATCGTGTGTATTTACAGCAACTAATGCAAAAGAAACCTGCTCTCTGCCCAGTCCCCAGAGACTAATGGGATAGAAGTAATAAATGACATCTTCCTTGCTGAGAAATGAGAGGCATTTTCCCAAGTATGTTGAGAGTGGTACATGGATTGCGGCTAGCATCAGCCAAGATGATATGAAGATGAAAGACATTCTATGAGGATGCTGCCAGAAATAAGAAGGAAGAGGCTGTGCGGTGAATCATATGGATCAAATTTCCTCTCTCATTGTGTTTTAATAGAAAAGCTCTTTGCCTGCTCCCAAGGGTACCAATGAAAATTTCCTTCAAACCAGAGGTAGGATGAGATTTTTGCCCTTTTCTTTCATGCAACTTACATGCATCCAGAAAAAAAATCTTTTTTTCCTTCTGGAAAACAGATCTGATTCAAGCTGGGAGACAACAGCAAACAAAGTGTGATCAAGAAATTAAAATGAAGCAGTAAAACATTTAGCACTTGCAGGAGAGTAACAAACATTTCTTAGAGGAAAAAAGAGAAGGAAGACAGATACAAAAGAAATGCCTGATCTAAATTAACATTTCTGATTCCTTAATTCAAAACTGATACAACTTTTCTCCCCATTTATGCCGATAGGGTTTGTTTCATCACAAGTTCAACTGCATGTGTCAGGCATCACCTGTTAGTTGAAACGTGCTGGCTTAGTGGCATCAGAGTGTGATGAGTTGTATGGGAGCTTTCCAATATGAATATGCCACAAGTTTGCAGGGAACATGGTCAGACCACTGGGGACATGTGGCACTAGTGTCAGGGGACATCCCTGCAGAGCCACCACCAATCATCGGCACATCCCAGCTCTTCCTATGACTCCAGAGGAGAATCCCACTATCAAATGGGGTTTTCTCTGTTATTCTCTGCATGGTGGCCACAGTTTCTCCTCACCCCTGGCCACCATAGCCATCACTGATGAAGCTGCTTCAGGGAGAAGCTCAGCCACGGCCACCCCATGCCCAGGGTGCAGGCACAGCGGCTCGAGGAGTGACATCCATCTGTCTGTGCCACCAAACCAGCTCCAACAGGGTTTTTCTCTCCGTTTTTCTCTTCAGTATTTCCAGCGGTGGCCAAAGGCAGCAGCACTAGAGGGCACTGCCTGCACGCCGTGAGAAAAGGGGGAACACATCCCCAGGGACACCCAATCCTGGCTGTTGGCTGGCACCTTCCCGCCTCACCTCTGCCCTTTCCGTAGAGAAAGAAATGGAGCCAGCCAGGGCCGCTCCTCCTGTTGGCTGCCAGTGAGGCTGGCAATAGGGAATGATGGACAAGATCACACCCAACAAACGGGTTTGGTAAAAACAATGTGAGGTGTTATCAGGCGTTTGTCACGGGCACAAAGCAAGCAGCAAAACAACTGCATGCATTTTTAGGCCAAAAGATGAAATCATGCCCGGGGGTGTCCAGCAGCGCAGGGCAGGCAGAGCCCTGCCAGAGCCCTCCCCTGAGGTGATTGCAGTAGCGGTGCCCAACTGCACTGGGGGGACCTCACTGCTGCACCTCTGTTCCAACCCCCTAACCCTAACAGAAATTCCCTTCTGGATCCAGCCATTCCAGTGAACACGGTTCCTCCATCCTCACTCCTCCTCCTGCTGCAGTGGAAAAGCCCATGGACTCGTGTCTAGACAGAGCAGAAGAATTAATTCAAATTAACCCATGGTGCGTGAGCTAAAGCCTTCAAGCAGAGCAGACCTCTGCGCAGCTGGCCTGGGTTACAGGGAGCTCATGTCAGCACAGGCTACAGGTGACAGGGGAACTGACCCCCTTCCTTTGCCAAAAGCATCTCCCACAGCCCAGGAGGAGCTGGGCTCCCTCTGCCTGGCTTGGCCAGCATGTGTCACGAGTCAAAAGTCCTCAGCAGCTCTTTTGGTACTTTAGTCTCTCTCTGTGCCAAGCCCAGATGCAACAGCCTTACCCTGCACTGGGTACCACAGATCTTCGCAGGCTCCCTGGATGTCACCCTGCACACCAAAAAGCCATCAGGCCTGCCCAGTTTGCCGTGTTAAAGTCCAGACAGAGCCAAACTCCTTGGAGCTTTCCTCCTGGGGCCCTGTGCAGCTGAATTGACACTCCCGTGACTGATTTCTTCCAGCCTGAAGTATTTCCCTTGATGATCTGCCCTAATGGAAAAACAGCTTTTCCACCTTTCAAATGCAAGCAAGATAAAAAATGCCTTCCTGGTTCAAAAAGCACGCGGAACCGCTGCCAAAGAATATGCATGTTAATAACATATCCTTTTGTATGAGAAGGCGGCGCAGAAATTTCAAGTGATTTCCCCAGAATACGAACAATACCCAGAGTATGGCAAGGAGATTAAAATAATCCTTGGGATGCTTTTCAATTTTCATGCCTTTTGTAAAATAAATAAATAAGTACAAATTAGCAGTGTATTACAATCCCTTCCGAAAGCTCATGTTTTCCACACCCCCCCAGGATTCCTGCTCCGCAGTTAATAAAAAACACTCGCATAGATAACAATTCCCTGAGGCTGACGTGTTATTTCTAAAATAAATTTCTTATTTGAAAAAAAATTGCAGGGAAATCGTTGCTTTTGGGAAGTTTGAAGCCTTTTCTAATTAATCCAGGAGTGTGAGGGAAAGGCACAGATCCCTTTGCACAACTGGGTTTCTCTAAGTGCTCGCACAGCACCGGGGCTGCTGCCGGGGCGTGAAACTGAGCCTGCAATCCAGAGGCTGACTTGTTCCAGAGGAGAAGGACTTGGTGATGGTCTTAAGCTACTTTTTCACCAAGTGGCTGATCAATCGGCTCATTGTTTCACTGGAACTGGGATCAGGAACGCAGCATTGCAGCCACCTCTGAAAAAACCCAGGTACTTCTGTACAGAGACAGATGAATCTGCCTTTTCTGGGGAGGTACAAGGGCTCTAATGCAACAGGGAATGTTTCTTTTTCCTGCACGGGGACACGATGCTGCTGTGACACCCCACCAGCATTTCCATGGGGGGAGCTGCAGGGTGAGAAGGGCTTTAGAAATCTGCATGTGCTTCATGCTGATCTTTTCTTTCTTTTGGTCAAAATAAAAAGAATCGCTGGCATTCCCAAGATGGGGAGGTGGTGTCCTCACTCAGCAAGTCACCTACTGTGCTTTGTGAGACTGATTTTGACATCCCAGTGGTCCCCTACAAAGCTCCCCTGTGGAGTTTGTAGCCCTGTACCCAGCTCAGCCCCTATATAAGGTCCCCAGGGCTATGGCAGTTCTATAGGGCACCACACCACCCAGCCAGATGAAAACCAGGCCCTTCCCCTATAGGGAAGGGAGTCATGCAGCCCCTCTGAGACAGGGCTGTTCCTTTAGGCACTGAGCCACAATGCAAAGGCTTAAGATGTCCTTTAGGCTTCAATTCACTGAAAAGAGAACATTCTGAATTAATTAAAAATAAAAGCAGTAGTCTGCGGTGGAACTGCCGTAAGATACTCTGGGCAATGCTCGTGCTGCAGGAGGAATCAATAAGAAGATTAGGGGATTAGAAAAGTCCACACAGGCAGATAACATCCTCCTTTGGCCTGGACAGACAGATTTCCATGAGTGGCCAAACCTCCAGCTCCTTGTCTGCCGGGCTGAGGCTGCCTCAGAGGTTTTGGGCCCAGGCAGATGCTCACTGGGCCATGTGGCTACCAAGGAGCAAAACCAAACATGAAGCGTGAGATACGGAGGCTGCACCTGGAGACTGTGAGCCTTGCCACACAGCTCCTATAGGTACAGGTCCTCCTTGGCAAGATCCCCGTCTCTGGCCCACCATCAGCTGTGGACTCAGCCCTCTGTGGAAAATAAGATAAAAGTGAATTGGGAACACTTTTTTTTTTTTCCAGCAAAATGGAGCAATTTCAGGATACTGTGATGCGGAAATGACTGTGAACTCTACTGCATGTGTTTTTTAAAAAACAAAATCAGGTTTCCCATTTTTGAAACTGCTCTAATGAAAAAAAAAATAAATATAGAGCTTTGCTTTGCAAATGTATATTTATAGAGACCACCCTCTCACCCTTGGTCTTTGCCAGACTAAACAAGCTGGTTTAGCTTCTTCTCTGGCAGACTCCCTATTGCCTCACCATCATGCAGCCTTCCTATGCATCTTCAGCTACAAGTCTTTGAATGTGGGTGACCAAAATCATACACACTGCTCTAGATGGTGCCTTACCCACAGCTTCTACAAGCTCAATACCTATATCTCTGCTCCTCTTGGAAACTCTTGACCTGTGTTAATCTCAGAGCATATTTTGTGCATCATAGATTTTCTGCAAGAACTTTTTCTCCAAGGTCTTTCTGACACATTTGGAACCGAAAAGGACATGAAGAGATTTCACTCCCATCTTTCCCACCCACTTGGTATCATTCTGGTGCTCGGTCTCCTTTCACACTAGTGACAGATCACCACAGGCATGGGTGCAAGAGTAGAGTACACTGGGGTATGTTCATCCCCCAGCTCCTGAAATTTCTACCCAGCTCATGGAAACAGGCAGAGAGAGCCCATGTTGATCTGCCATGAATGTATATCATGGGAGAGGTGTAGATGGATAGACGATGTCTTCAGGCTTGTCTTTATTACATGGAAATCTCACTGGTTTACCAATTCATGTCCTATCCCAGACTCTAGGACTTGTCGTCCCTTTCCTGGCTGGTTGGATCCAGCCACAGACAGAACTGGGTACTTAAACCACCAGCCTTTACCCATCCTGATTAAACTGGCTACACTGGGATCTCTCCAAATGTTTTAACCTAAGTGCACATGAGGAACAGAGAAGACAACTTATGTGCAGCAGTAGGAAAGCCCATGGCCTCCTTTGTTCAATGGCCCTTGCAGTGGGCAGCATGGTATATTTTTACTCATTAAATCAAAGTGGCTGCTCCTTGCCCTTCAAGTCCCTGGAGAGCAACTATTCTCGATAACAGCCAGTCCCCACAGACTCATTAAGCTTTCTTGAAGCTGTTTGCAGAGGCAGGGTGCTAATCTATGAAGATAAGAAGTCAAACCTTTCACTACGAGGACATTTTTTACTACTCGCCTCGTGCTCTCCCTTGTAATTTCATCAAAGGCCAAAACTAAAAACCTATCTAATCTGTCAGAAGGGCCAGTCTAATCTATCATTATTAAACACTTTTATGGAGAAAAATGGATTGCAACATTAGAGAGCTTGTGATTTAGCACATGAAAGAGATGGAAAAATGTCTCTGAAATGACAAACAATACAAAATCTGCTTTCCCAACAGAACAGATTAGCTGGTGGCACAAATAAATAGTAAATAGAGTTAAAACTGCCTGGATTTCTAGCAAGAGGTGTAGAGTATACCTGGGACTTACCAGTGATAGCCTTTTATGGCAAAAGTAGATTTTAGTGGACATACATTGAAATGAACCTTCACTTGCTCTGCAGGCTTTCAGAGCTGAGTGCCAGGAGAGCAAACCTTGCAAGGTCTGCCACCAGGCCTTGAAAAGACATTGCAAGGTGGTAGGTGCAGAGGGGGTTGGTGTCTAATGTGGGAGGCGAGATGGTGAGAAGATTCGTTCTTACAGAGTCAGTGGAGAAAAACAGGCTTTTCCAGATGATAATCAAAGACAGGAACAAAATCTAGCTCACATGTCCTTGTGGAGCAACTCTCAATCCTTCACTTTGGCAGGAGAGGTGGGTCTTCCCACTGTAGACACAGATGAAGAAGAATTTTTGCTCCATCATTACCACCTGAACAAGGAAAGCAATGGCCTGGCTGCAGGAGTTTCAGATGCCCTGTGGATGGAATTTCAACGTCTGAGCACTTCTTGCACCCACAGATGAGACGCTCAGTGAAGTGCGGACCTGCCTACAGCCAGCAGAAGGGCTCTGGGACTCTGGGTGCCATGCTGAGCCCAGGGCCTTCCACTGGAAAAAAGAATCTGATTTCAACATGGGGAAACTTGCCATCATCCCAGCAATATTAATTAATTAGATCTGGCAGATTTCTCAGTAATTGGAAATGAGATCAGCTTCCATGAAAATGTGGGAAAAAAAGAGGTACTAGATGATTTGTATAAGGGATATGTTTGTATTGCATGCCTGCAGCCTGAGCACAGGTTGGGAAGACTGTGAAAATCAGAGTCCAAAGCTTGATCTTTGAACAATCAAAGATGAAGACGGCACTAGGATACAGCAGCAGACCCAACCCTTTCTTGCCCTTGGCTCCAGCAGGATGTTAGGGACAGGACCAGAGCTGGAAGTTAGGTGGACAGACATCCTTTGCACTGCTCCACCATGTGCTCATTGAGAGATTAACTCAGGCTCCATCACATGCTGGAGATCAGGCCATCAAACTGCAGCAAGAGCCATGGCATCATTTCTCTGTAGAGCAAATGGCCTCACAACAGGGAAGGGATGCAGGGGTGTGCCTGGAAAGGACTGAGAACATGGACATCCCACCTGCAAAGCAGGATACATGCTCTGACCCCTCCACTGACGTTTAGGCTAGAAAGCTGCTCTTCAGCTGCACTGAATACTTCCAGATTTCCAGCATTTCAAGGAGATTTGGCAGGGCTTGCTTGTGCTTGATTTTATTTCAGATGCCATAACATTTGGGCCTTTTTATGCAGCTTTTGGCTGGTGTTAAAGCAATTTCTGTCTGTTTCTTCTTTCTCTTCCTCCTCCCCTTTGCCATCCATGGTGGGAGGCTGACAAAAGTCAGTGACTCAGCCCTAGAAGAGAATGGAAAACTCCAACAGGGCTTTGAATTGAAATGCAGGCAAGGAAGGAGAGACCCAAGGGGAGGCTGGAAAAAGGGAAGGAAAGGGACTGTAATACGAAAAAATGCAAAGGGAGCAACTAAGTTCTCTATGCTGAAGAAGCAAGCAAGAAGTTCTTACACTAAAGGCACTTCTACTCCATAGACTGGGCAAAAGTAGATTTATACACAAGCAAATCCCAAACTATTTGAACAAACAAGGAATTTCAGGAGCTGCAGAACTATAGCCCGATTCAGCACAAATCTGTGTCACCTGTCCCCTTTACCCTCACCAGTCTCAGCAACTCCTTTCTCTGTGGCTCTTACTAAGCAAGAAAGAGACTGTCTCAAGGATTAAAAGATGGGCACAGGGACAAGTACTCAAGAAAAAGAGTGCTACAAAACTTCATGGTGTACGGGAGACATCATATTAAAATCCAGCATTGGGCTTTAATGCCCACCCAAGCTTCTAGCATGGCTCTCCAGGAAAGTGGAGCACCCCAGTACATCCCAACCTTTCCCCAGTATGCCTGTGCTCTTCAGCAGCAGCAGGGCAAAAGACCACTCTCTTTCCTAGCAACTTTGAAAGGTGTCTTCCAGCACCCACAAGAGGCAAGTTTGTCCTGAGGACAACAAAGGACCTCTATCCCCACACACAGGGTCATGCATCTGATCTCCCTGCAGCCACAAGAATATAAAGCCTCCTCTCCAAAGCTGGATTCAGCCCTGCAGCAGTAACAGGGAACCACTCCAAAGCCAAAGGTTCTCCCACTATCAGATCTACACAGGGACTCCCCAGGTTTGTCAGTCTCTCTGAACAGCCAGCATGCTACTCCACGGACTTGCAAGCAAACAGTGTGATGGATGCAAAGATACCCATGTTCTCCCAGGCTTCCCAAGCACCAAATTACTCAGCTGGTTGCTGTTCTGAGTCCTTGACACATCTGTGCAACACACTGCAGAAGCATTTCAAAGGAAAAATCTGCCATTTTGGGGGTGTGATTCTCCCTCAATGCCTCATTGTGCCGAGGAAAGGCTACAACCGACGTATTGTACTGGCAACCATTTCTCATCACGCTGGGTCCCCGGGTAAGCTGGGTCCACTCTAAAGAGCTGTTGTCTTTTGCCTGCCACCACACCAGCGTAACATATCTCACACATCCATGGCAGCCTACTCGCTTCCCATTCACAAATTCCTCCGCTGAATAACACCAAAGAGTTAAGGCTCTGTCAAAAGGTTGCGTTATGGGAAGGGAAACTGGAGAAAAAATGGCTTTCAATGCAAGGCGAGCATAGACAATACTGTTTTGTAACTGCGCCGTTTGATGTGCAATGACAGGAATTAATCATTTTACTTAACAGAATTACTCTTTGTTATGTAAACTTTGTAAAGTCAGTCTCATGTGACCTCTTTCAATTAGGAACAAATTGTTTAAAACTGTCGTCTTTCTGAAGGCGCGGTATTCCTAAGAGTGACCTCAGGGATGGGTTGTCATTTCACCCTGGAGTACTCACAGCTGTGCAGTTTGACACCAAATGGAGACCAAAATGTGCAGAATTACTCTTTTTTTCTTTCTTTCTTCTTTATTATTTTTTTTTTTTCCTCAGAGCAAGGAATCCCTCTGCGCTTATTCTAATCTGGGGCGAACATTTGTTTCCCATTTCATTTTCTTCAGTACAGAGAGAGCTGGATTTGTTTTTATAGGTTTCTCATCACCTCAGTCTGTGAGCACCTCAGTGGTGAGAACAGACATGCTTCCCAAGAGCCCCTTAGAGAAAAGGAATCATTTTCCATCTACCAAGAGAGAACTCAGACCAGAAAAGATGAATGGCCTCATCTTCAGCAAATGAAAATCATTACTTCAGGAAAAAAAAGTAGAGCTTATGTCCCACAGAAAGTCTGTATCAAAGCCAAGAGCCTCCAAAGGTACACAATTTCACCCCAACTTCTCAGCCTTCTCTCCCAGTTCCTGTAACTTCAAGAGCTGCTGGAGCTCCCTTTGCTGCCACACTGTTCCACACAAACTACTTGACCCATGAAGGGCTGGAAACATCTTCTCTCACATATGGAGGTGCTCAAGAGTTTTGCCATATTGGCTGTATTAAGGCAGAGAGCGAGAGAGACTCTTGCCAGGCTGGTGTGAGCACCACATATTTGCCTTTGAAGCTGTTTGCAGAAATGAGGCAGCAGCTGCCTTAAGGGGGGTAACAGAGCTGCACCAACTGGGCTGCGTATCCCAGCCCACTTTGGAGATCTCATTTCACCTCTGCTGCCCATGGAGGAGGCTGCCTTTATTCCTGCTCTAGTCCTGCACCGCCAGGAAGAAAACCCATTACACCTCATAACCTCTCTCAACTGCATCAACAAGCCCAATTTTTGTCCTCGGAGTGCTGCGTTAAGCTAACAGCCAGCCCTGATCGTTCTCCCTGATAAAAGCATTTGCTCTGGTGTTTCCCATGCATAATGCAACATTTACGCTCAGGCCCGTGTACGTTCAAAGGGTGGCTGTGCGGCTTTTATTTAAGAGCCCAATCAGAAGATACGCCGCTCGGCTTTGAAAGGCATCGGGTGAACTTTGATCTCATTTCCCTGGCTGCCCTGCCCAGCAATGTTGGCCACATTAAGGAAAATGAACCTACCTTGGTCCACAGAAGGCTAACGATCTCGCGTCCAGGGGCTTTCAAGTTGAGCTGAGCCATTATGTACATCCCCACCGAAAGCAAATGTGGTCAAAGATTGCAGAAGGACCGTCACCTGGCAGCACCTGCCAGCTGAGCTTCTCCCTTGTATGGTCCTGCTCACCCATATGGACTTCCCCAACCTGCATGTTGCCAGCGTGACTCCAGTATGGCCATAGAACTCACTTATTATTCACCCCAATATGAAGTGAGGAAGCTATGGAGTCTACAAAGACTGGAGTAACAGCTGGGGCCACAGCCCTGTTAAATAGCAGCCCAGGGTTGCCTGAGGAATTAAACCACTGCAGTAGGTTTTTTTGCAACATCTTCCCCTCAGGGTAGCCGAACATAATCCCCAGCCCCTATGGTGCCAGGTGAAAGATGCAGAAAGATGAAGCCCAAGGAGATTAAGTGGATGCATAAAGGTGTCTGGGGAGCCTGCAGCATGGCTCACGTCACATCTGACATCCCCTGGGATGCCAGCCTTGGCTTTGCAGGGTGAGGTCATAGGATGGAAACCACGTGGGCCCCATGCTCTGCAATAAACCACGCTGGAAACCAAGCCCCATGAGCAGGAGTTTATTGAACAAGGCAGGCTGCAAGTATATGCAGGAGCTAATAATCGTGTCTTCCTCTCATTTAGCTTCCAGAGCTGTGAAATAATCTCTGGCATATTCCCCTTGATTGCTGTGGCTGTATCTAGTATTTCTATTAAGGCGTTTCTAATAGCTAATATGAATTGTGGTATTTCAATATGGGATTTATCCCACTCTCTGCAAAACAGCCTTGGTTCTGCCCCAGGAAATAAAAACAACAGCGGCTATCAGCACTGTTAAGTAGATGAGAATTTTTCTCATCTGGTTGTGTCAGTCTTTTACATCATTTTGCCAGTTCTTTGTAAAAAGGAGCCCTTCCTCATCTCCCTAGGACAGAGGCTGTGTGTGCTGGGGCAGCCTCTCCATGCCAGGGGAGCAGCCATTCACCCTGAGCCCAGCGCAGTGCCCTGGCATCACGTGATGGGAAACAGCCCTGGCTGCACTGTTTGGAGAAAAGAGGCTTTTAGCTTGATGTTACCATGAATATATCCCTGCAAGCAAAAGCCAGGATTTTTTTGCCCCCTTCAGCCTCACAGCAAGGAACCAAACAGTGATCTTGTGAAGGAATGAGGCTTCAACCCATGAGCCCAAACAGACAAGAAGATGCAAAACCACTCCTCAGCCTTTAGTATCTTTCCTGAGCCCTCTTCTAGTTTCTCTATGATATTGTATTTACATACCCTGCAACAGTCTTCACCCCAAATATCAGCAAGATCTGACATTTTCCTGGGAAGTGAAGATGTCGAAGGCGATTCAGCTAACACTTCAGTGCCTCTCCTGAAGTTTCAGCTTTGTATCCCTTGAAAATACATAGAGTTGGATTTGTGGTTGAACTTGATGATCTTAAAGGCCTTTTCCAACTTTGATGTTTCTATGATTCTGTGAAAATCACTTTGTCGTAGTTTTCTTAGGAAGAATTTCTTCCCCATGAGGGTGGTGAGGCACTGGCACAGGCTGCCCAGAGAGGTGGTGGAAGCCCCATCCTTGGAAGATTTTAAGCCCAGGCTGGCTGGGGCTGTGAGCAACCTGCTCTAGTGGGAGGTGTCCCTGCCCATAGCAGGGGATTTGGAACTAGATGCTCTTTAAGGTCCCTTCCAACCCTGACAATTCTATGATTCTTAAACGCATAAAACCCAATAAAAGTCTTTCTAGCAGTGACTTCTGCTTAGCACTGATGTCCTACCACCATCAACAGGTGAAAGCAGCAGCAGTTCAGTGTTGTCTTCAGTAGAAGAAGGTAAAGGTAATGCTGCCCACGTGCACAAAAGCTTCTATGTTTAAAAGAAGAGTAATTTTTGCAGACTGTATTTCTTCCTGAAATTCCACCTGATTCTGTTACATCCTCACTCAAAAGCCATAGAGGTTAAAGAAAGGACATCAGTCCCTGTTCCTAGGGTTTGCAGTCACTGAAATCTAGAGGAAGGAAGCATGCCAGGAAAGATACTGGAGAAAGGCATTCCTTGGGTAGAGTACATTTTCTCACTTCCGCTTTCTCCCTTGAAGCCCAGGAATTTTGACACCTGAAGGCAGTGCCTCAAGGCTGCTTCTGTCAGGAAAAGCAAGGGCCCCAGCATGTTTAACAGCAGCCACGCTCCTAAGGGCTAGGCTGGACTTCAGGAGCAACCTGACCAGAAAGTGAACCCAAGAATGTCCTGGGAAGGTGTGCCCCACAGCTTGTCATGGCTGTGAAAGAAACTTGATCTCCATCTGCAGCCAGAAGTGCTCAACCAGGAGGGAATCGAAGGCAAAAACCCAGTTCAGCCCATCCAGGGTACCACTGCAAACCATGAACCACGCACACTTCTCAGTGGAAGACACCAGTGATGCTCACAAGTTCCGCCAAGCCCAGGTACGTGGCAATGAACAACAGCACTGTCATTTCCCTCACCTGCAGCGTGTTTCGGTGGCACACCACAGAACTTGTGCCTGCTCTCCAGCCCCAAAATGGTTTCTGTGCACGGAACTGCCAGTTTTCAGTGGAGCCTGCCCTTGTGCCATCCTCCTGCCTCTGTTTCAGTTACGAGCTCCATTCTTCCAGTGTTTTATTTTCACTAAGAATTCTTCATAACTGGGATTTATTTGCTCAGTGTCAGTTAGATGTCTGCCTTTCCGCCTGGACTATCTTTAGCTTCCAAAATATTTTGCATTTCAGTGAAGTATTTGAACAACATTTCTGAGAAGAAATAACACAGAGCATCGGAGCGCAGATACCATGGCCATGTGCAGAGGCACCCTTGGCAGCTTGGGGACTGCACCTTCACCTTGAAAATTGTCCTCTTTGATTTTTTTCCTGTTGTCTGTAGGGGGGATTCATGACCTGTCCTGAAATGGTGGCACGAGGCTGGTTCCTGAGGTGAGATTAGTGGGACTTGTGGGACAGCGGGATGCACAGCGCAGCACAGCCCAGCACGGCCCAGCTTGGCACCTGCTGCACTGGGGGACTGGGAGAAGTTTTTAATTAAAAAAGAATGTCCATCTAATGCCCAGAGAAGGAATGTGAATAAAATTGAACTCCCAGAAAACCTGCAGGATTAGTTTTCTCTTTTTGTTGTCACTGAGAGTGCAGTTTGCCTGTAATACCTGCCTCACGCCTTGGGTCCTGGCTTTCCTTCTCATGCATTTTCCTGCAAGGATCAGTGCCTGCACCATTTGCAGGTTATCATTACTGTGCTAACCCTACTTTTGCATGTGGAAATCAAAGCTGTTTGCCTTCCTGATTTTAATTTTAGCACATAAAAAATAAAAGGAAAGGAAAATAATAAGAAAATACTATGGGATATTTTGGAAAGTGTTCTGCTGCACACAGAGACACGGGAGTGTCATCTGCCATTAATGGTAGCAAGTCCCCTTTGAGAAGAGTGAGCTGGAGAGGTTAACAGTGACAGTTTAGGATTGGGATGGTCCCTAAGCACCCTTCCTTCCCACGCAGGCTGTCACATTGCAGAGCAGCCCTAGTGAATGCAATCTGGGCTCCATCCAGAGGAGAGCTGATCATAAGCATCCCCGGGGATGGAGTTTAACCAGGGACTGGTCCTTCAGAGACCTTTACCACATATGGGGAGATGGGGTCTCGAGCACTGGACTGAATCTTGTCCTAAATCAACCATCACACCACACACGGGTAGATCTGGGTCCCCATGGGATCGCACTGATGCCCAGCTCCTGAGGCTCTCGCTGAGGTGCATCTCCCCGCCACGCCAGCACAGCTCTAGCAGGATCATTATCTCTGCAGTGAGCTGTTAATCAAAGCCCCTGCTTGCTGTGTGGGGATATGGAGTGGGCAGCAGAGCAGGCCAGTGGAGCTTGTCATCGTTAATGAGATTATGGTCCCCTAATCTCACAGCTAATCGGATTTTCATGCTGTGCACATTTATCGCAGGCTGAGAGCGAGAAGGGAGGCTAGAGGCAGCCCAGTTCAACTTCCCCAGTTCAGTTCAACGAGCAGGGGCTCTGTAGTTGATTTCTGAAAGCAGAGAGGAGGGGGCTGTCAGATTGGCCCGGGACCCCCAGGACAGGGAGCGAGTGCCACCGTGCGGGAGGGCGAAAGGAAACCAAACTGCGGGCCCGTACCTCTGGCCGGGGAGGAGGTGGTGGCTCTTGGCATGGCTGTCCAGTGTGAACAGCTGTGCTGTTTTCCACAGGCTTATGCAACTGTTTTGCTCCCAAATAATATAACCAGGGTTATGTTTAAATCCATACCAAATCTTGTTTATCTTGCTTCAGTTTCACAGAGAAATCATGTGTGAGATTTTACTGGGCTCTGACGGTTGCTGACCATTGCTGCGGTGCGCGCTGCCTCCCGCCTGCCCTTCGAGGTGGGTCAGGGGCTCTCCAAGCCCTCTGGCCCCATGCTGAGGAGCAGGTTTGCTTCTGTCCAGGGCCACGGCCTCTTGGGTGATCACAGCTGGTGCTGTCTCAGTAAAGGCTGCAATCCTGCAGTAGATCCCCCATGACAAAACCCGGTCGCCTGACGTGTGCTGACGTGGAGCAAGAAGATACGACAAGGTCTGGGGTAAGGACCACTCCAGAAAGACCTAGCAGGAAGAGCCAGTGCTCCAGCTGCAGAGTATCACTCAACCTGCAGGAGAACTTTAGACTTCTGGTAAGCTCCAAAGAAACGAATATATCTACCACTGGCTGCTTTGACAAAGGAGCTACAATTCTTTAGATACACTCATCAGAAAGAGTAAAATGCCAAGGTCCAGTTTTAGGTGAAGAAGGGAGGATTTATATAACCTCTCTGTGCTCTTTCTGCAGCCAGAAGCATGGTCCTGTTAAATTCAAGTACAAATCCAGCATCTGCAGCATTGCCGCAGGGTGCGAGAAGCATCCCTGCATGCGCTGGGCAGACTGCATGGGCAAGTCACATGTTTTTGCAACTGCATTTTAAGAGTCTGAGCCCAACTGTTCAGCTACATATTTAGGACAAAGTTGCAATAACCAGAGAGGCTTTTGAACTGGGGAACAATAGGAGCTATTTTCAATGGGTGAATAATGTTGAAAATCTGTCCCTGAATGTCAGTTCGCAGAATCATCATTTTTCCCACTAAATAATATAAAAGTTTAATTTTTTCTCAATGGATTTCAATGCAACATTTACTTTGAGACCGTTTATTCTTCATCCAAGAATAGCAGGGAGACAGGCTGAAAAAGAACAAGATGATCTTTATCATTTCAAATAGAGCGATTCCAATATTTCTTTTAACCGTCTCGCGGTAGTTCTGTGTGTTTATATGCATCCCATAAAAACAATTTTAGGAAATTGCTTATTTTCATGATTCACATCACATTCCTTTGATGAGGAGAAATAAAACTGAAACTCCTACAGATACTGCTACTGTCGAAGGAAAAAAAAAAAACAAACCCAGAAAGGAAGAAAAAAGAAATACACACACCCCCAAAAGAAATAGTTCTCTATGGAAAAATGAATCATGTCCAAAGTAAGGCAGTTCAGAACAGTGTATTTCAGGAGGGTGCAAAGGAAAAGAAACATTATTCCCTTAGATTCTTTTTTGTCGTAATAATTTCTAAATGTCCGTGGACGGCTTAAATATTGCAGGAGATACATATTTTGAATTGCATAATGTTTTGACACTGCTAAGAAAACTTTCTGAATAGA
Organism: Todiramphus chloris collaris; assembly: GCA_025345505.1. Lineage (NCBI taxonomy): Eukaryota > Metazoa > Chordata > Aves > Coraciiformes > Alcedinidae > Todiramphus > Todiramphus chloris. Next base: position 6,908,093 of record JANVCC010000038.1, read on the forward strand.
CATGTTTTAGAAATCCAATTTGGAGTGAAAAGTAATTTTGAAATGTTGGAATCTCTCCGATTTCAAAGTAGGTCTCTTCATTACTCAGTGGAAGTATCTCTTCTTAATTAAAAGAATACATAGAAACATTTTTCATAGCCTGGCAGCAGTGTGCTGGGCAAATAATTAATCATGTATTGTCTTTTTGGCAGCATAGCACTTTCCTGCGACACTACTTGTGCAGTAGTTTATCCCTGTATGAACTGGGAGCAGGCTATGCTAAAATAAGGTTCTGATTCAGATACATGCCAAGGACTGAGACTTTATAGCCATGAAAGCAGTTGTGCACAAAAATTAAAAAATAGCAGTTTGTTTAATCCTGTGTTTCATGAACATGGGTCTTTTCTTATTACAGTTCAGAGATACCCTCCTTCATGTCAAACTGTGCCTGCAGTATTTGCTTTTCTGCTTCTTGTTGTACACATTTAAACATCTGCTTTCCATTACCGACCCTCTGAAACATGACTTGCCACTGTAGCGCAGGCAAAAGCATTGAGGATGGCCATGAAACCCCTGCTTTTGTTTAGATCCAGATAAGATTATTTAAGCTGATAAAAAAAAAAATAAAACAATCTCAGGGTCACTGATGTTGGCGTTCTGGCCCACTTCTCTTTATTAGACAGCTTTGGCCAAGGGGGTTTGACTGATCTTGTTGCTGTTTCTTGTAACCTCCTGCCCAGTGATGATTTCATCTTCTCCTCGACACCATTCTTCTGTGATTAGAAATGATCCTCTGACAACATGTCTGAAACAGAGAGGTGGACAGAGTGTACAGATGCAATTAAATGAGAGGTCGGCATAGAACGTGCTGCAACATCTATCTGTCAGCATCTTCTGATACCAGCTTGGTAGGTACAACCAAGCTGAGGTGACAGCAAGGGAACCAGCAATGTCCATTGGTGAGCTGCTGAATATTGAAGAGGCTGGAAGTCCTGTTAAGTTAAAGCAAAAGGCGAGGATGGTGATGTCGATTCTGCTGCAACGTTCGGCCCTTTAGGCGATAGGCAAAGAGGAGCTGGAGCAAACTGTGTTTTCTCCACAGTGATGATAGCAGCTGCTTCCCAAAGCTCAGCTTCTGGATGACTGCTGTCCTTGAAAACCACCTGCTCTCCTAGATTGAAGCTCGCGGCACGTCTGGCTTATCCACGCACAAAGCAATTTCCTGCCAGATTTCCACTGCTATAAGAGAAGGTTGTAAATGATGCCCAAATAGCTGCTCCTCTGCACTAATTAACACTGTAACTCTACATAGGCCTATTTTGGGGTGGCGGTTTCCCTTGCTTTATAGTCCAAACGCTCCCCCCACCCGTTCCGGCACCCGCTGCCCCTCTGACAGGACACGGGCAGAGTCCAGTAAGCAGTTTCCACCTCCCCTCTCAAGGCACTGACACACTGGCAAGTAGAGATAAGGTCCCTTGAGTTTAAACCTGAGCAAAGCTGAGTGAATATGCCTGACTTTTACCAGGAGTTCAAGGACGTGGAAATTTTTAATGCATGTTTTGATATGTCCTGGGATAATCTATGACCTTTTGAGTCCTTTTTTATCCAAAGCAAACTTCAGAACATAATCCTGGCAGATTTCTTGGAATCGTGACGCTGAGTGATTCTACAGATATCCCAAGTGATGCTCTGAGAGGAATGAAAATATTTTCAAATTACCTCCCATTTACCAAGGGATGAAAGTGAACAAGGCACTCAGAGTGCTTATTGCATGGGAAGCTGGTGGAGCAATCAGTTTGTGTGTGTGTGTTATGCGTCCTAGTCCCAAAGAAATTTCTTGCATATTTCTCTAATATTTAAATAATGCCTGATCCTTGGAAAACATCACGTTTCACAGCCTTTCAGAGGCATTTCACAGCACTTTGAGGGTAAGAAGTCCAGCTTTTTCTCAGAGTTGCATGGTTTATCCCTTTTTACCAGCATGTGCACCCAGGGCATCCTGAGGAACAGCTGACTCAGCACATCACCAACATCTGCCTCTGCCCAACTTTGTTCTCATGGCTGGAGCCACGGGGACAAGCACTGTCCATATTTTGCCCTTCAGCCAGAGCAAAGTGAGCTACCTCGCGGATTAGATGGGACTTCTGTTGGAGATAACCATAGGTGAGGAGGTTTTTACTCAAGGACACCAGGACAACAAATTATACTTTGAAAGTTGAGTTTCTGACTGAGTGAAGAGCATGATGAACTTCTCATTACAGTCTCATTGTAAAAGTCAAGAATTATAGTCACTCTCAAGCTATGACCTGTCTAAACTCCTTGAGGAATTCCTCCTGCAACACTTAGGACGGAGAAAAGCAGACTTAGTATAAGAACCTCCAAATAAGGCATTCCTTGCTCCCCTGCACCAGGAACAAAGTTTTTTTCACGTAAGCATTATGTTGTGGCTCTATGTAAGCCTACCAATGGCCAAGATCATATCATTCAGTGGTCCTCTAATGCTGAGTACCCATGTAACATGTGCCATTTTAAATGCATCCTCTTCAAAAGCTCTGCAAACCCCAGCCAAACAGATCACAGCTGAAAACTCCCTGTCTCACAGAGTTTAGACAGACATGCACATCTATGAGTAGGCACGGCTCAGTGTCTTTCTCATGGCTTCTGGAGTGTTTAGAGGGTTAAAGTGAACCTATCCAAGATACCTGCTAGCTAAGAGTTCAGGTCAGATGAAACTTTATTTAGCTGTTCCCTTCATCATTTAAGGGAAGTTCATAGGTATTTTGGTACAAAGAACAGGGGGAGAGGACAGTGATTACAAAAAGTAATAAAGACATATAAATGCAGTAACATATGTCAGAAGATGTTGTCTGAAGAAAAGGCCATGTTTGTGTGTTTGTTTGCTTCAGAATCACTTTGTTTAGCTGCCAAGAGGATACTCTAGAGGAACTTCCTTTCTAAGCATGGTGTATATGCCACCTGCTCTCACTCTTTGCTACTCCAGGCAAGCTTTTTGCATATGATTTCCTAGCAGAAGGACTTGTTGGACCTCTCTGACTAACTTGTTCTCTTTCCCATAGTAAAAAACACATGGCCTTCATTCTTTAGAGGACAGCAGCATGTGCAAAAGTCCATCCTTGTTCATCAAAGCACTTAAGCTCATGCTTAAAGCTAAGAAAACACTTAAGTGCTTTGACAAAAAGGGAAGATCCGCTGCATTGGGACCAAAGAGATGCTACAGTTAATTGATTTCCTTTGAGAACAGCCTGTATTTTCCCCAAAGGGCTAACACTGTAGTTCTTCTATTCAACTCAAAAGCTGTTCCAAAGCTGCAGCAAGTTTGATAGGGCTGGCATTTCTTAGAAGCCATTTATTCACCCATGACCAAAGTATTAAGACTCACTCTCCGCAGTAAATATGCACAAGTGGACACACACTGGGAAATTCTTTGTCTTGTCCCCTGTTCTGCTGCTGAAGGAAGACACATGGTTTCAATGATGTCTTTGTTATCTGATCAAGCATCCAGTCCAATTTGCAATTTTAATGAAAATCAGACACCTGCACTGCAACTGATCTCCACTCATAGGATTAACAATAACAAGGAAAAGAAGCATTCCCCCTTATCGGAAGAACTGAAGCTACCAGTATCCTGTTACTGAAGTCCAGGCTGTGATTTCAGATGTTACCCAGAAGAAAGGAACCCTTTATCCCTCTTTGGACAGTGATCTCCTCAGATGGAGAACCAAACCAAAACGACTAGCGAGTGGTAACATTAGCTCGAATGCAGAAGCACAGGCTGGGGAGCTCTGGCCACACCACATCTTAGCAAGCTTCAGAGACAGGCTGTGCTGTCTGACACCAAGGCAGAGCAAGTACTGCACTGACCACACAGCCAGATCTCTTACACACATCTTTTACCAAGAATACTACTGGAATGTGCTTTTTTTTTTACGTTAGTTCAAGTTTTTTTCATCTTTAAATCTGTATAGGGTCATTTTTAATCTGTTCTCTCTTGGACACAGCCTGAAGATGTCACACCCTGTAGCCCTGAGCAAAACCCCAAAAAGAAATCAGTAGTGGATTTGGAAATGGGACTAGTACCCTGGTTGCAATGACACCCAGGACAGGACCCCCAACACTTCCCTGTGCCACAGCTGAGACTCTGTGATGCCTAGAAGGGAGCATGGCCAGGCACTGCACAGGGGGCAAAAAACCAGTTCAATGCATCTCTGGCACCTGTTTGAAAAGCCACAGGTCCAGTTAAAATAGGAGAAAGATATGGTGTGTGCAAAAAAAAATGGGAAATCATTTAATAGAGTGTATCACAGAGACTTCCTCCACTCCAAGATGCAAAGAAACCCACTTCCTCAGTGTTTTAGCCAGTGTTTACTGAAGTACTTTCCAAAATGTTTCCTGATTTCTCCTCTTGCCTGAAGCCCATTTCTTTCCATCACCTGGGTTGGTGTTTGTTGATGTTTTTTTTCTTGTGGGGGAGAAGGATAAGAAAAGGAAAGGAGGAAATAAAAATACTAAGGAGCATCTTCAGTGAGTTGATAAACTTCAAAGACTATCCCAAATGAAGAACTTCGAATAAAATTGGCAATTTTTCACACAGTCTTTGTTTGTTGAAAGAAATTTGTTTCAGTGGAAGCCTCCCTCAGCTGTGGAGATGCTTTGGCAGCTCTGACCAGACCAGGGAAGTTTCAGGTGCCAGAACTGTTGGAATCTTCCTTGTCCTAAGAATAAAGTCTTATCTATTGCATAGTGTGTCTTCTTGTTGTAGCATGAGCTCCCTCTTTTGCCCTTTGGAAGGTAAATCAGGCAGCTCCAAAGAAAGGGCTTGTCAAATAGTTTCAAGCCGTGTCTCTCTTCCTGTCCTACAGCAAAGTAAACAATTTGGAGACCCCAGGTCAGTGAAGCATCGCATATATTGCTGAATTGAGGTCTTTATGTGCACGGGCTTATGTTCCAGAGAGAGGCAACAATGCTTTTTATAGCAAGACTGTTCTCTATTCAGCCCTGAGTTGGGCTCTGCTTTCCTAATAAGGATTTTTCACCCCATTTTGCAAAGGAAATTGTATTATTTTGAAGCTACATTTAGCGACCCCAGCCTCACAAGAAGTTCTTGAAAACACTGTGCATCTGAACTTACCACCCGTGAAATAACAGAGGGAGCTTTCTCCTCAGGCTCTTTCTCATTTTGTGTGGTTTGGGGACAGCCTCTTCACTGTATGGACAGTGGATTGTGTCCTGGTGTAACACCCCAAAGCCAGTGTGATGCTGCTGCTGCTGCTGAGGACATGCACATTCATTTCTAGTGTGATCCAGGGCTCATGTAAGTTGATGGAAAAAAAAAATCTCCTCTTGAGTCCAGGAGAGTGGGGCACGCCTGTGACATCTCTGCATGGCATCTGGACATACCTGTGCAACTGCTGCAGCAGTTGTAATACGGAGCAGCTTCTTAAGGGCCTGTTTGGTATGTTCTCCTGTTCATCCAAATCACATCCACATGACTTATGTCTCCTGCCATTTATCTTCCTGCCTCCTATAAACACCGAGTCTGAAGAAGTTGTAAAACAACGACAACAAACCTTTAAACACCACGTTCAGGTCCATGTTAAGTCTCAGATCTCTTCTGCAAATCCCACTGGCCCTGAGCATTTTGGTCAAGGAGCATTTGGTGAAGGACAGTCACTAACTTGGGACATAATGAGGCAGCTAGAAGGTGTTTGCTAAGGCACCTGCAGGTGGGGTTACGGGACTCAATGCTGAAAACGGGACATTTGACTTGTGTGCTAAAGCTCAGAGCTGCGATGACCCCAACGGCCATGTCCACATTGCTCAATAGCCCTAAGAGGGGTCCTGGGAGCAGCACAGCTCAATAGCCACTTACCCTTTGAGGAGCTGTTCTTGTGCAGTTACACTTTCTAACCCTGAAGGTCGATTTGTGAGAGCTTCCAGGAGGATTTGTGCCCGTGATACGGTGCAGAGGTACCTATTTCAGTTGCCTGTGCCTAACTGACTTCAACTCCCAAAGTTTACATGGCAGTAAAGGAGTTTTAGGAAAACTATATGCAAAAGCATTTATCAGTTACTGTGGAGGGTATGTTGCAGGGCTGAGCACAGCTCCTGTCAATGTCCCTCAGCTCTGAGAAGGGCCGAAGCAGAATAGAGCCTGTTCAAGTGCCACGCACCTGGGCACCAGCCCTGTTCCCTGCTCTCTTGTCACTGGATGTGCTTGGCATGTGCTTGTGGGCATGGAAGGGTCATCTGGGCATGTTCTCTTCACCAGAGCCTCTAAGGACCATCCTAAACCCAACCAGCAACAACAGCTCTGCCTCCATCCAAGGTTTTTAGCAGTTGTGATAACAACAGTCAGGGAGGAGGGGAAATTTAAAGCTTTGTTTTTATCTTCCTCTCTCTTTGCTTCTTTTTATTTTCCTTTTGTTTTTAAAGCAGGCAAACATCTGCAGAGCACTTTAAGATAACCATAGCAATGACATGAGGACAATTGGCAGGCACGCCGTGTGCTCCTCAGCTGCGCGCTCTGATTCACGGGTCCCCAGCTCGGGGCTGCATCCAAGCGGCCCAACAAGGAGGGACCTCTTTGCATGGAGACCTTGCCCCAGGGTCAGAGATAGAGCACATGAGAACTTTTATTGGAGCAGAGTGGAGGGGATGCAGATATCAGGGGATTTTCAATGGAAATCACAGGTGTTTCTTCCCTGCCTCCTCCCTGTGAGAGGCCCCTCTATGTTCTGTTACGATTTGTTTTTCTGGCAACCAGCATGCTCTATTTTTCTTGCCTGTGTTTTTATGAGTTATGTTTGGTTTCTGCTAAAACAACAGAAAACAGCACAGAGCTGGGGGGTTTTTTTGAGTTGATTGCTGTTTTGGCAATTTTTTTTTTCCTTTTTCTTTTAGGAACTATGCAAAGGGTCATTTGGAAGCCCTGATTCCAGTAAAACTTTTCAGAAGGATTGATGGAGGTTTCAGATCGGCTGAAGGTCACAGGTCAAATGGTTTAGCCCTCCGGGCGTGTGAGAAGATGAGATTAGCAGCCATGCAGCCACGGCTAAGCCGTCAAAGAGGACACAGGGCTCCACAGGTCACACACAGTGGCGGGAAGACGAGGAGCTTTTAGCAGTGGGCTTGCAAACCACAGTTTAGAAACTGAAGAGCCACTCTTCTTCCACCCCACTTCAGCAGAGAAAGTGAACTGCAGCTGGCCAGGAGCAAGGCCATGGAAAGGAGCAGACACGTGCTAGCACAAGAGCAGGAGAATAAATACCTTGTTTTTTAAGAGGAAGAGATTTTTTTCATTTTGGTGGAGGAGTAAGTTTTTTTAAATATCCAGTGTTGTTTAAAAGCAGAATCAATTGTTATTCAGTGCAGGCCTGAGCCAAAGATCAAGCAGGGACTCAGAGCAGGTGTTTAATAAATCTGGAGAGGAATTGCTTTAAAAGGTATCTGTGTTTTGCTCTAGACATGAAGTGTAGGTATTGGTAAAATGCATTACCCACACACCTCTGTCTAACCAGAGAAGGATTTCAGCTGTATTTCAGAGAAGAAAATCGGTGGCATATGGTCCACATAAAATGTACGCATGACTTGTTCCTTCGGCTGGTCTTGGCACAGGGGAGGTCATGAAATCAGTTTCTGGAAAGCTAAGCTGGACCAAGGCTGAGCCGCCTCCTGTTCTCATAATCTTCCCTACCAAGAACCTTATTCATACCCATTACTGTCATCATCACGCCGTGCATCTTCCCAGGACCAAAAAGGTGCTGTTTTGAATACAGAAGCATCTTGCTTTTTCCCACTGAAGGCAGGGATGGAGTTTTTAAATAAAGCCCAGCAGGTATTATTCCCTGAGGAATTTATGTAAGACCTCTGCATGTTCTAACGTTTCAGATTGTTCCCTCATCCGTCGCTACTGGGAGGAGAGGGCTCCAGGTTCTCTGGCCAGGCTTAGGACCCAGATCAAGTTGCAATTCAATATTCAAAGAAGCAATTGGTGCCAAGCCTGTGTCACCAGGCTGTGAGCCCTGTGAAGCTGGGAGCTGACTAGCCCCCGTAACTTCCACAGGTAACCCTACCTGCGAGACAGCTTGCAGGGGGAGGAGGACAGCGGGAAGTCTGAAAACAGAATATGGAAAGGAAAAATTCAAGGCCTCCATGTTATGTGAGATCATTAAGGTGAACTGCGTACCTCTGTAAACAAACCCAACAGTGTTTATTTGCACAAACCGGCATCCTTTCTCTGCCTTTACAAAGAGTTTGCAAAGGATTAATGGGCTGGCTACTTCATATCACGGCAGAATGGACAAACCCTATTCCTGCGGTCCCCGAGACAGAAGAAAATATGCTAGCCACCTGCCCAACTGAGAAATGTGTTTGCATGATGACCACAGCATTTACATAGCTTGGAGGTATTTCATAAGATTGGTTCCTCAAAAGAATAAAAAGAGGCTAGGCTGTTTTTCAACTCCACACAAAAAGTGATTTATTCAAAGCCAAAAGGTGTGAAGGATTATCTTTTGAACCCGCCAAACTGGCTGCAGACATCCTGAAGAGCCAATCTTATTATTATTACTTTGCATTATAATATTTTTAAAAGAATGAAAGAAGCTTTGGAAGCAGAGAGATAAAAACTGTCTTTTCCTTGACATATTTATTCCTCAGATTAAGTGTGTGTAATTGTATGCTATACACACAGCACTGTAGATAACAGAGGTGTTAGCTGTAGGACATTGCAACATCCGGGATGTAATTTATCTCTCTCCCCACGTCTTCACTCTCCATACATGTGGTTCATCATATTCTTTGTCATTGCTGGACTTTTGCAGGCCTCTGGTATTTCAGAGGTCACTGGGTTCTCGAGTGGCCGATCTGTCAATAGCTGCTTTTACCCTGTTTACACAGGTATTATTCAGCTTTGTACCCCGAAGACAAGCTGGAACCCGCTGGTTCTGTTCCATGTATTGTTTATTCTCTGGCGATTTGACCTTAGAGTTCATCTATGAAACATAACCAACCAGCACTTCTGGAAGCTGCTGCAAGGCTATAGAGGTGAGGACTGGGATAGGACAAGAGAGGATAGGAGCAGGTGTTGGGGAACACCAGTTAGAACAAGACTAATTTGATATTTCCATTAAATCTGATGTTTGCAAATTTCCTGCACAGCAGAGGCATCGCTCCTCTGTCTCTAAAACTCATGGCATGGAAGTTAGTCACAGCTTTGGCATACCTGTTTTGAATCCTCCTGAATACAATACTGTGGCACCTCAGGAAGGTACTTCTTTTTTCCTTCTTTTACGTTTTAAAGTAAAACCACCACTTTTTTTCCAAAATGGGAAAACCTGCCCTTTTCTTGTGCCAGACAGCACAACACAGCAAGTAGCAGTTGAAGTCCAACCCCACTGCCTTCATGGAAGCATGATTCTGAAAGACTATCTTAGCATGCCAGTGATGCTCCACCACGCCCAACCTACAACTGTGAAAATGTCCACTCCACAAAGACGTCCAAGGACTGAGTCCAGTCGCTTGCTGACAGACATTTTACAAGCCCAATTTTCAGAGGACGGCTATTCAAAGCTTTCTGAAAACCAAGACCTTTAGAAGTTTCTTTAGCTGGACACCCAATAGCTAAGGCATCCCAAATCCCTAGCTATTTCTGACCATCTTGGCACACAGTGCTGAGCATAGGAAATGGGTGAGATTAACGACTTCAACTCACACATCGAGCAGGATATGAAGGGCTACATGTGCTATGTGCATAATATGTCCCTTTTGCCAGTGCCAATCAAATTTTAAAGCACAGAAAAGACATTATACCCTCTTGGACAGCAAACAGTTCATTTCTCCAGATCAAAGCTTAAGGGAAATATCCTCTTTCTTCCTGTCCTCCTATGAGCTGGAGAATACAATTACCTAATATGAAAAATCAAATTAAATAAGCCAGCAAGTTTACAGGCTAAAAATTCAGAGGGAACTGCTTCGTCTCGTTGAACTTCCCATGTTTTTGTTGCCTGAGAGAAGATTGAGGTTTTCCAAAGGTGTATTCAAGGATCCCGTACAAACACGCTCTGCTGCACTAGACATTTCTTATCAGCCTCGGACTGTGAAAGCTGTGATAGGAAATGTGCCATTCATTCACAGGGCTGCTGGTGGGGATCTGAGGTATATCTTGAGCGTGTTATCACATGCTTTGTATTGTCTACTCCATCCTGAGAACGAAACACTCTAATCAGCCCGACATTTTCTCCTTCTGGAAATCACCAGCTCGTTTCGCTGCCTTTTGCCTTAACATTGATTAAACACCTTCCTGTTGAAACAGTAACTAGACAACCACAATAGCAGCAAAAAAGACTTTGAAACTCAGTATCAGCTTCCCAGATTCCTGTTCTCTTTCACGTGAGAACAGACTTACTTTGAATACATGGGCACGGAATAGGTGGGAAAGGATTGCAAGAAGAAATTTTGCTGCTTGGTTTAATAGCAATCACCTCCTAGTGCTATACTGTACCTATCTATAAATGGCTTGGATTTGGATCCTTTGGGTTTGGATAGGGCTCCCATGCATAACCACCAGGAAAGGATCTCCTCTGCAGAAATTCTGCTGCTGCTGAGCTTGGGGAAGCTTCCTCTCTGAGCAAAGTCATATATGCATGAAATAATGAGGCCAGAAAATTGAGATCCCATACCACCCAGAAATTCTAAGAAATTTACAGTTCACTAATTGAAAACAAGACATGTGCCTTAATTTTTTTTTTTTTTTTTCCCAGCAGAACTTTTTTCCATTTTTCTATGGGAAAGGGTTTTCCCTCACACCAGCTGCAACATCTATTTAGACCTTCTCGTTCTTATAAATTCCAACTTTCCAAACACTTTTAACTGTATTTCCTAAGTGTAGGATGCTTTTACTGTGTCCTTTTACATTAGCTAAAGTGTAAAAGGATATTTTCTAATAGGAAGGAGAACTTGTACACACACAAGCCACTAAGGCGGTATACATGTAAAGGCAACATTTATCTAATCACACCAGTATCAGCTTAGTGTGACATTGCCTCCCAGAAAGGGGAAAAAAAATTACACTAAAGTTAACACTGCATAAGATAAAGGGGGTTTTAAAATGTAATTGTATCCATTGAATTAGCTTCTAGCACTTATGCTTCTAGGCTGCTCTCTTCTATAATTGTCCTTTCCTTACAGGCAGTTTTTAACTTTTCACCTCACTAAAATCCAGTGGAAGAAAACCAAAACTGCTCATCTTTTAATCTAAACTGGTAAGCATCTAGATCTCAGGCTGCTTCTGTGAATATTCAAGAAGAAATAATGCTGTTCTTAACATCTTCACTATATGGGACACTAAACATTCTGTGGATACCAAATATACCCTGTATTACAATGCTTATCATCAGAAAGACAAGAAATAATAAATTCCAGAAGTCATTTTAATTTCAGAAAACATATAGAAAAATTCTAACTGCATGGGAAGAATCCTTAAACTTCTCTTGCTTATGTCTGTATTAATAACTGAGTTGTGCACTTTCTCTCCTTCCTGGGCAAATAGTGCACCAAGCTGTAGGATGCTGCATTAGTCTTCTCTCAGCTGCAACTCTCTGACAAAGGGCCCTTAGTTTAGTGGGTTGCATGGACCTTACAAGCTTGTAAGGCAGTGACACGAAGAAAAAAGGCTGGGTACAGAAAACCTCCCATGAAAAAGAACAGGTGATGCCAGCAGCTTTCTGCAGACATTGCTCAACTTAATGAGGATTCAAGTGAGTGTCCTGGAAAGGAGTGATCTCAAAACCAGGTCCTCCCAGACTTCATCTCAGCTGTGGTTTGAATCTCTTCTTTGCTTGGTGGTCATGTTTCTTAAACCCTTACTTTTACCAGCTTAAGGTTTTCACCATAGTTATAATAACACTCACCATCGAGGTATATGTAATACACTAAAATGAAAAGTCAGAATGGCCCATTACTCCACTCACACACTCTTGATAAATAGCAAACAACAAAGTGAAAGTTCTTGCTTAAAAGCTTTTTAGCAGGCACTTTAAATCCTTGCAAAATTCACCTTATACAATACCTCAGCTGAAACCACTCATCAAATTCCACTCAAATTTGCTGAAAATGGTTGAGTAAAGCTTTGTCTGGAAGGATGCTCAGCTGGATGCTGAGCGGGAAGACAGAGCTGATTGATACACACATATGTGCACGCGGACATCCAGAGAAGATTTAAGAGCCATCTTCTACTGCAGCTGTTTTCATAATTTAGACCCAATGTTCTTACTCATTGCATGTAGTTGTATCAGTCAGACTTAAAGGCATAAGGAGGACCTTAAGGATTGGTTAAAATGTAAGCCCTCATCTGTCTTAGTCATTTTACAGGCTTATAGCAGGAGTTTGTCCTTAGAAGTGCACATACAATCCTTTCCTCGGTCAAATCAGAGCTTTAATTTATTGCAATTGAGCCACTTTGGACAAGATGACAATGTGATGACAGCAAGCCTGTACCATCAGTCTTTCTGAAAGCACCATGAAGATAACTTGTTTGATGTTTCATGAAATTCAAAGCTTCTAAAGAGCACGTTGGAGTAGCATCAAAAAAAGGAGATGAAAGTTTAGTCCAGTAAGAATGACACAACCCACCAAACTCATGGGATCTTGTTATCTGCGTGGTTCCTACCATAATCTGCCTGTCCTCAGGCCTCCAACAGTGACATGTTGCATAGCATATTTTGCCTATAGTGTCAGCAAACCTCCTCTTGAAAAAACAAACATGTAATGGCATACTCTTATCTTTACCGTTACTAGCAGTTCCTCTAAAATTCCCATCAAAGCCTGGGGGACACTCAAGACAGTTCTCTTCATAATAAAAATAAAGGGCAAAAATTAAGCATGCCTTGTGACTATTCCTAAGCAGATTTTGTATCAATTCGTGCGTTCTTAACCAAAATAGACCCCCAGTTTACAGGGAAACACTCAATAATCTAGCAGGATTTCATTTTTTACCTTACAGAGGTGATAAATTCCCTCCCAGAGCAGAGGCTATAGGTAAGAGAGTAGCTGCTATGAAGAAGTCTAAGCTCACTAGAAAGAAATCTCACAGTAAAATGATCCCTTTAATCCAATTCTCAAGATCAATGTCCAATATTACAGGTAAGCTTAGGTATAATTTTGCAAGGGACAAAGCAAACAATACCACAACAGAGATGGACAACCACATAAAAATGAGGTCCTTAGGGACAGGAGTGAAACTATCTTTGGTCTGATCCATTCCCGTTTAAAATTGGTGGGATTTTCTGGGAAATCCTGACCCTTGAGACATCAATATAAAACCAAATTATTTCTTTTATTTCTATACACAGCTCCCTCCTCTTGATCCTTCTTCATCAACCACGGAGAAGTCTTCTTTTACAGTAACTTCCAAATGCCATCTTTAGTGAGGCTTTTGGTGTTGTGATGGGTTTGGGTTTTTTTTATTTCTCCACATTAGAAACAGTTTTAATATGCTCTGCAAATATATTGAGTGTAAATCAGATTTAATCGCCAGTGATTAGGGATGAGTCATGGCCAGGGGTTTGCTTTGGTGTAGCTACCGAATATTCCTTGTCTAAGAATGTATGAGATGGCTACAGCTGAGTACATATGTTATAAATCCAGCTCTGACTCAGACAGAAGAAGCTGCTGGGTCCCATTTCTTTTTTTTTTTTGATCACATATAACAGAAGGTTGCATTATTGCTGCATATCCCAATTACTTCTGCAGTTGCTCTAGGTACTATCGGCCCATAAGTCAGTATGTCCAAGACACACGCAGGATCTATCAATTTACAGCAGCATCTCCTCTATCTTATGTAAAAGGAGGTATTGTTCAAAAGCCAAAGTTACATAGCTGGATTTCCAAAAGCACTTATTGTTTCAATACCTTTGTTCCTCCTGATACCCCAAAGAACTGTTGAAACACCAGCCTGCAGGTCTTGTGAAGTGAACGGGAGGTGATTTCTCAGGGAAGTTCTAGCTTTCAGTGTAGCAAAATTTGCAGACCCAGTGAAATGCAGGAGAGGTGCAGTGCTTGGACTCTGAAGGCAGCTCCTTCACCCCCAACCCCACCAGAGATCTGTCCCTCCTCCCTTTTTCATTGACTGCAGAGGGAGTGGAAGGGACTGAATCCTTAATTTAACATACCAGCATTAGCTGACAGTGTCTTCGGAGGGAATGGGGCATGTCATGGTTTTGCAGGATACATATACCACGCTGCCAAGAAAAAAAACCTCACCAAGGACAGTATCACATCCTGCTGTTTTTACAGCTGCCAATTTCTTTCTTCCTAAAATGGAAGCAAACCTTTGCAGACAAATTCATTCCTGGTGTAAGTACACTGAAGCCAAGTTCAGTATCAATAAATCAGTGCCTTCATCAGGAAAGCAATTGCATGGTTGTTTTTATCTGCTATTATCTGTAAGTTTAATTGGAGTACAAAAAGTAAGTAAATTTTTAATGACAGCTGCATTCCCCATCCCAGCCTGTTGTATGACCTTCAGATATTGAAAACAAATGAATAATTGAAAACAAAGCTTCGATCATGCAACTTTTAGGTGTTTTTGAAGATCGCCTGAGAGACCTCAAAAGACTCCTTGTTCCTACCAGAAAGCAAATACTGCAATCAATCCTGATTTTAACCATTTCTCCTTTAACAATAATTAAAATCTATTTCTGTACTTCTCTAATATGGAAAAAAAAACCCAACACAACAACAAAAAAACAAACAAACAAACAAAAACCTATACAGAAGCTAAAATCTTCTGCTTTTCATGTGGCTTAAGTCAAATAAATTACTGCAGAATTATACTGCACTAAGAATCCAGTATGTCTGTGTTGGGGGACTTCAGCTCTGGTACTCATAAAATCAGTCCCAATTTCATATAGAAACACTAGATTTTCTTGCAGAAAGAGGAGAAATTTATTATTCCATAAATAAATTAAACAGACAGGGTCAAAGGTTCAGAACCATCCCCTGGACCATTTTAACTGATAGAACACATCCAGATGGGTTTTGAAAGTCTCTAGAGAAGGAGACTCCACAAAACCCCTCTGGGCAGCCTGTTCCAGGCTCTGTCACCCTCACAGGAAAGAAGTTCCTCCTCATGTTGAGGTGGAACCTTCTATGCTCAAGTTTATACCCATTGTCCCTTGTCCTGTCACTGGGCATTACAGAAAAGAGACTGGCCCCTTTCATTTGATGCTCACCCCTCAGATATTTATAGACATTAATAAGATCCCCCCTCAGCCTTCTCCTCTCAAGACTAAACAGCCCCAGTTCTCTCAGTCTTTCCTCGCAGAGGAGATGCTCAAGTCCCTTAATCATCCTTGTAGCTCTTACACTCTCTGAATTTCTCCCAAGGCTGCTCAGCCAAGACCAAAGCTACAGCAGGAGCTGCAGGGCCACCCAGGAGGAAACCCACAGATGTGACAGCCAGGAGACACCACACCCATTCCTGATCACTGTGTGAGAAAAGCAAACACCCAGCTCGGAGCAGCGTGGCAGTGGAAAAGGCAGGAAGTGCCTGAATAAAATCCAGAAGAAAATATCAGGCTTGCCTCCAGCGGCCAGTCGGAGTGACAAGGGGATGGCGCAGAGCACCAGCTCATCAGCCCAGTGCCCAAGACCTGTTCTCCATCAGATGCCAAGCCATCAATACTGTGCCTTATTGTGATGCTGACCGTGCAGCCACCCATCTGCCCAAATCCTATTTGTTAAGGGATACGGGGTGGAGAAGCAACAACTCTGCCCGTGAGCATCATCCTTGAAGGAAAAGGGATGCGCAAGCATGAAGTTTGCCTTCTGTAGGCATCCAAAAAGAAATCCCACCTCTATAGAAACTCTCCTTTGCTTTCTGCTTTGGCTCTGTGTCTCACCCTAGCACAGAGGGTGGGAAGCGCTGACCCAGCCCAGCCCCCAGCTGCTCCCCAGCTGCTGCCCGAGAGGCTGTGGCACATTTTCCAGTGACAGGGCTGAGCTGCTGCAAAATGCTGCACATTGCAGCCAGGCCCGGGGCACTTCACAGTGTTTTAGAAGAAACCCCTGAGATTTCCATAGCTGGAAGAAAATACATTCTCTGAATCCCCTCCTTGGGCTTTTGCTTTGTCTTAAATGAAAATAGCAGAGGGTAGGAAGGGAGAGATCTCCTGTCCACTCTGCTACACAGGATAGGAGCCACTCCTGGCATCACAAATAATAATCTGCACATGAAAGCAGGAGTTACAGGGAATTGCTGCCTGGACCTGCCTGTGGGGACAGACAACCAACCAGGAGAACGGGCTGTTGTTGGCAGCAGCACGTACCTCTGCTTTATTACAAGCGCAGTTGCTTGTTGCAGATAAACTCTCTAACTGCCAGTTGACATCCCTACGCTCGACACGGTGCTCACGAGTCTCCCCGCAGCATCCCCCTCTCTGGGCATCACGGTTGTTCAGCTCAGAAGCCTTTACTGTTGCAGGAGTTTTCCAAATATTAAAAGCCTCCTAGAAAGACGATAACTGATTATGTCCTGCAGGTCAAATCTTCCCAGCTGCTGCACAACTAGAATCTGCCCTGGGTAAAGTGCAACTGCAAAGGCACTTCTGGAAAAAGCTGTCGTTTTGTTTTCACTTTCTGTCTTTTAACCGTGAGGCTTTAGAAGGAAATAGTGCACACAATAAAGCTAAATGGTTAATTTTTGTATCTATATTCCTTTTTATGCTTCCTAGCAGGTAGAAATTCAGTGTCAGGGAGAAGATCAGTCTTCAGGGCAAAACAACTGGTAACTATTAATTTTCCAACGTGTCAGAAAATAGTTATAATATTTGTAGCATATTGGTGCAGTTTTACTAGTGATAGTCTCACGTAATTGTTTTCTCTCACTTTATGCCATTGTTCTTCACAAAGCCATATGGGTTGTTGCTGGGAAAAGTATGATGCTGATAATTTTTTTCCTTTAAAGTTTAGTAGATTTTAAGTTGAATATTAAATTAAGTAAACAACTGGTATTCCAGTTATCAGAATGCAACATATGCTCCTTTTTACCTACATGGAGCTCATTATGAAAGAAAATGATCTTTGTATAATTACCTAACTGAAGCAGCATTTGTCCAAAAAGGAAAATGCCACACATGGTTTGTGAGTGATCAACAGCTTTTGAAATTAATAGGGACCGAGCACTATATCCCTAAAACATATTTGCCAGCTTCAGACTGAAACCATATTCAAATGCCTCGACCCCAGTCTGAGTGAGGCATCCAGCCCAGATTTCTCCCCTTAACCTGGTTTTCATTTTGAATATGCAATTTACCTTTAAGATATTAATCTTTTAAATATGAATTGGTTTTCTTGGATGCCTGGCTATCATAAAAGGCTCCAGTCACTGCCAGGAACGAGATTACAATGAATACTGGTATTTGTCATGATTTGTCTGCCTCTTTGCCATTTTATTTTATGTTTCAAACTTGAATAATCCAAGCCGTGCATATTAAGCACCTGGGGCTCTCCATTCACAGGCACGGCAGGAGGAAAAAGGGCAAGCTTTATTTTAGAAGTACCCGGTTGCACACCCAGCCCATAGCTAGGGGAGCAGTCGTTTCCATCTGTTCAGTGGGAAATGACTCTCTCCTTTGTCAGATTTGGAGGAAACTTGGAATTCCTGATTCTGAGCACAGCTGGCCAAAACGCATCCTCCCAGTTTCGAGCTTACAGCCCGGTTTAGATAAAGCATTGCAGAACCACGTGCTGTAATTACAGCTTGGGAGATGGGCAGCTGGGAACACTGCCTGCACCAAGCAGAATTGCAGCCTGGTCCACACAGAAGCTCCCAGGGTAACTCTGCTCAGCATCCCTGTACTTGGGGGATGATACACATGTCCCCGCTCACAGCTGGAGCCCAGATGGCACCCAGCACCTCGGTCTCATACGATGACACAGCCTCTGGGTCAGGAAGGATCTGAGCTGTCACTGGCTGAAGGTTGATGAGGAAGAAACTGGGGACTCCTCCATGCTCACCCCATCTCAATGCCCCTCCCATGACCCCGAGGTGGACCCCAGGGCACAACGCATCTCTCTCACCAGATGTGCCCACTACGTTCAGAAAAACCCAGAAAAGGGCAAGTGACAGCAAACTAAGACTTTTGTCTTCAGCGTTTCTCAGGCTTTGTTGACAAAGATAACATTTGTTCTTTTGGAAAGCAGATGTGAAAAACCCTATCAAACACTCCTCCTCTCGCCCGGTCTGCTGGCCCTCAGATGAGTTTGGGCGGTCTGGTTTGTACACATTTAGCCTGCCACACGTTTGCTGTGATTTCTCTTGATTAAATAAAGCATTAATAAGTTAATCAAAACAAATGCCACCCTTTCGCTGTCCCCTAAGCACATCTGGAGCTACGCAAATTGTTCGACACGACTGCTGGAAAACAGGAGTGGTTTAGAACTGTAAACATAGTTCTGTATGGCTCAGACCCAGTCTCACCATCACTGGGCATCAGAGTAAAAGCAGGAATTATTATTGAAGTTGAAATGAAGTACAGATAGCAAATGTGAGTACATGCAACTTCTGGGTCACACTTGAGCAAGGAAATGATGCTAAGAGCTCAAGCTGCTTCTCTTTCAAAGGAGCCTTTAACAAGAGCTCAAAATATTTCTAGAACGAGTCTTGTAGCTCATCCCCAAAGCCAGAAGAAGGCAGTGAGCTCAGGTGCCCAGGTGAGGACACAGGGGGATGCCACAGCAGCTGCTATATCACATTTCTTCCCCTGATCATTTCAGCAAAGGGCGTTGTTCCCATTGTGATCCTCGCCTTGATTGGTGTGTTGATTGCATTAGAGATGTTCTGGGAAATCTTTTCAGCAGATTAGCAGGTCACTCCCCCCACCCTCTCACCCCACCCCACAGCAGTCAGTGAGCCCTCTGGAGCCTACAAATCCCAGAGCAGTCAGAATGAATTTCGGGCTGGGAGGGCTGCAGGGTGAGGGCTGTTGGGGTTGCTAACTTAATCTTCTTTTCCCATTGCACCAGACCTTGTGATATGCCGAGGGTTATAGCATCCCCAGATGCCCACTCTCACTTATTTTATTAAAATTCGAGATTCTTTTCTTGTCAGATCAAAATATCTATGAGCGTCTTTGGGCAGCGCCTTAGAAAATCAGGTCTCCTTTGAAAGGCAAGCAGAGCAGACAAAGCCAACAGCTAGAGATGTGGGGCTCAGTGGACACAGGGATGTTTTGCAAGCTTTGAGAATTTTTTCAAGTATTTCAGTTTGGGCTAAATGAATCAGAACAAAATAAGGATCAAAATTCTGCTGAGAAAATGAAATTTTAAAGGGACACTTCTGTCCACAGGAGCAGAACTAGGCTTCTCATAGGAACAAAGGTAGAGAGAAATACATATTGGTTTTTTGAGTTAATACAGAGCTTTTAGATTTTAACCTCCCACCTTTAAAAATGGTAGTTTGAGGTAGCTTGTCTGGCTTTGCTGGTTTGTTTTAACCTCATTAATTTCTGTGGCAAAAAATGACAACCTCATGTAACCAAGCCTCTCATGAGGAGAGCGCTCAGACCTCAGGCCAGCCTTAGAGTGGGGGAATGTTCCCACTGAACCAGTAAAAGTTCCTCCAGGCAGAAAAACTGCTCACAAGGCCAAAGCACTTGGCTGAAATGGTGCCTGAATAACTGGAGCTGCAGGGGAAGGAAAGCTGCTGATTTCCCCAGGCCATGGTGTGTGCTCTTCTATCGCTGTGAACTGATGGAGCAACAGAGCAAATGAGGTTGCAGTAGTAATTATGGTTGGCAAAAACCTGGGACTCACTGCTGCTCACTCGCCAGACTATCTGATTAATTATGAAAATAATCTCATTAATAAATAAGGCACAAGAAGTGGGAGCTCCTGCCCCACCAAGCACCTTATATGTTCTCTTATCACTGGTTCATGTACCCCACAGGACCTTTCTCAAAAGCATCACAAGCTCCCCTGAAACCCTCTCACCCTCTTTGGTCTCCTTGCCTGCAGCAACCCCAGCAGACCTGATCCTTTAAGGCTTACAAACCTTCTCATTTTCCGCTTGTTTATGTCCATTTGCTCTGCTGCCAAAACTTGTATTGGTCTTTTTTCTTTTACTCTATTATTTTCTAAAGAAACATGAAGTTAACTCCGAGTGCCACATCCCTTCACTTGAGCTGTGTTTTGACAAGAACACCACAGACCCTTGCATGTCAAGAAAATGCTTGTCTGACTTTTAAAGTCCTTTTTCAACAAGCCCTTCAATTGCTCCATCAAACTGGGGGGGGGAAAAAAAAGTTAAAGCAAATAAGGTACACTTTTGCCCTGTCTTTAAACAAGAAATCCACCCAGCGCGCCCGGCGTTGATTCAGGCAAAATGCCAACTTGGGAGTTCAGTGAATTATCACCTTTTTAGAGGAGATGAAAAACACTCTTTCTCTCTTGTATGAGTTGCCAGAGTCCCAGGAGAGCCAAACCTGGCCAGATAGGTCCAGGGCAAGAGAAGCACCAGAGAGGGAGTCCCCATGCAGCGTCCCTGCACTGGGAGGAAGCCACCAAGAGACCACTCCTAGCTCCCCATCTGCATCCAAATGTGACTTGGGATGGGGAGGGTGAGAGGGAGAGGGAGGGTGTTTTCTAAGTAATAGATGAATAAATAAGGAATAAACCAAACATTGCCAAGGGCCACAAGTCAAAAAAACCCAACCTAAAACGATCTGGAGCATTATGAAATTCAAGCAGAATATGGGAGAGCTTCCTTCACTGTTTGCACTACAACCAGCACCCAAAAAAGTTCACACCTGTGCTGGGAACCTTGCCTAAAAAAAGCCCAGCCAAGAATTTGAAACAAACACATTTTCAGACTTTTCTAACCTCAAGGCATTTTCGCAGGGATTGCCAAGGCTCCGAGTCAAAGCAGGGAGAGGAGAACAAACAAAACAACCCCCGGCCAAGACCAGCTCGCCTGCCTTGTGCAAAGCCACCCTAGTGGGATGACCGCAACTGGGATGGGGAGCTGGGTCGGACTGGGGATGGGTTTCCTAAAGAAAAGGCTCCTCCAGCATCCCGGTCCCACCTCCTGCCATGAGCATTGTAGGGAGGAGCGTTATCAGCTCAGCATCTCCAGAAGGAAGGGAAGAGCTCCCTGATTTCAACCGTCTCTGAAACCAAGTAGGACTAGATAACGACATTGCACAACATTGCCATAAAATGT
Source organism: Todiramphus chloris collaris (assembly GCA_025345505.1). Classification (NCBI taxonomy): domain Eukaryota; kingdom Metazoa; phylum Chordata; class Aves; order Coraciiformes; family Alcedinidae; genus Todiramphus; species Todiramphus chloris. The sequence goes on from JANVCC010000038.1 coordinate 6,929,310, forward strand.
AAAAATGAGCTCCAGTTAAGCAAGCATGCTGCATTCAGGGAGGTAATCTGCTCGCTTTCTCGGTGAGGTTTGACAGTAGCTTAGTAACTCCATGTCACCAAAATATTGATAGGGTTTCCAACCTGGCAGAGCCTGCACACTGCATGGAGACCAACTGTATCAACAAACAAAGCAACCCCTCGGCACTGCTCTCTGTTTAGTTAAGTGCATCTTCCTCAAAGAAACAGAAAGGTAATTCCTCTGCTATTGGCTATTTATAGAGCAATTTACAGCACTGGTCACCGCAGACACCCCACTTGCCTTTGCCGTGTCCTGGAGATGCCCGGGCTGTGTTTTTCCAGCCCACCTTGCTCAGCGTGCATGGGTGGCTCCTGCCAAGCAGTAGTCAGACACCCAAGCAGACACAGACAATTAGCAGCATCCCTCATTGGACAGCTGGACTTTCTGTGTGGTCCTGCTCTGCTCTTCAAAGCACGGAGACTCAAGCACAGACCCATGTGGTGTGTAGGAAACACTCGTAGGTGGTTTGTTGAGAAGACAAACCTCCTTGCCGGCCATCCTGCGAAGAGCTGCACCATGCTGAAAATACCACTCTGTGTGATTTCTGCCTCACTCAGGAAAGGCACAGGGAAGGGGAACTGACCCTCACCATCATCACTCATCCTGCCAGATGTGGGGTCAGACATCCAACTCGACTTGGACCCATAAAAATTGCTCCCTGTGGAGGACCATGAAGGTCGCTGTGCCAGGCAAGCTGGCAGCTCCCAAACCAAGGTTCAAAGCCATCCCTGTGGTGCACTGATGGATGGCAGAACTGCCAAGGCTCGATGTGGGCTACCGCACAATCTGTCCTCCTAGGATGCCACCAAGAGCCTTGTGGTACTCTGTGGAGGCTGCTGGCCTCATCACATCAGCACTAGCAACAGGTACTCTTGCTGGAGATAAATCAGACATTGTCTCCATTTCCCCAGCAGGAGACACTAAGATGAGAAAGGACTATTGGTCACCAATTTGGGGCTTCTTTTTAACACAGGACACCAAGCTCCCTGGGTAAAATGAATGCTTAAGTTACCACCTTTGTATTTAAGGACAGAGAACTGGAAAAGAGCTCTGAATCCAGTCTCCTACCATCATAAAGAAGTTCATAAAATGTCTTTCAAATGAATCAGGGGGGACATTTTAGAAAACCAGATTGGTTTATCTGGCTTTATTCATCCCAGGCTTGTAGGAGAGGAAGATTTCCGAAGGCAGGGCTTGGCCCCCAGCATGGCCCTAGCATTGCAGGCCCTGGACACCCCTGACAAGAACAGGGAAAGACAGACACAGTCAGGGTCATAGGGAAAAGTCCCAGGAAATTTAGGAGTTTCGATGAAATGTTTTAGGGGTAATCACAGTTAAGGAGAGAAGTAAGTATTTAAAAAACTTCAAAAGAAGGTGGGACAGGCAGGTCCTGGGCTGGGGTGAGCCAAGAAGCAGATCTTGCTCCCAGGGATGGCTTCTGTCAGTCAGAGACCTGTCTCAAGAGCTGGGGGTGAATAGCAGAGAAGTGAACATCCTCATCTTCTGCTATGCCAGGGAAGAGGCAGTAATACACCCCTACACCTCCACTTTCTAGTTATTCTGGGTGATGACTCAAAGCTCTTGCTTGAATTAGACAAATGTGTTAGCATCCAGAGCCTATCTTCTCCTTGGAACATCCACACTCTGAATTCCTAAGGCACTCAGAGACAACACCGAGATTAAAGACACGTTACAAATGGTCCCTTGTAGGGCAGACTTGCTCCCACACTAACCTTGCAGTTTTCCAAGGAAGAAGATGACTGCAGTTTGTTTCATTCCACCAGTCTGGCCTGGCCTGGCTGCTTTTGTAAGTGTTTGACACAGTACTCTGCTGCTGCCAGCATCTAAGCCAACCTGAGTTGTGGAACAAAAGTGCCGGACAACACAGGTCTGACTCTGCATCTGTACCAATGACACTGTCCCCTGGGCCAGTCCCTGCACCCACCATCTGAGCTTTGCTTTGTCTCCGTGCAAAGTGAAATGTGACTGCATGTTTGTGACTGCTGCACCCTCGCCGGAGTCTCAACAGCTCTGCTCGTGTCTGGGCTCCCGAGGGAATAAACAGAGAGGGGAGAAAGAGCCAAAACACCAGGGGAAACAAGAGAGGAGACAGGGAGATGCCAAAAAAGACTCCCTCCTGCTTGTTCAGACAAAGCTTGTCTCGCAGCCAAAAGTGGCAGAAAAATGCTGCCCTATAAAAGCAGGCAGGGAACAAGTAAAGCCTGAGATGTCCCTCACTGCCGGCTGGACACTGGGCTTTGCTTGCCAGGGGAGCAGGGATGGCTCCCAGGGAATGGGCACACCAGGCACCAGGTCCTTCTCTGTGTATGTAGCTGGGAGGGGGATTTGTTCCGAGTGATGGAAAGAAGAGGCAGTGAGAGATACCCAACCTTCTGTCTTCTTCAAATGACCCTCCTGACATTAAAGCAGAGAGGGAGCTTTAATAAACAGTCCTTTTTCAAAAGCTTCTGTCTCCATCTTTTCTGGATTAAACTGCATGTCTGTCTCCAATCTAAACGTTAAGTCAAATCGGCTACAACGTGTCTGCAGAAGCCCCAAGTGGAGCCTGGGATACTGTCTGGGTCTGAAAATACTCGGCTTGAAAATCCCACAAGGTTCGAAGCTCTTAAAGCAGAGCCCACCAGAGTTGCTGATAGACATCCCTCTTCTTCCTGCAGGCTTCTGGCTGGCTGCTGAGCTGGGACAAGGCAGAGCATTTGACGATAGTCCAGTATTTTGGAGAAGACAGGGTGGCCGAGCAGAGGAGGCGAGCAGCTGCAACTCAGAAGACCCAGACTGAGCTACCAGCTCCACAACTCTGGACGCATTGTGTCCCTTCTTCATTTATTGCTGACAGCGTGATAGAGCCTTTTGCAACATCAATCATCTTAAAACAATAAAACCCATAAAACAGACCAAACATTTTGCTTCCAAACACATCAGCATCACTGACTTCAGATCTGTATCGGCTGTAAGTGCAACTTTATTATGATAAAGTAGTCTCTATTGGTCCAATACTCTTAGCAAAGACTACTTTAATGGGCTAGAGTTTATTTTCCTGGACTACCACACACAGTCACCACTGAAGAGAAAAGAGAGGACTTGATGGGACTCAAGAGCACACAGATATTTCTTTGTAGCTTTAAAACTGGTTTAACGTTTGCACATATGTAATGTTCCTGGATGCTTTTAATTCTCATGAGAAGTTGCTCAGAGGGTTGTGCTTAGGATGTCCAAAGGAAAATTTTATGTGGGTAATTAGAACTTAGAGACAACCTCCTCTAACCAGCACAGTGCTGCTGCTTTGAAAAGACTGAACTAAGCATTACTTGGTCTTGGTGGTTATTGCCCTTTTTGTACTTGGCACTCCAGCATTCAAGTCCATAACGAACTCAAGTTCTACTCCAAAAAACCCAATTTTCCTCCCAGCTGTTATTAAACAATGACCTGAATATTTCCCATTGCATTTTTTTTTCTTTTTCTTCTGCCTTTTGTTTTTTTTTTCCCTGCATGGGAATGTAAAGTTCAATTTCTACAAATACTCATGACAATGACATCCTGGCTTCAGTGCTTGCATGCTGCTGCCAGTAAAACCTGATGGACTGAGTGTCAGTGAAAAGTGGATACAAAGGGTGTAATCACAACTCGGGCAAATTAATGTAAAAATCTCGATGAATATTCATGACACTTTTGTGGCATTCAGCCATCACCAGCATTTTGAACTTCTCCCATCAGTACTGCAGCCAGCTCTGGGGAAGGGGAAAAATTCCCCTCTTCACATAGGACTTATCAATCCTTCAGTGCTAAATTAGGACCAACGCAAATTTACTCCAAATGCTTTGCAACACTTAACACAGCCTGTAAACATTCTAAACACAACCCTCAATCCAAGACATGCCCTCCAGTCGTCCTTGATGTGCTTTACCCCTGCAGTCTCAAAACACAGGGCAAACACCAACCTCTCCCGATAATCTCAGATCCACTGACTCAGCTGCCAAAGACCAAATGGCCAGTGGGGTGCTGCCTTTCTCACAGAGATTTTACCTCTGCAAAACCAGCTCGGGTGTGGAGAGCACTTGGCACAGGGCAGAGAGCCTGAGCTCAGCCAGGTCCTCTGGGTGCTGCTAGAAGCCGTGCCACTAATAACATTTTCTCTCATCAGCAAAAGCTTTAACAAAATCTTTGGGCATTTCTACTTTATTCGTGGGAGCCTTGATGAGTCTGAAAGAGAAAGCCTGTTGTGGGTGAAGGACAGACATATTTCCCTCTGTCAGCTTCAGTCACCTGAAATATCATCTACAAAGAAACATCTTCATCAAGGCAGAGAGTATATACTGTCTGCAGAGAACATGACAATAAACATGTCTAAGCACACTGTAAAAATGAAGTAGTAAGTCTGTTACATCACAGCTACCACACTGCAAGGGCATGTGGTTTGTTGGATCCACAAAGCTTTAGCAGGAAAGGCTCTTAAAATTTGGTCAACTTGTGATACTGCAAGATGGCAGGTCATGTCCCTAAAATGTGTCATTTCCTTGTGAAAATTTGGTTAATAATCCAGCCACTACTACGAGAAAGTGATGGTGTCTCTGGACACCACCACCTCAATGTTCTCCTACGTGGATGGGGTTGGTCCCAAAGACTCTGCTTGGTTAGAATGATCACAGCTATGGCTTGCAGCATGCTGAGGCTCACACAGACCCACAGAACTTTTCTCATATTATTTCACAGAAACAAAAACGCTGGCAGCAACCCACCAGGCAGCCTCTGAAACCTTCACTGGTCATCAGCCAGCTCAAAGCTGGGCACACCAATGGAGCTGGTGAGGGGTACTTGGTTCCAGCAGTGCTTGTCTGCACCCAATGGTCACATAGCCCCAACCTGACATGAGGGCAGCAGTGCCCAGCAAAGGACTTCAGTAGGAGTAGGGCCCTAAGCCCAAAAACCTGAACACAGCTGGGAGGCAGTGACACTTCTCGAGGGTCATAATCTCAGGTCTTATTCCCATCATCTAATGCTGACATTTTTACTAATCCCTCCCACTTCACCAAGTGCTCTAGCTGATCTCAAATTCAGTCCAAAACCTATCGGAGCCGTTTTCCAGTCTCCTTTGTGGGACGTGATAAACTTGTGCTAGTAAAACCAAACACAAATGGCTTCAGTCTGACCTGATGTAGCTCTTCTGGGATCAGTCTGACTTGGCCAAAGAAAAGACAAATATTCACTCCGTACACAAAGCAAGACAAAGCTGCAAAAAGTTGTTCGACAGCTTTTTGTCATACAGAGGCACTTTCAGAGTTGTCAGGACATGAAAGAAAGCACTATTAAATAATATTTGACTTGAGTATTATGTCACATGAAGTAAACATCATCTGTTGCCCTGATGGCTTGCTTCGGGTTGGAAAACAACCGCTGCTGCCAAGGCACCCAGGCAACTTTCTAAAACAGGCTCCTGCCCAAGCACTCAGAGCAGTTTTTCCAGCTCCGCACCGCAGCCGAGCCCCTGGCAGAGCCAATCCCCCCTCTGCAGACGGACAGGCAGATGCAGAGGACGCCTGAGCAGCCTCAAATCCCGTTGGGTTCAGCCAGTTGAGCAGAGCTGCATTCCACTTGCACCCTGACTCCCAGTCCTGGGAAGACATATAGACCTCCATGGAGCGCCTTTGAGGCAGGGGCCTGGTTTCCAGCGATGGGAGAAGCTCAAGCAGTCACTCAGATGGGGATCACAGACCTACAGCCATGACAAATGTGGTGCTGTGTACGCAGAGCCACAGGGAAAGGCAAAGGAGATGTGCAGGGATTTTGGCTGTGGCAAGGACCAGGTTTATTCACTGTTACTAGTAGAGAAATTAAATTGGGAGAGAAGCCACTCCAAAAATTCACCTTGGAAACAAAATTACTTTAAGGGAGAAAAAAAGATGCAGAGGGAAGAGTCAAAAGCAGAAGGCAACATTTTGCTTGGGAGAGAAATACAACCTGATTTATCAAGGAGAACTTAATCTCAGCCTGGAAAAAAAAAATCCTTAGGATACAGAGCTGCAGTAAAGAGCAGTCTGGGGTATGCATGCACCAGAAATGTTTTTTTCCTCCCCCTAAGAACTTCCCCATCCAGGAGACACTGGTGGTGCAGATGGACAGACACTGTCCGTCTCAGGTCGGCTCTTTTCTTTCCACAGCACGAAGAGAAGATGCTTCAATATATGAGAACAATCAGGATGCTGCAATATATGGCTACACAGACAAGCCCCTGAGCAAATCAGTCCTAGACAGTGCAGTGAGCAGCATTGTCACCCAAGGAACACCCAAACCATTGCAAATGATGATGGCACCTTCAAAAAACTACAATTAAATAAAAACAGGACAATTTTTCACCTGGAAAAATCATTTTTCTTGGAAAGATTCCAGTAAAACAAGTCGAAGTGACTCCATGCCAGGGAGGTTTTGTACATGTAGACTCACTCCTGTGTGGAGAAGTCACGGTCTTGGACCTTGCATCCTTCGCCCTGGAGATCCCTGCACCCCAGGGAAACTCCCATTGCTCAGGGAAGCTGTCAAACAGTGTGAGCCGAGCCCAAGACAATGGAACTGGCTTGGGAATTGCACTGAATTTGATAGATTACCAAGATTTATTCTGTTTGTTTTTTTAAGGAAAACATTTTATGGAACCCAAAAATATTCTGCTAATGAAAATAAAAAAGCCACTTACAGAAGGCTTTGTGAGCCACCACATAGACAAATGTTACTAAGTACAGTGTTTAAACTGGGATTAGAGACGTGAGCATTAAATATCAAGAAGCAACACAACCTCTAGTGTGGGAAGTCCCCAAGCCATCAATTGCCATGAATCAAAATGACATCAAGAGTGGTATCAGGGCACTCTTGCCTTGTCTTTAGATTTTTTTTTCTCAGCATCTGCTCCAAGGATAAACTTTGATCTGACCCAGGGGAATGGTCCTAACCTATGTGCAAACACCCAGCACACAGAGGACTCCATTTTGAGGTTGGATTGCAAATACCTCCTGGAGATTTTGTCTTTGGATTAAGTACAAAGGCCTGGTGGTGGTTTACAAATAAATGCCTTAAAGATAAACGCATGAAGTTTTTGTAGGAAAAGATGTTCTTGCAGGAAGTGAAGGGAAAGCAAATGTGAGCTAATCGGGGCAATGGCAGAACAGATGAGTTCATGGCCAAAAACCCCCTAAACTCATTGCCATAAAAGATAAAAATTGAATGAGTAATGAGAGCACAGCTCTGTCACAGCGGGAGGAAAACTGGATACAAATGCAGAGGTCTTTTCACTAAACAAATCTCTTCTACAGGAGGAAAAAGAGGAAAATATAAGAAATACAATTATCCATCAATTGCTTAGCCAGTTTTCTCTTGGTGTCCTGTATAATAAATGCAATTTAACACTTTGGGAATACAAAGGGAGAACTGTGTACAGGACCTGATGAACACATGATGGACATTAGTAATGGAAATTCAAGTCTTCCCAGACAGGCAGACGTGCCCCATCAAGGGGCCACGCTGTTCCTAACAGGGAAAGGAGAGAGCAGGAACACAGAAAGATGAGCACATGAAGTCATCAGTGAAGCTGGGGCAACAACAAGAAGAAAATCTCTTGAATTAGGTCTGGCCATGCTCCTTGGTGCCTTTGTGCTGTTGCAGCAGGGCCTAGGAAGTCTGAGCATCTCTTAAATGTGCTTAAATAGGGCAGTTTGGTATCAAACTGCAACCCAGAGGGGTTCTCCCAGCTGGGGTCAGTCTCTGCTGATGCCCAGCCTTCCCTTGCAGCAGACCCTGCACACAGAAGACTTCACATCTGCGCTCTTGGATGGTTGTATGGGAAATGACGTTTCTAAGGGAGATGAGAAGCGAGTGGCTGCTAAGCACAGTGGAGATGGAGCAAACAGGATGCTGACCAAGCCAAAACCGGCGCTGTGTGTCATTGTAATCTCCATTAATGCTTCCCCAGATAACAAGAACGTGGCTTGGTTGCAGCCAGGCTGCCCCAGCGGTCCCCATCCCCAGAGGCCAGCGGAGACTGCATATAGTCCAAAAGCAAGGAGAAAACCACACGCCTGAAAACGTCCTTCCCCATTCATTCATTTGCACAGACTCCCCTGCACACTAAATGATTTCCCCAGGTTTATTTTCTGTAGCACTTTTCAATGGTTACAGTTGTCAAATGCTTTCCATGACAAGACACTAGTTTTTCAGTTGCTGTTGCCAAAATTCAACTGCTGGGGCTTAAATTTTCCAAGTGAGCATCTGCTTCAGTCTAGATTTTGGGGAGAGAACATATCCTGAAATACATCTCATGTTTCGTAGAATGAGCTCATGAAAAACAGGGTTGTTTTGTCTACATTTAAGAAAAAAAAAGAAAAAAGAAAAAAAAAAAAGAAAAGAAGAATCCTCACTGTTCGCTAACATTTCCATAGAATAGCGTGAAACATTAAAGTTTGCCAGGGGAGAGAGAAGTCTGCAAGTTCAAAGCCATGAGAAGGAAAGCGTCGCTGCTGGGGAGGCTGAGCAGCAGCCAGGACAGATCTGCCACCAGACAGACCCACTCCCAGGACAAACCCAGCACTCTACCAGGAGCACGGGGCACGTCCTCCTCGGAGCAGTCGCTAGCCCCTTGCTGGATGGAGCAGTTGCGCATGTCTACGTTGGCATCTGCGAGGCTCTGCCATCGATGCTTGGCCTGAGCACAGGCTTTTTCAGAGGGCAGATGTGACGTGGTCATGTCTGGAGAGCGCTGCAGAGGTATTTTCAGGCAGGCTGGTTCAAGATGCAGCTGTGATTACATCATTCATTAATTTGTGGTAGAGACAAGTATCCCATAACTCAAGACTAAGAGAGATTTCTAGTGCTTTGACACTAAAGATTAAACAGAAATAAACACATGAGCATCAGTAAAACTGACTGCAAAATACCAGAGAGGGTAAGTGGTTAAGAACAGATAAAAATCAGTGATGTTAGTCTGTAATATGGATTTAACCACAGGGAGGAGAAAGGGATATAGAGACCATGATAAATTAAAAAGTTCTTCACTGTTTATGAATAAAGGATGTATTTAAAAGAATAAAGAGCGTTCTTAGAGAGGGGAGGTGTGGGCAGGAGTATAGTTGTGTGTAGTCCATTAAGCTGAGCGTGCTGTATTTTAGACTTGCCTATCTTGAAAATTGGCTCTGAGGTGCCTCGTACTAGCGTGTGTGGGTAAACCCAAAGGCTTACTTAAAACCTTATTGTCCAAAGCACTCTGTAAGAAACTGTGATTTTTCTACAAGACTCTGTAGCTGCCTTCAAGGCACACATGTATTAGTAATAAAATCCTACTGTTTCCTAAATGTTTTGGGAAAAAAAAGTACACAAAAAGGCCTATAAACAAGGACAGTAGCAGTACATACATTCTTCTGAATCTTTATAGCCTGTCTGGGAACAGTTACATACACGGTCAGCCAGCCACTCCAAAAGGGATCAAATCCTATGTAAAGCAATGCCAAAGCTTTCATTTGTTCCTCGGGACCCCAGTACTCGAGTGGGTACTCAAGGGACTGACAAACCTCCAGCCCTTTAGCAGGGTCCCTGGGACCATCACAGCACTGCCCTGGTGACCGTGGACAGTGTTGGTGGGATACTGTGGGCTTGGGAGTAACATCTCCATAACTTAAACATCAAACCAAGGATGTGACACACCACTGTTTTAGTAACAGAGCCAAGAAAATTAAGAGTTTTTAAGTCAATGAGTAACTAAATAAAATAATTAAAAAATACCTATTAATCTTAAACCAGAAGGAATGTTTCAGGAAAACACTCACCTCTCTTCCCTACCCTTTGAAAAACTACAGATAAGGTCTTCAACACATAATATGATTTTTCTTGCTTCAAAATAAAATAGTCTACTTCCTGTTTGGGTTACTCAGACTTTTAAAAAAAGATCTTTTATGTTTTTTGAAATTTCCTTTTAATGCTGGCCTAAAATACACTCAAATCTGGAGGATGACAGAACGAAGCATGAGGATTTTTAAAAAGCTTTAGCAGAAAGATTAAAGATCCAACAAGTTCAGTCTCAGTCCACAGGAGCTCCAGACCTTCCAAAACCTTATTTCAAAAATAAATGTGTCCTTCCCTTCAATGATTCACCTGCCTCTCTGCAGCCTGTTGTACCTAAGGTGCTAGTAACAAGACTCAGAGAAGATGAGCAGGCACATCAGCACGGGCACTGTTCAGGTCTGTTCAGGACAATGTCTTGCTGAAGGACACTGGTGGCACAGGAGCACCCACAGCAGTGCCACGAGTGACTGCCAGCCCGGACATCCTGAAACAACTTGTCCTCACCAAGGCTGCACTTACCTAGAACCAGAAGCACATGCCTTAAAAACCCTTCGGCACTACACGAAAAACATAAGCACGCAAAGGCTCGAGGAGTTCCACGAACAAATTTGGCATATTCATTTCAATGAACTTCTGCAATTTTTTTCTGTGAGTGCTAAAGAAATGCCAAGGAGTATCTGTTTGATAGCAAAGAGTTCATTGCTTGCAGTATCGTGGGCTCCACATCCTGAAGAGCTTGGAAAGGATCAGGCTGCAGGGAGGACTGGGACGATTCCCTGGGCTCTTTTTAAAGGATATTTAAAAAATATGGGCTGCACGTGGAAAAAAAAATGGGAACAGTTTTCATAAGAAAGGTTTTGTTCTATCTGTTCGAGTGAAGATATTTATGGTGTCTGCTGTGTCATTCCAGATTTGTCATGGGCCATTAAATATCCACCTGGATATTGCATCATTTAACTACTGGAATGCGTAAGCATTTCTGCTGCTTATGAAAGAGCAACTCTTAGCTGTATAGACCAGAAGTGCTCTGCTCTACTTCAGCAAATAAATCAGAAAGTGGATCAGATAATACAACTGTGTTCAGTTGTGGCAGACTGATAGTTTTGTGTATTTATTTTTTTTAACTGATCATGACAAGAATGTGAGAAGGAGCTGTATATATTATTTCTGGCCTTCCCTTGAGTTTGTTAAACTTCTCCGGGTGTCAGCAGCATCTTGGAGATCCATCTGAGGGATGGATCCTTCTTTCCCAAACCAGACCCTGCACAGACACGGTTGGAAGGCAGCCCCTGCAGCCTCACGCACAGGCAGACACCTGGTAAGGAGAAGCAAAAGGCCCATCTCACTTCAACAAAGAGCTCCACGCTTTGGGCATCTGAAGGTGGGAAGGCATGGCACAGCCAAGGTGTCATGATCTGGAACGGGATGCTGAAACAGTCTCTAATTCTGCTTTTGTGTGTGAAATGTCCACACAAAACCCCAAACTTTTTGACAACTGCAATGCCTCAGAGATGTGTCTGGCCTTAGGCAATGCTTTTCAGACTCACCCCTCGCACTGGCTGCTCCAGTTGCTCCACACGTGCTCCCAAGGCCATCCACCTCTTCTAAGCGTGGCTGGTGATGCACATTGTCCTCCAGGGGGGACTTTGGGGGGATGTGCCAAATTTCTACAAACACCAGCACAGCATTTAAAGTGGAAGAGAAGACTCATGGTTACACAAGGCACTGAAATGGATATTTCCTCACGAGAAAGTTTCTGAATATGTATCTCGTGATGACAGCCCTCTTTGGTGGTCCTGGTTTATCCAAGATGAAAAAAAACAGGTTTTAATGCCTCCCACTGCACTGATGGAAACAAGGTGATACCATAGCTGTACTGCAGCTGGATGTTGGCATGTGATGTACAAATCCAGCAGGCAGGGACAGTGCTGGAAAGGCCTGACTCTGCCAAATCCAGGGGGTTTAAAATACATATATTTCTTGCCAATCCTCAGTGACGATGGTGGAAAGGAGCCTAAGCCCCCTCCAAAATGAAAATGCAGTTGTAGACTGTTACTAGGAAAGCAAGGTGGTTTCAGTGGGAGGTATTTAGACAGGCTAGGAGCGAGCTGGAGTGTGGACTTTGGGGCTGGCTCTCCTGGGGCATCCTGTGAGCCAAGCACCCTGCTCGAGGGCCAGCAGCCCCATGGCCTTTGGCCATGGCGTGCGTCATCTCACAGAGTCCCCGTGGGATGTGGATATTGGGAGCATGTCAAAAAGGTCAGAAAAGCTGGCAGGTCTCTGCCCAGATTACATCAGTTTTGGAAGAACTTCGTAGGAATCAAAATCCTGCTGGGCAGAAAGCAAATGTCTGCAGATCTGCAACTGCAGGGGAAGGAGAAACTCTTTCAGCAGGAGGGTTTCTTGGTTGCTCTGCAAGTCACCCAGCATGCCCATGCCCCATCAGATACCTACTTAACACCTCCTGGTTGTCACCAGAGTGGCAGCAGCAGCTGCAGAGATGCAGGTTGGTTCCAAGTAGGATGTTCCTCCCTCCCAGAGCTGCAGGAGGTTTTCTTCTGTAACTCCAAGGGATTGGACCCTAAATCTGCTGTGTTTCCTCTGAACTGCTCATGACAGAGGCTCTCACCATCCTCTTCTGCTACCAACAGCACGGAGCAGCGAGCAAGAAGAAGAAGTAAACTGGGCAAGAAGTTCCTTTGCAGAACAATTTTATCAACCATTTCAAAGCTGCTCTACACTTCCCAAGCCCAGAAGAGGCAGGTGCTCACAGTTCACTGTAAACCAGTAAAGAGAAGTGTGAAAGAACTTACTGTACTGGGTCAAATGGATAGAAAATCTCCCTCCAGGACAGACATATTTCAAGTAAGCCCATCCTCAAGATACACTCTAGGCTTAGGAGAAAGCAGGTCCTATAAAGTAAGCTCTGTGGCACTTATCTTTGGAGGGAAGGAGGGAATTGTTTTCCTTGGCATTTCCCATTCCTATTTTGCCTCAGCTCCAGACAGGGAGGAAAGCAAAACGTCCATGTGGTCCCCAGGACAGCAACGAGGAGAAGAGAAGGAGAGTTTGGAGGCTGCTGTTGGTGTTGGCATGCCATGGTCCTCTAGAGACTCTCCCCAGCACCACCCAGCATGAAACCAGCAGCAGTGATGTATCCAGAAATACCATTGTAACAAAATTATTGTCTCGCTACTGCTTTGCCCACTTACATTCTATTACCTGACTTTCACCAATAGCCACTAAAGCTCACAGGGTGCTTAAATTTGGGTTTTCCTTTAGTTTAAATACAGAAAGACTCCACATGACCAGAGATACACAGAAGGCAGGAACATTGGCAGTGAGACCCATCATAGAGCAACCTGGCCCAATAGCTAAACGTCAGCAGAGAGCAACAGGTAAAAGTCAGGCTGCTATTTGCTTTGCTTCTTTCCCAGACCAAGATCTGACTAGTAACAGCTGCCTACTTTATGGCTGTCTCTTTTTATTAATTTATTTCCCTCCATGCCCCCCCCCAAAAAAAGGGGAAGAAAAAAAAAGAATGCTTAAAATTTATGGCTAGAAGAAACCGATTACTGTTGGCAAGTGAACTGAAGGGATCAATTGTTCCATACGGCAAAAGCCAAAGAACTCAGGGCTCTATTCACAAGAAAAGACTGATGTGCTAAAGGGCATGGAAATGCCACTTTTATTGTGTGGCGGAGAATTTTCACATTTGAATCCAAATTCCATAGGAGAGTGTGGTATGCAAGAGACCCAGCTACAAGGGCTGGCCAGACGGCGTGTGTGAGCAGAGAGCATGTGCGCGAGGGAAGCATAATACCCTGAGCACAAAGGTTCTGTGTTCCTGTCCCCCCCGGCACAATGTTGGGCTTTCACACAGGCAGGGAATTATGTGCAAAATGCCTGGAAGTCAGCACCAAACGTGCTCTGAAGCAAGCAAATATGGAGCAATGTTCTCCCCTTCCTCACCCAAGCACGGATGGTTAGGTCCATGGATGGTGGTGCAAGAAAACTTGTTCAAACTCATGGGAATCCCTGTTTTAAGGGTGGAGAATAAACCCTTCACATGTCTGTGCTTCAGGAGAAGGAGCAGCAATTCCCAAGCTAGGAGGGCTGAGGACATGGGCCCGTGGCTGGGAGAGGGTACGCGGGGCAGTGTAGGCACAGGCATCGGTTACAGCACGTCAGGAGGAGTCATCAGAGGTAGGACGTGAAGAAATACGAGACCCTTGGCTCGAGGACAGACACACAAACTGTTCATGTGTTTGTACAGTGGGGCACGTTGATAGAGCAGTTAAGCATGATGGATCCGAAGAAGCCAGCTCGAGACGTATTTTTGGACACGCATCAAAGGCAGCTCCCGCCGGGGAAGCAGAGGTTTCAGGACAGGGTGCTGCCCCGACAGCAGGTCTCGGCCACCTTGGCCCCACGTGCCGTGCTGTCCCCAACCCTCTCGGTGCTGGGTGCCACACAGAAAGTGGGAGAGGATGACTCCTGCTCAGCGCAGCTATTAATTACCAGATGGTCTGGTGCTTTCCGACAGACAGCTGTACAAGAGCAGAGAGGCAGATAGGAACTTTGCTTTACAGTTTTACAAGCAGAAAATCAGGTACAGCTAGGTACCTCACTCCCCAAAAGGCCTTGAAAAATCACAGCCCTTGCTCAATGAAGGGAAAAAAAATATAAATAAATAAATAAATAATTCAGAACAACCAAGTGGAAATTCTTCTAAAGCAAATGCAAACGCTGAGATTTCCCAGGTTGCGTTTCAGGCTGCCCTGTCTGCAGGCATCTGAAACTCAGGACACACAAAGGTTTGTGCATTTAGAAGGAGGCTCATGACTAAAGTTGGGCAAAGGCTTGTGAGCTGGAGGAGGCGGAAAAGGCAGCGGGAATGACTTCAGCCTGTGCTAGCACAGACCCGAAGATCAGCATTAGCAGCACAGCTCCCATCTGGGGCCAGGGCGGTGGGAGCGGGCGATATCAATGGCTCTCTGGATGGCTGACAGCACAGATGTACTGCAGCTTAGCCTGTGACTAATTTTAACAAGCTGCTTGCACGGTTACAAAAGGCAGATCCGTTGGCATTTTTACTTTCAACCACCTGGTCTCGACAAACATTTTCTGCAAATAGCACATATGTCATGAGGCCGGACACGGGAGAAGTGCAGTGCAGGGAGGAGTTTCGATCCCCAGGATGGAGGCAGGGGCTGGAAGTGGTTGTGGCCAGGATGTCCCACCAAACAGTGCAGGTCAGCATAATCAACGGTGGTCAATGGGATGAAAAAACACAGTATTCATAGGAAGAGGTGAAACTTTTATAGGACAAATGATGCAGTTGGACAGATCTATTGCTTGTGATGGACACAGTGCCTTCTCCAGGTGTGGACTAAAGCAGAAGAACCCACAGTGCTTTGACATAAGCCTTGCACCAAATTCCTGTCCTTGCTAGGTCCATCCCTATTAAACGCCAGAACAAGAGACACAGCTCACAAGGGAAAAAGCCCAGAAGATGACACAGGTTGACCCTTTGAAAGAGAACATCTTGAACAGTTTTCATAAAAGGTTTCTATTTAAAATAAATCCCTCTGTGTTTAAGCCAGCCAGGGAGGACACAGCAACAGAGATGGGGTGCTTTCAGGGGTAATCCTGAATCGGTTGAAACTCTCAAGCTGGATGCCATTGGACACTGCTGGGCTCCCTTGGGCAGTGATGCTCTTTTTCCATGAGATCCAGAAAACAAGCTGCTCTGAGGAACCTAAACATGCAGCAGTGACCACCACAGTTCTCTTTTTCTCATTCCACAGTGACATCCATCACCAAAATGCAGGGAGGAAGCACTAGTGTGAATTAATGTTAGAAACAAACAGCCAAATTCAAGCATCGTGACTAAGCACAAAGATAACAAAGGACCTACTGCTACAGCCTCCATCCCTTGACGTCTTCACTGGCAGGCCATTTTGGAATAAGAGTTATTGGGCTCATTGCCAGGGTGACTGGGTAAATCCAGTGATTCATTAAATGTAAACTTCCAGTTGTTGATCTTCTGATACTCTTTGCCCTTAAAACTAATCCAGCTGTTCACAGAAGTTTCTTCTTGTTTCCTGGAGCCTGGCACAATGAGGAGATGAAGTGCAGGAGAATACAAGGCATAATGTCAAACTGGTGGGGCCATGTCTTGACTTTTCTAATTCATGGATCTCTTTTTTGTGGCTGGGGATGGTGAGGGGCTGCTGAAAAGCTGGTCTTTGATCAGATGAAGGAAGGGAGAAGGACATCAAATGATGCAGAAACTATAGCAATGAAATCACATTTTCTGCCTTTTAGGAGGATGAAGCTGGTTCTTCTCTCTGCATCCAGAATTAATTTACTCCAGAGTGGAGAAGCAGTTCAGCACTGGAAATCTGCAGACCCATACTCCTGTTAAAATGTATCCCGGCTTGCAAAGCTGAATTGCTGTTCCAGCTCATTTTCAGGCTACGTTAGGGCCATTTTCAGACCTCAGAATAAACCAAAGAGTAAAACAAGCAAACAACAATCCAAGAGCTTATGTGTCCTATCAGCCGTAATGCTGGGTCTCTCTTCCCCAGAAAGTGTTTGGTATTTTTACTGCAGTGTTACCAAAATGGGTCTCCACTGACCTATTATCTGAGGCTCACAGTCAAAGCCAGACCATTACAAACCTTCTGCACACAGGCTCACTCCTGAAAAGGGTCAGTTGGGAGTTTCAATAGTTGGTAAAACACACACTTTCAATTACCTACACAACACACAAACTCTTCACAACTTGCTTTAAATTAGTCATAGGACAGCAGAGAGGAATGAGAAGGATTTGAAAAGATGGAGATTTAGGAACAAATGATAATTTATGTCTTCCAGAAAATGCAAGTCAAACCTTGCCTGTTCTGGCCCTTCAGCACTCCTGATGGGAACAGGATATGTGTTTAGCATATCTCCAAGGTATTCTCATATGAACATGACAACCGGGTGCCTACTGTGAGGACAGCTATAACAAATCACCCACATTCTTTTCAAGCCAACGCTGCAATTGTTCTTCTTGTCGGATCATCTGGCTTCAGTGTGGGCTACCTTCAATTTCTAACACGGAAAGTATTTCCAATAGTTGACAGATGTCTTTCCTCGCTTTACACTCCTTTCTTACCCTCTTCAGTGTTAGCCTTACAGGAAATACCAAGTTAATTGGAAAGATTAAGGAAGGTCTCCTACAGCTATTGAAGGGGAAAGTGGGAGCAGACAGAATGCAGTAAAGGGAAAATAATTCCTTTAATTTTTTTTTGTGTGTTAAACTTTAAATATTAACAGCCAGAGGAAAGGCAGGCTTTAAAATGATGTTGGATGTTTGTTATCACTCAGCACAAAATAATCTCTCTCATAATATTTTTAAACTAGCAGCTTAATTCCTTGCCCAGATATAGAAGACATTTTCCAAGAAGCAAGAGTTTGTAAACAGTTACTAGAAGTACAGTTTGATCAAGCTGTGCAATACTACAGCATATGGTCCAGCTCACTGCCCTATCCCACACACAGACCTCAGTTTTTTCACCTAGTAATTTCTTTCCTTTGGAAGACACAATATTCATTCTCAGCAACAAAAGCACCAAAAGAAACACACAGAGGAATTTTTGGAGCATGTACGTACTAACATTTCTATAGAAAGTGTCTCTTATGAGCTCATTGGATATGGCAGGAGAGTTTGATGCCAAAGTTTCTAAAGGATGAGAAGTCCTCCCAGAGGATCCAGGAGTGGGATCCAGGTTTTCACCTCCACCTTCTGTCTCCCATTTCACAGACAAAATGAATATCCTCACATCTGTACAAGTTTGATCTGCACTGATGCACAGGCAATATTCAAGTGTGAGTGGTTCCAGAGAATTTTCTTCCTGAAAGGACACAAAACCCTGTCCTAATTATTTTCCTAATTGTACTGGGGCCATCTAAGCTATTTGGACAGCAGGAGCCTGCAGCACTACTGAACTAAATATATTAATCCTTTGGTAATGCTGCTTTTGCAGTAAGACAAGCACCATCCTCCTCAGAAACAAGACTTGTAATTAGAGGGAGAGGGGAGCAAATGGACACCTCTATCCTGCAGAGACCAGCTGCAAAATCCTTGCATGAGGAAAACATACCCAAGGAAAAAACTCTGCATGACTGATGATGAACATACAGCACTCAGCTCCTTAGGTCCAGCGCGAGAGGACGCAGAGATTGGACACGGCTGGAGCATGGATGTAGGAACAGATAATAAATTAAACCCAAGAGTTTTGTGTCCAGGCCTAGATGAGGAAGCACAGACAATTAGCAAAGACATGGTAATTGAAAATCCAAGTCAGTGACAGTAACTGCAGGGCTCTACAGTACCCTGGCAGGAAATGGCTTCATTAAGGTGCAGGTCTCTGAGCTGTTACCACCATTACCACTGGTGGGGATAATTTGGGATAATTTTCAAGATCGGTATTATTTGTGTCATGGCAGTCAGCATTTATCCTGCAGGTCAAAACTCAGCACTCATTTAAAAGACATTTCAAAGCATTACCTGCTCAGGCATCTGGAAGTGCTTAGGCATGTGAACCTGTTTGCTATTTACGCTGCTTAACTGTTCCCATGTTAGACTGTGGTGGAAAGTTGGGTGATAGCAAAGAAAACAGTAACTTGCAAGACCCAGCACCTTTCCCAAGGCAATGGGAAGTTAAAAGTCCAGTGGCAGCTTGGTTGCTCTTTGTTTTCTCCTTATCTCATGCCTTGAGAGTGCTGGGGAGCAAGTAACAGGGCAAGGGAAGGAAAATGAAGAGTAGTCATGACTTCAGATGAGGAGCTGCTTCGATGACATCAGGATGAAGACTGCTAAAGTCTGATGGAGAACAGGAGCATTCAGAAGGGAATCTGCAAGGAACAAGACTTTAATGAAGGATGCCTCAGCTGAGGACACTGAACAGATGGAATCCAGTAAGGAAGGATCTTCTGCCAGGAGTCATAAAGCCTGAAGAAAGCCCATGGGAATTGCAAAGAAGGGCTGCAAGAATGCTTCATGAACACTATTGAACTGCCAAAAAGTCATACGCCTGCGAGTCATAGCAAAATCACCCAGGGCACATCCTTGGTAAATCTGATTTATGGTTCAATGCAGTTTTGTGTTAGTAGATCATACCTTCACATGCTGCATGTGGTGGCTGGCAGAAGGAAAGAGATAAACTACAGCAGAAGGCAGGCTGTGATGTATAAAAGCTCCCAAATGGCCGTGCTCCAGAGGCAGGACTATCACCTTATGCAAACAAAGCAATAACTATCAAAGTTCAGTGATGATAGAGGCAAAGCTGTATATGTTGGAAGGCACTCACATCACCGCACGGGGCAGAATGGAATTGACAGCATTAAAGCAGAAGGGACAGGGAAGACCTCAGCTGAGCCTACAGGCAGGGCAGACAACACATTTCAGTGAAACTCCATCACAGAGAGTGATACAGAGATAAGTGGGGATATGCCACTTGCTACAGGACACTCCATCTCTGAAGGACACAGGGCAAGGAAGAGTTCAGAGAGGTTGAGCAAATACTGAGGCAAGAAAAAAATTCTCATCTGAAGAGCCAGTACAACTTACCTTAAAAGGAAACAAAAAAGGAGAAGACAAAAGAATTCACTTTCTACTATTTGAAGAAACTGATGAGGAATTTATCTTTTCCATCTCCCATGACTCCAGAACTACCAGAGCAAGACCAGTCCAGAGGACAGCAAAAGACACACTTTCATGCAACCTCATCACTAGGATGTGGCGGTCACTAGCATGAGATGTCACTGAAACTGAAGCCCCACTAGCATCAGGAGGCAACTGCAAATGAGACATGTATGAGTATCCTGAATTATCACTGAGGACCTGGGCTGGGCACACATGCTTCCTCTTGGAATTACTATCTGGAGCAGTTTTAGAAATGTTATGCATGGAGCTGCAAAGTTTTAGTGTCTTCCTCTAAAGTAGCTCCCCTCTGGGGAAAGGACAATGTGCTACAGAAAAAGTGACAGCTTTTCTTGCTGGTCCACAGCTAACCCAGCAACAGGATGAGTCCCCCATCGCAGAAGCAAGGGCAGTAACAGACGTGGCAGCACTCACTGCTACGGTTTAACGGTGCCTCGGTGACACATGAGGCAATGTGAGGACAGACACCTGCCAGCTCCCCAAGCCAACAAATTCCTGAGCCAGCGTCAGGAAAACAAACAAATACAACAATGACTTGCCCTGACAGCAACTTGGGGCAGGAGTCCTGGCTTGTCTGAAATATCAATAAATTGTTCTTTGGAAGAGCATGAGGTTTATCTGCTCTGAGAACACCCCCTCAAATATTCAGGGTCGTGTATTTCTCCTTAGCTTTGGGGTTATTTTAAAACTTTGCTCTGTCACCGTCCTTAGGCATGCAGCCCATAGTGGTGTTCCACTGCCAGTCTGCACCTCTCTGCATGCCACAGGGTCCCCCTGGCATCTTCCAGCCAAGGTGCCCATCATCCCACATCCAGACCATTTCCCAGTCTGTGAACGGATGCAAGCCATTGCAAGCCACAGACCAGGAAATCTTGCACCAGCCTGACTTCCACATCAGGACATCAGGCCAAAAAACTTTCCATTTTCACCCTTTAAGGCACATTGACATAATACAGATTTCTAACATGAAGATCTCTCTTTTCTTGGTTTGCTCCTCTCAAGCACTCCACAGGATAGTTGGTCACCATTTTTCTTCACCAGGTCAGTTCTTTTGCTCTTGCTCTGCCAAAGCTTATACTCAAATCTCACTTTCCTTTGAGTCCCATCGTGTAATTACTCATTGTTATCTAATTCTTTTCCAAGAGAAAGGAATGCCCCTTGGTCTTTAAATCAGCTCAGATTTGTGACCTGACTTTAAACACATTCAGCTGAAAGCCATTAGCTATTATTCAATTGCCTTTGCTGTAAAATGGCTCAAATTACTCAACTTTAGTCTGCTATTTGAAGAAAAAATATCAATTAAACCTTCAGGTTTAGAGAAGTCACATTTATACAGTCGAGGCATTTAACAGTACTTTGATTCTAAATTTCTTCCACCAGCTTCAATCAGAAACCTTATTCAGAGCACAACTTTCCTGCATGTGAGTCCTATCCCCACCTGAGAGGATGCTGGGTCCAAGCGTGCCATGGACCTGAGATGATGCTGGGTCCAACAGCAAGCCTGGGGCCATGGCTGAGCTGCCAGCTGCAGAGCACATAACCTGAGTCTGTGCCACATGCCCTGCCATGGATCTGGGTACCCCCAACGTACAAAACTCCTTCATCTCAGTCAGGTGGCAAGAACCTTATCTAACTCCACGAAACACTTTGTCCCCATGCTGTTGCACCACAGGATTTTTTAGATGAAAAGAATAAAGAGGTGGGGGGAAAAAGGAAAAAAAACCAAACAAACAAAAAACAAACAAAAAAAAAGAAAAGAAGGAAATGAAAAATAAAGAAGAAAGGAGAAAGGAAAAAGAAAATCAAATAAAGATGAAGGAAAAAAAAAAGAAGAAAAAAAAAAAGTTTGGAGTCAGATGCTGACAAGAGCACTGTTTCTGTGTACGCCCATCCTTCCTGTTGTCTTTTGGCAGTGAACAGGGCTCAATTTTCTCCCCTTCTGCTCTGAATTTGACTCTTCTTCAAGGCTTGGGATGTCAACACGCTCAGGTCCTGGCCATTAAAATCACTGGTCGTACACAGCAAACCCATCTGGCACAAGTCACAAGAAAGTACGACTGTAATTTTAATGCTATCGATTTGATATCAGGAATCCAGTTTTCATATCTCCAAGAAAGCCTGAGCTGCATTTTGTCTCTATAATCCATAGGAACAGATATCAAAATTTGCCAAAAGAGGGAGCATTCCCTAAATGCTGGGAGATGGACTGTCCCTTCCAGCCCAGAGCCTGTGAGGTTTTGCAACAGGGCAAGCTGGAAAACCCCACAGCCAATCACTACCATGACTATATGTTTCAGCTTGTTAATATTGCAGGGCACCAGGTCATCACCCCACTCAGAAGCAATCAAACAAAGCATGGTCTGGCCCTTCTAGTTAGGTATGAGGTGCCGTGGACTGACCTGGAGACCAGAGCATGTGTCTGGCACCCTGATGGAGAAATCCAGACACAAAGTCACCATTCAGGGGCAGCTGGGGCTGGGTACAACTGCTCAGGGCAGCCAGGAGACAACACCGGGCGGATACGGGGCAGGGGACAATATCCTACATGACATTTTTGGGCCACAAGCACCTTTTTTTGAAGAGCTGCTCTGAAACCACAATGCTTAGATAGCAAATTTCCCCTGGATCCATCTTCAATGCAGTCTGAAGGCAGAAACAGTCAGTACCCTGATATGGGGTTGGTATTAAATCTCTTTTGAAACGGAAGAGGGAAAGATCAGGTATGATGCCATTGCTGATACCATGAGTGATGCCACTGCAGAGAAACACTTGACTCACAAGTGTCTAATTCAAACACTGGGCCAAATTCAGATGTGGCTTCTAAGCGGCACAAATCAAACGACATCAAATATTCAGAAAGAGGGCACAAAATTTTACAACACACCAACCTCCTGCACACACACACACACACCCTGCCAACTCCAGCTCAGCTATTTTCTTAAAAGCATTTTCTGGGGCTGACAGTCAGTGCTGCAGAGGAGGCCAGCGTGAATCCCTGCACCGCAGTGGCGGTTTGGCAGCTTTATGATGTTTTACATCACTTTTGCAAAGAACACCATCGCTATAAAATTGGTAGTTTTCCTAAACCCCCAGAATCCATTGAATCAAAACAGTTCGGCGACCACACCGGGGCATTATGCAAGTGCATGGCGGCTTCTCCTTCGCCTGCCGGAGGAGGAATTTGCTGACAAGTAAAGATTAAACTTTCAGTTCCTTCTGCTCTCCCCAGTCATTATGTGCTGTTAAGAAGAAATTTCAAGTTAATTAATTCAATCTCAGGAGAGGAAAATACACGCGGGATTTCTTTAACGTGATGCAGCTATGGAAGGGAAGGGCTGAGCGCGTTCACCGCCGCGCCGCAAACAGCTCGTGTTCTTTGAAACTCCCTTCTCCTCTTCCACGACGCAGGGTGTTGTCGTGGGGTAGCCTTGTTGGAACTCATTTCCACTGAAATGAATTTTGCAGCCCCTAAATGGATTTGCACTGCCAAACCTCTGGATTTCTGGGCTACTTTTTTGTCATGCGTTTTGTTTTCTTCCTCAGAGCTGCCTGTATTCACGGCCCATAACTTGGCACGAGCACCAGGAGCCGCACCTCGCCTCCTTCCAAGCCAGAATCTGGTAGGCAGGAGATACAGCCCTATAGAACACAATTAACCTTTTCATTAAACAACAGCTCCCCAAGTGAAAACCAGGCCATATCGAAAGGAATGAGACTGCTTTGTGTTAACGGCGTGCCTCGAACCTTAAAATAAAATATTTGTGCTTACATAAATAGTTGGAAAGGTAAAAGTGTCATAACACTGGGTGTTTGTTATTGGAGCCGGAGCTTGCCTCCTGCCTGCAGCGAAATGTCATAACAAAGCCGGCGTTGGGCTCGCTGCGTTTACTCCTCGCTGCAGTGTTTAAAAGTCAAAGACAATCCTGGGCTATAAACAGATTGCGTGATACCTCACGCAAAGGCTCCTGTCAAAGCGGGGCTTATTTTAGCGTGGCGTGGACCCAGCGTCATCTCAGAGGGTGCAAAGCTGAGAACCTCTGAGACAACGTTGTGCCGAAGGACATCATGGGCCTGAGATGATGCTGGGTTCAACCATGCCATGGACCCAGCAGCTCTGCAAAGCTTTGCACCACCTGAGGTGATGCTGGCTCTGGAGCATGCTTGGTATCATGGTCTAGCTTGGGATTCTGGACTGTCATCTCGGGTCCTGTCATACTTGCAACCATGGCCCAGGTTGGGACCTGGACCAGCATCATCTAAGGTCCATCGCATGCTTGGACCCAGCACCATCTCAGGTTGTGAAAAGCTTTCAGAGCTTCTGGGTCTGCAGCATGGTTGACCCCAGCATTGTCTCAGGTCCACGGCATGCTTGGAACTGACAGCTGCAGAGCATCCTTCTGCTCCCCAAAGCCTGCCCTGAAACACCGTCCTCAAGAGAAAGACCACTATGACCTAAAATCTGCTTTTTCAGAAAGCACCTTCAGTCCCAGTGCAAGCTAAGCCAGGCTTTCCAACCCACCCGAGCTCAGGCAAGGCTGGAAGGAGACTCTTATCACACTTGGCCAACAGCAGCAGCTTCCCAGCTGCTCGCAGCATCAGAGGAGCCAGGGCTAGGAGCCGCAAGCACTCGTTGCAGCTCCTCCCTGTCAGCAGGGCCCACCTGCTACAGCAGGATGGTTTGGCAGCAGTTCAGCCCCAGAATCTATCGATCCCATGGCTGGGAGAGGTTTTTTTTTTGCCGTGGAGGGACTAATGTAACTCCGGTGTGCTGCAGAGTGGGGCAGGGGGATCTGCGGGGTCTTTGTGGATGGTCAGCGTCCCCCCACACTTCTACAGAGAAGGAATTGGGCAGTGATGGAGCACTGGGGGGACTGCACAGGGCTCCCACGATCAGCTTTGAAGTAGCTCTGCCCTGATGGCTGCTCCAAGGCAAGGACCATCCCTAGCACTTCACTGCCACCCACCTGCCTCCACTGACAACATGCAGTCCCTGGACTCCTAGGTGCCTGTGCCATGTTCTCGGTGTCTGTCCCCTTGGTTTCTACACCTTGACCCACCCTGGTCATTCAAAACCTGGATAAGAAGCAAGGAGAGATTTAGTCCTACACAACTGAGGCAGGAAAGCCCAGCATACATTCTGCCATGGTGCGACTGGGCAGAGGGCAGGTAAATCACAAGACATGTCTATCTGAGAAGTGGACTGACATCCTTTTTCTTTAAAAGTGCCTTAGGTAGCCTACAACTTATGACCTGCATTGCTAGCACAGATAGGCACTGGTCTCTGTCTTAGGTAAGCTGCACGCAAGTGGTCTTGGAGAGCAACTGGCATTTTCCATGAACCCCAAAGCAGGGACAGCTTGCATGGCTGTGCCTCACCACACAAGAGAACCTGTGCTTAGGACTGTGCCTGACCAACGCGCTCCTGCAGCTGCGAGCAGCCAAGAATTAACATGCAGCATAAAGCAGCATGATTCCCTCCAAACTGCTGTAGAAATACTTAGCCTAAATTAAATAAGCATTACCATAGCAGCTCGGTGCTTATTTACAAATGAAGACCTGGGGGCTGCAGCCAGACCTCCTTGCCCCAGTCCCCACAGAATCCCAGAGCCAGGGCAGGAGGGCTTGCAGGTTTTGCATGGGGACAGGACTGGATGATGGATTGGAGGATCAGGGTTGTAGGCTGTACTGCCCTCTCCACAGCTCTCTGGGGTCATTCAAGAGGTGGGTGATGACTGCCAGGCCTCCAAAGGTTAGAGGATCTTTCCCTGAAGAGCTGAGCCTGTGGCAGAAGCCACCCTGCTGCCTGGAGGCCAATGCTGTGATCAGGGCCAATGCCTTTACATGAGCAGCCCCATGGAGACGCAAGTCCTCACTGAGCTGAGGCATCTCTCCATCACCCACCAGAGACCCTCTCTTCTGGGCGAGAAGGTGACCCTTGTACCTGCACCCAGAACTGTCCTCTCTCCAGGTGGACCCCACTCTGCCCCAGACCTACTCAACCTTGCAGATAGTTCACCATGTCCTTTCCCCACTGGTGCCCTTGGCGCATATTTTCAGATGCAGGTGTCTATCCAGAGGCTCTTAAATCCACACAAAAGCCCCTTACACCACCCAATTTCCAGAACCCCTGCCCACTCAGCAATCTGCTCAAGTCCCCAGAGAGACATCAGTTGTGCTCAGCAAGGATCCACAGTGCAGCAAGACCCTGCAGCTGCAATCCTTGCCTTCAGGAAATCCCCTGATGGTTTCTTTGCCCAGTATGGTCTGCAGCTGTCCCACGTAGACCTGTTTGCTGGCCCCACCAGGGAGCAGCTTCAGGCTTATCTCTGGATGGGGTGAAGGTGGGCAGGAGTGGACATATGTCAGCGAGCAGAGCATGGTTGTGAGACATCGAGGAACAAGGTTTTGTTGCACTCTCCTATTCCACAACAACTCAGGGTCTCATCGTTCCCACTGGGAGAGGACTCCACAGCTGTCCTCCTGCAGGACTTCCCCGGGCCCAAAAACCTGCCTCACTGCAGCAGCGCTTCAAAGGGCTTCACTCCTGACCACCTGCCTGCAGAGTAGAGGAGCTGGGAGCCAGAGATCCCAGGCTCCAGGTCTTTATTAAATGTCCCTGAGGGATGGAGGGAAATCCAGATGCACGGAAACACTGATGAGTGAAGGACTTTCCTGTTTACCGTTCTCAGCTCCTACCTCCCCGTTGCATCACCTGGTGCCTGGAGGTTTAGCTGGTGCAACGGTTCTGGCACAGGATCTGGGGTGCTCGAGGGGAGCCCCAAGGCAAACACAGGCACAGGTGGGCAACGCAGGTGGGGCCAGGGGGTGCCAGCAGCAGCTGGCTCTGGCGGGCAGGGAGCCATCACCGCTATCGCCCTGGAATCAAACTCTCTTCTGCAAAGCACCTCGGCTGGAGCAAGCTGGCACTCTCCTATGGAAAAATGTGCTTGGAAGCTCTCCAGCCATCGCATCTCCAGAGAGTAATTGATAACCCTGCTGCCAGCCAGATACCCCAGATCGTCCTTCTTCCTCCCCACAGGGGAAGGACGTTTCAAATCCGGTCCCCTCCTGGTCCAGCCTTTCAGTGCATTCCATTTCTCAAAAGAAATTTGTGCACAGCCAGAAGATTTTACCACTTTGTTCTCAGAATATCATAATATTTTCTTTTTTAATTAAATCGCATTCCCCATCTGCCTTGCATACATGTTTTGGGTAGTCTACTTTTGCCAAACATAAGGTCAACATCCATGCTACTAACTTGCTATAAAAGAACACTGTTTTATCTAAACCCGATGTCTGTTCATAATTTTGACCGCACCCAGGCTAGAGCTCTGTGACTTCACTGCCCCAAATTCCCATCAGGAGCCTTTTAACAGGAGTAGGCTCGTTCTGCATCATACCTGGTCCTGCTTTCTTCATTAGCAAACTCAAACCTCACAAGAACAATTTGTAATATTTCTATAACAACGGTGAACCTGCAGAGAGGGGTTGCTGTATTTGATTTGAGGTGCAAGCAAATGAGCAGGGTTCTCCCAGAGCTTAGTTTTAAAGTTCCAGAATTGACTGAAATCAAGGAAATTCAAGAGCAAAGAGTTAAAGCAGAAGCATTAATAAGAGAAGCTGAAGGGGAGACAGCCAGGAAAAGCAAATCCCAACCTGCAGCAGGCAGACCAAAAGAAGAAAGTCTGTACAGTTGGCCTGAAAGACAAACCACATAAATACAGATACAGCAGGGCTGCTGTGATAGACGCACCAAAATGAAAGAATCTCACAGTATTTCTACAGTCCTCTTGTCCAGAGTTTCCAGTCTTTTCCAAGGGAGGTTGTAACCTCCAACTCTCTCATTTTAGAGAACTCAAGCACAAAGATTAATAATTCATACCAGCTTCCATCTATACCCTGCAGTATGGGAAGGACAGAAATGAGCACGTGCTGGCCAGCACGTTACAAAGGTGCGGAAGCTCTGTTGAATTCACAGTGGGAAGGATTTTGGACAAGACTTCACCCATTCACATACTGTTGGGAAGCACAGTGCTTTCCCTCTCCATGTTGAAGCTGAAGAAAAGACTGCACTCAGCTATAAATCTGGACTTAAGATCTGCAAGGCCAAATCAAGATAAGCACAAAGCAGAATGCCTGCAAGTATAAACTCATCTTCTTCAAAGCATTTCAGGCCCCAGCTGCAAATTGGTTTATTCCGAGAACAAATTGTTGCTCAACTACTTGGAAGCACTCTTCACAGAATTTCAGGCTAAGCATTTTTGATTGAAAAGAACATAATATCAGTGATAAATAATATCACGTGAGAAAACAGGAGGAGGCCTCAACCTCCCCCAAGAGTGAGATAATTGACTGCAAGACATGTTCTATCGCTTGCTGCTCCACACCAGCCAATAAGTTGCCCAAGAGTCTTCCCCACGGTATCGTGCAGAGTGTCCTTCTTCCACTGTGCAACACATAACAACCTTCCTCCACCGAGATAAATGCACACTAAAGAAGGACAAATCATCTCTCCCTGTTAAGAGAGTGCTGGCTGGTCCAGGAATTTGAGGTGAGCTTCAAGGATACCCAGAAAAAACACACATCCAGTCAATATTAACTCCTGTCCTTGCCGAGCAGAGCACAGTCACATCTCAAGCACAAAACTTCTTTTGAGAAAGATGTTACAGAAGGTTAACTCAGGTCACCTGTGAATTCACCCTCCTCCTGCAGCTGGTGGCCCTTTGGATTCAGCATCAGAACCTCTGAGGCCCTCCTGAGTGCCCACCACCTCCCACCTGCTTGGGCAAGAGGAGAGGTGGAGACCATGTCTCTTCTCCCACTGTCCCGCTCGGTGTTGTCCGCAGCATCGTTTGAACATGTGTGTTTGGGGAGTCATGGGGCTGTGCAGTCAGACGGCGTGATACTGTCACAGGTTAGTGTCTTAGCTTTCCTTTAATTTTTTTGCTACAGACTTAGAGAATTGCAAACAGATTATTTTCCCTCCAACAACGTGTCAAACCTGTTCCTAAAAACCCATCCTCCTTCTCTTCCATGCCACATGGGGAAGAGTGAATGAGGACGGACAGAAAGAATGAGGGAGGACCACAGGGGGTGAAGAAGGGCCAGGAGAAAGACAATGTGAGAAGGCAAGAAGATAAATAGAAACACACGAGGTAAAACATCCCTCACTTCATCACTAGACAGCTCAGCAGGGTCGCAGATGACATGAGGAACAAGCCCAGTAACCTCAACAAAATATCATCCAGGCTGTGTTAAGACGAGAGACTTCCCCCGGAGCCTCTTATGAACTTGGGTTTGCTGCCATGTTGGGTTGGTCAGAGGTGGTGCTGCTGCTTCTGGGGTTCTTAGGCACACACATGCAGAGTGGAGCACAGAGCAGATGCCTGTGCTAGCTTGGAGCCAGTCAGCTCGGGTACTTCCAGTAAGCCCATGCACTGGGGCTATGTGCTTGACATCTGAGTCAACACATCTGGGCTTGGTCTGGTGACTCCTGGTCAGCAGAGGACCATGCTGTGGGGACTTGCCTCTCAGCAGATGTGCAGGGTAAGTGAATTGGAGGCAGGATTACAGCTGAAGGAGCAGCCTTGAAAGGCAAGGTCTATCTTTGCTTTATGCTGCTTGATATTTTTAACTGAAGAAAATGCACACGGTCTTCTCCTTAGGGATCAGGCTAGGGGAGCTCTCTGGAGCAGCAGAGCATCATTTCTCTCAGAGTACTTTGTTGCTTATCAGGGAAATAAGAGACACACTGGAGCTGCGTGGTCCACAGCCCCTCTTTTCTCCATGTCCATGCAAGGCTGGGAGGCCACATCTGGGGAAGAGCATCCACCTGCACTGGATTAATCTTTTGCATGTTGACCTCATTTTGGCTCTCCAGCTCAGCGTTTGAAGTTCCTCTGCAGAATCAAATTTAGCAAGGTCCATACCTGGTCTGAAAAATATATGTCCAGGGAGCACTTTCTTGGCCGTCCTGGCTTTCATTAACCAAGCTTCTCCACTGTCCTTTTTTCACACCCATTAAACAGCACCAAAGGGAGCTGGCAATACATTTTCCTTTGCCCTTCTCTTTTGTGCTCCCTCCTTGATGAATGGCTAAAGCAGATGCACAGTTGTCTTTGAAGGCTCTGGTGGATGAGCATGTTGAATCAATGATGGATTGGACCAAATGAATCACAGTGTGGGAGAAAGTGCAAGGCAATGATTTCTAAGTGGCCTTCACATCTTTACATTTTAGAACTTGCTTTAAAAGCCTGTTTTCTTCTTTTTATCTGGTTCCAGTTTCTGCAGTGCCTTTGCATATGTTGAGGGAGGTAGGGGGGAAGGAGGGGAACCTTTACATATAAACAGAAGATTCCACTTCTCCATCAGACAATAATGCAGCATTGTCATTTAGGGAGTTCAAATAGCTGGGAAACCACTTCAAGGCCATGCAAAACAACTGGGTAGCATCAGAAAGAACAGCAGTTGGCAAACTGAGCAGCAGAGTTTAAAACTCCAGTATAGCAAACTAGCAAAAAAAAAAAAACCCCACAGCTGGTTCGGTGGCCCACCTCCCCTCGTTGGGACCTAGAGCTGCTTCAGAAAGCAGCTTTAATGAAACCTTTTTAGGATACGGTGAATTGCTAGAGATTACTGGATATGTAACTGCTGCAGGTCATTCCCAACTGAAACCCTGCGCGCCCAGCCAAGTCCCACGTGTCCCTATCCGCAGCAAGTGGGAGGTCTCCAATACCCACTCTGAGCATCAGTCATTTCCAGCTTGGCTGCTCTTGAGCCTTCCCTGTTCCTGACAACATGCTTGTGCTCACCAGGCAGAGGTTTTTCTCCCCACAGATACTCCAGGGTGAGTATAGAAAATGAAAGGCACTGATTTTGCAGTGCTGCTGGCAGAGCGGTGCTGCTTCCTGGGTACAGGAGAGAGGCAAAGTTTGTGGAAAAGGAAATTGATTTTTTTGGGCTGACAGCAGACAAGAAGGAGAAGAACATGTGCGCACACACACACACATGCTTGCAGGCTCAGATATCTGAAAAAATCCCAGGAAAACCCATATCCCAGGCAGGGTATTGGTTTTTATGGTCAAGCAACACTTCACACATTCACCTCCAGGTCTCTAACATGCTATTCTGCAAAGGCATTTTGTGCCCAGGTAACACTACCATGAGGAGGACGCCTGGGTAGAGGTCTTACCACACGCGAGCCTCTGTGGGATCTGCTTCACATTACAGCTCAGGACGATGCCACATGTGGAAATGCAAGTGGAAGCTTGTTCAGAGCACAGAATTTGCAAAGCCTGTTCATTTAAATAGAGCAAAACACAAGTCCAGGACAGCTTGGTTTGACTTCCTTTATTCTGGATACCCCACATGAAGCGCAGTAGCATGGAGAGGCTGCGGCAGCAGTGTCAGGGCTGGGCTGTGCATGCTGGAATAAGCCCATCGGGGAGAGCTATGGTTGGCACAGATGGAAGGACAAACTGGAAGCTGCTCCCAAGGCCCTTCTCAGAGATGCAGTCTCAGCAGAAAGCAGAGAAAAAGCTTCCAGAGGCATATGAAGAGCTTACTCCTCCAGCATCCTCTTCCCAGCACTGCCACTTCTTACTCAATTTGATTTACATAGGAGCTGCCCACTCACCCTACAGCACCACTGTCCACCCTGATGTTTGCCTCTTTGCTAGTGGTACCAGCAAGGGACAAATCCTTCTGCTCCAGAGATAATGAACTTGGATGCATAAACTCCTCTAGAAATCACCAGCTTTCCCTGAGCAAGCCACTGCCCTGACCGCAGCAAACAGCAACCACCAGCACTGCAGGCAGGGACAGACCCAGCTCCAGCTTCCCAAGAAATATTCAAAATCCCCATGGCCTGGCAAACAGGACTCTGGAAAGCGCCTACTGCTCTCTAAACAGGCAGCGATATTTATGAAGTGCTATGAAGTTTGGAAGTAGTATTTTATCCAGGGACAATGGAAGTCGGGACAAGCTAAAACATGATTTGCTTGAGCCGTTTTCCGGCGCGACACCAAGCTGACAGTGCAAACAGTGGGAAGGGCTCTACGAGGCTGGCTGTAGCCAGAGGATGGGACTGCAGACTCCCCAGCGAAGGGAAACGTGTAAAATAGAGGTGCTTCGGACAAAGGGAAGTCTGTTAAAGTATGAAAAGCCTGAAAAAATACTTTTTTTCCCCCCCAATACTACCTCAATTTCATCCAGCCAAAGCTTGAAGATAAATGAACAAGGCTGATTTTCCAGTGGTGGGAAGGCAGCCGGTGGCAGGGATGTGTCTATTAAGCATCTCACTCGCATGACTGATCCAATGGGGACTGGTGCCCTGCAAAGCCAACACAGTCAAGTGCTCACAGTGGTTAAATCTTCCTTGCTTTGCAGACCCCTCAAACATTTCAAGAGAAAAAAAAAAAAGCTCTCCAGCTGGAAACCCCCAGGAGTACGCTGCCCTCAGGACCCCCACAGACAGAGACCAGTGTCAGGATGAGCTGAGGATGCTGTGAGCTGCACACCCCAGGTGCAGCACTGTAAAACACAACATTCCCATCCCACGGGAGTGTTTACAACCACTCCCGTCACGTTTGTCACTGGTTCTCAGCACTTTCAGATGCACATGCTGTAACCCAGCGGGATGCAGCCTCTGCTCAGCAATGCCCCGTGCATCTGCTGGGCTACAGGGCACCACACGCTTTGAAGTTTTGCTCCTCCAACAAGAGCACTAGTTGGTATGAGAGCTCACATACTTATTAGGAGGTGAGGATGATTAATTGCCTCTCCCCCCTTCCCCTCTGAGGGAGGGCTCCTCAACGTTGTCTCGCTGACAGTGATTTTTCAGGACCATATGGCACTTCCACATCCCATTAGTAACGCGCCTGCTGCACCCCAGCCGCTCCACGCCGAGTTTCATCTTTCACTGGGTTGAAGAACATGAAATACCAACGCTCTGGCTGAAAACTTCAAGGTCAGAAAGTTTAGGGAAATACTTTTTGTGAAAAAAAGACTCAAAACTTATTTTCTGCTATTGACAGTACCAGTGTCACAGGGCACCAGTGTTGCTGTGGAGGGCCATCGACTTGATCTTCTCTAGTTTTGTCCTGCTCTGGCAGGGGGGTTGGACTCAATGATCTTTGGAGGTCCCTTCCAACCCCTAACATTCTGTGACTCACCCAGAGAAGGGTCCCATCTCCAAGAAGACCTTTGGTAAGTGTGATGCTGAAAAGACCTAACAGAGACCCAGGCCAAAGGGGTTAGGTTTTCTTTGTCATTACCACGCACTTCCATAAAAACAACTGAAACCCTAATTTTAGCTCTCTTGCCTCTGCCCCCACATTATGGGGCTTCCTCTGGGACACACAGGGATGTTTTTGCTCTTTCTGGGCCTGGCAGCAATCACAGGGAACATGCCTCAATATCCACAGCCCCAAAGAGCAGGGAACCTGCAGCCTTCATGACCAGACGTGTTATGGTGAGGCAGCAACAAGGTGTATGACGGTGCAAAGCCATGGCTGTATTAACAGATAGATCTATAGTAAAATGGACTCAAGCTGCTCAGATTGTTAGGTTTTGTTTGGTTGTCTTTTTCCTCCGTGTTCATTTTTTTGTGTCTCTGAACCCTTCTAACAGTGCAGCACTGTGTTCACATCTGTTTGGAGCAGGTGCTTTCATCTGACCATGGGCACCTATGAGAACAAATTCACAGCAACAGCGATTCCTGCTTCCTGCTGCTCCTTGCCAATGCCCAAGTGCACCACGGGGACTTTTCCCAGCTCGTCTGCAGCAGAACAAAGCATCCTCTGCAGCCAGGCACCTGCAGAGCAATAACGTGGGTGCTCTGGTCCCAGTGAGCAATGCGCAGCAGAAGCCAAGTCTCCTGGGAGAGCAGCGAGCACCACGGCCCGGTGCGAGAAAACATGGCCAGTTGCTAATCCATGCTGCACAGCCCCCCTTGGCAGGCTGCGTGGAAAATGCCAGTGCTTGCAGATATGGTCTCTAAGGAGGACAGTTTCCATAACCTAAAGCAAAGCAGGAGAGGCTGCCCCAGAGGTCAGAGCCCACCTCCTGACCAGCTGGCAGCTCCTGGCAACAGAGGGCTGTGACACCCGGGTCCAAACCTGGCAGACACTTGCCCTGCAAGCATTTTGCTCGCTTATCCTATCTCTGGTTGCTGTTTTTACAGGAGAAAGAGTCCAGCCAACTGAAAAATAAATAAATGCAGAAGCCAAGCAGAGAGCAGCTTCCAAATGACATTATTTGACTCGGTCATTCAGTTCCCATCACAGAAGAGAGCTGTTGTTTTTTCCACAGAAGAAGCGGTTGTTCACCTCAGCCCCATCCTCAGTGCCCACTGCACAGGGGTTAGGCACCACCAGGGCCAGAAAGAGCCATCAGCACTGGCTGCCACCCACTCTGGGACACAAGCTGGCTCACAGCATCTCTGCAACCCCAGCAAGCCCTGCAAAGGCTGGGGACTGCTGTCACAACAGTGCCCCAAGGGTTCGAGCTGGGACCTGCACCGGGACTCCTGCCCCTTGGTCACCAGGAGAGCCCATGGCTTCCTGCTCCAGTGGCCAAGGACATGGGGTTGTTCTCCTGCCAGACACCTGGTAACGGGCAGAGGTCCTTCTGCCATAACACTCCCAGTCCCTCCAGGAGGGAGGCTGGGAAAACCCTCCCTCGAAGACCTTCAGAGCCATGTAAGGGAAAAAGAAGAGAAAGAGGGTGAGAGGAAACCAAACCCCCACTGAACTGTCAAAGATCCCTGCCACCAAAGCCCAGTGCCCACAGGACACATACCTTCCCCAGCCCTGTGAACACGCCAGCAAACCTTGCCGCTGTCTGTCTAATGTATTCCGTATGGAGCGTGCACCTCCAAAACATTACTTAAAATGGGAATAAATCCTTCACAAGACCTCTGCATGACAGATACCACTTGATTGAACTGCCAAGTGAGGAACTTTTATTTTAAGGAAAAAAATCTACAATTAACCTATTGTCACTCCGCAGAAGGGGGAAGCAATAAACTGTATATGTCTGCTTTCCAGCCAAGTCCGAAAGGTTTATCCACAAGCCCTTCTTAGCAAATCTCCTCCATGAGTTCTTTTGATACCTTATGGATTTGTTAAACATTTATAACATGAAAGTGAGAATATTATACACACTGCCCTGGCATAAATCACAGGTCTGATCCTCTGTATACACTGGCAGTGGAAAGAGGACCTGGGAGGAGTAACGGGGTTCTAGGCTGTAAGGTGAATAATTGCAGAATTTTCCCTCATCCCTCCATCCAGCACTAAATGCACACCAAGGTATTATGAGAAGCTGGTTCTCCCCCCAGTCCCTCCAGTTTTTCAAGTTTTACACCTGGGGAAAGAAGAATGAACAATCACTGTTAGACATCGGTGAGGTGAGCGTACAGGACATTTAAGAAGTGGAAAAACATCTGTTTAGTCCAGATAGAAACCAGATGGAGGTGGAGGGGGGGAGGTGGAGGATGGAGAAACAGTCAAGAGGAAAAACAGAAACACAGTCAGGAAGAAGGCTGCAGGAGAAGAGAGATGCTTCCAGGAGGCAAAAGTATCATCCCACTGAGACCTGCACGTCCTTCTTAGGGTGATGGACAAACAGCAGGGCATGGCTCACAGGATGAGGGGCTAGAGACCTCTCAAAGCAGCTGATTTTGGAAACTCAGATGCTGCCTGGCCACTCAGGACATCGTGTGGCCACCAACACTGGGAATGGCTAAGCAAAAGTCGCATTGTTTGGAAGGGTGATGGGCTCATTTTTAGCCACCAAAGGGACACAGACCTCTCAGGACTCCCCAGCTCTGCCCTCTAAAATGCCCCAGTGATATCTGGACACCTCCTACAAGGAATGCACAAAATACTGTCTACTGCAGGCGTAGGATTTTTGAAAAGGTCATTTGGCATTATTCCCCAATCCTCTTTATCCTCACATTCACAACTGCAATCAAGTGCTTCTCTTCTGCACTAGCACAACTTATTCTAGGTCTTCCAGAGACACCAGTGTGCAGCTTTTCTGGGTGTAGTAGGGACAGTAAATGGAAGTGATGCCTGGGAGACAGGGTGAAGCAAGCAAAGTCTAAAAGGATATGGCACAAGTCCATAGCAAGGGTACACAGACATTTTGTGAGCTGGTTGTAGTGCCTTCGAGGCAGATAACAGCAAGTAACTTCAGCAAAAAGGCTGGAAATCCCCTGGAGTTGAACCACCAGAATATGCTGGGGAGAAACACCATTGCAACACCAGGGACACGTTATCTGCGGATGAGTTTGCAATGCAGACGCTCAGGTTAGAAAGATCACTAAAACAGGACAGTGAGATGCACTGCAAAAGTCACCCCCAATCTAATGAGCTCTGTTTCCTTCTGGTTTTGTGTCTGGCTTTGCTCTCAGATTCCACTTTGGCTGGCAGAGTGGATGCAAAAAAAAAAAAAAAAAAAATTTTTTTTTTTTTAAGCAGGAAAAGACCTCTGCAATAGTATCAAAATGCTAGAACTGATGAGCAGTTTTCTCACTATACGATATTTTCCCACAGAATAAAAAACAAAGTTGTCAAAACAAACTTTTTCATGGGAAATGTTTCATTTTGAGGACATTTTGATCCCTTTTTTTAAGTCCAAGTAAAGTGTCCTGTTCCAAGTGAGCGCCAAAACTGAAAGTCCTTTTTTAATGTTAGTGTTCAAAAACGCATCCATTCTCAAAGCTGCAAGGAGAAAACGAATCAAAAAAAAAAAAAAACCCTCCTCCTTTTCCCTTAAGCAATACCCAAGTGTCTGAACTTGGTCACTGTGCAATCTAAGAATTACACTGGTCAAAGGTCCCTGAAATATTCCCAGTTTGGGAAAACCATTTCCCGCTCCTTTTTAAAGAACTGCATTACAAACAGCCTCGAGCTACCCCTTAGCTTGATGAAATGCTTTGCATGAAAGGACACTTCAAATGTCCAGAAATCATTTGCAAAGAGGTGAGAGTAAAGGAGCACGCAGAGAATAAGGTAGAAGTATAGGACTGGATCAGGGAGAAGGAAGGATCGATGACTGAAGCAGACAAAATAGAGAAGGAAGGAAAGAAGGAAGAAAAACATAGGGGTACCCCAGAAGATGGGCAGATCGTGCTCACGCAAAGCCTAATTCCAGCCCGCTGCAGCCAGCCACTGGTGTGTCTGCAGGCAGGACACCCAGAGAGGTGGCATTTAGACTGGGCTTCTGGGCCAAAAGATGGACAAATTAAATTCAGGTTCTCCAGTTTTGCAGTCTCTAACAGGAGCTCGCCCTACCTAACCCAAGCATGTCCCTGCTCTTGTGGAGTCCTTGGCTGCTGACACAACAGAGCTGTACATTTAATGCTGCCTTTGACCAGAGGCAGAGCACTGATGGTCTCTTCTCTGCCCTGCTGGCTATTTGCACTAAACATATGGAAACTCAGCTGTCCTGGAGCCCACTGCCTGTACAAAACCATTCTCCTGCCAGCTTCCTCTCCGGACGGCTCCCAATTTGTCTGCAAACCACAAGTTTAATTGGAGTTGGCAAGTATTTTGACTTCAAAAACGTCTGTAACACCTGGAAGACAACGCTCAGGTTTAAGGGGGGGGGAGGAAACGGGATGATATCCAAATGCTATTGTCACGCTCTCAGCTGCCTGTGCTGAGCTGCCTGCACAAGAAGGAATGAGTAGCTGCAGGGTCTGGTGCGTGCAGGCGATACGCAGGCACGCACGCAGCTCTGCCTTCCGCCAGCTTCATACAGAAGAAGGCTTTTGAGGTTGCTTGAAAGGTAGTTAAGAACGTCACTACCACCACTGATGCTGTGGAACAGGCACCAGGAAAGTCCCAGACTGGGCCCAGTGGCAGACAGGAACTGTGTTTGGGAGCTGGAATCTGGTACTGGATTCAGGAACATAGGATCAGGATCAAAGGAAGAACAGACAGAGTCCTCCTCAGAGGCCAGCCAGTGAAAAAGCGAGAAGTTGGAAGAACCGAGCAGAGCTTGACTCTCCTGATCCCTGAGCTTTATACCTAACATGACCTGTATGGGCTGGAATCCCTCGTTGGTCAGTTCAGGGTCTCCTGTCCCCTCCTCCCTGCAGGTGCAGCCTTTCACTTTCTGCACCCCCCAACATGGTACACAAGACCCAGCAGTGGCCTTGGTCTGCACCCCAACCCTTGGCACTGACTCTAACCATGGGCTGTTATCACTGCTGGAAGCAGACACTGCCTGTGAGAACAGGCTGCTGACTGCAGGCAGTGCAGGGAGTTAGAAGAACTGAGCTGAAAAGCAAAATCACTGAACAGAATTAGTTCTGTTCTCACACAAACCAGAACAGGGATGCTGGTGTATCTGTGAGGGTAGAGTTGGACATCCAGTTTCCTACCTTTTATGCAAGAAATGTTTATGGCAAACTCTTGCTGAGTCTTTTAAAGACCCGCTTAGGAGGAAAGACCTACTGCCAGTGGCTTTACCTTAGCAGAGGATGGAGCTGATTTCTCCTCATTGTAGGTTCTTGCAATTCCGAACAGTGAAGCCCTGATAGTCACTGTGGCCTTTCTCACCAGCTGAAAACCCATCCCTCTCCCACAGCTTTGGATATAACAAATATTAACCCTTAGAAAAGATCTAAGCCAGGATAAAACTGCTATGATGCTGAAAAATTCTGAAGCGACACCGCCATTTATCCCATTACGTAGACTTGAGAAGAACATAAGCCCCATCTGTCAGCTTCCCCCAACAAGTACCACCTTTTATTTTCAGATATTACATTGTTGAAAGCCTTGTTAATTTTTTCAGAAGATCAGTTTGTCTTTGTGTAATGAATATCTATATAAAGAGCACACAAAGTTTCAAAGACCGATACCAAGGAGGTGAGTTGGCCATTTCTGCAAGTCTCTCATTCAAACCATTTATCAGGAGTTTAATCACAGGCACTAACATATGAGAAACGTTAAAAGAGAATAGATGTTTAAAAAAGTAAATGGTTTGCAAGGTGCTTCGACTTCAGTCCCGGTGATCAGTGCAATTCATGTAACAGATTTCCTTCCCTTTCAGGAAGCCTACATGTAACTTTTGCACCCTTGCTGCAAAAGGATACAGAGAGCTACTGACATGGTCCTCGTACAAAAACGACACACACAACTAGAAATCAAGTAGCTGTATTATTTTTACCCCACACCTACATACATTGCATCTGGTCTGGGGTTTTTTTTGTGTTGTACACATACACGTTTTTAGTTGTTCAGCATTAAATTGATTGACTTTCTTAAACCCGGGCAAATTCTTCTGATTCAGGTTTTGGAAAAAATCCTATCTGGAATATTTGAGTGATAATTAAGATTGTGACACTGGCATGATTACCACGTGAAGGGATAGCCAGTTCTGTTCATTAAAAAAAAAGTATCTCAAGAAGTTATGCAAGCAAGAGCAAGTATAACAAAAGCATGCACTGAGCTGTCTCCTATTAACGGCGCAGATCAAATGAGCCAATGCAACTGCTTCTGCTTTGCCTAAATAAATGCCTGGATCAGTCATCAAAGTAGGATTGTTTTCCACAATACACTTCCTTGAGCAACCCAGATAGCCTTTGTGTTGGCCCCAGTAATGATGTAATGGGAAAAACTTACAGGCATTCTGTCAAAGCCATGCAGATTGCTCAAAATACTATTTCCCAAGGCTCCAGCTTTGCAGGTGCGGACTCAGCAGCCATCAAGACTTGCTATGATTAATGACTTTTTCCAATGTGTTGCCTTACATTAATACAGCAAGCTAACTTTTATTAAGTTATGGATGATCTAGTAGAGGATTCTAATCACCTTCAGGCTGCCATATGTAAGGAAGCTGTCGAAACCTATGCGATCTGAGTACCTCAGAGAGAAGACAGTCTAAGCTTTGCGTTACCTATATGCACTGTGGTACATACAGGCCTGCTGCCTATATTGCCTTTGTGCCCAGGTGCCAAAGGATTTTTAGGACTACCGCTCTGGTCTCAAACCCATCAGCCAAAGAGACAAGGGAAGCCATCAGTCCTCCTGAAAACCATCTGAAAATGTCCTGGGCGTTGGAATCAGCAACCCCTTCTGAGTGCATTCAAGGCTAGGCTCCATACAGAGACAGAGAAAGTATCTGAAGTCCCAAGGAAACACCACTCACAGAGGCAGCAGTTCAAGCAATGCTGTAGCTCGGATAGAGTCACCCAGCCATTATTAGTCACAACTGGAGGTGAACAAAACACAAGATAGCACTTGATAAAACACAGTTTAACCAGAGAAGCAATTCTCACTCACCCCTCACGTTGTAGCTTAGGGCTGCCAGAAATATTCCAAGGGTGACAAGGCTTCACCGTGCACGTAACCTCCCGCATGCCCCAGAAACATTCCCTTCTGCCTGAAACAAGGACAAGTCCTAGGGCCAGGAGCAAGAAGTCATCTGAAACACAGCTCTGGCATTTCTGACAAAACAACCAGCAAGGTCATAACAGGAAAATATAGCATCCATTGCCTGCTGTTTCACCTTCAAGGATTCCTTGGAGTATAAGAGCTCAGGGCAGCCAGGGTACAGGGTGCCTGGGAGGCGAGACTGGCACTTGATGACCCACAGCTGATTTTTCTCCCCTCAGATGCAGCCCACCTGGAAAAGCCCAGCCAGGGACACACAGCACAGACAAACCCAGAGAGCCCATAAATGCTGGGGAGAGGGGATTTTACTTCTGCTGCATGCAGTCTAGGTTTAGGGGGAAGGGTTATACAGGCAGGGTCTTGTGTACCATGAGATGGTGCTGATGGAGCAGAAGGGAAGGAACTCAGCTCCTCTTCCTCCTCTCAGCAAGCCTATGCACGGGGGATGTGGCTATTTACTGTATCACTGCCAGCTGTGTTCTGTGACTGCAGAAGCCTCTTCACGAGAGTAGAGCAAGCAGGAGAGAAGAGTGGCATTTTTCCTTTCTCTTTCCACCTTCTCATTTGGAGTTTCTGTTGGATGTTGCCTGTTCTCTAAGTTGCCCTCAAAAAGAACCCCCTCTCAGTGCCTTGGGAGCAGATGATGCTGCCCTAGCTCAGTGAAGCGTCAGAGGTGGCTGACTGGTATGGCCTTATCTTCAAGGTGTTTGGTTATGGACCCTCCAAAACTGAATGATGATACTATTGCTCAGGGTAACTGGAACAAAGATGTTCTGGAGGCAGTCTCCCACTCAGTGGGATGGAAGGGGAGTAATGTAACCCTCTTGGAGAAAAGTATGGAAGTTAAAGATTGAAAAGAAATCACAGTTGAATTTAGCTCCTCTTTGGAGAGGCACAGTTGTGAGGCTAAAAGCTCTATGTAGTTTCCTCTAATCCAAGAGACCAATCACATCGTATTTGGGTATGTCTTTCTTATTTATTTCTAGTTTTTATCATATTTTAAATCTGGGTGGCAAGGGGCATGAGGCTTCTTGGGATCTGGAGGAAACACTGTTTGAAGAAGCATAAGTTGGTAATGGAATCAATCTCTTACTTCTGTGTGAGCTCTTATGTTACAATGTGCCTTACTGCCAAGTTGAAGGAAACCTCATCTCAAAGGCAAAAGGAATATAATCCTCCTAGGATATAACAAAAATAGTCATTATGCATCCCTGCAACTTCCTGTGGTTGCTCACATCTTATGGGAGATGGAGTAGGCATGTGACAAATGGGTGTCAGCAGAGACACACAGAGCTTATACAGATCCCAAACATCCACCACTGCATCTGTGGACAAAGTTGTCCAATTACTGCAATGCTGGCATGATGATGCTAGAGACTCATTCATATGCCATGACAAACTTGGAGATAAGTTTGAGACAGTTCCCATCTACTTGTTTCCCCTCTGTTTCTGATTAGTTATGGCATTGGCATAAAAAAGTGTCTAAGTCTTCATCTGCTCCTCCTTATTCCCACATGAAGTCATAATCCTTCATGTCATCCCAACTGTGCACTATGGAAGTGATTTAGGATGTCTCAAACCAGAGGATAATAACCTCAGGTATTGAATAAATAGAATAACTGTGGAAGAAAACAACCCTTGTGTCACACACTACTGGTAAGAAGCATATGCGTTACCAGGGGTAGATGGAGAGAAAAGCAGAGGAGAGGCTGATGTATCCACAGAAGAATTTGAAGAACAATCATGAGATTTTACACATGGCAGATGTCTAAGATATTTTGAGAGATTCTTCTCAGAGCCTCTAAGCCACAGCAGGGCCCTGCTGCATATTTTGTTCTTCATATAATGATGCTGTGCCATTTGTATTGCGCTATTGATGTGCTCCTGGGTGGTACCAGCAGGACAAGGAGTGTGGTTAATAGCTGGCTTCAAGGGCCAAACAGAAATATCAGCCTGCAGTTCAGTCCCTAGCCAAGAACAAGGCACTCAAGAGCAAGGAAACAGATTTCTTTTCTAAACAGGGGATCAAAGTATGATGAGGCAGCAGACAAATCCTAGTATCTTGCAGCCAGAGGCAGTTTGGTAGTAACAGCCCATGTTAATCACTTGGGCAGTAACTGAGTACCAATAAAAGTTGTCACAAGGTATCTTGCCCCATTTCCAGTGTGAATAAAGATCAAGTACAATAGTTGGAAATAACTAGCTCTGACCTGCAAGGCAGTGCTTGCCAGATCCTTCCAAAGTCTGGCTGCTGTGGTCCTTCTGCAATCATCTTCCTTTAATTGTCATACGGGACCTTTGAGAACAGCCATGACTTGTGCAACTTTCAGCTGAACTTGCTTGGGAAGTACTGCCAGGCAGAGACCACCCTTGCTGACGGCACCCTTCATCTGTAGTATAAAGTCTTGACAGCAAGCTATTAAATAAATATTCAGCTTGGCTGCTTTGTGAGAAGGCACCCTGCTCTTATCTCCATTTGGGTTTTTACCTTATCAGCCTTCTGAGCCCGCAGAGAGGAATAGTTTTTTCTTGGGTTTTTGTGGGTTTTTTTGGGGGGGAGGCGGGGGGGGGAGGTGTATGACTGACCTTCATTGGCTGTGAAATTCAGGGGAAGTTACAGCAAGGAAATACAAGCTCTAGAAATGCTTCAGAGACCAATACTTTTATTAAGCAAGCTGGTGGCCCATTTTCCTACTTGCATTGTGGCAAGGGTTTGCATCAAAATAAAGCATTTATTATTTTTCAGATGCTTCTGAACTCTCTTGCCCTTTTTAGAGGAGGCTTGTCCTGACTGAAGAAATAGTCTCAATTTAAATCATTCCTATCTGAAAGAGAAGTTCAACTCCTCCTCCTCCAATGTTTCTAAATCTTCTTCTCTGAGCAGGGGCAGGTGGCTCCTATTTTAGCTGTAGCCGGATTCCAGCTTCTTTGCTCCCCTTGCATAATTTCTTCTAACACATTCCTCTGGGGCTGCAAGAACTTCACGCTTCCATCTCAGCCTAGAGGTGAAGGCAACGAGAAGAAGTTACACCATATAATTATAGTTATTATGCCAGTTAATAGAGCTCTTCATAGAGTAAACACTATTAGCACTAGTCACTGTCGGGAATAGCTGTGTTTCCAGCTCTGCTCTTGCTGTCGGAGGCTCAGCACAGATCTGAGTCCAAGCCCAAATCTGAAGAGCAAACCCTGATACCTGCCAGCTCGCACACAGGGCCAAATCTCTCTCTGGGCTTGGGGAAACTTCTGGATTTTGGATCTCGAGCATGATTAGGGAAGAGCAATGTTGTGCTGAAATGCGTGATCCAAGCAGACAGTGTTCCGACTCCAGGTCTACCAGCTTTCTTCTTGCTCTTGGAGTTAGTCCATGGCCTTGTTTACAAAAACATGCTTTTAAGCAACTGAGTGTAAGCTCCAAGTTCGATCACCATAGATTTACATTCAAACCCTCACTCTTATCATGCATTTTGCCCATCCAAATGGCAGGCAGTATTCTAGTGCTAACAGTCTGCTTTTTCTCCCCCTTCTGTCTCAATAGTAAATTGCTGTCATGCTTTTCTGATAGTCTACTTTTAAAAAAAGATTAAATAAATATGCGTACATTGATATACAAATTTGAAAACAAGCCCTTCGGGAGAGAAATAAAGGGAGCAGAGGTTGCAACGTTGTGACAGAACATGGATTCAGTTAATTGGATCTAGCTATTTGCACCATCTTTTGCTAACTGCCTGTGCCAGTCCCAGGCTGGGAAAGCAATTTAACTCATTCCCTGTGAAAAATGAAATGACAGCAGCTACTTGAGTGAACTTTCACATTAATGAAGCATGATCTGGTCTTGATCAAAGACTTTATGTTCCTGGAGGACCAGAGTTCAAGCACCAGTCTCTAATTTTAAGAGAAGAAAAGGCTTATGTGTCATTGCAAGGCAAACTCTTTGGAGCTCGAGCTCAAGCTAAACCTTCGTGTCAGCACTGTTAGTGACCCTATACTGAAGTCTGTCTGGATCATCTCTTCCTCTGACTCTCACTGTCATATGCTGCCTCCTGCTAAGCTGAACTCGCTTCACCCATTATAGCAGTGAGGAGTGATGTTATTGTTAGTCATTGCTGCTAGGCACTTTTGGATCACGTCATACATCTCACAGGTTGTTCCAACAAAACAAGCTCTGAGGAACAGGGTTGGGATCCAAGAGAGACAGAGACCAGCTCCGGGTGGCAAGATGCCATAAAATTGCCCTTGCAGATCTGGTGTAACCAGATGGAGTAATAAACCTCTGGAATGTTGATGCTTTGGTTGATCTGGTCATACCATTTCTTGCAACCTAGATACTGGGAGCCAAACCATGCAGCTTGCCATAAGCAACTAATACAGAAGACCACTGTTAGCTATGTAAAAATGTGATGGTTGCTGTGCTGAATAATCACTGTGATCTCACAGCACACTTCCTAGAACATATTAAGCATTTGTCAACATAATAATTTGATTGACACATCAATGCACCAGAGTGACAATACAAGGGATTGTAGCCATGGGTATCAGACATTTTGCAAGTCTCACCACCATCAGCGTTGGGTAGAAAGCCATCATGAGTGTTATTAGAAGATGAGCATTGTTACAGAGAGAACTGCGGCCCTGCAGAATGAAGCACCAAGCTGGACTGAAGGAAAATTGTCAAATGCAAGGATGGCCAACGCAAACTGAGGTCCATCCTTTTCTATTTCACTGCCTCCAACCTTCAGCCTGCCCCAGGAGAAGTCATGCACACCCTGTCCCTTAGAAAGGCTGGCAGCATTGCTGTCATCCTCCATCCAGCATATCACACCTGTCGGGGTATTCTGCAGCCTCACGAGGGTTCAGCACTGGGTCTTGCTCTGAAAGCTGAGGCATTTGTGAAAAAGGTTAGACGCTATTTAGAAGGTCTAGCTT
This sequence comes from Todiramphus chloris collaris, assembly GCA_025345505.1. Classification (NCBI taxonomy): domain Eukaryota; kingdom Metazoa; phylum Chordata; class Aves; order Coraciiformes; family Alcedinidae; genus Todiramphus; species Todiramphus chloris. The sequence goes on from JANVCC010000038.1 coordinate 6,974,256, forward strand.
GCGAATGAAATGACAGATACACTTTTGCAGGAACCAGGAGACAGAAACTAAGTTCCTGTTAAAAACAAAGGGTGCCCTGCGTTCAGGGCTGATGTGAGTTCCTGGCTGCACCCCAGGTGAGCAGGGTCACCTAAGGTGAGTCATCTGGGGCTCTGGTTCCCCAGCTGTAAAACAGGGATAATGCTTCTGTTCTCACCTCAGTTTGTCTTCTCTGTTTAGTTTTCAAGCTCCTCAGGGCTGTGTCTTGCTACATGTATGTACAGTTCCTAGCTTAACAGAGTCATGATCCAAACTGAAGCCTCCAGGCACTCCTGTATATTATACCATTACTAATTTCACAAGAGGTTGCAATCAAATTCCTTTATCGGGCAAAAAAAAAGTAATAGAAAAGAATAAAGCAAGCTATTAAAAACTGAGAAACATTTCTGCTGAAGTGGAAATAATGGTACTTTGTCCCAAAATGTATAAAATATGTATTGCAATTAAATTCTCTATTGGCAAATTGCTCTACAATTAAAAAACACAGAAGCTTGAGTGAGGCAATTAGAATAATAGTAGAGTGTTAATTATAGCTTGATGGATTCTGCATGCTGTCAGCAATTACCTTCCAAGTGTGCACTGCTGAACTGACTCCAAATCCACAAAAAGGCACCGGCAGAATTAGAAAGATCTTCCTTGTTGGCATGCCTTTGCCATTTTAAAATTTGTTTTCATAAATACTTTTGTAAGCTATTTAATTAGATTTAATGAGGTTTGAGGAAGAAACATCCTCCATGCTGTACACAGACTCCTCTCTAGCAAGGGCACAGACTTAGGTAGGAGGGAGAGCACAACTGAGAACATTCTCATTTCCTACCAACTGGCCACGTTCAATTATTTTCAGTGCATGGCAATCTTGTGCAAATGCAAGGTGATTTGGCTCAGTTTCCAGAAGAGCTGCTACTAACTATCTGTTTTAAAAGGCTTTCAAATCTCTCTCTCCATGGGAAACCCCATGGGCAGACTCTCACCCTTGTCACTGGGCAGGGGAACAGTGAAGAAGCTGTGGGGATAGCAGTTGCATGTGGCAGTCCTGCATTGAAAGTGTGGGATAAAATCACTGGGGTTTGAGGTCAAGGGTTGCAAGGTTGCAAGAATAATTAAAAAATATTAAAAATAATTGTTAAAATTAATGAAAAACTTGGGTATCAAATTAGAAAACACTGTAGAAATCCACGTTTTTTATTTTCACAATGCCTTCTCTAATGAGAGAGAGAAACACACTCTGGAGAAGTGGCTTAAATGTTGAGTTTTCCCACAGTAAAGAACTAAAGACATATTTTTAAATTGGCTACATGTATTTGTATACTGCACTATATTTATATACTGCGCTGGTTTTTTGTGTAATACATCTGCCTTTCCTGCTCCCGATTCCCTCTGCAGGGACAGGAGCTCTTGCTTTTAGTTTGCAAACAGCTTTCAAATAAATTCGGGGACTAAACATATGCCATTCTCCTGTTTCCTTCAGTTCTTGAAAGCTGAAATAAGACCCTTATCTGAATTTTTACACACACACCCCCACCCCAAAAGCCAAAACCGAAGTTTTACCCAGTGAAAGCCCCGGTCTATAAATAACAGTTATCAATTCTTCCTGGAAACTGAGGGTCCTGGCAGTGGTGAGCATCTCCCTGGGCTCGGCACACTGGATGATTGGAACCTGGGAAGGTGTGACTCGGTGGGACGGAATGCCTGAACGTCCTGGTCATCCCAGTGCTGAGTAAGGAGAAGCCTTGGCAGAGATTGAGTTTTCCGTTCATCACTCAATCTCTGCAATCTGATCCGTTCCGAAGGCCAAGGAGTTGTGCAGGTGGAGTAAGTGGAGAGGAACAGGGAGAGGCCACCCCCAGTAAGAGCTAAGGCTGCTTCTTGCCCTGCATGGTCCAGCTTTCAGACGGGGCTGCCTGAAATTGGGAGCTCTTCATCCTGGAGCAAGATCTTGCCCCGTCAATAACCTCAGTGTCTGTATTTCACCTTCCGAAGCTCAAAATTCCTCCCCTAAGTGCTGTGCGGGCCACATCCGAACCTGGCTGAGGCCAGCTGGATGCTCCGAAGCAGCCTCGCCATTCAGTTTTTAGAGTTAATTGCTGCTCCATGATTAATTTTGCCCGTCGGGATCTTCCTGCAGCTCCCTAACGAGTTGTGCTCCCCCCAGTTTGGAGGGTGTGCTGCTGCCTTACGCCTGCCGGGTGCTGAACTCGGGGCGCGGACGGCGCCGCTGGGTACGGTGTGAACCTCGCGTGGGTGACCCACCAGCCCCGCCGGGCCTGCCCCTCGGGAGTGCGGCCCCCCAGACCCTTCGTAGCACTCGCGGGTGGGCACGGCGGGGTGTGGGGGAGCCCCCGCAGCTCACTCTCACAGCAGCCTGCCCGCACCCCCGGCAAGGACCCGCTGTTTTAAACCGCGTTCCCCAAAGCGGAGCGGGACAGCGGCGGAGCGCGGCCGCTTTAAGAAGGGCAGCGCGCGGGGGGGGGGCGGTGGCCGCCCGCGTTCACACCTGGAGTGGGAAAGGGGGGCGGGCCCCGGGGGCGCTGATTGACGGGCCGCCGGCATCAATGAGGCGCTGCGGCGCCGCGCCGGGGGGCGCCTCCCGGCCAATGGCGACGCGCGCGGGCCCGCTGGAGGACGCCCGCCAGCCAATGGGCGGACGCGCGGGGGGCGGCGCGGCTACATGTTGCGGTGTCGCCAACGTGGGTCCGCGGCGAGCGGCGCTCGGGCCGGGTAGGGAGCGACGGGGCTGGGCTGATCCGCAGCCGACGGCGGGGCAGCGGCGCGGTGTTCGCAGCCCCGCGGGAGCGCATCGAAGCGTGGGAGCTCCAGCGGCGCCCGGGCCGGATCCGTGCGGCGTTAAAGGAGGCGCTTCCCGCGGCGGGGACGCGGACCTGACCCGCCCGGCGGTGCCTGCCTGCCCCCCTCCTTTCCCCCGCCCGCCGGCGGGTGGATGCCGGTGCCGTGACCGCCCCGCGGGGCTGCGCCGCGCCGCTGGCGGCCGAGGCGATGCTGCGGGCGGAGGAGCGGCGCTGAGCGTTCGCGGGGCCCCGCGGCGTTACCGCTGCGCTCCGCGCCGGGGCCGCTCCTGCCGCCTCCTCCCGCCTCGGACCTTCTCCGGTGCCGGATACAAAATGGCGGTGCCGTCACGGGCGGGCGGCGGAGCGGCGGCGGCGGCGCTGCTGCTGTTGGGGCTGCTGGGCTCGGCCGCCGCCGGCTGCCCCACCGGCTGCGCCTGCGGAGAGGAGCTGCTGAACTGCGGCGGGCTGGCGCTGCCCGCGCTGCCCCTGGACCTGCCCCGCTGGCCGCGGCATGTGTGAGTACCGGGGGGGGACCCCGCCGCGCTGGGGAGGGACGCGGCGGGGAGAAGGGACCGGGGGCGAAGCGGAGGCTGGGGCAGGTTCTGTGCGCCGGGGGCTGTCGCCGGCGGCTGGACGCACCCGAGGGCTCGTAAAACAAACAAGAAAAAAACCCTGAACTCTCCAGCAAAAAGCTGGCAAAGCTCTCACTTAGTTTCTTAAGCAAAGTGACCTCTGCTGCCTTGTAGGCGCTGAGCTGCGCAGTGCGAAACTTCTGTCGCGATCTGGGGTCTCCTCCGCTTCCCACCTGAGGCGTGGATGGAGGCGATGAGGAGGCGGCGGGTGCGGTGACGGTGCGGGGCCAGAGGAGCTCGTGGCTCCCGGCCCCTTGCTGGGCCGCGCTCCTTCTCCGCTGACACGGGCGTCCTGGAGGGAGAAGAGCCGAGAGCGGGTTCGGCCCGTAACGATGGGCTCTGCTGGAGATAACGGCCGGCTTGGGCTCCCGAATCCTTATTAGGGCATCCATCCCTGCCTGGCCTGGTGCTCCCAAGCGGGGCGCGCCCCAGCCCCGCGCCGGGACCAGCACCGTGCCCTGCACCCGGCTGCCCAAATATGGGCCCCGCGGCTGGGGCCTCGCTTTCCCTCCTGACGGTTCGAGCCGGCAGCTGTTCAGGTGTGAAAGCCGGTGGGGCAGCGAGTGCGGGGCGGAACGGAGTCGCGGGTTCCCGCGGTGCGTGTTGGGGCGTTTCGAGAGCAGCCGGGTGATGTTTCTCCCGTAAAAGCTGCTTGGCTGCGATTCCCTTGGTTGCTAACCCGCGGTGTATCGTGTGTTCTGGGCGGCAGCTGAGTTCAGAGCTCGGCACCTGGGGGTTAATTCAACCCCGTGGCTCTTTTTTTTTTTTTTTTTTTTTTTTTTTTTTTTTTGTCCCAAATGCGGGATGGCGCGATTGCTGTTCCCGTAAAACGTGATGGGTCGGCTCCGGTTGTGTAACCGCTGCTCTGACCTGGTGAAATCTGAACTATCACATCAGGCACAGGGAGCACAGGAGGTTCGGTGGAGCAAAATGTGCTCGGCTTTGACAGCTCAACTTGTTTGACAGTGCAGGAGACCTCAGAGTGCGTGTGTGTTTGTGCAAACTCGTAAAAATAAGCGTCTTCAACAGTTTGCTAACCTTGTGGAAATAAGGATGCCGCAAGGGAGAGGGAAAAGTGTCCCAGAGCTTCTGTTTCCGAGCCTGTCCACTATTTGAACGGATTTATAGATTATTGAATCTATAAAACGCCTGGTTGTAATAGATACTCCTCAGCTCTGCCAGAAGAGAGAACAGTCACTGAAGTGTTGCTGGAGATCATCCAGCTCCTTATTAAGAAGAATTATTAGAGGTTTGTCAGGTTCTCCCGGTATTATTCACTTTTGACTGCAGAAGTGCCTTGTTTTACATGAAATTATCAGGTGTCATATGGAGAAGAATGTGTGGCTCCTGCATTAAAACACTGACTCATCCCATTCACCTGTTGCTGTGTGCTCTAAAGGATCCTTCCTTCAGCCCTTGGCACCTTTCAGAGCAAGGTTTTTGTCTTTTCAGCGTAATTCTGATGTCCCCATGCACCTCTTAAATGAGGACAGTATTCTCTTTGTTCCTCCACAGAAATGCATTAATAGCCCAGTCTGAAAAAATTTATTGTTGTGTTTTCTTGGGAACACTAATACCCAGGAGTGTCTTTTTCATATGGAACAGATTTTTGAGTGTCTTGAGTTCAGTTTAAGTTTTATTGGTTAAGTAATAGCACATATAAATCTATTGCCTCGGACCTGTGTGCTGGTGATCTTTTAACCACTTAGTACATGGATTGTAACTTTCTACGTTGTAAGCTAAGCAAAGGATTAGAATTAAAAGAATTAAATAGGAAATCTGACGGCTTTTGTATCTGACAATGCAAAATTAAGGGTTTTTTCCTTTATGGCTGAAATAAAAAGCCATAAATAAAAAGCAGACGTTTAAGCTATTGCATATACTTTTGCTTTTAAAGTAATACCATTTCTCATTACTTAACCTGCTGCTTTCAGGAACACAAAGCTGAAGAGCTCTTTTCATGCTTGGTGTGATCACAAACGCTAATTTTTAGTTCAGGGAGCTGCCAACTTCTTTTTAGTAGTTGTTTAATGTCCTTTATAAAACCTGGAGAAAAGCTACCTCTCTGCAACAGTCTTTGACTTTTTGGTTTGCATTTTTTTACCATGCCTTTGTAAAGAAGTGGAAGGTAAATGTGAAGTTTTGTCATGGCCCTGGGCTGAGGCAGGAGTATGATCCAGGCATGTGGGTACCCCAGCTGTAAAATGGGGCAAGACGGGTGATGTCGGAGCTCTGCATCCCTTGTCTCCATGGCTTTTGCTCAGGCTGTGTCTCCCACCCAAGGTGCCTGATTCCCCGGGGTGATAAGCTTGGGCATGTTGGATTGCTAATAGGAGATGAGATAAATCCTGTTTTCAGTGACAGTGGTGGCTGTGCTTTAACTTCATTAAAGTGCCATTGAAAAACCCCTCCTTAGCAGTTTATCTTTGGTTCCTAATGAGTGCCACAATGTGAAGCAGCGCTTGGAGTCGGTTTTCAGTGTGTTGGAGATAAAGCTTTTGTTTGTAGGGTTGGAAATGTGGCTCGGCACACTGGGGAGGGTTCTGGAACAGACTTAATCATGCCGTGTATTTTGTCAACAGGACTATCAGTACCGAGGAAAAGCATTGGGATCTTTTGAAACTATTGTTACTCCTCTGTTGGCAGTAGAGCCTGGAGTTGTAATTTTTCTCCCTAGCTTTCCCAAGGCATAACCCGTCTGCAGAAGGGCTGGTGCACTGCAGTTGCTCAGAGTTAATGCAGCATGGCACAGATGTGGGGTGTGTGTGGTGGCTTGTTTTTTGGCTTTTTTTTTTTCTTACGAGCAACAGACAGCTCAATACTGGGTGCCAGTTATATAAGCGTGCAGGACTTGTTGGCTGAGCAGCCCTGCGTTAGAGCACGTTGCAACACTCTGGCATGACCCGAACTGTCCTCGCAGGAGACACAGCATCCAGCTGCTGTGAGCTCAGCAGCTTGGAAAAGCCCCTGGTCCGTGGGGGATGCTGGGAGAATCATACTCTGTTGGGCAGTTGCTGTGCAGGACTTCTTTGCAATGCCTCACTTCGAAGCTGCTGGAGATGCTTCGTGTATTTTGGGGTTTAAATCTGAAGTTTGTTTTTGTTGGTGCAATATGTGGCATAAACTTTAGGGTCAAGCTGAAGTAGAAAATGCTTTGTGCCCAGAAAAGCCTGGTGCAGGGCTCCAGCAGTGCTGGTGACATGGCACATCCCCTGCATCCTCTGTTCCTGTCTCTCCATGCATCTTAGCTTTATGGAGGAGTGGTAGGAGAAATTTCTTCATAGGCATCACAGGAGACAGAGGGACTTTCTTTTTAGTGGTAGAGCAGTAGTATTTTGGGTAGAAATTTTAATGGTGAGAAGACTTTGGGGCTGCAGAAATGCAGTTGGGTAGCGAATTCATTGCTGGTATGGTCTGGAGGAATGAAAGCTCTTATTTTAAACATGTGTTGTGTGTGTTTGACCCAAATGAGTAGGGGAAGACTTTTGGGATACTGGACATCCATGCACAGACCCTTCTGCCTCTGGGCAAGTGTGTTCCTGGCAGGCCTGTGAACAAAGTAGAGTCCAAGTGACTGGGAGAGCTGGGCTAAGAGCTGCTCTGGGGTTTGGCTCTGTAAATAAGTTTCTCCCAGGCACCAGCTGTTTGGATGTTGGCTGTTTGCACGGTGCTGCTGTGCTCTGGAGAGAGCTGGGCAAAGTGTCTGGATGCTTTTGAAACTCCTTTTTGGTCCCTGTCCGTGGTTTTAGGGCCTGGAAGGGCCTAGGAGTCGGGAGCAGACTCCTGCTGTGCTCAAGTGTATGCCAACAGAGATTTTGTTGAAGGCAAAGAAGCTGAACGTTTGTGCTCAAAATTACCTATTAACTGAAATTTCTTGCTGAAGTGGGGTTTTACTGTGTCAGGCCTTGTTGCTCTGCTCTCGTGTGTTAAGGTAGCTTTTTTGGTTACTTGGTAGGGCAGAGTGGGCAGAAATCTTGCTGTGCTGCTGCCTGTGTGCACGGTGATGGCTGGAGATGGACATGGGTTGCTGTTGGGTTCTGGAGTAACTTGTGCTCCTCTGCACATGCTGGAAAAGAAGGCAGAGGGGGGGACTCTCCTGCTGATGGTGCTGGGAGCAGGGAGTGCTGCTGGCAGTCTGTCCCCTGCGTGTCCTGCTTCCAGCCCTGCTGAAATAATGGAACAAAGATTAAGTAATCGTCACCCTGGGCTTGTGGTGCCTGGCCCTGTGCAGCTGTGGAGCCCTCACTGTTTGTCAGCTGCCTGGGAAGCTGCTGGACTTGGAAGGATGGCTTGGGAGAAGGGGATGTGGGTTGGTGCAGGTGGTTGTTTCCCCTCCCTCCTCCTGGGGAAAAAGGGGTGGAATGTAAAGAAATTCTGCAAACCTAGCAGCTCCCTCCTGGGTGGTGGTCCAGGAAAGGCTTCCTGCCCAACTGGGGGACAGTGCTGGGAGCTGGTGGTGCTTGTAAAAGAAATTCTGCTAAGCTTGACATGACACGCTTGGGTTTGGTGCTTCCTGGAGCATTGTCCTCAGCCGTGGCCTTGCTGGGAGAAGATCTGCAGTCCCAGGGCTGTGGGATGACCCTGGTGGGGTAACAGTAAAGCTGCTCCTTGCAGATCAATGCCTCTCTGGGTCTGCTGGTTATGCACAAATAAATATGTTCACTTGTAAATAAATCCATCCTTCCTGTGTGAACATGTGTTGGTGGCTTTGCTGACCACCCTTGGCATGCCGTGATATTTATTGGTGCTCGCTGGAGAACAGCAGTTAACAGCGAGCCCTTTGCAACTGCTGTCTGATCTTCTAATCTTAATCCATGAGACACAACTGTAGCAGAAGTTATCTCGGACTAGGATTAGAAGTACAGGCAAGATTCATAAGGAAGGCTGAATGGGATAAAATATCCCCCCCCAAGAAGCCTTTCTAGCTCTTGCGGGAGCCCCTGGCTTCTAGTAAAGGGTTCTAGGACCCTCTCAGCCTCCTCTGCATATTCCCCTCTCCTTTTGAGATACTTCATGGCATTTAATCACTTCGAGGCTTTTCCTCTCTACAGTGACTGCAATTTGAAACGCAGGGGTCCCATACAAAAGGAGCGAGTGCTCAATGGGCTGTGTTAATATTCAGTGCCATTTACAATGGGTGCAGTTTGAAAAGGGGAGAATGGATGGTCTGGGAGCTGGGGGAGGAGGAGCTGCAGAGAGAAAATTCCCAGGGCAGGGGAAAGGAGCATCTCAGTAGGCAGCCGAAAAAACCGAACACACCATCAATTGTTCTCTAGGAAAATCAACCATTATTACGTGTTGATACAGCTTGGTATTTTTTTTCTTCTAATGTCCTTGTACAGAAAACTGCTCTGTAGTTTTGTGGATGTAAGATTTGGGGGTGGCTGAGCCTTGCAGGAGTTCCTACTTGGAGTTTAAGAGATGAAGGGATGAGGTTGATTGCCTTCTGCCTTCACATGCTGGCATCAAGAGGCGGTAAACTGATATGTTTAGGAGACCAGACACTTACACAAAGCACTTCAGGTACTTAAATGCTTCCTTGAGTATGGGTGAGATTTCACTTCCCTACTTAAAGTTAAGCTGGTGCTGGAGCCTTGTCCCTGATGGGGATTTAGGCAGAAGCACTTTGGTGAGATGGGGCATTAGTTAGTGTCAGCCCCACCTTCTGCAGGGAAGAGCATGCTGGAAGGATTCACCCTGTCTTCTTATGTTGAGACTCTTGCCCCAATGCTGGAGAAACACCTTCCTGACTCCCTGCATACACCTGGGCTCATGAACATATGTGCAGCTCCTGGGCCCTGTCCTTGCCCAAACAGTGCCTGCCTTTGGCTTCTGGTTGCTTTAATCTCTTGAAGAGGAGCTAAAATTGTGTCTTGAAGTTTGAGTGGCTGCAAAATGGGATGATGGCTTTCATTCCTCAGTAGCCAGCTCTGATGAGAACTATTGTCCCTGATTTACGTGTCAACTGCACCCAGAGGCTCTCAATTAGGGCTGCAGGGCTTTTAATTGATCTTGTTGGCTACCCTGTGAGACACCTTGGATTGAGTTAGCTCAGCTCATCAGCTTTTAACATAATCATTTTGTGCTGCTAACCTAATCTCTCAGTGGGACTCCCTTGTTTGCAGAGTGGATCTGGATGAAGGGAGTAGAGATAATTTAGGCTAATGCTGCTGGGAAGAGCTATCTGCAGAAGATCCAGGCTCCAGGTTCATCAGCTCTGCAGGACCAGGACTGGGCAGGAATTAGCACCTCGTTAAGGGCAAGGGGAGTGATTTAATGTAGAGCATGGCTTTGAATAAACATCACCCCTTGGCTATGGTTTCATGCAAGCCCGGGAGGCTGGGCATCCACCAGCAGCTCTCCTCTGGGGTCCCTTGTTGGTTTTCAGTGGCATGAGAAAGAAGGAGCAGAGCGTGAGACTGCAGGAAGAAACAAAGGGTGAATAAACCCTCTTTTTTTTTTTTTCTGGTATGTCCAGCTATTAAATGATGTGGTACGAGGTATTTTTTTTCTGCTGTGCCCAGGGTCCCAAGTCAAGGACCAGGATGCTGTTGTACATGAAATAGCTATTATTATTGTAGCTGACTCATCCATTAATAGTTAACCAAGTCCTGCATGGCAGCCCAAGTCCTTCAACCCCTGCCTCTTCCAGCAGGACCACAACATATGTAATATGTTATGCTCTCTCATTATACTTTCAGCACTTTGTCTCTCAAGCCACAACCATGTAATTTTGGGGAAGTTTAGAAGCAGGCCCTGCTATTTTTGGGGGCACCTCTCAAGACCTTGTGACGTGTTGCATCCAATTCCAGGAGCATAGTTTGCTTCTGCATGGTTGTATTTTCAGATTAAGTAAGAATTGAAGGACAGATTTCAAACCATATCCATCTGCCTAGGATTTTTTTAACGTTAACCATGCTGGATATACGGGCAGGATTGTTGGTTATTTGCACTTGTCGGAGCAGTTCTATAGTTTGCTGCAGTGGCTTCACATACTTTCAGTGGGAAAAGCATCAGAGGTCCTTTACAACTGAACAGCTTTACAGAGAGCTACAGATCTATATAATGTATGCTCTGCTGTTTTTAAAAGTTTTTAAAGTTGTTTTAAAAAATGCATTAGCTGCCTAAAGCTTTGTTCCGGAGCTAAAGTTTTGAGTGCAAGAGAATTTATAATTTTTTATTTTATATTGCTGTGCATAAAGAGCCAGTAAAATTTTTTTGCTCCCTGCAGAAAGGCAGGACAAGCCCTGAGGTGCAAGAAGGAAATGAGAGATGGAAAATGCAAAGTTGGGGCCATGCTGCTTCCCACTTATCTACACCACTGATGTCTCTGTGGTTGCCTAAAGCCGGTGCCTTTGGGGATGGGCACCTGCCAGGATGGGACCCTGTTTCCTTTCAGTGCTGTGAGTATCCCTCTGAGCTGGAGAGTTTACTATCTACACCAGCTACTGAGGAGCCTCTCTCCAAATACTGCCTTGCAAGTTCAAAACACATTTTGCCTGGCTGGCGTAGGCTGGGATGTTTTATAACTGCCCTTGAAGCCTGTTGTAGCCTGCCATGTGCCAATATCAATACAGGTTTGCTGTCTTACCTAGTTTCTAAAAAATACTGTTCCCAAGTGCTGGCTGGACGGTGGCTTGGTGCCTGCAGTGTGTGCAGCAGTGCTTGCCCAGTGCTGTTTGATCACCAGTATGGGTAGGGATCAGGGTTGAAGGTGTTGAACTGGAGGTGCCCAGGGCTTGGTGGAATGTACTCAGGTGGAAATAGCAGGTTTACTGGGTGTTGCTTTCTGCTTGCACTTAAAGATGTGATACGGGGAGGTATCCTGGGTCTGTAGATGCTCCCTTGGTGGGGCTTCATGTGGGTGATGTCCCCGTAGGAGTGGGGTGGTGGAAGACCTATGGATGGGGGAGCTGCTGGTCTGTGGGTTGTATCATGGGTAATAAAATGACTGTTGGAGGAAACGTCCTGGCTGGAGGCCCTGTAAAAAATCACCCCCTAAATGCATTCCAGTTGTCCAAACACTGGTGCCCCTCCTTCCTCCACGGTGTGCTTGCGGGGAGGCTGGAGCCAGCTCTCCACCACCACCACTGCCTGGGGAGCAGCCCTAGGCAGCCCTGGCTTGCTTTTTGCTGCATCTCGGTCAGCGATGCTCCACCCAGGTTTGAGAGCTGGGAAAAAGCACCAGCAGCCTGCCTTTAGCACAGACCTAAAAACCATCTAGCAGTCTGGACAGCACAGGCTGTTCCTGTAGCAGCCTAGTCCATGAGCAGGCAACCTGAGTTTGGCTCTTGCCCAGCACAACATGATTGCTTTGAATTGAAGCTGGAAGGTGCATGGAGCCATGGGATTTCCTCCTTCCTCCCTGGGCTTTTTAGCCCCAAGGGGATGTGGGGTTGGAGAGTATGGCAGGGACCTGTCATTTGCAAAGGGTGAGGAGGTATCTCTTGATGATCTGAGTGGTGCTTGGATGTTCCCCACCCTCTTCCCCTTCTCTCCTGCCTGGTAACTTCATCACTCCTACACCTGTCTGGCAACAGCGTAGTTGTGGGCAGTGCTGCTGACACAGGGTGGTTGGCTGGTGCTGGTCTCTGCTGCCAGTGATCTGGCCTTGCTGGTGAGCCCGGAGAGCATCCTGTGCTCTGTTTGTCTGTGTAACTCCCCATAAACCTTTGGATCCTTCTGAACCAGGGGGCAGAGTCACAGCCACACTTGTTTCATGTGTTTTGGCGAAAAGGGAAGACTTCTCCTGTTCAAGGATATTTAAACAAACCATGTGAATATTTTATTTTGAAAGGTGTCATAGTATCCCCTTTTCCTTTGCTAAGCATATTTTCGTGCTGCTCCTGTCTGGTTCATGAACAACCCTGCTCCTCCTTAAACAAGTCTTCTAAAGGTGTTTGAAAGCCAAGGATTCTGACCTGGATTGTTTCTAGAGTAAGGCAAATGTTCTGCATCAAATCAGTAAATAAGATAGTGTGTATTTTTACACCTCTCTGAAGCATTTGTTGTGGTTATGCTGTCATTATTGTTTCACATGTTAGATACTTCTTTCTGTTTTCCAGCCTTGGTTGTTGAGATAACCACACAAAAGCTCTTCAGATTGATAAAGCATCTGGATGAGTGTTTGTAAGAGCAGATGAATGAACTTTCCCTGTTTAAAGTAGACTAGAAAATAGTTTGTTGAAGATGGAAAAATGGTACCTAGGCAGATTCTATCTCTCCTGTTTGAGTGGGCAAGGAGAGACTTCCTTGTTTGGGAGGAGGTTTGCAGAGTTGAGGCTTCACACCTGGTTTCTGAGCACTTTCATCTTGAGTGGTGTCACTTGGTTTGTGTTGAACAAGGAGATGGCAGCTGCCTCTGTGGTCTGCAGGGATGCAGGTGGGACTTGCTTAGCTCCCCAAGTTTTAGTAGATGCATCTGTTTATCTCTGTGGCGCTGAGTCCAGCTCTAAAGTTAAGTTATTTGACTTTTTACTTATTGGTGAGCTGACCCCCTTCCTGGAGCTCTGGTTTTGTTCTTATGGACCTTACCAGCAGAGATGTGTACTGGTCATTGAGTTCATCCCCTTGAATGGGAAGTCATACAGATCTGACAGGATGTGTTTGGCTTACACTGTCTACTTAAAACAGCAGTTGGCTTTGCCTCTCCATGGTTTAATAATCTCTGAGGTGGGTACTGCTCTTTACCCAGCTTTCCTGGGAAAGGTGGCTGTGTGATGGTGCTGTTCCCTCTCTTCATGGCCCCAGAGCTTTTGATGCAATTGGCTAACTTCAATTTGAAGCATGAAGTCCTGCTTGAAATGCCTGCCTCTCATGGGCAGCAGGCTGGGGAAAGTGGCTGTATCCCCACCGAGGGAAGGGAAGCAGTGTGAGATTATTCTGTATGAGACATTGAAGAATCTTTATGGGGGAGAGCAGTGTTGTTAAACCATCCCTGCAGGAGAAACAGATGGGATGCATCTGAGACACAGCTCTGAGCACTGTGCTAACATGTGTTAGGAGGCTGGTGAAGGACAGATTCAGTTTTGTAGGGACGGTGCTGGTGTCAGCTAATACCCATGATGATGGGAGCTGAGAGTTTGGTGCTGGGTTACCTTATGCATCGTTCCTGTGAGCAGGGGATGCTGTGAAGACAGCACCCAAATTCTGGCCCCTTTGGGGACCATCATGGTCACTTCTCTGTGTATAAAATGGAGCTACCCATGCAGTGGGAGAGTTTCACAGCCAGCCCCATGGCTGCAGCTGGGAATTGTTTCTTTGGTGTGTTGCTGCTCCTCTCCTGGAGCAGAGTTTCTGGGAAGAAGATGCCTATGTGGGTTGAAGTAGTCGGCTTCAGGTGGGAAGCAGTGGCCGTGGGTGTCTGTGTCTCCCTGCTGGCACTGTGGCAGGGCAGAGGTGGCTCCCTGGGGCTCTGGCCACTCGTGGGGTCTGGGCCTTACAGCTACAGACATGTAGCTGGGCAGCACCCGTGGGAGATGCCAAATCACAGCCCAAGCTGCTTACTCAGTGTTTGTCTCTGATGGCTCCTAACACTTGTGTCTCAAGTGCTACCACTTTGTGGTCTGTGTTTAACAAGAGCCTGACAAACTGTCTTTTTCAGCTGCTGGGGACCCTGGGACTCTGCTGTGTCCCTCTGTGTGTCTCCCAGGCTTGCTCCAGCTCTCAAGCTTTCCTTTAATTCAAACTGGCCGAGATTTTTTCCAGCACCTTCCCTGCATGCCCCCCTACCCACCCCATCCATCCTGGGGTGCCGGTCCCTTTGGCAGCCCCGGTAGTGTGTGCGGGCTGCCGGCTGGGCTCTGCTTACTGCTGTTTACCCTGTTTGCTTCCCTCTCCAGCTGCGAGGGCTTGAGCCAGCTCAACGGCGAGGTTCTCGGGCACCCCCTGTGCAAGCCGTAATGCCAGCGTGGGGCTTGCTGGGGAACAGGCTGGGTGTGATTAAGCCATTTAGGCTTGTTGTAAACTCTTTTCTGAGTCAAAACCAACAGAAGTCTCCCTTATTTTGGGGAGGAGAAGGTGGCAGCTGAACACTTTTGGGGCTGCGCGCTAATTAACGTTGCTTTGTTTGTGAGAGGCATAGCTAAAAGAGGAGGAATTCAGTGCAGGGCTATGGGCCTGCATGTTTAGAAACAAAATGGGGAAGTTTCCCTGTCCAACAATTTCCAAGTGCTTCCTCTATGGTTTCCTGAGTAATTGTGACTGCTGGCTATAAACCAGCCTGCCTTGCTGGTGCAGGATGTGCTGTGCCTTGGACCTCTCTTTGGCCCAGCATCTTCCCAGGCGGCTCTGTCACCTCCCTGGGCTGTTTGCAGCAGGACAACTTCCGAAGGATAGGAAGTCCGTTTCCTGACAGTGCTGTGTGATAGTGACAGCAACAGCTCTTTTGGGACTGGGGTGGGATTGGGAGTGGATTGAAAATGTGCCTTGCAATGTTTTTGTGAGAGGTTATGGTCTGTCACAGCTGAAATGCCTTTCGATGGTTTTCCTGCTGTTTAGGTTAGAAATGCAGAATCCCTCTGGGATCGTTTGGATGGCTTTGGAGGCACCTGGCTGTGCCTGCCCCGAAGGATCTGGTCTGCTCCTTCTCCTGGCACTCCTGTGGGGTAGGAGAGGAGGTTGTGGGACACCTGCTCAGGTCTGGGACTGGAGAGCAAAGCAGAGGACAAGCCAAGACGGAGCCCTCCTACACTGCTCCCTCTGCCAGGCCTTTGATTGCTGGCTCCTTTGCCATTTTCTGTGGCCATCTCCACTGAGGACTTTCGAGCCAAAGTGAGCCAACCATATCCCCTTTGGGTTCATGTGCAGTATTTGACAGTGTTTTGGGGAGCAATGTGTGGCTGTTTGACCCGTGCCCAGCCTGCAGCAGTGGTTGCTTTCCACCCTGCATTTGGCCCAGTGCTGTGACACTTGTGTCCTGCAGCCTGACATCTGGGAGTCAGAAGCATCCCTCCAGCCCTTATCTCATGGTGTCTGTTGGACTCTGGGGAACAGGGCAGAAATAAATCAGCTGAAGTGGCAGTAGCACTGTCACAGCAAGAGCCGGGTTTTGTTTTGGCAGCCACCAGCAGACTGATGACTTGAGCAAGACTCCTTGTCCTGAAAATGGTCCTGGAGTTAAAGCAGTGAAGAGCCGCCTCACCTAATGTAAGCCTATAAATATTAGACTTCATGAATAAGCTAGAGGTCTAGTTTTCTTGATTTTTGTGGAATGCAATGAATGTTTTCAGAGGACAATTCAAGTATTGCCCTGGGAACCATGCAAGCAGAAGACTTAAGTGCATGCTGGCCCTTTGATACTTGTGGGTGAGGAGGCATTGGGAAGTGGGTGGATCCTGTGTGAGAAGACTCTCTGCCCAGAGCTTTTTCACAGCATGATCATCTCTGTAAAGGCCAAGAAAACTTGATCTGAAAGTCTGTTTTATTTATTCATTCCTAGCTCCAACCCTGCTTTGAGGGGAGCACATGGAGGCCATCAGCCTTCCTAGGCACGCAGGCAGTCCTGGCATGGCCGTGGTCCTGTGCTGGAAGAGCGTGTTTGGGGCAAGATTTGAAATGCAGCAGAAACCCCAAACTTCCTTCAGAGTTTTGACTCTTGCATTTTTCTTGTTGGGCAGACTTGAAAGTTCTGTGCAGCATTCAGGGGAATGTTTTGGTTTCCCTTTGCCCACACGTCAGCATTCCTGAACAAAGCAGCCTCAAGATTTGCGGAGCGGATTCTTGAAATTTTGCAAATATTTTGAGCCAGAAGATGTTTCCAGAAACCGTCTGACCTAACGAAAAGAGTTGGTAGGATTTGGGCACAGCTTCAGGGAAAACTGAACAAGGGATTTTTATCCCTCTTTAAATGAACATCATTCCAGTCGAAACCACCATTCCTGGTCTTTGGAGCCGTTGTGCTCCAGCACCTTGTTGCTGTTAAACCACAGCTGTGCTTACTTGAACAAACCAGATAAAGAAGATACACGTTTGAAAAGGGAGGTTTATTACCCTGCTCTTGCAATGACTTCTCCGGTGATCCTAGAGATGTAACTTAAGGCTGGATCTGAAAACGGGCTTAGATACCTGAAGATGGACTGAGGTGAAAGGGAAACAAGGGTGTATGGCAGCTTCCTCACCTGCTTAAGCATCCTGGGGGGTTGTCTTCTGAGCATGTTGAGGTGATTCAGTCTTGTGGTCACCAGCACACCATAGTTTACACTTCACAGCACCCACATATTTGCCATCCTGGGTGCTCCAAATGTACACACAGGATGAGTTTTTGTGGAAAAGCACGGTGGGAGCTGCTGCTTTTGCCCAGAAATACGGAGTGCTGCTCTTTCCTTGGGGCTGGGTGGCCAGCAGTGGCATTTTTAATGGGGAACATGACAGTGAGCTTTGCTTGCTGCCTTCCTGTTCTGATTTAACTGTGCTTTTGCTGGCTGCTGGGGTTGGGCTTTAAGCATTAGATGTCTCTTCTCATGAGCGTTTTATTACAGGCAGGAGCATGAGTGACAAGGAAGGGGATGGAAAATGTCACACCACCCCAGGCAGCTGTTGGGAGGTGTTGGGAGGCAGGAAGGCTCCTGTGTCTGGGACCATTGACCCATGTATCTTTTAACCTTGTTTCTGAAGGTGAAAGCAGCAGCCCCAATGCTGTTCTGACCCAAATTTAGGTCTTGATTTGGGTTTTTTGATTTTGCTAGCGTGTTTCTGGTGTGCTGGGGGATGTGGCATTAACCTTTTCTCTTCAGTGAAGAGGTTTGACGGGGACTAAAAATGCTGATGGATTCCTTTTTTTCCTCCCCTCCTCCCTCTTCCTGTTGAAGTCAAGAACCACTTCAAAGGCTCAGATGTGTTGGTGCCAGACGCCATGCAGCTATTGTTAAAAGAATCCGAAATATAATTGAAAACAAAGCTTTGTTCAGCCAGGCGTGTGTGGCTGTAGGCTTCCACTCATGGCAGAGGTGGGTGCTCAGCCTCTTCTAGATTTGGTGTCTACACACTTACCATAGCAGGTGAATTGTCTGTGAATTCTCTTACGTCTGGTAAATATTTGTGAAATCCAGAAAATAGGTAGTTTAAGGAGGTTTTTTCCTACCTATGAACCCGTACTGACTCAAAAGTTACCAGCATAGTTGTGGAATTCCTTGCAGTAATAAAACACATCAGATTGGTCTTGGCAGGCTGATTGCAATAGCAATGCTCCAAGCCCAGGTTTCTCTGCTTGGCAAGCATGTTGTCCTGCTTGCTTTTAAGACTTGTCTTTTCTGTGGGATATAGGATATTGTGTGATGTAATATCAAAAACATTTGTGAAAGCACGGATAAGATAGATGTCAACGTTCGTTCTAGTTTTATTTGGTGTGAAAGCAGAGGTTGGTGTAGGAGGTTTGTAATCCAGCCTGGTTAGTTCTCTTGATGAAGTCCATGAGGCTGGAGGCTTCTGAAGGAGCCCAGCAAACTTGGGGTGTTTTGCATAAGATTGTTTGCTGCGTCAGGGAGGTCAGGGCTGCTCCATGCTAATAATCGCATGGGATGTAAAAACATTGTATGTGGTTGATAGATGTACAGTGTAATTTATGTTCTTGTTTCTTCTCATTTCCTGTATATAATTTAGGAAAATGCACCAGGGGCTGTGTTGGGATCAGAAGCTGAATTGTTCCTCTGCACACTAACCCAGGGTATTGTCCTGGGACTCGGTTGCCACGCCATGCTCCATGTTCTGCACATGCTTCACGTGACCATGTGGATGTGGCTTTGTCCCTCCACGCTGCAGGTACCTGGATGGGGCCCTTCATTGCTGCAACAATGGTCTTAAGAGATGCTAAACCCGTTAGTGCAGCATCTTCCTTGTGGAGGTTAGTCCTGTAGTCAGACTTGGAGAAACAAATCCCTCTGGAATTTAAAAGGTCCTTCAGCTGTGTGAGGCTTGCAGAGTTTGGTGTTTCTTTTCCTTTTAATTTGTCTCCCCTACCAGAAGTGCTAGCCTCATTGCATATGGCTGCCTGTCTGGTGTTTATTATCTCTGTTACACTGTGGTTAGTGCTCACACATGATATTTCTTTGGTTTCAGTACAGACTGAGCGGGTTGTTCGCTGCTGGATCCAAAAAATGTAAACTATTTATAAATGAAAAATACTCTCCAAAGTGCTGTGTTGTCCCCTCTCCCTCCAGCATGTGCACACTTGGCTGATCTCGTGTAATCCCACTGATGTAAATCCAGATCTCTAACAATTGATGGGCTTGGGGGCCGCCAGGAGAAATTTTGATGTGACCTTGTGCTCTCGGGGGGGGGGGGGGGGGGGGGGTAGAAAGGAAAGCAACAGTGATAAACAGTAATGGAAAAATGTGATTTGGCTGTGGTGCATGCAGCACAGATACGGGCCCGAGCATGGATAAACCTTCCTTCAGAGTTCAGGGATTCTTGATTTTTGTTTTCCAGTTGGGCTCATCTCCATCACAAGCAACTCTTGAAAGATTGGGTCAGAAACTTATTAATGTGGCTTAATATGACCTGAAAGAACTAGAGTGTTTTGGTTTTTTTTAGTACTCCTTACAATTAAACTGTTTGTTCTGCCTTTTGAGCATGTACTCAGTTTTATATTGAACTAACAGCCTATGTTTAGTCTCCTAGGGAAGAAAAATAAGACAGGATTTAAGAAGATATTAAGGGAAGCTGGGCTAAGTTTTCTGTGCCTGTTTGGAAAGCAGGGCAGGAGAGGATACTGGGTGGGCTAGGAAGGGACATGCTGGACCACAGGCTGACATGGTCAAGCTTGGAGCAGGAGAAGACTGGAGTAAATACAGGGTGTTCAGTTGAGGAGCTTATTAACCAACAGCTGATGGCTTGTTTTTGTTAAGAGCAACAGGGGACTTCAGCTGAGTTTGTTTCCCGATTGGGGTGGGTGTTGCACACGGATGACATCGGAGTGATGGAGCATCCATGGGGTGGGTGTGAGGAGCAGAGCTACTCAGACAGTGCTCCCGAAAGAGCAGGCATTATTTTGATCTATGGTGACATGGTTTTCCATGCAACAGTGGTGAGAGTACATGAGGCAGGGCTGTCCTGCTTCCTGCTAAATTCTGGAAAATTAGAGGATAGCTGAAAAAACAGGTGGGATTTTTTTGGGGGGAAACTGTTCATAACATCCCAGCTTGCCATCATTCAAATGGAAACGATGGAAACTTTCTCTCATTGCCGGTGCATTTAGGCAGCCTTTGCCATGTTGCTATAATTAGTCTAAATTGTGAAAAAAAAAAAAAAATTTACTAGTGGAACTGGTGCATGAAGGAGTAAAGCATAATGAGAGTAAATTCAGTGTAGTTTCCAAGTTTTCTCTGGACACTGTTTGCATTGGTGAGAATACCGTGTTCTGTAAAGCCAAATTAGTAGGAATATGGGGTTTGGGATTTTTTTTTTTAATTATGGGTGTTTAGGAGCACCTAAACACATTTGCACTTCTGTCCCCCACATGAGACAGCACTTGGCTTGAAGAGGCAGTTACAGCCTAACTGGGACTATGGAATGAAGCCTTTAATGTACTGATTGCATATTAATGGAGAGCCAAGCCTGTGGGATGGTGCCAAAAGGCAGTGAGTGACAAAGCCAACAATATCAGTGTGAACTTTGCACTCTGGAAAGTGTGAAGTGATGTTGGTGAAAGGAGTTTATTGCACGAATGGAACACTGCGCTCCGCTTCGCCCAAGTTTCTGGGCTAGTAAACCGAGGAAGAGTAATTGGCTGGTGGAGCTCGGTGTTTTCCCATTAACCTGTTCTACACCCCTTGAAATGCTTTTCAGTTTGGCAGTGTGGGTGCTTGCTCCCAAGTGCTTGGCACGCTGTGGCTGGCATATGAAGCTGTAGTACCGCTCGGAGCGTGTGGGGTTACCGTCCACATCTGGTTTGTATCTCCTTCAGTGGGTTTTATTGCAGGCTGTAACGCTCCATCTGCACCCTTCTCCCTGCCTGGTTCTCTCCCACAGCATTGGGCAAGCAACATCCCAGACTGGAAAAAAGCTACAAAAGGGGCTGGGGTATGAATTAATCTGTCTAATGGCTACTGATAGTGGTATACTTCTCCTGGGATTTGGCCAAAATTGGAGATCTTGGGTAGCCAAGTTTCTTAATCCTGAGCTCGTTACGAAGTCCCTAGGATGTGTGTGTGGGTTTTTTGGGGCGACGTTGTTTTGTTTTTTTTCACGTGTTCCCCATCTGCTTGGAAGGAGATGCTGGTTCCCACCAGCCTCCCTCAGGGGCTTCACCACAGAGCCCAGGCAGCCCCGCCGCGGGCGAGTGCTGGTGGTGGCATGGGGGACAGACCGACAGCCGCGTGCCGTGGTTTGTCCATCGCTCCGATTATGCCTGCCTGCTCCGCAGCTCCCTCCAGGAATGTGCAGCATTCGGTGCGGGGGTTTGTCCGCTCTGCTGCTGAGGCTTTTTCCAGAAGGATCATTGGGAGTATTTAAGATGATAGGTTTTTTTAATACCTGGCCCTTGACCAATTTTTGCTTCTCTCTGATGCACAAAGTGGGTTTGAAAAAAATGTTGTTTCTCCCTCTCCCCCCATTTAAACATTTCAGGAATGTCAAGTCTTGTCAGCCTTGGCTTTGCCGGGGGAGGAAAAAAAAAAATTTCCCTTGGGGAGCTCAGGGATGTATTCTTTGTGATCTCAGAACCCTGAGGGAAGGGAAGGGAAAGAGCAGGTCTCTAACAAAAACTTCCTTTATCCCAAATTATATTGAGGCATTGACACTAAATAGCAGCAACCACAAAAGTACTCAACCTCTCTTGGGTCTCTGATGTTTGACCCTTTGGTATATCTCATCCTCTCACTTTGGTTCCCTGCTATGGCCCTTGCAGTGTTTCCCAAGACAGAGAAACCCTATATTTGTAATAGAAACTTGTCCGGGAATCTGGACAGATTACGAGAAGACTTCTCACATTTTTTTCTTCCCCTCATTCCTCACTTTGGCATGATAGATTTGGTGACTTTGGTGCATTTCAGCTCTGGAGCCTCAAATCTAAGGAGGACGTGGACCTGCTGGAGCAAGTTCAGAGGAGGGCCACAAAGATGGTCAGAGGCTGAAATACTTGTCCTGTGGAGGCAGATTTAGAGAGGTGGAGTTCTTCAGCCCCGAGGAAAGGCTCGATGGAGACTATTACAGCAGCCCTCCAGTACCTGAAGGAAGCCTACAGGAAAGCTGGAGAGGGGTTTTCCACAAAGGCATGTAGTAACAGGGCGAGGGATAAAGGCTTTAAACAGAATGTGGGTAGACTGAGATTAGATGTAAGGAAAAAGTTCTCTGCTGTGAGGCTGGTGAGACACTGGAACAGGTTGCCTGGAGAGGCTGTGGATGCCCCATCCCTGGAAGTGTTCAAGGCCAGGTTGGATGGGGCTTTGAGCAACCTGATCTAGCGGGATTTGTCCCTGCTCATGGCAGGGGGTTGTGGCTGGATGATCTTTAAAGTCCCTTCCAGCCCAAACCATTTTATGATTTATCCCCTCTTGGTGGAGCAGTGGGAGGTAGGGTGAGGGTTTCACACAGCCCCTCCCGTTTCCTGGGCTGTTTCATTTGGAAGGCTGGAGCAGACATCTTTCCCCCCAGCTTTCCTCTTGCGTCTCCCAGTGCAATGGGGTCAGTGTGCTCTGTCACCACCAGCTGCCCCCAGAGGTGGTTGAGGGGGGGCTGCTGGGGAGTGTGCTGAGCTCCTGGGCTGGCAGTTACACCTCAACCCTGTGCCTGCTGCCTGGCTGGACTTTGGAGCTGAGCTCTGGAGGAGGTGGGGGGGGAAACCCCAGCGAAGGAGGAAAGGTTTGTTTAATTCCTGATGTGGTGTAAGGTTCAGAGCGAGCAGATTGTGAAACGGCGCGGAGCGGGGACTCGCAGTTGGCAGATAACACGTGTGGAACAGGCAGCCAACGTGGGGCTCGGGCTGCAGTGGCTGAGGGGAAGGCAATGAGGTTTATTTGTTTGTGCAGTTTGCTTTTAATTTTAATAACCTTTATTATCCCCTTTCCCTCTGAATAGTAAGTGATTCCTTATTTATAAAGGCCTCCCCTTATTATTTGGCCTGAAATACAGGCTGTGGAGTTCTGGAGTCCAGCGTCTCTGGAGTTCCACGCTCTGCATTTTACTTGAGGGGAGAAAAAGATAAGGTGACAAAGGAATCCATTTGCAGACTTCTCATAAATATCACACAGATTTCACGGCGAAGTTCAGAGACCATTGAATGAATCTGTTTGGCCATGCCAGAAACTTGATGAAATAGTTGGATTTGATCAAGACTTAATCACTGTCAGGCTCTTGGCTCAGTCTCGCTCGCCTTCTTCCCTGTCCTGGAGGAGGCCGGGGGTGCAGGGGTCGGTCTCGTGCCCCTGCTGCTGGCTGCACGGGGCTGTCGGTGGGTTGGTGGCACACGAGGCCATCTGTAAAAGCTCAAGGTAAAGTGTAGCAGGCATTCAGTGTACTTTTGACAGAACAAGAAAGCAGTCGGGCTTCACTGGGTTGCTGATGGCCCTTCTGGTATGGGATAGTAAATGAAATGCTTTCCCTGCTGCTCCACAGAGGTGCGTGGAGCTCTGCAGAGCCCTTGCTTTTGCAGGCAGCCTTGCAGAGCTTTGCCCAAGTGGCTCGTTCAGGTGCTGTTCAGTGGGCAAGGTTGCCTTGAGGTAAGATTTTATTTGGTGCTGTGCCATCCATTGCTGTTGTACAGCTGCAGACAGCCACCTCCTTAACCTGCTTAGTTGGATAGATTTGTGTGTCAGAGCCCCCCAGGGGCAAGCGTAGTACAGTGGCAGAGGAGTGGATTCACTGAGGACAATACCCTTAATTTTAATTGCCAATCAGAGTATTTTGGGTATATGCTTTCCTAAAACCTCTTGCCAGTGCTTCCCGTTTGTCATCCTCATGCAAACAGCTTGGCTGCTTCTCTGCCTCTCTGGGCTTACAGTGTTTCCTAGAGACCTCTCTTCTTTGGGTTTAGAGGAGCCCTGTCTCTGTAGGAAACACATGCACGCAGTTTTTTTCACCCAGGTCCTTCCCAGCTCAGAGTTGCACTGCTCTTGCAATACCTTGTGGGACGGAGTCCAATTCTGAGCATGAGAGAAACAGATGATTTTGATTCTTTGTGCTGAAAACCAGTTTGCTATTTCCCTAGCAGAACCAAGCGGAAAGCTTCACATACAGGTAGGAGTTTCCTATTATTTCATAAAGCTATTAGTAAACAGGAACAGAACACTTGGAGCAGAAGCAATGTTTTAAAAAAGTTTGCTTACAAGCAGTTTATTCATATAGCAAATAGATGGCTAACACAAGCTTGGAGGTGTATGATAGTTAATGAGTAACCATTAAATAGACTTAGTTGGGCACTTTTTTATGTGTTCACATAGCATTTAAAGCTTATAAACCTGTGGAGAGTGTTTTTATGTGGAGTAAAATGAGAACCTTTATCCCAGAGAAGGTGTTCATGGAAAAGGTACAGTTTATATAATTGTATTCACGTGACCTGACATAAGTGTGGGGCTGCAGGGGGGGGGAAAAAAGCTACTAGAGCCAATTCCTGGGGCTATTGCAGTGTTGTGGTGTATTGGCTTCCCTGCTAGGGGCCAGTTTGAGATCAGTGTCATTCTGTATGGAGCATTATATTGTGAGCCTTCTAAACAGAAGGCTATGTCCTTGCTCTAGACAGATTACTTCTTGGCTCTTGCCCTTATGTGGTGGTTTTTTTTTTAGGTACTGGAGCAACTTTGGTGGTGTCAAATTTACTGGGGGGTGTGCAGGGGGTGGGAAATGGGGTTTCCTGCTGACTAACCTGATGAAGCAGTAAATACGTCCTGTAGCTCTCAAGAAGCTTTGTCTTGGTTAAAGCAATTACATAGGAACTCAAGCTTTGTGGGAATATGGAAAAGCGTTGATTTCTTTTCCTTACATTTATCTTCCCCATACAGCATATCTTGTGGAAAGCAAAGACTGAGTGGTTGGGGATTCAGTAGAAAGAGTGGAGCTGTAGCTCCTCCTTTTTGACTAAAAGAAACGAAGGCTGAGAACGAGACTTGTTTCAGGTCTTTGCAGCAACACCTTCACACTGGAGCATGTGGATGGTGGGGGAGAGAGGATGGAGGGCAGCCTAACTCAGTTTGTGTAATTGTAATTGCAGAGCTCCAGGCAAAATATTGACGCCAGATTCCTTGGCAGACGTGCCATTCCTGAGATGCGTTGGGAGTAAAAGATCTTTCCATGCATGAAGCAGCCCCCCCTGGGATGGTGGAGGTGGTGATTGAAGGGGGAGAAGCTCAGTGGGTGTTAGTGATGAAGCTGAGAAATGTGATGCTGAAGGGAGTCTCACCCATAAGTACTATGGTATTGCATGATGAGGTCTCTAACAATTGGATAGATGGTCTGAGAGGTGGCAGAGAGAGAGGTGGGACACCTTGGTATGTCTGCACTGCCAGTCTGGCACAGGTCTGAACGCAGGGGATACACGCGTCTGCTCCGCTCTTTACACCACATGCCAGCCGTTACTGCTTCACATCTTTAAAAAGCAAAATAAAAACCAACTGCCAGCCACAGAAAAGGAAAATTGTAAAATGCTGGTTTCCATCAGCAGTTGGCTGCCTGGGCTTTGCACTGTGGCAAGGGTCTTTTGCTGAGCATGTGTGAGAACCTGCTTTCCCTGCTGCAGTCCTAGAGAATACACCAGAGGATTGTTAACATCAGCCAGATACCTCTGTAGTGTGGCTTTGTAGCTTAGTCTGGACAAAAGGTTAAACCGGGCAGTCATTTCTGCAATGTTATTTCCTATACAACACTCTGGAGAAAGTTCAGCATCACTTAGTTAACTTTTGCAGAGCCATTTCCTGTAGGTTTTGTTAGAGAAAAGCTAGATTATGTGTTTCCAGTTGCAGTAGAGTTATTTTCCCCTATAAAGTGTACTACAATTTATTTTTACAGAATTTTCATTGGTTTGCAGAAGGCTTTGGGGGAGGGAGCCTGCGTCTTTGGAAGATTGAGAAAGTTTTTTATTTTATACCTCACTTGCTGTGACAAATTGAGGAAAATGTGTTTTTTAATGTGGCGTTGCTGTAGTCAAGCCAGGCTTGGAATACAGAATCTATGTTGGCGTGTGTCTAGCCCAGGGTCCTGCTTCTGACAATGCCCAGTTTTAGGAAGGACTGAGAAATCTGCAGCCAACAGCCAAGTTGTGACCTGCCCAGAGGAGGAAAAAGTTCTCCTCTCGATGGCTTCACAGATGTGGTAGAGAGTTGCATGGCTATTTCTTTTTTTTTGTGGTTCTTCAGCCATGTGATGTGCTATTACCTTCCGGTCTCCTTGGACTTGTCCTCTTTCATCTATTCCATGACCCCACTTGGGGTGCCTTGGGTTCATCATGGTTCATCTTGGGATTTCTTCATCTTTCATGCATGAAGTGCTGTCCATCTTTTCCACTGCCGTCTACGCTTGGTGGCAATGCTTTCCACAAGCCCTAAGAATTATTTCTCATTACCATGAATCTTCTTACCTTTTTCATAGAGATTAATTTATCTACTCTCAAAAGGGCATGGTTTGAATTCTCCAACTAGTAAGTACACCTGTGGCCCTCCTCATGCAATAGCAAACCTTGGGCATGCCTTCTGCCTTCATGTTTCTCAAATAATTGCTGTTTGGAGTGTAAGGCCTTGGTGCAAAGCCAAGGTGCCTCTTGCCCCATGAGAGATGCAGTGCGAGTAGTGAATGGTGAGCTCCTTGACACGGCTCCTGGGCCTGCAAGGACCACTTGGAAGAGCAAAAGAGTGGTTCTGTTCTTGACCTAACTGTAGCGTTAGCTTTTCTGTTTTCAGTGCAGAGAGGTGATCACCCACAAAGTTACAGGACTTCTATTTTTTTTTTTTTTCAGAGGCTATCAGGCGGTTTTAGATGGCATCTGCTTTGGATTCTGCCTGAGAGAGATGGGCTCAAAGCAAGAGGGAAAGATCTCTCTGCCTTTTAGCATCTCCCTCCAGAATTTGTTGGTTGGTGCAGCATTTGTGCAGATGGAGTTCCTGGGCTTGAAGCCCCCACTGGCCCTTACACACCTTCTGATGGGCAGAAACTAAGATAGTCATAACAAAAAATGGGCTCTCAAATGCCAAGTGGAGCAATATGATTCCAGTAATAATAGTTGAAAGAAAATCAAGTGAGCTTATCCAAATACCTTCTGAATTCAGCAGTTTTGCAAGAGATTCGGTCCTTAATTGCTTCCTGTGGCAAAAGAATAAGGAAATGTTCCCCTTCCCAAACCTCTACAACATGGAAAGGATGAAAATCTATAGAAGAGAAAGTTTGTTCCTTTATTCAGCCTCAACATATACCCTCCCTTTGAATTAGCTGTGATGCTTTTAGCTGAGAAATTGCACAAATCTGAGGGAGTTCACTGAAAAATAA
The DNA here is from genome assembly GCA_025345505.1 of Todiramphus chloris collaris. Lineage (NCBI taxonomy): Eukaryota > Metazoa > Chordata > Aves > Coraciiformes > Alcedinidae > Todiramphus > Todiramphus chloris. Next base: position 7,001,116 of record JANVCC010000038.1, read on the forward strand.
ATCAAGGCATCCATTGAAGTACATCACAGCTCTTTGAAGTAGATGAAAAAATTCCTTCCTGATCTGAAGGCAAAACGTGTGTTCAGCTTTGGCGCCTGACTGATGCTAATGCGGGGTTTGAGCTCGGCTCAAGTGCCCCAAGAAGGAGTGAGGAGAGCCAGGAGCCAGTGTGGGCTCATTAACTGGCTGCTTCACCAGGACTCCTGAAAGGCTGGGAGACCTGAAAGCTGCAGCCACTGGAAACAGAGGCTATCTTAATACTGGAAGGTCCTGAGATAGTGGTCTTAAGAAGAGCAAGCTCGTTTGAAGTTTCTAATATGTTACTGGCTGTAACTTTCCTCTTTCTAAGTCTTGCTGCAGTTTGAGTTGTGCTAATAAAGAAGTCTGGCTTTGTCAGTGGAAGGAGTTGAAAAATAGCACCAATAAAAACTAAAAAGTTTGATAGCTTCACTTTTAAATAGTGCTTCTGTAAAAGATGTGCCATTGTGTGCTGGGGAAGGGTATAATAAAGGGGTTTTACCAGTGCTCTTCACAGCTTGGTCATAAGCTGTCCAGCTGTCTCAGTCTCTCCTGATAAAGCCTTTCTACCTCTGTACATCACTACAGATGTGTATATGTTTGTGTTTGTAGCTGCGTATGTCTGTAAACTCCCGTAGGGAAACAGTCATGTACATGTGCAAGTTATTTAAGCAAGAACGCACGCTTATGTGGGACATTCTGCTGTGTATAAGGAATGTGAAGACTGGCATATAATGGAAAGCAGAAATAGATTTAACCATCCCCTTGACAACTCTGTGGTATTCTTAGGGTGACACTTGAGCACCAGCTTCATCTACTTGGAAATCCTTCCTGGTATCCTGCTGCTGTCCCAGCAGTAAACACCAATACGAGACTTATGCCAAAAAAAGTATGAAAGACTATTCTGATAGATGGCCCTGCTCTTGCCATCGAGCAAGACCTCAGCATCGGTGTTTGTTTGGTGCTTTGCATCTTTCTTTAACGCATCATAAAATAAAGAGCATCTTTTAGAGGAATGTCATATTCTAGGTCATACTTTAGTGATCACTTGCATGTAGAATCAATGTAAGGAAAGTGTCTTGTGTCAAGCGCCATGTGACTTGCTGGTAGGAGGTGTGCTGTGGACCACCTCGTGCATCACACCATTGCCTCTGTGATAAAACAGCTGTCTGCCATCCACTGCTGTAGTTTGTGACAAGATGAGAGGAGGGGAAGCCATTTCTGCTGTTTTCAGACCATGTGCAGAGAAAAAAGTTTGTTGAGGAAAAGAGCTTTGCATATGGATTAAATTAATTTAAGTCCCTTCTGGCTTTTCATTGTCAAGCGAAAGGTAGTTTCATGTAGATGTGACTTGTTTTGCAGCAAATGTGTTCTATAGAGCTTGGCTTTTATTTCTCTTGATCTAGGTGGAAGTAGCTTATTTTAAACACAGTCCTTCTGCCTTGAAGGTCAATTAAAACAGGTTGGAGGTCAGATGAAGTAGAAGGGACAGAACATTTGCTTCTTGGTGTATCTATTTCTGTAATGTTATTAGTGCATGTGGTTGTATTTCTAGCGTTTTGTTCCAGGACTTCCTCTTAAGACTGAATACATTGAAGCAGTTGGATGCAGTACAGCTTGCAATTTGGGGTTAGAAATCCATTACATTGCTTGGTGCTATATTGGCAATACAGAAGTGCTTGGAATGAAAGTGCATTATGATTGGACATTGATTACTTGAAAGGAGAGAGGATGGATGCCCGTGTAAACCACACACCTCCATCCAGGATGAACAGCTTAGGGTTTTTTGCTTAAAATGTGTATGTTTTGCCATTAAAATGCTGTTCTTTATTACAGAGAACTATTTTTAAGCTGAAAAGGGAGAGCTGTCTGCCCTGTGTTTTTCACACCTCCATGAGATTAGAGCTGGCCCTGCAACGTGCTGTGCTGCCAGCCATTGACTGCCCACTGGAAACTGGTCCTTTAGTCGATGCTTTGAGGTTATATACATCATTCCTTTCCATGCATAAGATCCTTGGATTTGGTCAACCTCTCAGTTTCTCCCCATGGCACTGGAAAGTGCAGGGAATGTCCTTGGCTTGGGTGGATTTTTAACTTAAGTTAATGGTGGACACAGCAAGAAGTCCAGTGTTGTAGTGCCACTCAGACTGCTGCTAGGACCAGAAAGGTTTTTATTTCTACCGTGGAAAGCTGCAGAGATGTCTGTGTGTTTTGTGAGACTGGAGTTACTGCCAGAGGTGGGAAGAGGGGAGTGGAGCCCGAGGGCTGACCGTGGCCTCTGTCCTCACAGGTACAGCTGAGCTGGCTGCTTTGGCTCCGCTCGGTTGGCTTGTTAAACTTGGCAGCACATCTAATGAGACAGAGCTTCAGGTTGACGTACTGGGGAGATATTTCTTCGGTGATGGCACAGCAGATGCACTGGGAGGCTGATGGGACACGGCAGCGTAGTGTGGCCAGCCTGGGCCAGGGGAGAATGGGAGCACAGCAGTTCTTTCTGGGAAATGCTTCTGGTTTTGCCCCTCTCTGCAGCGGCACGAAGCAGCACCAAGTGCAGGAGAGGCAAGAGCAAGCTGCTCAGCCCCCGTGCCCGAGCTGCAGGAAAAATCTGCACGCTGTTTTTCTAAGACTTTTTCTTCCTTCAGCTCTTTGACTAGTTTTAACTAGTGCACAAATATTCCTTTGTGCCGCTTCCAAGCGAGTGTGTTTTTTGGGGGGAGATGGGTCCTTCCCGATTAACTATTAATGAGAACCACGGCGAGAGAACGAAGTGCTGAGCAAACACAGCAGGAGTGGGTTGCTTGCCCTCTCCCCACCATTAATGATTGACTGGGCTCTGGGCTGGTGTGGCTGGGTGGCCTGGTGCCCCGTGCTGCCACTGAACTGGGCACGGCTGAGCCCTGCTCACCACGGGCTCTGCAAAGGGGCGATGCTAGATCTGTGCTAAACCTTCAGCGTGGGGGTTTGGTCCTGTGCAGTGTGTAAGCTGGAGATCAGTGGCACCGTGAAAGCTGTGCCTGGTGGTATATTTACTGAATTAATATTTCTGATAAATAAACAGTGCTGGAGCAGTGGAAAAATGTTTTCTCAGCTAGTTAAGCACGGTGAGCTTACCAGAAATTCTTCTGGCTATAGCTGAAACCACTTGCATCTCCAAAGAGAGCAGAGCACGTTGGAGTTCTGTGTTTTAGGAGAAAACGTGTCTTAAAACATGGCTTATTAGATAGTATCAAATGATTGCTAACCTTGGACATCTGCATAAAGTGTGGAAATTTCTGAACAACGTTCGGGGAGTTTCTGAACTCTCTTCTTCATCTGCACTCGACCTGTAACCCACAGCTGGGTTTTGCAGAGTCATGTGGTGGGAGGGTTAGGTTGCCAGCAGTTGAACGTATGGCTGTGGGTCTTTCCAAGCATCTGAAAAAGCCAAAGTTTTAACATGGTTTATCTGCTGTGAGTACTTGTGAGAAATTGCACAACTTTCAGATGAAAATATTTACTTAGCAGAAGTAGCAATTTTGGAAACAAAATAGCACTTAATGCTGACTTACAACGTTGCTCTTGTTATCAGGTAGTGGAGGTTTAGCAGTTTTTCTAAGGTAGACACGTATAGTAAATTATATAGTTGTTAATCTGCAATACATTGGTTTAGTATGTTGAATACACAGTAGGGAACCTTAATTGAAAATGTAGTAAAGAAGTCGTGGCCTTTATTGAAGAAACACAGTGGTGATGGAAGCAGGACCAATTTGTTTGGCCAGTGTTTTGTTTGAGCAAGGCCTCCAGCTCTCACTTCAGCAGTTTAAGACCCGGTTTGTTTTGCCTCGTGGAGGCAAAATCCCTGGGAAAGAAATGTAACATCAAATTAGAAAAAGGTGAGCTTGTGCGGAACAAACAACTTGCAGGGTTTTTGGTTTTAGGGTATGTCTTTCTCATGACAGTAAGTAGCACTTTTTAATTAAAACAATAAACCCAGAACAAACCCTATGGGTGTCTGGGCAGATGAAGGGTGGAATTTTATTTGTGGCTTAAAAAAAAATGTTCCACATCCTGCTTTTCCTTCCAACTTCTTACCTGTCATAGGTAGCAAAGCAGGATTGCTTTATGTAAAATTAAATACAGTTAGCTTTATTTAGATGTCCATGCCCCTTTGAAATGCATTTTTGCTTTGAGGCAAGCCTTACAGCTCATGGCTCCGCATGTTTTGGAGAGGATCAGTCTCCTTCAGGCAGTGCAGCTTAATAAAAGCAGCAAATAAAGTGAAAAATTGCTGCAATTAAGTACAGGCTGCTCTAAGCCCTTGCAGCATCCCCTGTTTGCAGCATACAATGTTGCCTTTGACCGGGCTGTCTTATTGGCATCAGAGAAACACTGAGTCCTAACGGGAGGGCTCGTAGCCTCGGTGACTGGGCGATGTGGCTGTGGCTAGTACTTACTTTCAGAAGCAGGCAAAGAGGGGTTGAATACCTCAGCAGGACAAAGCAGGCATGGATGACATGCTCTGGTTTGAGTCCCTAATGATGGCTGCCAAGGTGCCCCCCACACCGGGAGAAGGGGTGGCTGGGTACTGCCAGAGCCGGTGGGACCCTCTGCAGAGACACAGGCTTACAGTTCTCCATCTGCCATCAAGGCCATTGGGTGACTTTCAACTTACTTCACCTCTTGAAATCTCACTTTTCTTTTTTTTGGTGCATGGGGTGGTTGAAATACTGAGAAACCTCTCATGATGTGGGCCGGGATCAAGCCCTGGTGAAACAGGTATTGTCACATCTCTCCTGCATCTCTCCTGGTGCTGCATAGGCGTAGCAAGAGGTCCATAAGCACTTGAGTTACCCCAGTGAATGTACATTGTGTGTGTGAGATTATGTAGATTAATCTGAAGGTAATGTTTAAAAAAAATTAAAGTTAAAACGTTTGGGGTGTTTGGAAGAAATGGTCTTCCAAGAAAAACAGAAAAAGAAAAGAAAACAACTCCACTTGAGTTTTCCTAAGGTTATTAAAATAGGAGGAAATGGGATCCTAGGTTTTGTCAAAACACATTTGTGTAAACTGAAGTGGGCCTAAAATAACCTGACACTGCCTTTTTTTAAAGAGACAAATAAGGCTGCAAGAGTTCCTTGCTGTAGGAGATGCAGAAGCCCCAGCAGCATAGTGCTACCCAACACTCCTGCAAAGTGGTAGGACAGAGGTAGGCCCTGGTCTCTTCTCCTGACTAACTAGTGACAGACCAAGAGGGAATGGCCTCAAGCTGCACCAGGGGAGGTTTAAACTAGACATTACGAAAAAGAATTCCCAGAAAATGCTGTCAGGCATTAGAACGTGCTGCCCAGGGAGGTGTTTGTCACCATCCCTGCATATGTTTAAAAGATGTATAGATGTGTTGCTTGAGGAGATGGCTTAGTGGTGGACTTGGTAGTGTTACTGGTTGGACTTGATGATCTTAAAGGTCTTTTCAAACCTGTGATTCCATGAGAGGACTCCCTGGCCCCTGGGAGCGTTGGAGCCATGAACCGGCAAGGACAGAGATGTTTGTGTTTGCAGCCTTGCATGAGCAGATCAGTTCTGGTGGTTGCTTACCTGTCCTGCACAGGCACCTTCATGTCCCACAGATGGGGTGGTCTCTGCATGCTTCTGAGCACTGAGCTGACACAGCGGGAGGAGGAGCCACGGCTGAAAATGCACCCATGAAAGTTACTCAGAGATAACAATTCCTTAATTCCTTGAACCCTATCGACCACATGCTAAATTAAATTGTAGTCCAGCACAATGCTTCTCAGTGATGTGGTTTTAATTAGTAATCTTTGCACTAATGACTCCCTGTATCTGCTGGAATCGGTGCGGTATTGATTGTTTGGTGATCATGCTGTAGGAATTTTCTTTAGACAGTGTTGGTGGTCATGACTGCGAGTGATTCATGGTGCAGTTTTCTTGGTGTCTGGATGACCTCTCAAAGTTTGTCTTCACTGTCAAATTAGCTCATGTTATGGCTTGAGGGTTGCCCTTAAGTTGACTCCCTTCTGCACATAAAGCCCCTTATATGAGCAGGCTATTAACCCAAGCTAATATGCTGCTGCTGCTAATTCCAGTTAGGGTGTAAGTAAAGCCTGAGTGAGCACACTTGCTTAGCTGCTAATAGGGCCTCTCAGTGACAGGGCATGGCTTCACCCATGTGGGTGCTCCTTGTCCTTCCTGTGTCCTGCAGAGTCCTCTTCTCCCCAAAGCATTTACAGTAGCAAGCTGGGACATTGGCCTCTGTGGTGCCCCGTGTCTTGTTGCTCTTACCTCTTTTATAGGAGGTAACCCTTGCTGATGCTTTAGTGCAGGAACACTTCTGTGCTCCAGCAATGTCCCTTCTCTTGTGAGCTGGGTGCTTTGTGTGGGTTCACTGTAAAAGAAATGATGAGGGGCTCAGCTTATTGCAGCCATGGGTGCCCCAGAAACGTGAGCATCCCGGAGACTGCGCAGCCCGGTCAGTCTGAGCGCGCAGGAGCTCACACTTGAGGCTGGCTGAAGTCTGAGCTGTAGTGTGGATGCAGAGCCCTTCAGTGCATCCTGTAGCAAAGATACATTTATGTTCTTTGTCTTCCCAGACTGTAGGCCTGTTAACACTTGTGTTTGGAAGCAGGGGAATAGAGGTGAGGGTGATGAGGGAGCTGAGGGGTGGAGGAATCTGGTTTTCTGTCGGTTTATCAGGATTCAGAGGAAACCCAGAAACGGCTGTGGTGGGTTGGGTGCGTGATTTCCCCAAGTGCAGGCTTTGGCTTCTAGCAGTGCATCAGTCACTTCAAAAGGCATCTGCAAGAAATCCTCCAGAAAGTAATTAAGGGCTGCACGTCTAGTCTGTGAACCTCCTTCTGACTCTTACCACTGTGGTGGCTTATGCAGCTCCTTTTAGGGACTGTTCATTTTAGGGGGAAGTGAAAAAATCCCGTTTAATGGAAGGTGTTTAAGGGAAGGTGTTGCTGTGCAGTCCAGCCGTGAGTAGCTGGCACGAGCTGTAGTAGCTGTTTGGCTGCTCTTGCCTCAGAGGAGTAGATCTTAGACTTGTCCTATGCACAAGATGAAAAAATGGACTAAAGCTGCTGCTTTCTGTCCTTACAGTCCCTACAAGCACCTGAATTCTTGCAGTCTCTTTGATCGCTCTGTGCTTTAGTGTTAAGCCTTGTATGTCACTGCTTCAGAGGACTCTTCTGTCTCTCCAGGAGCTCACAAGCTTGCTTCAAAGAGAAATTGGAGTGTGCTTTCTTCCCTGCACAGCTGTATACTTTTAGCATGGGCAATGTGTTCCCTCTCTTGTTCCCCTGGCCCCCATCCCCAGGCTAATTCAGCTGCAGCCATGCTTTTCATACCCAATCAAGTGTGCACGGGGCCTCCATTCCAGCGCTGTAAAGCCATCCACAAACATGTGGGAAGAGGATGGTGCCTATTCAGTAAGCTGTGGACTAGGCAGCTATCTTTCGACAGATTAGCCAGAGGAATTTCTATTGCAGGGCTCGATTGTTCTGGGCCCTCGGCTCCCTTTTGTGCAGGAGCAATGAAAAGTTGTGTTATGACAATGGTTGACAAAGTGCTTAATGAAAGCCACAGTTGGCAGTGGCAGAACTTTGAGCCATCCTCCTTTTCTCCAATGCCTGTCATCAAAAGGTGCAGAAACGCTTTTGACATAATCTTCTGCACTGACAGATAAATGGTTTTGATGTAAGGGTCGGAAACCTTCACCTCGCTGAACAGAATTTAGCTATCATCGTGGTGAGCAGATACCAGGAGCCCATAGATCTCTGTTCCTTTGTCTGGCGAGTCAGTCTGGCATCTCTGTTTTTGAGAGAGGTGGCTTTTCTCTGCACTGGTGAAGTTCCCAAAGCAGAGCTAAAACTTGTGTGAACTCCTAGTCTGCCCTGTACCTTGCCCAAGAGGCAGGACTGGCATCTTGTGGTTCAGAATGCTGACTGATCCCTCCTTGCTGGCAAGCAGAACTCTTATGTGACAGCATTATTGCTTTCAGGAGGTGGTTTCAAGGCAGGCTATGTACCTGGTTATTTAAGGAGGGGCTTACCTTTCAGTCTCTGCAATGTGCAGTGATCCACAACGCCATTTTCACAATGCTAACTGAAGGCAAGCACTGCTTTCTTATTTGGAGACTGGAAGGGGTGAATGATGGAACAGGGCCCTTCCCATATTGATTTAACAGGCTCTCAGCTCCTGATCATGAGCATCTTAGTGACAGGAGGGGGAAAACCCAACATTGTTGGGTTAGCCAATACAAGGAAGACTTGAAGTATGTAATGGATAAATAATGTGCAGAGTACTTCTCATACCATTAAGTCAAAATAAAGTGTAAAAAAAGTCCCACAAACTTCAGATCAGTTTCTATTCAACAGAGAAGAAACAATCTGGACATTAGAGACCACTCGAGTTGGTGGCTCTGCTCTGTCTTCTCGGCTATCTGTAGAAACTTCTGACCTCTCTAGGATGCTTCCCTGAACTTACAGCCTAGGCTCTTGTCCAAAATTTATGCTGGTTGTCTGAATTCTGTTTTCCTTCCACAGTTGCCTTGGAGGGATCAAAATATCCTCCCACGAGTAATTCAACAGAAACACGTACCCATGCAGAGGAGCAGGCAGGACGCTGGGCACTCTGCTTTCTGCGTGGATGTGCCCACGCCTGGGCTTGGTAACCCCGTGTGTGGGGGTTATGAAGGTGCCAGGAGAAACTGGCTGACCACACACCAGAGATGTGGTCTCTTGGGACTGACATAAACCAGCAGGTGATGCTTTATAAGCTGCCACTGAAGAGGTGCCCAGCACCTGAGATAGCTCACCTGGTTTAGGGGAGTGATTTGGGAAAGCACGGGGGTTTGGCTTTGGGGGTTGAGGGCTCTCTTTCTTTGAAGAAGACATTTTAGAATGCTGATGACAGAAACACTTGAGTGGCGAGCCCTTGCACTACTGTGTGGCATCAGACCAAGGGGCTCCTCAGAAAGGAATGTGCTCTTTGCTACGAGAGAAATGTGACAGTTTTCAGTGATGGGACAGCTGTGCCCTCAAGCTTGGCATCTGCAATCAGCCTGCATTGCTGGTCTGCTCAGCTTGGAGGGGCTGAGCTGATGGGGACATTACAGCCCCTGCAGCGCTTTGTGCACTGCTGTACATTTGGGACCCATGCTTAGTGGTGGGGAAGTGTCACATGCACCCATGACCTCAAATTTTGAGTTCCTTCTGTATTTGCATTACTGGAATCCAACCAAGATTGAGGCCTCATTTCATCAGCATTGGGCAAACCAAGACAATACCTACCTCAATTTTATTTACAGTCTAAATAGACAAGACAGACAAAGGATGGCTGTGGAAACAAAAGCTCTAGAGAGGTGATGTGACATGACCCGGTCACCCAGCAGGAGATTAAGAGAGCTAGGAATAGACAGAGGTTTCCTGACTCCCAGTCCCAATGATCTATCTATTGGAGCACGTTAATTCTTTCTCCCATTTGAATGCTGTGACCAGCATGCCAAATACTGTCTAGTGAGGGGACCTCTCTTCTGGGAAAGCACATCCTTTGCTTGCTGATGCTTCAAGCTAGAAATCTGTGGGCATTTAATGGAAGTTAACATACAGCTGGTCTCAGAAGTCAAGTAAACTGTTTATTTTGGTGGATCTATGTAATTTCAAGTCTCCTGTTTATTTTGCATGGACTCTGTTTCTAGGCTTCATTCCCCCACTGGTACTTGACCTGTGTTTGGTGAGGGTAGTTTGTGGCTGGAGTGGGTAGCATGGGGAGAACTGAAGACTTTGGTATACAAGAAGGTGGAGTTCACCTGTGTTCTGCAGCAAGCATTGCAAAGTCTTTCTCTTGCTGGAGTAGGTAAAATAGGGCTGTGCTATGGGAAGAGCCCGCTATTTGTGCAATGACTGATGTTCAAACTTCTTGAATGGCAGCCACAGTAATCAGAATGTCACTTTGGATGATGTTAAACTGGCCACAAAATCATCTTGTTTATGAAGACCTTTGTGTTTTGGTTTGTTTGTTTGTTTTGTTTTCCCTTGGGACCTTCTGAGGTTTGACAGCATCCCTCAGTGCTGGCTAAGCCAGGGATCTGGTCCCTTTGACAAGCATGGGGATGATCAGTTTGGTGCCCGTGATTCTCAGTGTTTGATTCATAAAATAGCTTCTTGGCCTATTGCAGAGGAATGTTTTGAGGGTAAATACATGACCTTAAATGCCAAGATTTGCAGCCATAGAAGGCATAGAAATAAATGGAAACAGATGTATCTGTGCAGGGTCGTGACTGTGGTTGTATTTTCCCCCTTACAGTTTGTCACTAGTATTTTTGTGTCAGCTTTATCTTTATTGTGTTGAGCCTATAGGACATTACCTGTTGTATTTTCTGCCTTTGCCTGTACATCAGGCAAGCTCCAACTTGATCTTGCTGTGTGTTGGGTTTTTTTGGTTTAGTTTTTTTTAAATAGTAATGTAATCTGTGGGCAAATTGCACTTTAATTTGTAATTGTGCTATGAATATGGACTTGGCTTTCAAACGTACTCTGAGTTTAAACTGCAGTTTGACTTTTATTTAGATAAATGCCTTTGAGTTCACAGTGAAATGGATATCTGCTGTAGGCTGGTATTGATTTAAAGGTCTCTCGAGTGTTTTAAAAGACAGTAGCAGCTTACAGGAGAGCATATTTTAAAACTAGATGCTTGGTTAGGTTTTACACTCCTGTGCAGCTTCAGGTCTAGGTTCTATTAAGAGCCAGTCGGTGTTGTTGATTTGTAGAGCCATCTTTCACAGCAGGTATTGGCAAAAAATGGCACCTTTCAGACCAGCTGCAAAGAGCTGGCTGCTCTGAAACGATGGGGGAATGGTTCCTGCTGCAGGGAAAGGCTTTGAGCACTTCCCAGAAATGCATTACAGGAAGGCAGGTGATCAATAACTGCTTTTTAGCTCAAAAGAGGTGTTTATCACTTCCTGCTAAGCATGCAAAGATGGTAAGCTTTGTAGCCTTTCAAGTCTCTCTTTGCATGCCACATAATGCAGGAGCAATTCAAGCAGGAGGTCTCTGTGCTCTTCTGGCAGCTGCCCTCATCTCTTGGGTCATGTAGCTGGGTAAAAGTTCAGTAGGTGCCTCAGTGACTTAGGTCCTGTTTACCTGTTTGGGCTCCAGACTTGCTCGGGTTCTGTGGGCACAGCTTTTAAACAAAGAAAACACAAAACAGGGAAGGTTGGCCAGTTTTCTAGTCAGACTGGCTTGGTGGTTTCAATAAGCAGCAGAACGTTTGAGGGCTTATCTAAAATCAGGCCATGAATCTTTTGGGTTGTGTTCAGAGGTGCAGTAAGAGGGTGTAACCTCCATGCAGAGGAGACAGTAGGGTTGAATTTTATCCAGGATCATATCCTAGAGCAGGGTGTGGAGCAGGGTAAAATTATAGTAGATTCCTCTGACAATTTCCTTACAACTTACTGGGGTTGCTTTTCTGCTACCACCCGTCAATTTGTCTCCTCCCTCTTTAGATTACACACTCACAGGAACATGCCAACACGGCATACATCATGTTAACTAGGGCATTTGTTAATTTATGCATCATTAATCACTTGGTCTTAATTGGTTTGTGCCCTTCTGGTAAGACCCTGGATGGAGGCTTACCTGTTCCGTGCTAATAGCGCGTATCTTGGAGAGGAGACTTAGTTGTCCCACTGTATGATGCTACAGCAGAGCGTGACATAGCTCTTGCTTGTGTTTTTTTGGGATTGATACTTTATTTGTATTATTTTGTCCGTTTGCTGTCCCCAGCAGTCCTGGTGGTGTATTCCATCCAGAAGCACATTGAGCTCTGGCTGCATTTCCAAGCAGGGATGTCCTGTGAGGCAGATCTGCTCTCCCACCAGGCTGTTTACGGATACTACAGCACGACCTGTTTGCCCTCTGTCAGTGAACTGCTATGAGATGATCTAGATTTGGACTGTTGGGTGGTTGGAAAGCGTTGGTTGGGGTTGTTGAGGACCAAAGCATGTATGTGACTGGCTGAAAGCTGTGATCGCTGATGGGAAAAACCCCAAAGTTTAGGGATATACTAATAATATCTTGTTAGAAGATGTAGAATATATTTTGTTTACACATAATAGGTGTACATGCCTCTGTGTGTATATTTTGTATGTAATGCAGAGATATAAAAGTAGTCCCATGTGAATATAGCCATAAAATATTTAGCAGAAGGTTTGTTGATTGTTTCAGTTCAGGCTTTAATTTGTCAGGAAATATCCTATTCATCTGTGATTAGTTTTGTGGTTGTGAATGACCAATAGAAGAATAATAAATGTAATTGTGTAATATAAAGACAAATTAGCCACACTAATGTGAAAGAGGAAGAAGCTTAGGGAGAGCTAGATAACCCTGAGATCATGGAAGAGTGCTGCTCTGCTGTGTTTAAGTGCTCTTGTTTAAAAAAAACCAACAAAAATCACCCAAAACCCACCCACCCTCCCAGTGCAAACCAGAATAATGAAGACAACAGTGTTTTGCTGAGCACAGTAACTGCAATATGCTGATCCCACTGTCTTTTTATTTTAACAGAAACCTGAGCTACAACAAGTTGACGGAGATTGATCCTTCTGCCTTTGCAGAGCTGTTGAACCTGCAGGAAGTGTAAGTATTCTTTCAGGGATTTTAATTATATTTTACCAGGGCAGCTTGTGAGCCAGGAGGAAATTGTCTATAGTTTCCTAAGACAGTACCTTCCTTCATCTAACTTGAATGAGCAGCTACAACTGAATGTGGAGGGTTGGTTTTTTCCTTCATATTGTACCTGTGCCGTTTGGTTTTTTTTCTTTTAAACTACTCAATTAGCAGTACACAACATCCCAGTGAAAACAGCTTAGCTGTTATTGGAAATCATTGGAGTTTGCCTCCCTCGGTCTTGTGCAATGCTCGGAGGGAGCAGCTCAGCTCACACACCTGAACATACACACAAAGCTTCTTGCTGAAAGGATAACCCCGAAGCAAGGCAGAACAGCCTGGATCCTGATACCTGATGCCAGCCTAACCCAAATCTCCCAGGAAACAAAAGGTGTAGTGTAGTGGATAACAAAGCACTTAACTGTGTCTCCTCCTCTCTCAGACATTTGTGCTCCTTTTGGAACCAGAACAAATTCTGTTTGAATTCTGCTACGAGAGGCTAAAACAGCAGAGTTGGCCTCTACTCTGGTGGGGGAAGAGGAGCTGGTGAAGGTCTGAGTGTCTGAGCCAGAGGCACCTTGCTGGTAAAAGAAACATTGTTTGGGGAGTTGCAGGATTTCCCATCTCCTGCTCTATGTACATGCTGAGCAGTTACAGTCACAGAGGAGCTGCACTGGTCAGCTATTCAGTGATTTTATTTTTTTGGAGCCGTGATTTTGGGTTTTGAAAAACAAAAGTGACTAAAATTGCAAGCGGTGGGTTGAGGTAATGAGCTCATGTTTGAATGTTGAATCGCTGGCATACTTGAGGTTTGGGCTCTGTTTGAAGAGCTACTGATGCCTCATGGGAAACTGAAAAAACATTTCCTTTCAGAAACAATACTGCACTCTGTGTATATAGAGTGTTTTTTCTCTTGTCCTCTGTCTGTTTTCATTAAGTGTTGTCTCTGGGGCTCGTGGAGGGTCCAGATTCTGTGATTCTTAAATAGCAAAAGGGTTTGCTATGCTGGAAGTTCTGCCTGACTGATACCTGCAGGATTGGACCATGGGGATTAATGTGTTACCCTGGGCCTGATTGCCCCTGGCTCCTCTGCTTACACTAATGGTAGGGACTTGCTGGGGATCATGATGAAGTAAGGAAAGTGCATTAGGAGTGACTGCGGTGCTCTGACATCAGCTCTGACATCAGATCATCCTAGAGAGCAATCAGGGGAGAGAAAGTGCTGCAAGTCAGCAAACACTGCCTGTAGGATCTGTTTTCTCTACTTTTTTTTTTTAAACCATGGAAAGCCTTAAATTAGTCAGTGCTTAAAGAAGAGAATTGCAGTCCTGATCCCATGAGACTTTAGAATTACTTGAACATGCTTGTGGCTTAGCAATAGCTTTTATTTGTGGAAGTGCCTGAAGGCACATGTGACTTCAGGGAGCAGTGCAGAGCTGAGAAATGCATATAGCTTCTGAGTTCTTAGGTAGGGAGCTCCCTTGTGCAAAGTGCTGCACGCGTTGAGAGCAGGACAAGCCCTGAACTGATCAGTCAGATGCTAAAAAAAGATGTCAGGCTTCAGGGAGGTAAATAGTGCAGGCCACAAAGTAATGCTGCAGATAAGAGCTGTTTGCTGTGTCAGAAAGGCAGGGTTAGAGAAGGAAGAGAGCAGAGGAGTGAGTAGGAGGGAAAAGGAGCAGTCAGAAAAGGGAGACTGGAAGGGAGGCTCTGGAAAGTGTGAGGAAGAAGCTCTATTAAAAGCCCTATCTACTAATCTTGGTTGCTTTTGAATAACAGCTAAACCACAGACCACTGAAATAAACTGCATTTCACAAAGACAACCACATCTGTACTGCCAGAGCATCTCCTTTCTGAATTTTATTTTTTTTAAAGGACTTTACAGACATTGATGAAATAAGCATCATGCTGTGGCATGTCTCGAGAGCAAGCCAGTGTTTCGCTGTGTGCGCTGTGCTGGGCAAACAGTCACCCTCCGGGGAAGAGGTTGCCCCAAATAATAGATGCATTGATAAGACCTGAAACCTCCCATGATGCTTCAAACACAGTGCCTGTGGTTCCAGAGCATTACAGATGAGGCTCAAAGCTCTCTGTGTGTCTCTTTATGTGAATAATTAGCATGATATATTTTGCAAACCTTTTGTTTTTCCTTGACTTTAAGAAAATGTCGGCAAAGTGAAAGGTGTAAACTTCAGAGCTTATCTTAGATGCTCAGTTTTGCTTTAGTGAGATTGTAATAAAGCCGTAACTGTATTTGCCCTATACTTTTCCCTGCATATAGGCAGTTGTTTGTGGTTTGTTGGGGGTTTTTTGTTTGTTTTTTTTACAAGCTTTTTATCTTAAAAGCTTAAGTCTGTGTAGTATGAAATTGAGTGTCTCAAAGTGACACAAAACCCTATGATCCCACATGCTCAGAAATAAGTAGCTTTGTGCTGATGGAGGCTCAGGTGGTAGAGGCTGGTGTGGGACATCACTTTCCTTCAGGACACCTATGCTTTCACCCCTTTGATGGCTCACTCTAATGACAGCCCCCTAGGGGTCTGTCCAATTTCATACCTTGGTTGAAAGGGTGAGATGGTGGGTGCTGCTGTGGGGTAGGCCTTGTGGTCCTTTCTGGGGTTTCCTCAGGTCATAGGGATCATGGGATCCATGAAAACGATGGCTGCATGGTTTTCAGGTTTTCCAAGCTCGTTTGTAACAAAGAAGTAGTAACTCTGCTAAAATTCCTCTCCAAACAACTCACCTTTTATTTTCTAAAGTGCCTTTCACTGAAAGCTCTGGAGAGCTGTGGCTATTTTTGAGCAGGCTCCATTTCAGCTTGACACCAGCCTGGCAGCTGGACTGTAAATATTTTATATGGGTGGCCCCCCTCCTCCTCTGCCTTAGCATCCAGAGGCACCAGGTTTGTGTTGTCAAAGAGGAGGGCTGGGGAGGAGAAAGGAGACTGAAAGTTGAAATTGGTTGAGCCTGGCTGTTCTGTTTTGGGAGCTTTTTGCTATTATTTTTTTTCCTGTTCCTTTACGTGGGGGAAGGAGATGATGAGAGGGAAATCCCAGACGAATAGCGAGCTTGGCTCTGTTTCCTCTGCATCAGTGACTAGTGCCTATGAGCCAAGAGAGAAAATGAGGTGGGAGAACCACTTCTGACCTGACAGGAGGCTGATAGATGAAAATCACTCTTACGTCAGAGGAGGGGCTGACCAGTTGTTAGACGCTGGTTGGTGTTGGAGCCACTTAACCAGAGCTTGCCGAGGCTAGCAGAGGGTCACCAAAATTCTCCTCCTTCCATGCCTTTCAAAAAGATGTTCAGATGGATGTTAATGAAAATGTGGCACAAGTGTAAGAGTTTTAATGCCCTTTCTAGCTTGCTTTGTACCTTTGAAAGCTCCAGACCCTGCTATAATAAGAGCAATAATGAGCTTTTAGTTGCAAAGTGGAGCTCCTTGCTGAATTTGCAATGCATCTGGCTCTTTTTTTTCTCTTACATTTTAAGGTCTGGGTATAATGTCAGAGCAGAGGCTGAGGAAAGCTTTTATCCCAGCAGTGCCTGGAACTCCTCATGAAATCAAATATCTTGCCTGCTCTCGGAGGAGTCAGAAGGAAGTTCTGGGATGAATGTATCGCTGCTCTTTCCCACCTGCCAAAAATAGTTTTAAAGGAAAGGGGGGGGAGCTATAATTTAGCAGTACCCCAACTCATGCCCATGGGCACCCGAGATGTGCTTCTCTCCCCTGCCTGCTGTAGGATGCTCTGTGCTTTGCACCCGAACTGTGATCCTCTTGAGATCCCCTTGCAGAGCCCCTGTGGAGGGGAAGCAGTTTCCAGGCAGGCAGGAGAGACCCAGCGAGGCTCTGCCTGAAGCAATAGCTGCTCAGAGGCGGCTGGGGGTCCTGGGGAGCTGCCAGTGCTGCCCGGCTCGGCCTGGCAGGGGCTCGGCTTTAATTGCTTCAGCATGTGGCGGGGCGAGCGGGCAAGATGGCTGAGAAATTAGGTAATTTTCAAGCAGCCAGACAAGCGACTGTTACAGTAATTAATTGACTAATTCACCATACAAACAAGGGCCCTTTAAACCAAGGAAGAGCCAGTCACATGGCAAGGATCTGTTTTCAGTCAGAACACTTCAAACATTAGGCCATTGAAGGGGACATTGCTGTACCCGGGTTTCCAGGAGCTTGGCCTGGCCTGCGGTTGCCATTAGCCCCGGGGGCACTGCGTGAGGCTGCCTGCAGCAGGTCACCTGTGCTTGGTGGCATTCCTGTGCCCAGTGCCAGTGTTGTGTGTGGTGCTGGTTTTATGGGGCTGCCCTCGTGGGATTTCCGGAGCCTGGCCTGGTGTGGAGAGGAGGTGTGAGGCCGCCATTCCCCTCAGCCATGGCAGCCTGCCGGGCCCCTCTGCCCTGGCCTGGCACAGAGAGGCAGGAGGGGGCTGCCGCTTGGGGAGGTGGTTGAAGGCCTTGTCCTGAGGCAGCGGGACCTGGCTGCCTCCTGCCCAGGGCTGCACAAAGTCCCCTCACTTGGGTTTGGCTCTGATGACAGTGGGAACTCAGGCCAGGGGTGGGCTGTGGCACAGTGTCTTCCTCGGTGGCACTGGGCTTTGCTTAAAGGGGGTGGGGGAAGAGCCTTTCTGTTATTAAAAAAATATATCATGGGACTAGTTATGGAGGCTTTCATTTATATAAAGGGTTGATGGGGCAGGGTAAGGTGAGACCAGACAATCCCCTTGAGGTGGGGGCCTATGCCAACATATCAGTGTTCCTGGAGAGGCTGGGGGGTTGGATAAGGACGTGCCGTGGCAGTCCTCTGCTCCTTTCTGCTTGGTTTGTAGGCTGCTTGCTTCAATAATCTCTGTTTGTTGCAGGCAACTGAACAACAATGAGCTGACTGCCATTCCCTCCCTGGGACCTGCTGCTTCCAGCGTCCGCTCCCTCCACCTGTAAGTCACTGCTGCCTCCTTTGGCTTCTGACTTTGGGCTCTTTGTGGGGTAGGTTTAGCTGCTACTGACCAAGAATTTTGTGTGTGTGTCACACCCACTTCTACTGCTTCTTCAGATTTCATTATCAGGCTCGTTGGCACTTTAATTAAGAAACATCTTCTGGAGTTGTGTGATTTGCATGAGGTTGGCCTCAATTAGTGTTGTGCTTACAGTGGCAACTTAGGTCAGTAAAATCCACAGGTTAGTTGCATGTGAAGTAGATTTGTTTGTTTTTTCCTCATCTACCTTTGTGTCTCAACCATTCTGTCATACTCATGCTGTTAAAGGAGAATGTAGTTTAACCTGTTGTTGGGTTGTTGTCTGTTTTGATGTTGTGTTTTTTTGTTTATTTGTGTTTTTTCCCCATGGCCCTGTTCTAATCATTTCTTCCTTTCCCTCTTAAGCCAGAGACTATTCACATCTTAGTCTTCCAGGGAACTCATTCCAGACCTATTTTTATGGTCTCTTTCAACTTCTCTTTTTTTTTCTTTTGAGAGTGTGATAGGAAACTGTGAAACTAAATCTGCAGAAGCTTTCAAGTTCCTGACTTTGGTAGTTCAGGTGCCTGTCAGAAGTGTTAGACACCTGAGCGCCCTTGTGTATCTGCCACCAAGGATCTTGGCTTGAAGATGCTGCTGAAGGGAATAAAGATATTATAATATCAAACCTCTTAGTACCTTAAGAGTGTGGATTTCTAAAATGATTTTTGCATGTGTCTGCTTGTAATGCACACTGAGAAGGAATTTTGCTGAGGTATGCATGATACCTCCCAACTTCCTGGGAAGGGGAAGTGTTTATAGCTAATGGGGACTCCAGCGAAGTGCTTGAGCAGTTCAAGTGATGGCTTTTGGCATGGGTGGCCTTGCAGCATACACCTGCAGGAATGTGTCCATATTTGCCATGGATTTTCTTCTCCTGGTAGTGGAAAAATGCCTGTGTCCATACCATCAGGTGATTGGCCTTTCATGATCACAAGGCTCCAACTTACTCCAAGCCAGCCTTGATCTGTCGACTGAAAGTAGACTCCCATTACCTAAATCAAGGTCAGAACTGGGTGAAATGAACTGGCACTGTTCCCACTCTGCTATTAGGCTGTGCTAAAATATGCAAAGCAGCAGAACTCCCTCACTGTCTTAATTCAGTTTAGAGATCTTAGCTTCAAACTGGTGTCCATATCTCACTCCTGACGTGAAGTGCATTAAGCTTTTGTTTGAGATACGGTGCCTTTGATCTTGTTCTTGGGTGTACCTTGTTCCTGCTGAGCTTACGAAGAGCCAAAGTGCTCCTCTGCTGTCATCAGTGCTAGATCTAGCAAGTGTCTCTGTTTAAATGCGTAAATAACCACTTCACCTCCTGGGTGGAGGGGGTGGCTTGTGTCTCAGCAGTTATCAGACCTGTCAGTGTGTCACATGCAGTTGGTGTGAAACCAGCTTGTTGGATTTCTGCCTCCTGCCGCAGCCTCTCCCCGCTTGCGTGACCATGTGTGAAGTCTGGATGCGTGATCTATGGGCTGCTGGCTGCAAAGCAGGGAGGGAACTCCTCCAAGCAGGGTCCCTTGTTTAAGGCACGATCTTCTGACATGAGAGGCCATCTGCTTGCCACTTGAACTGAGCTTACCAGGCTGTCACATAACCCAGTGTGTTATGCACTGGGATTTTAAAAAAAACCCTCCAGAAATCTGATTTATGGGTGGAAAGCTTGCATACAATTTACCATCCAGGGTATAGTTTTAGGCCCCCCAAATCGGCTTTTCTTTCTCATGAAGTCTATAAATGATCTGAGTTTCACAAGCCCCTGTTGTTGTTTTTGCTATTAATTTAGCTGTTGGCAAAATACCAAATTACTAGAGCTTTGGGGTTTTTTATTCCTGAAATGAAATAAGCAGTTTGGAAAGGAGAAATAATGACTGGTGGAAGGCTGGAAGGAAGATTTACAGCTCCTCTGAAATTTCAGAGTGGTGCAGAAGGAAGGGGAAGGTACAAAGCCAAATGATAAAAGGACGAGATTCTAAAACAGACCTGCTTAGTATCACTTTCCAGAAATCTGTATTGCTTTCCTCAGCTGCTACACATAAATAACTCTGATAGTGGGATTTGTAATGCTGCTGTCATACCTCTGCAGGAAGCAGTGCTTTGTTTGGCTTGTTTCAGATGATGCCACTTTCCCCCCCCCTTGCATTTCCTTTTAATTTTTATCAGAGGTAAAAATAATCTGAAAGATGTTTTGAAGTACCTGCTGTAACTGATGCTGCTGACTAACTCCCATTGAAATGATTTGCTGAGGAAGTGAAGCTTTCTCCATCCTTGGGAGTCTTTAAATCAATTGTATGGCTTCCTAAAAGATGGTTCTTTAGTTCAGCCCTAGGTTAATGGGCTTGATAAGCAAATTGTTGGGTAAAGCTCTTTGGCCTTGTGTGATGTAAGGAACTGGATTATATGGTCATACTGGTTTCTTCTGGCCTTCAGATCTGGGAAGTAATAACTGGGGAGGCTGCCAAACCAAAGCCAGGGTGAAGACTCATAAAGAAGACTGTGTACTGACAAACTGGTTTAAGTGTGTAGTGTTACAGCGTATTCTTACTGCTAAAGAAAAATAAATAATTTCCTTTTTCTCCCAGTGTTTAGAAATGTGTGAAGTGTGTTTACCTCACAAACCTCTGAAGTAGGTTTTGTATATTGCATGTGGTTAAGTATTTCCAAAGGGCTGTGGATGTATTATAAAAGTGAGGGTTGTGTATTTGTCACTCAAAACAGCCCTTTTGAATGAGTTGCTTCATCTCCTGCTCTTACCAAACTGCGAAAGAGACTTTTTTTCCTTATAGTTCTTGGAAAAAATTCGATTATACTGCCAAACTCTGATTTTCCAAAGTTTGTAGGGTGGGTTTTTTGTTTTTAATGAGCTTGATCACTTTGCATTCCCTGTTTTGGGGGTTCCCATACCTGTCTCTATCACCTAAAAACTTGCTTGAGCCCACGTGTGTGTACCATGGGCCAGTTATATGTATATGTAAGCATGTGGGAATCTGTTGGGGAGAGAATTTTCAAGGCTTTCTGCGAATCTTTGGGTGTTTAGGGCTGCAGATGGATGCAGGCATAGCCTAAGTGTGGAACATGCTATGCCTGAGTGTACTGCCATGAAGTTTAATTCAGTTTAATTATTCCTTGAAGAGTCCAGTTTGTTTGCCTTGCACGTTGAAAATACTGCCAAAGTCGTTCATCTCGACAAGAGCAAACATAAGGGACTTGATAAGGCTTTTAATAGAACAGAAGGGAAAAATAATCTATGTAGGGGTTACCAAATAAAGACAGACATTAAATGCAAACATCTGTTAGTGCAAACAAAAGCCAGGAAATTCAGCTGGGAGGGGGAGAGACAAAATCTGGATTCATTCCGAATTACATTGGAGTAGCTGAGAGGAGATTCTTGCCTGAAATTCCCACAGCATTTGTAATTTAGCTACAGTTCCTAGACTTGGACGTTTGGGAGTTGATGGCAGGATGTTTTCACTGACATGCTCTTGGCTGAGGATTTCCCTTCGCAATGTTCTGCTGCAGCTCGAGTGTGTTAACTCTGTAGGCTCTCGAGAAGACTCTTACCTGATCTGGTGGGGAAGGGGAGGGTGGAAGAAACTATTTATTTGCAGTGTAAATGAGTCTGTTTACATCCAGCTTCCTTATGAGCTTGTGTGGGGAGTCTCTTAGCCTTTGCTAGTATGCCAGGTAAGAGAAGGACCTGAGCTGCAGTAAGCTCTGCATTGCTCTGCTGCTATGGCTTTCCACAAACCCCCGTGCAGGCACAAGCTCAGCCCTTACTCTGGGGCCTGCCTACCAGTGCTTCATCTCCCCGCATGTGGGTAAATGCATCCTGGAGGCCTTTGGAGATGATGGAAGTGGACCCTTGTCCTCTGCCCTGGCTCCAAGGTGGCCAGTGTGGTCCAGTCAGCATCCACAGATGCAGACCCACCAGCACAGGCTGTTACACAGCTGCAGAGCTCTCACCAGACCTCTGAAGCAAGTGTGGTGAACAGAGCACACTCTGTGCCACTTCCTTAGCTGGCTAGAAATTAAGGAAGTTAACGGATTAAACACTTAAAAATAACTTTCATTCCTTTCACTGTAAGTCTTTTAAGCCCCCAACCATTTAGGAACAGAGGAGATAGTGACCCACAGCAGTCAGCTGTATGTTAGCGACAGCCAAAGCTGTTTGAGATGCTTTGGCCTCATGATCTTGCTCTGAGTAAGCACAGATAACAAGCAAGTCAGTATAGGGATTTTTGGAGCACAAGAGTGTGAAATAGGATTAGCTGCTTCACAGAGGATGCAGTGACACTCTGCAGTGTATTTACTGGGGAAAGCGAAATCAATAGGACTACTCTGCTGCCAAACTAAGCATAAAAGTCTCTTGAAGAAAATCAATCTTCTTTACAGGCTCATTAATGAAAAGATCAATTCACATTAAACTGTAATTAAACAGAGAGGGCTAATAGGAGAAGGGTAAGTGATCTACTGTGCCTCAGGCAAAATATATCATGTAAAATTTGAAGATTAAATACATGGAGAATTGGAAACTGGGAGTGGCAGGGAACATGATCCGTCTGCTTGGAAGAACTGGTGAGCTCAAATGCTGATTGGGGCAGCGTGGTCCTTGGGAAAAGGAGGGTACCCTGTGAAACTCCATCTGGATCTTGGGGTAAGACAGGTCAAAGACCATGGCCAGTCATTTCTGCATCAGGAGTAATGTTCTCATTTGAATTGCATAGTTTCTTGGAGAGCTTTTCCTCTGAGTGCTTGGGATTTCACTGTAGTTCTGGTTAAATTGGTCACACTGTCAGTAATATGACCCGTGTTTTGTGTCTGACTTTGGCTTTAATTTTCATAGTGTCTCATTAGACCTCTTTGTTGGATTATGGTTGACTGGTCTTGGAGATCCCTAACGTGTCAGAATCAGGATTATACTATTGGTCCTCCTCGTTCCTTAGTGAAGGCTTGGGAAAGCAGCTGTTATTTTAGTGCTGTTTGCATTGCTTGACTATAGTGTTGTTAAGTGGGGTTTGCAGAGCTGCTTTGTAAAGACCTGTGTGGTCCATTAGATTCTTTGAGTTGACATTTTGCTTTCACCCAGGACAAAGGTGTCTTGCCATGTTATCTGAAACAAAACTTACTGTCCTCTGCTGATCTGAGTGTCATCTAGCAAATACATCTTCATCTCTGCAAGCTTTTCCCAGAAGCTGAGGTGGTGATGTTGAGATGGGTGACTCCTGTTTGTCTTTGCTTTTCAAGTGAAGATGGTGAAGGTTTGTGTGAATATAAGGAGAACTGCAGCTTCAGTTCCTGCCTGTGACAGCCTCTCTGGATGATCTTAGCTAGAGGAAAGAGCTCAAAACTGCTGCATTTATGCTGTTCGTGTAGCATGGCTCATGCTGGAGCTGGTCTCTACATGAGCTGTGAGCTCACTACATGTTTCTGACTAGGCCAGAGTATAAACCTCTGTGTAGGTGGTGTTGATAGTTGGGAAGCTTGGGCTTAAATGCAGAGTTGAGGTTTGAGCTAATGTGATAGTATAGATCTAGGCTTGCAGACCATTTGTGGCCTGGGATCCTGCTGTGCTAATTCCTGTACAAACAAAACAACTGCCTTGACCCCCCCAGGAGACTCAGTCTGCAAGTCATCTTTGCTGGAGTTAAAAAAGGATGATCTAACAATTAGAAATAAGGAGAATACTCTGTTAATTCCATCTTGGTCACAGCAAGTGGGTTTCTACTCACAAGCACAAACTCCAGCTGACTCAGATGCAGCCATGTGCAGGGTCCAGTTAAGTCAGCAGGCACTGCTTGTGTGCAGGGTGTGCCTAGGGCAGCTCGGAAAACTGTGCTGCCTGCTGTGCTGTGTAGTTACTTGCAGAAAGAAAACTTTCTCTGGTAAGTAAGACAGAGTGTGTATGCAGGTGTAGATCCATCAGTGGGAGCAGACTCACCTCCAGCCCCTGCTTGCATCAGTTCTTACGCAGTAGAATGTCTACAGGGACCAGTTCTCCAGTGTTTATTCAGGCAATTCCCCTTAGAGGCTGGAGAGAGAGTTGCTTCCTGAGAGCTTGGTCCACACAACAGGCTGCCCTCCTCAGCTTCTATTTTTGCATGTGAATGTATTGCTGTGGAAAGGCAAACAGAAAGAACACCGGCAGCCAGGCTGTTCCCTATGCAAGCGGTGTGCAGGCGTAAGGTATTCTGCAACCCACCTCTCCTGTTTGTTTTTCTCAGAGTTCATAGTGAGGCTCTGGTGCGTAGTCTGCTGCTTTTTGAGGCCAAAGACTGCAAGAGCCTTTCCCAGTGGAGGAAATCCTCATTAATCATGTTCTCCCAAGCACCAGCAGAGGTGCTGGTTTGACTTCTCTTTTGAGCTGTTGGAACTGTTCTAATCATTTGCCTGTCCTCTTTGAGCTTTCAGATATAATGTGAGCACATGGAAATGGCAAAGGATCTGAGGCTATTCCAGAGAAATGAAATCATGTCTTTTAGAAAAGCAAGAGCAGTAAAGCACGTAGTCCTCAGACTCAACAAAAGAACATGAGAAAGCAATCTGGGCACGTATAGAGCAGTGTAAAAATCGGCCAGAGGAAAAAGATAGTGAAAGTTGGTGGCAGCCCATGAAATACCAGTTACCCCTTGAGGCTACTTTTTTTGTATTTACTAGTGAGGATAAGAGTTCTCTGCAGCTGTGGCAGCTGCTTCTGCTGGGCTGGGTGTGTTCTGACATCTCTGTGGTGCATAGCAGGCCATGCTAGGTTAGTATGAGAGAAGGGAGAGGACACGGGTGGTCTTGTGGGATAGAACACAAGATGAGCACTTGGAATTCTGGAATGGTATCTCTTCTGTGTGTCCTCCCCATGCTTGTTACACCTCCAGACCAGGTAAGTTCCTGTTTGGGTAGGCCTACTTCCTCCCAGTTGAAGAGCGGGTATTGATTGCCCCAGGGCAGGTGTACCTCATGAATGTAAAACATCTTCTGGTGCATTGTTGGAGGGCAGGTGTGTGCCATGTACGATGCACAAGGCCATTTCCAAATTCTGTCCCTCTTCAGATCAAGCCTAAATTAGTTGTTAGGGTCAGTTGTGACCGTGCTATTTTGTTAAGGTCAGTATGAAAAATAGCCTCATATTTGAGCCTTAGAATAGCCCAAACTTCCTACTATTAATGTCTGTGGTAGATTGACTGTCTCATTTAATGATATATGGCAAATAAAGCACATGTCTACAAAAGCGGTTCCTTTGTTAGTGAGCAGATTTCAAATGTAAGGAAGTTGCCGACTTGAAAGTTTGAGTTTTTAAGCATATTGGAGTTTCCTGCCCAAAAACTGCTAGTAACAGCAATTTTGTTTGCTAAGGGGTGAGTAAAAGCAGAGTTGCAGCTGTAATAAAAGCAAGTTAAATTATTTCTGGGTAAAATTCTCTAACTGTTTTTTTTTCCTCTGAAAGGTTGGCTGATTCAGTTCTGCAACACAACTGCACAAAATCATTTGTGTTTCTTGTGCTTTTCTCCCTGCTGTGATTGCCTGATTAGTCCTCGTTATCAGTCATCAGTTTATCCTGGTACTTAGTCTAGTGATCATTGCTCAGACTATCAAATAGTTGAATAAAACTGAATAAAAGCTGTCTTTGTGCTGGGTTTTCTGTTAGTTTTAACTCATATTCATTGCAGAGGTGGACAACAGCAATCGGGACATAAGTTATGCTCTTACTCTTGCAAGAACAGCCCTGCTGGGGGTATGTGGGGTGGGAAATCTGATTGCTAGTTGAGGTAGATGAGGAAGTGATCGGTCATACCTTTAGATGAAGCGATCACTTAAGAGGCCACCCTCCCTTCCAAGTGTCTGCATAATTCTTGCTTGTTAACAGGAATTCCACGTGAATATTGATTGGGCAAAAGTGGTTGGGTGAGTACATGTTCTGCCTGTCAAACCATTTAATGTTCAATTGCACATCAGGGAAAACAGCCGAGGCAGCTGGAAAATGAAACGGGAGCGCGGGTGCGGACAAGTGGAAAGACAACTGGTTTAGTGGGCAGATCTGAAAAGAGGAAAAAAGTTGGGGAGAGGAAAACAATTTAGAGTTGATGGCAGAAATAAGTGTGTATATATACATAAATAAATGGCTCGTTGTTTTCAGACTTAAAAAACTGTATCCTGTCCAGTCTGTGTGCTGCAGATCACATGTTGCTCAACAGAGGAGTGATGAGTGTAAACAACGAGGGAAAGGGATTGGACTTGCTGTAATTTTTCAGGTGCCCTGGAAAAGAAACACCTTTTGGTGGCCTTACTTGAAGACTTCCTCCCCCAGAATGTGTTCCTGAGACAGCTGTCCTCTTTTTCAAAACAAATGGAACTGAAGTAGTAAATGATCTTAATAAAGAAGCTTGAAGAACTTACTGGCTAAGTAGTAGCAATAGCTTAGCACTGATTGATTGTACAAAATCTGCTCTAGGGAAGCTTGAACAGAGAGCATTTAACACCAGCCTGGCTTAGCACAATACCAGTTCTACTTCAGAGCTCAAATTTTCTGTTCCTTTTGACACCTTGTCATGCAGCTTTCTGAAGCCATCCTTCCTACTTGTCATGCTTTATTAATACCACAGTCCCTAGATTTAAGAGCAGCTATTTTCTTTGCTAACTTGACCATTGCTTTTCCACAGAGGAGCTATTCCTTCTTGTAGACTGAACAGTCTCAGCTGAGCAGAGCTCAGTGAAGGCTGCCCAGAGGCTATCCCTGTTCTGGTGACCTTGCTGACAAGACAGATAAGCCCTTTCAACAGAGCACAAGTGTGTGTTGTGTTGGAACAGACTAACCAGCCAGTCTATCTACATTGCTGAAGTGTTAACAGGAGTTTGACTGGCCAGTCAAAAAATGTGTTCTCCAACTGCTCCCTTCATCAAATGGCAAGTCTTTTAGCAACTTCTGCTGCCAGTTCCATGAGTCTTTGAGAGTTTGATGGTCTGGAGAGTACATGTACTCAAGTGTTGTCCCTTATTTACCTGCTTTATCATCAGGGTCACAGAGCTCTTGTGTAGTTAAACCCATCTGTTTTCATTGTGCTCCTGTCAAGTTGGGAAAAGCCCCTGTGTCACGTCCTGGCTTTCAGGCACAAACACTGCATGCTATCAAGAAATCTGCTTACAGTTACAGCTTGGGCTAATGTCGAAGCATCACGGCAGAGTCATTACATTTGGTTTGCACTTAAATTGCTTCTCTGCTTGTGTATTTTCCCCTCCTCACTCCTGGGGAGAGACAAAAGCAAAACAAAGCCACCCACAAAACACATGCACTCACTGGGCTGTGGTGGATCTTCTTTACTTTGATCATTCATTACACAAAGAGAAGCTAAAATCAGCATCAGGATTTAAGGATAAAAGTGCCTACATGTCCTGTGATCCTGGGCCCTATTGGCTTTCAAATGAAAATCCTGCCCTTGTTGATTAGAAGCACAAAACTTGGCTGTGATGAAAATGAAAAGAGGCTGCTGTCTCTTGGAGTGGGACAGGGTAACTGCACCAGCCTCAGCTCTGAGCTGCTTAAATTGATGCCTGGGCTGGATCTGATTCTTAGTGTCTATTCTTCCTTGTCCCAAACCCAACTTGTCTTTGAGACCAGTGATAAGGATGAGGTTAGGCAGCAGCCCTGACGTGGAATGGCTCATTGTGCTGGGTGCTGTGCAAGGGGGGGGCTGTGGAGAACAGGAAATCAACAGAGCAGCAAAACAATAGGGGTGAAGCTTTCTTGGCTTCAAGGATTGTTTTATGCATTTAATTTCTGATAGAAAACTTAGTTTGGCTGGCATGTATCAGCAGAAGAAAGCCCTGGAGGTAAAGGGAATGGCAGAGCAAGAGAGTAGCATGCTGAAGACATAAGATGTAGAAACACTGACCTGACTGTCGCCTGCCAGCAACTGAATGACCCCTTTCAAGTACAGACGCAGCCCTTCCTTCAGAGAGGCTCTGCTGAGCCCCACCACCCCATTCAGACAACTGCTGCAGAGTCATGTGGTTTCCTGCATCCTTCTAAGAAAACTGCCTTTTACCTTATATGACTCTCTTCCTTCTATTCCTGTAGGACAATTCTCCTCCTCACTGGAGTTCAGCACTCAGCAGGGCCTCTCCTCTCCTTTGCAGCTTTTCTCAGTGCTTGCTCCAGTCTGAGATCAGGGAACGTGAGAAGAGGGAGAGTGACGAGAGCAGAGGTTTGGACTGAGAACTGGGTACAAGCCTAGCACCACTATGAGTGTTCACAAGCCAGCATTGATTATGCTCAGAGACTTACAAGCCCCCTCTCTCCTTCCGTTGTTCCAGAGAACTGGCCAAGCTGTATTACAAGTTGGGCAGTCCCTGCTGAAGATCCCTGGCCACAACCCTAGCAGGTGCAACATCCCATTGAGCCATGCACACTGTGACTCTGAAGATAGTTGCTGAGATGATTTGAGGTGGAGCTGCACAGAGGGAGATGAGGTTGTGCTCTGGTATTGAGTTCATAAAAGTTCAGGAAAGCTCCTTACTGAGAAGCTGTGCCGGACAATGAAGGATGCTTTGCATGGCCTTTTGAATAGATCCATGTCCTTTGTGAACACCTCATTTTAGAAGCCTCTGTGGAGTGTGATCTTCATCACACAGCCAGTGTAACCAGAAGAGAGCAGAAACTCTGGTCCTCTTGGAACCACCCTGTTGCTAATGGGGGGGACCATGCCCATAACAGAGACTGTCTTGTCTTCAGGAATCTTAATTAACTTTGGTGTCATAATAGGTTGTGTAATCTGCTGAAGAGGTAAAACAGCCTCTGTTTTAAAGATGACTAATTTCTAATCCTGCCTGTCCCACACGTTTTGTTCTGCTAATGGAATTGGATGCCGAAGGCTTAGGAAGCTTCATACTGCACAAAAATATCTCAAATCATATGGTGGCTAGTTAAAAAAGTCTAGTGAGAGTAAATGCAGGTCAAAGTGAGTGAAGCAGCTTTTACCAATGTCCCCCTGCTATGAAATCCAGGCTCTGAAGAGTGTGCTTAGTGTCTGCCTTATGAAAGAGCTGTGAGAGGGGAACATCTGCCTGTGCTGGGTGGGGTACCCAGGGCCTGTAGATGCTCTGAGGCCACACTGGGACTGCACCAGAGTTGACTCTTGCTGTCCCTGAGTGTGAGAGGCAGATGAGTTTGGTCTTGTGGGTGGCTATGGAGTAGCCCTTAATAGATAATGAAAACATAGCCCTTGAGTCATGCTGGTCTCACATGAGTAGCCCTGTTGACTACAGTGGAACTATTTGTGTGAGTAATAGTTTGCTTGTGGAAATAAGGAGTTCATAACACAGCCCTTTGCAGTGTCACTGACTTGACTTGCAGGTGGCTGCTGTTCCCAGGTCCAAAGGGATGAATTAGCAAATCTCCCAGACTGCTTTCTGACTAAACATCCATGACCTGGAACAGAGATGCAGTCACTTCACTGTGAAAGACTGCAATTTTTTTTTTTTCTCTTAAATAACACTCTCCTCCTTCAAATAAAAAAAATGTAAAGAAAAAATAAAACTTTTTAAACCTGTATATAGCTGTTAGTAGTTTGCTTCATGCTTGTCCATCCTAAACCATCAACACTGGGTGAATGTGTAACCTGGTGAATAAAAGCCCCCTGAAAGATATCTGTTTTGAAGCTGATTTACAGCAGATGAAGAAATGGCTTTAGACTTTCTACCCTAGTTCGATAGAGTTCAAATGGCTCCATCAGCTGCCTCTTGCTTTATGCGCGTATTTGATGATTTTAAGAGGAAAACAATGTGAAGTAGTCATAGATTTTTTTTTTTGAGCATCGTAGACCTTTTTCTGAAGGTGTGCTAGGGAGAGGGAAGATCCTGAAGTGCAGCCTGTTGTTGCTGTTAGTTTGGTTTGTTGTTTTGGTTTTTTGTTGTTGTTTTTTGTGGCTGACCCTAAAATGCGGTGGCTGCTTAGCCTGCCACGGCCGTGCTCTTCTGCATGCAGCCAGCACCTGAACAAACAGAGCTGTATCTGCTGCAGCCTGGGAATCTGCCAGGAAGGAGCAATTCAGAGCATCTGAGAAAAGTGGGGGCTGCTTCCATGGGTCCTTGTTTCCTGCCCGGACAGTAACCCGTGCAGCCTTACCCTGCAAGGACAGTGGGGCTGCTCCCATAAGCAAATACTGCGCACACTGCGTTGGAGAAAACCACACATTCCTGTGGTGGTACAAAATATTGAGCCTTATGGATTGTCCTGGCAAGGCTGCCGTGGTAGTGCCAAGTGTCACAGTGTGTACTTTGGGCAGTTCGCTCTTCAAGGGAAAGCTTCGTGCAAAGAGCTAGAGGATGGTGTGCCGCAGGCTTCCACTGTGTCACCTGCACGTTTACTTCATCTTCTGTTGCAGAGAGAGCTTCCTTAGTGTAAGGCAGGTGTTTCACAAGAACAGGAATATTTCTGGAATAAAAGTCTTAGGAAGTAAAAATAAATTGCAGACAAAATACTGTGATTGTCTAAGAAGTTCTGCATTGATAAACTGCTTGAACTCTGGGTCAAAGCTGATGTCCAGGTTCCAGTGACATTCTCATCCTTCCTTCTTTTCCATGCATTAGTAACAATCACTGGGGACAGATCTTCAGTTATTGATTGTAATAAGGTGACCGGAACAAACACAAATGTTTCTGTTGCTGCTGTTGTAAACACAAATGCATCATCTGGATTATTCGTTCCCTTTGATCCTCGTCAGAGCAATTCTTCAGGCACTGCTTTCTACTCTGAAACTATAGTTTCATTTATTTGTTTTTATTTGCGGGGAGGATGTGAGTGATGGGTGAAAAATCAGATGGTGCATCATCTAAGGTGACAGTTTAGGAACCCGTGTCTTGAATCTTCTTTAGTGTTTCCAGGAGGATCAATATTCGATCTCCATCTTCTCCAAGAAGGTGGAGGAAGAGGAGGGCAGGTATCAGTTAGTCACAGTGTATGTGATCCGTCTCCTCTTACAGTGCCTTTGATCTCGCTCTCTTTGCAGGGCCTGTCTCTGACACCAAACCTTGCCCCTCCTTCAGAAGCAAACCCCATAATTCTTTCTGGCTCCAGCATTTAGTTTCTTCAATACTTTCCCAGTATGGAAATATTAACCAAACCTTGAAGTTTCTAATCTCTCCGCTTCTAGTCTTCTGATCTCCCTCGTATGCTAATTATGAAAATGTGCTGGCATATTAATAGAACCCTACCCGAGGTGTGGAGCCTCTCTTTTGAAGCTTGATTTTATTTTTGATGCCTATAACAGGTGTTGGTTTAATAGGTTTGCTGTATTAACTGCTTTCCTTTTTTTTTTCCCCTTCTTTTTGGTGAGCCCAGCCAGCTCTGTAAGCTGACACTACATGAAGGCCAAGCATGTGACTTCTCCCTGCCTTTAGCCTCACTTCACACCAAACATTTGCGTTGCAGACTCCCAGCAGCCAAGGCAGCCTTGATTCAGGCTTTGTCTAAACCAGAAGGTTTTGTGCTGATTGTATTTAAATCAGCCCGCCCCAAGCCCCTCATCCATTCCCATCTGAGGGGCTGCTTGCTTTGATTTTCTGCTGTCAGCTTTTTAAAGGGCAGCTGCTGAGGGGAAGTGAATGTGGCTCCAGCAACAAAGCAGTGCGTTTGCACTACTTTCTGCTGCGATTTCAACAAGTGTTTTGAAGCCATAATCTGAATTAAACTGATTAGGGTTCTCCAAAGGATGAGCTTGCTGCAAAGAGCCAGGTGAATTCTTCTCCTGTTAGGTCTAGTGGAAAATGTTTCACAGACTGTTTATCAAATAAATATTCACCAAGATGCTTCGAACGAGGAAACCCACCGGGATTAAAGTGTAATTTTGCCTCTAAAATACAAGCTGAGATTCCTGGAAATGCTGCCAGCTTTTGACTTTGTGCCACCTGTTGTTTTCCTGCCCCCACCTTCAGCTCCCTCACGGTTTAAAGCAAACCCCAACACGCCTTGGCTTCGCTGGAACGTTTTCCCTGCTCTTCTGTCTCACAGCAGCCTGGAGGAGCACAGAACACGCGTTCGCTTCCCGGTGTGCTCCTTGTAGGCTCAGCTCAGCAAAGAGCTGGCTGAGGTTAATCCAGATCTCCTGGAATCCCAAGGGGCCTATTCGAGAGCAGCTGAACCAGGGTGCGGGCAGGTTGAGCAGGGAGGCTGGGGGTGTAGCGCTCCCCTCTCCACTTGCAGCCGTAGCTGGGGCTGGCCCGAGGGTGAAGCAGTTCCTGACCAAGTGCCGTATGCACGCAGCTCAGAGCGCAGAAGTAAATCCATTGCCAGTTTTGAGTTAACTTCCTTTGGCTCTAAGGTGTTACAGTTCATGATCTGTGTTAGCTGCAAACAGGGTGTCTCTTGGAATGAGGTTGGGTATGAACTGGGAAGTTCAGTCTCACCCAGATACCCTTCCATTTCATGAGCAAACTCGAATGGACTTGGGTTCCTTAGTTACCATGATTTCTTTTTCACTTGAGCTGCTTTCACTCCAAGTCACAGTCCTCAGTAAAAGGCAGTCCTGCATCATCCTAGTCTGGTAGCCCATTCCCATACACGTTGCTAACCCAGAGACAGAGAGGGGTTAAGAAAGTTACTGAAGGCAGATGAGTCAGTGCCAGAGCTGGGAATAGAAACTAAGAGACTTGGCTTCTGCTCAGGGCTCTAATTGCACAATCTCACATTGAAGCCCTGTCATCATATACTCTTGAGGTAACACTGGCTGAAGTGAGACAGGGAAAGCTGTTTCCAGGCTGTGATACCTGAGTGGGAGAGGAAAATACACCTGGAGGCAAATTGGTTCTGGAAGCACTGATAATTTGTGCTTTAAAGCTAGGTTTTGACAATTGGTACTAAAATCTCATCTGTCACCTTGGAAGCCAACAAAGTGTAAACTAAGGAGCTAGCTGGGAAAAATCCAACCCTTTTCCAGTCACTGCTAAAGGGGAGGGGTAAAGTTGTAACGTCACTGGTCTTTTTTCTGTAAGACACCCTTGCCATGAGATTGGGAACAAAGGCAGATGAGTTGTATGGATCCAAGTAATAATGGGAAGGGTTAAATGATACTTCAGCTTTTCCTGAAAGAATGAAAAATAAAATGTAATCAAGTTAGTAAAAGGTTTGGATGGTGTTGCATTTATATTACACGCTGTGTATAGGAAAAGTCAGCCGGGCTGGTTTTGTTTGAAGTGCAGTGCTTTGCAGAGAACTGTCTGACATTCCCCAGCTGGGACTGGCTGAGGATGGTGTTTGGAGCTGAGAGTTACATTTGGAGTCAGCCCATGTTTGAAGGAGACAGAGAGAGGGAGAGAAAGGAGCCTGTTTTTTTCCTGTGTGAAATAATGCATCCATCTGATCTGCCAGCTGTAGCACATGAAAAGCAAGAGGCAAATGGACAGAAGTCACCTGGAAACTGTGAACTTGGCTCAAACAAAATGGCTCGCTCTTGTCCTTTTCTTCCCTTCTTAAGGTCTGTATTCTGGGACAGGCTGGAAGATCTGGCAGGCAGGCAGACTGGATGTATGTGGAGCAGCTAGAGCACAGAAATATTAATATTAAAAAAAAACCAACATTGGCTTCTGAAGAGCATTTCATGTCCAAACTCACTTTGTGCTCTCAGTCCCTTGCAGACTTAGCTTCCCTGCACAGGGATTGTCAGGTAATTTATAGGTTCTCCACCTTCATTAGTACAAGCCTTCATTTCCTGTTAATTTACGGCCAAATTCACCTCAACCATCACAGCCTCGATGAGATCAGAGTTGAACTTGCAGCCTCTGCTTCAAGAAAGCTCCAGAAAACATGCTTAGGGTTTGCTTTCATTTACATCTGTGGTGTGTGTGTGACTCTGATTCAGGGAAGTACCTCACTTAATGAACTTGCTTCTTTTGAGGAGGAAATTTTTGAATTTGCTGGTGCTACAAATCGAGTTCATTGCAATATAGTCCTTTAGGAAAAGAAATTCCCCCTCACCTGTGGTCAAAACATTCTGGGTATAGTGAAGTGAGTTTTCCTGTATTTTAATCTCGCTGTAGGATAAATATGCTCAACCTCTGCTCCTCTGTGTGCATGGATGTGAAAATTCAGTCCTTATTCCTAGCTGTAAATGAGCATTGGTCATTTGGATAGTAGCCATATCTCTGCCTTTGTATTTGTAGAGACCTGTGTGCCTGTAACTGGGGATCTAAGTTATGATTTTCCTTTGATTTTCATGACACCTTTCTGCAACGTATTGGCACCACGCTGCTACAGTGATGTCAAACATGTCCTTAATGTTTTGTGAGCCTGCACTGAATTAATTAAGTAGCATTTAAACTCTTTAATTGAAGCAGGACTTCTGTGATTCCCCCTGTTGTAAGCAAGAGTCGTCTGTAGAGTACTGTCTGTTTAAAAGGTGAGTCTCCAGAAAGCAAATTGTTCTGGAGATGCAGTTTATATCCTCTTCCTGTTACAGACACCAGTAAATGTGGTGAAACAATCTGGTTTTAATAAGAGGACAAGTAAAGGAGCAGAACACAGTGCAAGGAACAGGTCTCTTGCTATGTGCTATTGGTACTTTCTTCTGGGAGGAGAGGTTTTCTTTGAAAGGGGCTTGTCTGAACCCCGGAGAGGGGAGTGAGGCTGGAGAAGATGGGCTTCTATACACCCATCAGCTTCAGTGCCTGGAAGGCTGTGGCCTAGAAGGCTCATCTGTCAGCTCTGTGTTTCAAAGAGCTGATGCTTTGTCAGGAGAGCTGGGACACCCTAGTTTGCATTCGAAAGTGCTTTCACTGACCACTCTTACCTCTTCTGGTTACTCAGTGGGTAGCCGCCAGATTAAGGCACAGTACTTGTCTGAACTCTCTCTACTATCTCTTATTATTCAGCAAGTTCTCAAGTGTCTGGTGAGCATCTCTGTTTGGAGTGCCTCACTCACAGCCCTGCCAGTAATATCAGTGACTGGTCTAAATTCACATCAGGCATGTGCTCTACTTCTTGTGACTAATGCACAATGTATTTTTTTAATTGATGACTGTTCTCTCTACTGATCCAGGCCAGGAAGGAGTCAGAGGAAAGGACTCAGGATTTTTAGTTAGACCCTGAGTCCAGATGAGGTCTAGAGGTATTTAACTATTTGATGGCAGCACAGACCCTGGGGACAGCTTACAGTACTTTCTCTAAATTAAAAACAGGAGATTGAATCCTTCAGGCTGGCGCTGGTAAGATCACTATAGGGTCTGATCCTGCAGTTGGTGCTCGGGCAGAGTGCTGGTACTGCAGAGCTGTCCTCATTGCATGGTGGGACAAAGGCAGCAACAGATGAAGAAGCATTTGCAAGGCCTCTTAGAGCATTTCTGTGCATTACAAATTGTTGTAACATAGTTTAAAGCGGGGAGTTTTCAGACAAATCCTTAGGAATTAAGGAAGCAATGTTTTGTAACTTTTCCTTAGGTCGTATTTACTTATCTCTTTCCAGCTCTGAAAGTCCCATCCTCTGGGTAAAGTATTGGCAGGTTGCTCAAACCATTGAGCAGCGCTCCTTGCCTGCAGAGGTTATAATCTAGCCCTGCACTCCTTGCCTGCCAGTCTGGAAGCGCAGGCTTGCGGGAGACCAAACCCAAAGTACTGGAAGAAAAACTGATTGATTGAGTCAGTAGTTGTGCAGAAGTAAAAAGTCTCGTACTGTACCAGGAAAAATTGTCAGGAAGGTTGCAAATATCAGTGAGCAAGTCTCTCTAGCCACAGGAACAGCAAGGTGATGAGGGAAGGTCTCTCTGGTGAGGGATTCTCCTCAATCAGCTGTTGAAGAAGCACCGCAGGCCTGAGTGTAGGAACTGCTGCAGCCTTGGGTATTCTTTCTGGTTTTCTGAGAGAACTAAATTGTCTCCGTTTCTCCTCCTGACCGTTTCAGGCATCACAACAGGATCCGCAGCGTTGAAGCGAGTCAGCTGAAGCCCTACGTTACCCTGGAAACGTTGGACCTGAGTTTCAATGACATCACGGAAATCCGAAACGGCTGCTTTCCGCAGGGACTTCACATAAAGGAGCTGTGAGTTTTTCTTGTGGGGAACAGCTTTTGTTGAGTTACCACAGCAGAGAAAAGGGCCTCAAACCTTCTTTAAAAAAAGAAGAGAGAACGAACATACAAAGTGTAGTGTTGTTTGCCAGGATTTTAAGTGCAAAGGAGAGTTAGAAAGTAGTTGTCCCTACTGTCAGGTTATTTTTTTTGCTCTGTCTTTTTGATTTCTGATGTATCCGTAAAGAATGCAGATTATTATTATTACTAATTGTGGTGCACGGGAATGTTACAACAGAGAAAAGGTATCCTGCATCCTTTCAGGTGTGGCTGTCTTTACAGTTGGAAACCTAGAAGCCAGAAGACCTGTCTGCAGCAGAGCTGTGTCTCTCTTCCCCAGTGGGAAGTTGATATGCCATTTCCCAGATGAGCCCATGTGCATCTGGAAGAAGGGAGGGGAATGGGTAATTTCACCATTGAAGTGGCTACTGAATATTAAGAGCAGAAATCTCTCACTGGTTATTTGATGAAAGCTAGAGGTTAAGCAGAATAACACCTTCCCAACAGAGATGTTTGCCTGTTCAGGAAACACAAAATAATCCGTGGTTTAGGTAACTTTGAAGAGGTGCAGACAGATAATCTGCTTGCATTAAAGTTTGCACCTAAATTTCTGCCCCTGATGGTAAGAAGATATATCAGGGTGGTGGTGTGATGGATGTTTGTGTGTTGGCTGTAAAAACAGCCTCCTGGCTAAAACTGGGGTCCAGGTAAGAAAGAGCATGAAGGAGCTCCTGGGAAGTGTGCAGCACTTCTCCATGCTCATCACATGGCTCTGGGAAAGGCACCGTGATCTTTGTGCAGCCAGAAATCCAACTGAACTGAAGTCACCTCTCCTGTCTGGAGACCAACTAAATGCTGATAAAAGGAGATTTCTGACAGACTGTTCACTTTTCTGCTGTGATTCATTTCAGCTACCTGGGGAGTAACAGAATCAGCACCCTGGACCCTGGTGCTTTTGATAGTCTGTCACGGTCCCTGCTAACACTTCGTCTGAGTAAAAACAGGATCACTCAGCTTCCTGTCAAGGCGTTCAGGCTACCCAGGCTAATACAACTGTGAGTAGAAATTTGCACTTTAATTAAGCTCAGCCACACTTTATGGAGACAAAATGCCCCTGAGGATATACGCACCAAATGTCACCATTCCTCACCTGCTGTCTATAAAACTTAGAATACACTGTGCAGTAGTTCTCTGCCAGCACCTAGTAAAACACGCTGGGAGAGGGTCCATTGTGTCTTGTAACTGTTGGCTTTTCAGGCCATTCTTGTGATGAGAGGGGCAGGGAGGGGTGCTGCAGCAGCCATCAGCATCTGCTGCACTTGACAGCCTAAGACAGACCCATTTCCCTGGAAAGCTGCTGCTGCCTGTGGAACAAGAGGGGTTTGGAAGATGCTTCTATTGCGAGTGACAGAGCTCAGCTACCACGTTAGGTTTCAAGACCACACAGATATCTTTATGTGGCAATAAAAAAAGCAATGACGGAAGGTTGTTAAACCGCAGTGATATTTGGGCAGAGAAAACAGCACTCTAGATGAGTTAACATACACATGGTGGCTGTCCTGCCTGCGGTCCGTGTGGCAGGAGCTGCATGGGGACACAAAGACATCTGCAGCTATAAATATGCTTTATGTGTAAAATAGTAGCACTAATGGTTTAACTTTCCCCTTCTGCTGCCGTTGGAGAGACGGGCCCAGCCTGAGGCCCGTTGCAGCCTTTCCATCAAATCTGAGAGGCAAAAGGTCAACCTCTGTTAACAAAGCCCACAGAAACTGTTGGAACTCGCACCTCTAACGGCAGCCTCTTGACTGAGAGACAAAGCCTCAAGCCAAGATGTGTCTGAGGAACGGGTGTGCTTCGTGCTTGTAGGATTTATAGTCGATTTGGGACTGAACAGTGTGACACCATAATAGCACATGCATCTGAAAAGTCTCTGTCTCTCAGTTGGAAGTTACTGTCCATCAACAGAGCTTGTAAGCCACTGTGTTCATCTGCATCGTGTGCAAACTGTAAGAAAAACAA
This sequence comes from Todiramphus chloris collaris, assembly GCA_025345505.1. Taxonomy (NCBI): domain Eukaryota; kingdom Metazoa; phylum Chordata; class Aves; order Coraciiformes; family Alcedinidae; genus Todiramphus; species Todiramphus chloris. The sequence goes on from JANVCC010000038.1 coordinate 7,038,862, forward strand.
GGAGAAACCCGGTCTGTTTAGGAACACAGTTTTTACTGAAAGTTGAAGTAATTGGTACTCTTAAAGTCAGTCTCATGGCTGGCTGTTTAACCCTATAGATAAACAGAAATGAATTTCAAGTTATACAGACTTGAGGTGGTGTAGAATTTGTGTACAGTTCTTTTTCTGGCAAGGCATAGTTCATTAACAGCCTAGGAAGCGCAGTAAGGTGAGAGTCTTTAGGCTTGCAAAGTTTTTAATTACTTACTTGACATTAATTACCCTTAATTAGAGTTTAGGTTCAACATTGTAAGCAAGCTTAAAGTTTCTACAGCTTCCTCATCTTTTCCAAAACAAGTTGTGATGTAACCTCTACCATTTTCTTCAGCACAAGTGCTAAATAGGGAACTACTCACAGGTTAGCCTTGCACTGCAGAAAGGCATCTGTTCGAAAAGCTCTGTCTTCAGCGTTAGTGCATCGATGAAGTTTGCCATTGGCTTTATGGAACTGACTTTTTACCTGGTCTGGGACTAGCAATGCCTAAGACTGTTTGAGATGGGTTGGTAAAGTGTGCTGTGATTCTGGTTTTTATTGCTGTTCAGCAAAAAAGGTATTCCCAAAAGTTAGGAGTCCCTCCCAGCCCGGGGGGGAGAACAAAAGACAAGATCTTGTTATTGGAAACAACTCGTTTCACTCTTTATTCCTTTTTTTTCCAAAAAATGTGAAATTTGTCAGGGGAACTGAAAGTTTTCCTTTCAAACTTAGCCATAAAATTCTCTCTTGGGCTCACAGTTCTTCCAGCAGAGCACATTTTTACTGGGTGATTATAAGTCCTGTAAGAACAATGAGTTGTAAGGGAAATAATGCTGATGTTCAACTGCATTGGTTCCACTGGTGTCTCTGCTTGAGAGAAGATGAAGTATGAAAATTGATGAAAAGGATAAATGGCTTAAAAGAAAAGCAGAGAGGAGGGATGAAGAGGAACTGCTGCACTGTCTGTTATTTCTGTAGAGTGAAAGTCTGTCCCAGGGTGAGTTTGTTTAAGCCATCACACCCAGCTGACTTCCCTGGCTAGCTCTGGGATTGAAAGTTTCCGGTGCGCTTCTGCTGTCTCCTGGGAACCGTTGACAGAGGAGTTGTTGGCATTGCTGTCCCCATTGTATGCTGCACAGATGATTTTGTGAGAAAGGACAGGGATTTAATAAACTTGTATGGCCTTGGTGATTCTAGGGAGCTGAACCGGAATCGCATCCGCCTGATTGAAGGCCTGACGTTCCAGGGACTGGACAGCTTGGAAGTCCTGAAACTCCAGCGCAACAACATAAGCAGATTGACTGATGGGGCTTTCTGGGGTCTAGCCAAGATGCAAGTTCTGTAAGTTGGAGAGATGGGCTCTTTCTCTTACACAGCCTAGACTTCACCTGCTGTCATGTGTGCATTTTGGCAAGGACACACGACAGAGACGTGTGGGCACCTCTGCCAGTCCCTGTGCTTCTGTCCTGCATGCACAAAGTTCTACCGTGCTACAGCAGCCTTTGTCTAGTTGTCCCACAGTTTACTAAAGCTGGTTGCTTTACCAGGTGTTGCATAAAAAAAGTCCTGTTTTTCAAGCTGTGGTGCCTGTTCCTTTGAAAGTTTGACAATTCGAGCACTCAGTAAGATCTCAATTGGTCTTTATATAAAAGCTCATTCGGCTTCTGCAGATTTGTTTAGACTGATGCCTGGAAACTCTGTGTTGCAGACCTGATTATTCTGCCTCTTGGGATACCTAGAAACCACACTGGCCTGTCTCAGCGGTGTGTTCTTTCCGTACGAGAGAACAAATTCAATAGTTATTGTAGAGAAATGCTTGAAACTTCCAACATGGTTGGCTTTCACGTGTGCTTGCAAGGTCACAAGTGATCAAGGCAGCGTGTTTCTGGATGCTGCTGTCATATAACTGAGACTCTGCAAATACAAACTTGAATGGGATGCTTTAAGTCCAGTTTACTTGCAGTGGAGCGTAGCTCTGCACTCACAGCTCGTTCTGGGCATTTCCTTTGTGTTGCCCTTGAATTTCTGTCCTTCACTTGAACAAGAAATGCCCACACGTGTAGCTACGTCGGTTTGTAGAAAGGTGTGTAGTAATTGCTAAAATAGCAATCTTTGTTGGAAATTCTTCAGCACTTAGTACTTCTCATCAGTCAGTTCCTTCTGATTTTTCTCCACAGCCACCTGGAGTATAACAGCCTAACAGAAGTGAACAGTGGCTCTCTCTACGGCCTTTCATCTCTGCACCAGCTTCACCTCAGTAACAACTCCATATCCCGCATCAACCCCGATGGCTGGAGCTTCTGTCAGAAGCTGCATGAGCTGTAAGTTGGTTTCTTTTGTGCTTGCTCGGGCAGGGTTTGACGCTAACGTATCGCTGGCAGGAAAGGGGAGTAAGGAATTTCCCCCATCACGTGGCTTCCAGCTCCCGCTGTATCAACCTCTAGAAACGCGGGATCTGCAGCCTCCTAAGCCATGCCCTTGTTACTCAAGATGATATGACCTTCAGAGCACCTGGTTAAACTAACGTTTGCACGAGGAGCAAAGACTAGAACCCACTGAAAGTACACAGTGCCAAAGGACCTGGAGAGTTTGTGATCTGTGGCTTGCCAGTGCTTTTCAGCTGGCTGGTTACAAGACCAGTCCGGCTTGCCATATAATGACTGTACAACCTGAAGGAAGCTGTGCTTTATCCTCTGTATTTACAAAGAACAATTGTTTCTAACCAGCAAAGATTTGGCCCTTTAAAGGCAGTTCTTCTTGTTTCTCCTGTTTACACTTCACCCTTCCTGTAGGACTCAGTTGTTGAAAAGTGAATACGTTGACTTTACTCTCCTGAGATATCCAGCTGTGAATACAGTCTCTTTGATAAATGGAAGAAAGCCTTGCTGCTGAGGACAGCTCCACAAGGTTGTCTTTGGGTCTGTGGCACTGCCTAATGCTTTTTTGAAGAGACACACATGGATGCTTTCAGTATTTACAGAAGTAGCTGTCATCCCCTGGGTGGGACTGTGGAAAGATTCACTTTTTTCTTTGGAGAGCTTGACACATGTGGTTAGAGGACCTGTAATTCATTCTGTTGGTGCTTGGAAATCTCCTGTTAAACAAGGTTAGGGATTCTCCTGTCTAACAAAAAACAGTGTGGTGAAGCAGCTTCCCACTTTCAGAGGCCTCACTCTGGACTCAGAATTAAACATCAGCATCTGCCTACCCAGCTGTGAGTCCTTGGTCTTTTGGGGTGTGGGTTCAGAGATAGATGGATGTGACATGTGTCATTCCTTTTAAGTTGTAGAGTTAACGTGTTAGCCCCGTGATGAGCTGTCATCTTCTGTTGAACCCCATTTGTTCTTTCTTAAGTGGATTGTTTTGTGGGAGCTCAAAGAGAACCGTATTTTTTTACTTTTATTTAAATAGCTATGTGATTGTTTAATTACCTGTTTTTTCAAATTGCTGTGAAACTGACAGTGTTTAAAGGGCTCCTTTGCTTGGCACAGTGCTGTAAGGCAACTACAGGTCCTTCACGTGCAGATCCTCAAGTGCTATTTTGCCTGTTTAAGACAGTGTCAATGGAGAAATCTTCAAGGCAACAGATGAGAATCAGCACCTTGCTCCTCCTGTGGTCTGCTTAAATCTGAAGCATCAAAAGAGGGGAATCTGCCTTCCTAAGGCACTCACAGTTTGGATCCCTGGCATAGCCAAATGCAGATCACTGTACTGGGTCAGTAGCACATCTCTAGGAAGCTTTCTGTTCTCAGAGACCTGGTGTCTGGTGCTGTGCTTAAGCCTTACGGGATGGGTAAGGCCCACCTGCATCTTGTGGGCCTAGGCAGAACTCTTCTAGGCAGAACTATGCTTGTCTCTTCTCCCTGACATTGTCTTTGCAACCCCTCAGGGTTTAGGTGGGAGGTTGCAGGTCATGCTGACTGACGTATGTTTAGGTACAGGCTGGGATCTCTTGACACCGAGTAGCACTAACGATGAGCTGTCCTGGAGGCCATCCTCTGCAGTAACTGCAGAAACCCAGCATAGGACTCACTTGCCCTGGTGCAGAATGGGATAGATTTGGAAAACATCTGGTGGTGTGAGGTGGCAGGAGCCACTGGGGCGTGCTCGGCCTGCTGAACAGGGTTGTGCTGCAGTGTGAGGGCAGGGATGACATTAGCTGAGATTCGAAAGGTGATTATGTGGGTGTTAGCACACATCTCTGCAAAATATTACAAGCTCTTGCAGGTGTTGCCTTTAGGGTAAAGCTGCCTCAGGGAGTCATCAGATACTCCTGACAGAAACTCCCACAGCCAACGAGTACTGGTGGGAGAGGTCTGCTCTGAAATGGAAGGGTGGGGACAGGAAGCACCAGATACATCTAGGCTGGTGCTGTATGCTTCTTTGAACATGTACTTTTTACTTTTTAAAAGATCCTTGCTCACATCTCCCATTGCTAAATCTTCTGGGTTTCAGTCATCAGAAAACTAACTGTGATTGTACAGGGAATGAATTTCAAAGTCCTTGACCCAAGAAAAGTGGTGGCCAGACCCCTGCCTATCTGTGCTAAGGAAGGAGGTGATCATCTGGAGGATGAATTGTCTCTCCTTCAATTGTTGAGAGAAAACATGACCCCAAGGCTTTGGTCTGATGTAAAAGCTAAAAAGAAAAGAAAGCTCCTGCCTTGCTATGGCCTTGAGAAAGGGCTGATTGTATTCACTGGTCGGGTTCTAGGGCATCAACATCATGGAAAAATCCACAGTGGGAACATAGGATTTCATAAGAGGTAAATGATGTCTTGGCTGCTGGGTATTTATTTTCACTTTTTGCCTATAGTTTGGTCAATGGGAATGAAATGTGTTAGATGTACCTGGCCCAGAACTGGCTGGCAGCAGGAGCCCCAGCTGCACAACAGGTTTTGCTTCACTCCCTTATGTATCACTTCTGGCATGTTGCTCTCTGTCCTGCTCCCCCACTTCCTCACCAGGCCAAAAGGGCTGTGCAGACAAACATTTCCACCTGTTTGTTCCAGAAGCTTCTCACTGGTAGAGAGACACCAGGGTGTAGGGGAAGCAGCAGGGACCTGCTGACTTCTCTCAGCCCAGATGAACTCCAAACTGCTAAGGAGGGAAATTGGCCTGTCCCAGTGGCAGGAAGCAGAGCCCTTACATGTTGAAGAAAGCCACTGCCAGGTGCATTAGCTTCTGAAATCTTCCACCTGGTTGCAGCCATTGAGAGTCCTCTAAATCCTGCTGCTGTCTGTCCATCTTGAGGTGACATCAGAATGAACAGAGGGGAACATGCCTTCGCCAGTCGTGGCAGGAACTCTTCTGTGTAGAATCAAAAGGAAGTTTGGTTTTTTTCCTCAGCCAGGTTTAGGATTACTTTTGAACATTACTTTTTTTTTTTTTTCAAGGCCAAATTCTTTAATTGCAGGTGAGGACATAATTTTGACCGGATGCCAGTTCTTCATAACTAAGGCTACAGCTTCTTTAGGAATGAAAGGATGTTGTCCCATACCTTCATTAATCTTTGCTGAATTTTTTCCAAAGCTTGCCCTCTGCCCACTCACACAGCTAAAAGATGAACCCCACTCGTTTGCCAAGTAAATGACACTCTCAGAGCTTCGAAGTAAATGTCTGTTTTGACTTAGATTTTGGCTTTGCAGTGACTTTCATGCAAGCCCTAGACATGTTTTTAGGGAGGCTCGTTAATGGGCAGTACTAGAAGAGGAATTTGAAGGATAGGAACTCTGAGTTTGGGTTTTTTTCCTTGTTGTCCGTACCATGAATGATTTCAGTGCTCGTTCAAAGCTGCATAACTCCACTTTTGAAAAGGTTAGAGCCCAAACCCTCTCATCTTTTGAAGTGACTTGTGCTTCCAGGTCACTAAGGTATTTTGGAAAATCCTATGGAACTGCCCTTTGTAAAGAGGTGAACTCAAGAAAATGTGAGTAGCGCCATGTACCTGAATGACACTTTTTATATCCCACTTACACTTGTCAGTGTGTGGGCAACTTAAAGCTGAGGCTGCTGCTAGTCACACTCGCCTACCAATTGCCCTTCGGGGCTTACCCAGCTTCAGTGACATCCAGAGATCAGGAGGAATATACTCACAGCAGGGAGTGTGGGTGGATGCTTCAGGCTGAAGATCACTGACCAGTGACTATGCCTGCTGCTCCCCCAGGAGCTCCCTCAGTTGATGAGCCAAGCTGGCCTTCAGCATCCACAGTGCTGCAGCTTTTCTGCTTCCAGAGCCTGTGAGTTGTCTCCAATGGCTTGTAGCTTCCCCTGGCCTGCCCTTGGTGTCAGATCTCAGAAGCCTCTTCTGCATCCTGGCTGGGAGAGAAAAACTGCTTGCTTCTTACCAGCTTCCAAAATGCAACAAGAGTAGCACTTAAAAAATCCAAACCGAGAGCTAATACAGGCAAGGGGAGGAGATGGGTGAAAAACTAGGAAAAAGCCCATCCTCTAATATTAGTCACTTGTAAGTGGAGAAGATTTCAAGCTGGCTGTACACTCCTTGACAAAGGGGAGCTGGAGGGAAGGCGGCCGGTTTACACAGATAACCTTCTTCCTGTGTATGAAAGGAAGCATTCAATTGCCTTGTGGTGAAATGCTTTTGGCTCTCAGCTGGGGTGGAGCAGGCTGTGGGGACACCCACACCCAGACGCCCGGGGCTCGCTCTGCACAAGCACAGAACGATAAGACACCTCCTGAATACAGAAGTCTGGACCCTGCCCAGAGCGCGTGTGAACTCCAAAATCCATCTGTTTGTCGTCGCTCCACCTCGCAGGGTGTGGGGAAGGAGGGGACTGCTTTTTCCAGGAAGCCTCGGAGGGAGTCCAAACGGGATTGAGGATTGAACACAAGCAGGACTGATGGCTGGTACCTGTACATCTGGGGACTGAGGAGATGTGGTGCTCCCAGAGCCCAGCAGAGCTGCACGGAGCGAAGGGTGGCTCGTCCCCACCGCTGACAGCGTCTGTGTGGGGTTACTGCGCGCGGTCACTTACGCAGGAGCCTCTCTCAGCTGCCTGTACAGAAGGCTGGGTGCCAAACACCTCCTGCTCCCTTATGGTCACCCAGGCTGCCCGTGGTATCCTGTGGGAGAACCTACAGACTCCGGTTTTATGTCCAATCAAACTGTTAGATGTATCCACCCAGTACACATCGCCTCTTGTAAGGTGGTTGTGAGAGGCAGGAACTGGTTAGCACAGAGGGGTTTGGAAAATACTGGTTGGATTGACAAGGGCTGTTGGTGCTTTTTTTCCTCAGGATACTCTCTTACAACAACCTAACCAGGTTGGATGAGGGAAGCTTGGCAGACCTGGGGGGACTGCACGTGCTACGACTGAGCCACAATTCCATCAATCATATTGCAGAAGGTGCTTTCAAGGGACTCAAAAACCTACGTGTCCTGTAAGTTGCTTCCAGCTTTTGTCAGCTAACACCCATTTTTCCTCCACAGTTTGTGTTCTGCCAAACTATTCTGCTTTGCACTTGCTTTGGGTGCCAGTGTCCTCAGTGTCAAACTCCCCTGCGTGCTGCTCTGTAGTCTTCAGCGGCTGTTGCTCAGCCCGTTGTTCAACTTCAGTGAACTTTTTAATTATCATAGAATCTTAGAATAGTTTTGGTTGGAAGGGATCTCTAAAGGTCATCTAGTTCAACCCTCCAGCAGGGAGCAGGGACATCTTCAACTAGAGCAGGTTGCTCAGAGCCCCATCAAGCCTGACCTTGAATGTCTCCAGGGATGGGGCCTTCACCTACCTGGGCAACCTGTTATGATGTTCCACCACCCTCAAAGTAAAGAAGTTCTTCCTGATGTCCAATCTAAATCTGCCTTTCTCTAGTTTAAAACCACTGCCCCTCATCTTATTGCTACATGAACAGTGCCTCCCCAGCTTTCCTGTAGACCCCCTTCAGGTACTGGAAAGCGGCCATAAGGTCTCCCTGGAGCCTTCTCTTCTCCAGGCTGAGCTCCTTCCTCTGGCACACCACAAAGTTCTCACAGCCTGTGTTACAGCCCAGTCCATGCTCTCAGGCTGGTTGACTTCACCAGGCTGATTTAATTCTTGTTCAAAAGAAAAAAACCCACTTTGATACTTTTATTCCTCTTCAGAACCCTATTGTGGCCTGAGTAATTAAAAGGAAATGGGAACAGAGAGATCTCCCCTCTTTACAGTACTTTCTGCATCTTACTCTTTCCTCTATTGAAGTTCACAGTGAAGGAAGTGGCTGGAAAGTGAGTTTGGGTTTTGTTTGCTGCTTCCCCCCCCCCCCTCTTTTTTTTAAAGTTAAGCCAGAGCTTTTCAGCCACTGGGCATTCAGAAGGGGACCTCTCCGAGGCAGCTGTCAAGACCGGAACTAAAGGTTTCCAAAGAAAAATGGAGGGGAAGGGGAGCTGCTAGCTCCCTTTGCTCTGCAGTGAATGTGGAGCCTCTTTTATGTTTAGGACAGAGGGGGGAGGCGGAGAAGGGAGTGTGTGAGTGAGCTCTAATTTAATAAAGAGAAAGGCCTATTGGGTCCTGCACCTGGTGAAAAAGAGCCGAGCATGCTTTAATTACGGCCTATTGTCGGGGAGCCTTTGGTGGGTGTGAAACTGCTGAAATGTGGAGCTATTCAAATAGAGGTCAGGCCCGGAGACCTTGGAGCACAATGATTAACAAGGCTGCGAGCATTCAAGCTCAGCCAGCCAGAAAGAATAGGAAATTGGCAACAGGGGCTGGGAGAGGAGTTGGAATACAAAGAGAGCCGGGCCAAAATACCCCACTCTTTTTTTCCCCCCTCTCTCTATTTTCACTCATTTGTTAAAAAGGTTTTTATTCCTCCTTTCTAACACTAAACCTTTGAGTTGCCTCTGGATGAACAAGCCATACCGTTTTCTTTCCCTTTTTCAAGAAAACACAATGTGTGGCAGTCAATTAATAAAAGTGTGTGTCAGAGAACTCCTACAGGCTGTTCCCACTTGTCTGTCTCTGCCATGGGAAAGGGTTTGCTGGTCCAAAAACCAGTAGCCCATGGTGGAACTGAAGAGGAGAAATGTCTGAGAAGGGATTTGCCTTTAAAAAAACCAAACAGAACAACGGGCATCGGCTTGGCAACCACGGGGGAGATGTAGAAACAGCTCCAGGAGGATGTGTTTGCTCCTGCCCAACTCAGTGCTGAAAGTGTCAGCACATCAAAGTGTCTCTCCTGGACTTATCTCTTATGCCACCAGCAGCATTATGTGCACCCACACCCCGTGGGCAGACATCCCTTTGGCACAGACTGCCCTGCAGATCATCCTGACATCCACAGTGCTGCTGGCTGAGGCCAGGGTCCCCCAGGGGACGGGAGATTCAGGTCTCATGCTGAAGCCAGCTGAGAAGCAGGAATTGTGGCTTTTGGCCATCTCCCTTCACATCTTTGGTTCACACGCTAAAGCTGAGAAGGAAGCAAAGGCTGCAGCCAGCTGAGGTACCAAGAGCAAAAGTCTCAGCCTCATCTCAGCTAAGGAAAACCACAGCAATATTTGAAACTGGAATTTTTTGTATTTCTCTTCTCTTCTTGTGGGTTATTGTGTATTTCTGCTGCACAGCCCAGAAGCCACCCTATAATGCCCATGTCTGGGGTGTGTCAAAATGCAGGGACTTAGGGTTGGGTTTTTTTCCTTTTTTTTTTTGATCTCATTATTTTTAAACTTGAAATGTTCTGATAATAATCTTCAAAAGGTGCGAAAGGAGTACCCGAGGGTTCACGGGGTTATCTGGAGGGTTAAGTTTGCTTTCTTGTTGGGTTTTGCTAAGTTTTGAATCAGAGTGAGGTAACAAAACCAACAAAGCCTCTTTATTTTTTTCTTTCTTTTTACTTAACTTCAGAAATGATAAATTTCTGTCTGTGTTGCTGGGTATTCATTGCTAGCTGGAATTAAAGCTAGGAGGGAAGGATTTTTAAACAGACTGTTTAAACAGCTTTTGTGGATCCCTGTGTTTGTTCTGTGTGCTTGTTTTTCTTCAGATTTCTTTGACTCTTGTAATTGATGGTCAATTTGAAAGCCAAAAGAAGCTAACTCTGAAAAAAGGAATTCTCACTCTTTGTTTTTTTTAAAGTGGTTATAAAGAGAGCTATACTTGTGTAAGAATGATGGCGCTTTCCTTTGTGGAGCTTTCAAGTTCATTGCCAGAAAAAAATGCAGCTTCATAGGAACACACCAAATCATCTTCCTCAGAGATACAGACAAATACATCAGTGTGTACATCAGCATAGCCAGAGTTATTCTAATTCACAACAGCAGCATTTAAGGGCAGCTCTTTATTTCAGTTTAGTTTTTGGACATTGTCTTTTTATTTTCTCCTTTTGTTTGGATGCACAGAATTAGAAAAGGACTGAAACCTACTTGTTAAAAAGTAGCTTGTTGCTGCTGTTCCAGAAGTAGAAGGTTTCATCTAGGAAAAAGCCAGGGCTCTTTTTGGAATGCAGCATCTCAGCATGGGCCAGTGCAGGAAAAGTGATTAGTGCTGCTTTGCTGCAGGACTCTCTTGTTTCTGATAACTGTCAGGAGAAAATAGGAAGCTCTTCATGTGGCATTCTCAAACTTTTCCATTTGGTTTTAACAGCTAGCCTATTACCAAGACACTGATAATGAGCTCTGTCTTGTCCTCTCCCCAGGGAACTGGACCACAACGACATCTCGGGCACAATAGAAGACACCAACGGAGCCTTTACGGGCCTAGAAAACCTAAGCAAGCTGTGAGTATCCCTGGGTTTGAAGCTCCTCAAAACTGCTGTGCTGTGTGCCTGCGTGGGGGTGGGTCTCTCCCTTCTGACACAACCTTCCTTCGCCTGGAACAAGATAAAAACCAACAGAGGCTCTGAGACACAGTAGTTCTGCAGGCTTACTGCGAGCCTGCAGTTGTGGTTGTCAGGCACTTGTATTTCTAAGCAGAGAAGAGGCGATTGGAGCCCTGGGAAAGGCGTGAACAGACGCTGCCACTTACTGTAGTTCAGAGATACAGGAGGGAGAAACTTTGGGCATTTTCATCTGCAGGATTCAGCACAGCTCTTCCCGGCTTCTAAAAGCAAACAGCAGTCTTCGGCAAAGCACTGAGGGACGCGGCAAATAAGAATAAACAGAAGAGAAAAATCACCCCATTTCCTGTAACAACAGAGGATTGAAAGAGGATTCGTTTCTGTGGGATACTCTGTCTGAGAGTGATCTTTCGGGCTCGCTTCCATGTGCAGCGACAATAAAAGGCACCATGGGGCATAGGCTCTTAAAGAGATAAAAAGAAAGCTAAGGCAAGCATGCGCCTTGCAAATGTTTATAGATCGCTTGGCCTTCGCAAGTGTTTTCACATTGCTCTCTGCCTGTCCCCGTTCCATTTGAAATCGGCTATATAAATCAGCCCCGTCGGAGAAGCCTCTGCTGGCTTGTGACAACCCAAGAGTCTTTTCTAATCATTACCTCTTGCCTTTGTTTAAGTTCTCAGCACCCCCCCATCGCGCTGTCTCTGATGCTGAGATGGCACAGCCAGAGGTGCAGTAAAAGTACCTCGATGGATAGCAGATGGCGAGAAGGAGCCCTGGCAGGCAGCATATTGTCACGCTCTCATTAGAGACTCCTGGGGGAGTGGGAAGAGCCGTGGAGGGATTTGTGGGTATGTAATGCTTAGATGGAGAAGAAAAACTTGAAGTCACAGACGTAGATGGCATTTGATTGTTGTTGAGGGGAGGCACTAGATCCGAGGAGAGGAGAACCAAGTATTAGTTGTGAGTAAAGTGAGGCAGAGGGCAGGGAAGGACCAAAGGGCTGTGGTAGTCAGGCTGGGAGGTGGAAGTGTGTGAGAGAGGGAGGCCAGTAGGAATCGCTGTGCACGTGCAGTTGGGAAATCTTCCCACAAGCTTCTAGAAAAAAAGCAGAGGAGCAGATGTGGTGGGTGGGAGCATCCTTGGCTGCTGTTGCTGAAGTTTTTCATTTGTCTGAAGAAACCAGTGAAACCATGTGAGCAGCCAGAAGGGCAATGGGAACGGAGGTTTTGTCCAGGGGGATTTGCAGGCTGTAGGACTGTGAGTCTGTGGCATTCCTTTGACCAGGGAGAGAAGGTAGAGAAAAGGAGCAGAGCGAGCAGTCCTGGTGAGACATCCACTGTCGGGCATCCCTTCAACGCAGCCACTGGCATGGGAGCAACAGTGGCGATCCCAAGCCATTGGGATATGTTAGAAATGCTGGGTGCAGATAACACCAGAGGGGTGAAAAAGCCAGAGCAGCCAGCATTGAGGGAAAGAGTTCAGCAAAAGGATTGACTCAGCAGTCAGGAGGACTGAGCAGTGATGAGCTGTGGGGGTCAGGCAGAGGCCAGGAGGTACGGCAAGGAGGAGGAAGGGAGGGGAAGGGAAGGTGAAGGGAGCCTGTGGGGTTGTGTGTGTGGAGTTCTGGTCAGAGCAGCTATTGCTCCTCTGTGAAAGAGCCGTGGCCTGATCTGATGTTTATCATCTGGCACAAGGAACGACTTCAAAAGGTGGCTGCTTTTCCCTGACAGTAGCAAAGGATGCGGGAAGGGCTTGCGCAAGTCTAAAGAACACGGGTTTGCATCTTTTTATCACACTCTGCCTTTCCTTGCACGTGGAGTTAGGTCGGTTCTGAGTCTGGCTGAATGCAGGGAAGGACACGTGCCCGTGGTTTGTGGCAGGGATGGCAGAAAATGTCATAGCCTGGAAGAGCGTGTGGATCAGGTTGGTCTCGGTCAGACAGGAGTGGTCTGATTGCTGAACAGAGCAAACCTGCTGCGGGATGGACGAATTGCTGGCATCATTTATTGTCAGCCAGAGTGTAAGGCTTGGAAAACCCTCAGAATATGGGATTGTTTGGTTGTATTTCTTGAGGTGTTTGGGGTGCTTGGTGTTTGAGGTGTTTTGTCCCAAGTATGGGAGAGGTCCCTTTTAAAGGGGTCTTCTCATGTCTGTTTTAGCTCCCAAACTTGTAATTTCTTCTAAAGGGCTGAGTATCATTCTTGGTGGTGGGTTTTTTTTGTAACGAAAATAAAATACTAGCCTTCACAGCAAACATTACATTGTGTGATTTAAGGCCTGTGTTTAAACTGTCAAGCAGCTTTAAATGCATTAGCATACAAAAAATAAATGGGCACTTCAGAGGAGACCTTCCAATGAATTAATAATCACCTCAGCTCTGTGGAGATTGCCTTAAAAGCCGTTCCCCTTTGATCTGGCACAGATTAGCCTCTGAAAGGATTGAGCACAGAGAGAGTTGTTTGCTGAAATGAAGGTGTTAAACTGAGAGGTGGGGAGGCCAGTCACTGCAGCCTTCTCTGAATTATATATGAAGCTCTGCAGGATGGAGAGCACAGGCCTAAATTAAAACTTGCTTCAAGAAAGAGGGAGCCGAGAAGCACCGAAGCATAAAAAGCATCAGTGGCATCGCAGGGGAACAACGAGTTTTCCTAATTACTCAAGCTGCTAAATGTAAGCGGTTTTTCTGACGGCTCACTCAGTGACCGAGGTCCTCCTGCAGGTGCAAAACTGGCTGGAGGAGAAACTGCTGCTTCGCTAATGAATTGTGTGCCGGGCGTGTAATTACCCTTGTGCAATCGCCGGGAGAGCAGCGCTTGCGCCCGGCAGCGCAGAAGCGTTTCTGGACGGCAGCGGGCAGGCTGATTGTGGAGCCACGGACCAGCCCCTGCCTTCCAGCGCCCCGCAGCCCTTTGAAGGGAGCCGCTGGGTTCAAACCAGTTCACGAGTGGAGAAGTGCTTAGATGGAATTGGAAAGGGGTAATGATTTTAATGAGTTTGCTGGGGCACGGCCGCATTAGCAGCGCGTTACGTGTTTCTGGTGGATGTAGCCAAAACTTGCCTGTGCCTACACCAAGGGAGTCGCATACGTTGTGTGTGCACATCCCCAGACGTACTGCTTATCTCTGCACGGATAAGTAAGCAGATCCAATCAGTATTGCCACTTCTCAAAGTACAAGATCCACTGTAAACAAGAAATAGAAGTCTCCAGTTACCAAACCCAAGCTCAGCTTATCGCTCGTATTTAGGATCATGGCTCCAGAAATGAGTGTGATGGGGATGCAGCCATATGACCAGAGTTTGCATATAGTAAATTATTTACTACATTAATCATTCTAACGGATTTTTCAAAGCCTTCATTAATACAACAGCCCTTTCAACAAATGATGGTACACATGATTGCACACGTCCTTTGGTGCTTGGGGTGTTTCACCCAGAGCAAAAAGCCACGTCCCCTCCTGTGCGGACCTCTGGCACCCTGGATTTGATGCTGTAACAGAGCTCAGGAAAGATCACTGGAGATATTTAGAATGACACTGTCTATAAAGCAGGTTGCAGCTATCTGGAGTTTTTAACCAGCCACCATTGTGCCTGTCATAGCTGTCTTGAGTCTCACTTCAAATCAAATAATTAACAAAGGGACACAGCTCTACAAATTCAGCTGTGGTTTTGTACAAGTTAACTCTGCCTGTAAGAAAGGGCTTCAAGTGCCTGTCTTATTATGGAGCCTAAGAGGTGGCTTTGCCTAAAGCCACATCTTTTGGTTGTGTTTTGCTCTAGAATAGTAAGATTTGGGACACCAAATTATCCTGACATTTGAAGGGTGCTTCATGGAAGACCCTAACAATCCCGCAAGTGTATTTGCTCCTGTAATGGTGCTCATGCTCCACCTCATACCCCAGTCTCCTTCCACCAGCCAGCAGCAAGCGGTGGGACCATCGTAATTTTTAGTCTTTAGGGTGCAGGTACAGGTCACACCTTATATTGAAGGAAAAAATTTTGAAGGAAAACTCCATCAACTGCAGCACCAGTGCCAGTTTTTTACGTGAGGTGTACGTGATGGCTGGCACTGGACACCGTGTGAAGCAAGTGGTGTTGAGAGATACACCTGGAAGAGAAACCTTAGGCAGGGAGAACCTGGGCAAGGAAAGCATTTCCTAACCAGTGACATGAGTTGATGTTTTATTCAGAGAGGTGAGGAGAGAATCCGTTTTGCAGGAGGCCTGCCCCTACCTGCTCTCCAGTGGTCAGTATTATAGAGACCTGTTACACTGCGGATGGCGGCTGGGCCGGGCTGGCTCCTCGTGCCGCGCTCTGCCGAGTCGGGGGAACGCTCTCTGCTCGCAGGTGCTCCCCAGCTCGGTACCATACTTTACTGCTGCTTCCTTTTGCCTCTTGAAATTACCCCTCGGCTGTTATTTATTGCATTGTATTACTTCACTGCTGTATTCATAATAAGCCAGGGAAGGAAGTCAGCAGTCACTCGAGCTAGCTGCTGTACGAATGTGCAGCCAAGAGACAGCCCTCAGCCCTTGCGGGTGGATGTCCGTCCGGGCCAAGCAGCAGTGAATAAATTACCACTCTTTTACTGTTTGGGAAGAAGTCAGAAATGAAAAGTGTTGCAGGGAGAGACCAGAATCTTGTTAAGCTATCATTGCACTTAACTCTGTCCACAGCCAGCCCGCAGAGAAAAGAGGGGACCTTCTGTTACTCAGCGACCTGGTTTCCAGGCACTGGAGCAAACCTGCCTTTTTACATGGTATCACACATTCCCTTTTGTGCTGTCATCACTATTAAATTCTAATACAGATAAAAGGATTTAATTTCAGTAGTGGGAAAGTGAGTGTTCTTCAGCCTTGTTAATCTCTGTGCAGTTCAGATTTCCCGGGACTTACACTGAGCGCGTTTAACAAATAAACCCCCCAATTTTTTTTTTCTTTTTTTTTCCCCCCCCCCCCCCCCCATTTTCTTTCTGTTTATCTGGCACTGGATGTTTGGAAACTGCAGAACTCTGTTTGGAAACAAGATCAAGTCGGTGGCCAAGAAAGCATTCTCAGGGTTGGAGGCCCTGGAGCACCTGTGAGTAACCCACCGTGCCTCAGAGTTTGGGAAGGGGGGTCTGCCAAAAGGAGCTGCTTGAGAGATCTGCTAGCAATTTAATAGCGTCTTTGTAAACTGAGAAGCCAGTCCATTTGTGGGGGCCACCTGCTTCCTTCTCATTATAAGTCTGCCTCAACTTTGGCCTTTTTTTGTGCCAAGAATAAAGTTCTAGAACATATGGCGAATCTGCATGCTCTTAATTTTTGATTTGTTCTCGGGTAAGTATCGCCTTGACTTGCACATTGCTTCTTCGCAGCCTGTTAGCAACGAAAATATGATCTCAGATGGAGTCCTCTCTCCTCCTCCCGTGCCCCAGCTTCCTCCTAGGTCTCGGCTCTGGCAGCGACACTTGCTGCAGTCCCTGCCCAAGGTGCAGGCACCCACCATCCAGCACAACCACCTCAGCCAGCTGTGAGAAGTAAAGTTTGGCTGCCGCTGTGTCATTTTTTTTTTCTGAGTCCCAAGGCTGGTGACTCCAGCAGTGATTCATGAGTAACTTCCTTTCTGAATCAAGATGAGTTAAAGTACTCGCGATGTTGCTCTAGACGTTTTGGTGGTTGTTGATTGTCTGAAATGTTGTGACCACTGAGAGCATGCTGAAGGGCTTGGGCTGCCTGCCTGGGGGTACGGTCCCCGTATTAACGCTCTAGTGAGAATTCTCCTCTGTCCTTCATTTCCCTTAGAAACTTAAGCCCTAACTCTGACACTGTCCTTTCCTAAGGGAGTTTTTTAATTAGCCGTAGTTGTGAGGAAAGAGGTTAAGAATACGTTCTTTTGGAAACCTGGCAGTGTTTTTTGAACACAATGGTATCCTCTCAAAGTCACTTTCAAATAACTTCTCGGATGCCATTTAGTGCAAGTATTTGCTTTCTTTATGTTTGCTGAAGGTCTAGCCTGGGATACAACATTCCTGACTATCTTTGGTTATCCAGGGGGCTGAGGAATTTCTGAGCTATGGGTGATGGAGGTAGCTGAGACTGCGAAAGTGTAGTGAGGAGATGGGGTATGGAATGAATTAGTGACTTACTCCTGTAATTTTTGTTGGTTGACTCAGCAGTATTTACTCAAAATGTTTTATGGAAAACCATTTCTGTGAGCTGCAAGTGCATGTGGCCCTAACAAAGAGCTACCAAATGACCTGCTACTGGAGTTACTGCTTAAATATGGAGAGACTTTGTGGCAGCAATAGTGTCCCTTTTGTTGACGTTGCCTTTGGTTGTGTTTGGCAGGAACCTTGGGGATAACGCCATCCGCTCCATCCAAGCAGACGCTTTTGCCAAGATGAAGAGCCTGCGGCAGCTGTAAGTACTGACTGCACTGCAGGTGCCATTCAGGAGGCTGGGATCCTCTTGCCCTGGACGTGAGAAGTAGCACATTGCTTACAGGGGGGTGTAACCCACATTTCCACTCATTGATTTCCTTATCCCATCTGCCTTCCTTTGCTGGGTGCTGTTACACTCGAGTAGGTACGGCAGGAACATCTTGCAGTTACTAGAGAGTGAAATCACTGGAACAGGTCCTTCCAGCAAGTTCGCATCTGTGCCATTACCCATCTCTGCTCAGGAAGTCCAGCCCTGGTCCTGCTGGCCATCTCTCCTCACACTGCCACTGCTGGAATTCCCAGTGGCCCATCTGCCCCTTTGCTGTGCCTATGTTTAGGGCTCGCGTACAGTGCTGACATTTCAGCGATAAGCACCATCTGAACTGGATCCACTTGTCATCCAGCCTCCTGGTGTAAAAATACGGATGTGTTATCAGATCTGCTGCGTGTGCTTCAGGCTGGGGCTCTGCACTGTTATCAGACACTGTTTCCAGTCTTGCCTGGTTTCCTTTTCTCCTCCATAAATATTTAATCCACTGTCAGTGCATTGCTACACTCTGCAGTAGTGCAATGTCTGTGAACAAGAAATCACTTATTTGGGCAGGGTCAGATTCTTCTTCCTGACATTGGGAGCGGGAACTGGATGGTCGCTGTTAGCAGTGACATACAGTATTAGTGACTGGGGAATGAGTCAGAGAAATGGTGTATGCCTGCTTGTTTAAGCACCTTATTTTTCACTAGCTCTTGAAACAAAATTGAGGTGAAAGGTTGATTCATTGGAGAAGAACTTGTTGGATCCCAGACATTGTAAAGGAATCTTTATACCATTGGAGAAGGTGGCTTTCAGACAGGACAGAACTTCTCTGTCCAGGGCCATTTTCTCAGTCTCTGAGGCATCCTCACATTCCTTTTGAGGGGTCAGACTGGGCTTTCCTAGGATCTTGGACCAAACCAGACCAAAGTCTTAATTCCCCGTTAATGTAAACTTGGCAGATCTGTACTGGCCTCAGAGCTATGCTGAGCCACAATTTGGCCCATATATTAACAACAAAAAAATAAATATAAAAAATTCCTGAGGTCCCCTTTTTCACAGCTCTTTCTCTTAACAGAAGGTGCTAAGTTACTGTTAGGGTGCTAAGAAATGTTTTCGTGGTTTGTTTTCCAAACTAGTCACTGTTTACATGTGTTTACACCAATGTCTTGGTCATTAATCTCTGTTAGTAGTAAGCACATGTCACTATCCCTGGTGATGCTGGTGTGTGAACAGAAGGTAGGCAGCAGCCTCTCCACTTACTCCTCTGGTGTTGCCCACTGAGGGAACTAAAGGTCTAACAGTGGGAAGCGGGCATCCTCTCACTGTTCAGTAATGAAGTCCTGAATTCCATGCCCACCAAAGATGCTCCAAGCACAGTCAGAGAAGGCTCCTGCGTGGGAATTAGACAGGAGAAATGAGAGCAGGATAGGCTGTACTGTTGACTTGTGCCTCTGCTGCATGTCTCCTTTGTAGATGCTGTGCCTTGGTTTCTCTCACGTCAGCCAGGGATGGCATTGCTCATCCATTCCCAGGGACTGCTCTGGATGTTGGTTAATAAATAGAAGGCACTAAGGGGTGTCCCTGGAGTACAGGAATGGGTTGCTCTGTGTGGAGATGAAATGCTGTTTAAATGTCTTGTGCATTTAACATCATTATGCCTTGAGGACAACCCTGCAGTCCTGTTTTGCCTTCCACCCATGCTGGGAGGGAGGGAGGAATGTGTCTAACATGAAAGGGCTGTGAGCTTTTCAGCCATCTCTCTGTGCAGGGCTCACAGCAGGCTCGTGTTGGTTTTGTTTCCCTGCAGCCACATAAACAGCGACAGCTTCCTCTGCGACTGCCAGCTGAAATGGTTGCCCCAGTGGTTAGTGGAGAAGGAGCTGCAGTCCTTTGTGGTGGCCACCTGCGCCCATCCTGAGTCACTGAAAAGCAAAAGCATTTTTGCTGTCCTGCCAGAAAGTTTTGTGTGTGGTAAGTCTTGCCTGCGTGTCTTGAGGTTGTACGAAGGGTAGGACTCACTTGGGAAACATTTTCTTTGACTACTGGTGTGTGATTATGAGAGGGTTTCTGTTTTGTTTTGTTATTCAATGGGATCAAAGGAAAAGCCCAAGCCTGCAGTTTAAAAATTTGTCATTGGCTACAATTTATTTCCCACCAAAACCACACAGCGCATTGCTTGCATCCAGTGTGTTCCTTACTGGGCTCCCTGGGTATCACATCAAAAGGGGCTAATGCTTGTTCCAGTTCCATATGGAGCTGCGCAGAAACTTCCCCCGTCCTCTTGTTATGATGCTACCAAGACTGCAGCTATAATTTTTTTTCACTCTGCAGTGTTCTGAGCTTCTTAGGTGGCTTTGTGTTCTTCACACATCTTTTCTGTCTCTTGGAAACAACATACAGTTAAAAAAACCCAGCAGAAAATCTCTCCTCCATCACATCTCCTTTTTTTTTGGGCCAGCAAGGCATTACGCATCAACCAAACAATGCCCATGGTCGCACTATAATCTCCTCATACATCTGGTTTTTTCTTCTAAACAGCACCTACTGCTGTTCTCCCACCCAAACACTGCACCTGAGCTGTGTTTGCAAAGCAGCTTTTGTACCCAGCACAAACAAACATCTACTACCCCTCTCTAAAGAAATGTCAACGATCGGAGGAGGCCAAAGTGATGCTGCTCACGCATCCAGCTTTTGGGGAAAATAAAAGACCTGGTTTGGTGAGCGAGGCCCTGTGCTGTGGACCCAGCCAGTGTGGATCCTGGGTGGAGCTGCACATGGTTGTTTGATGAACGACAATGCGTGACTTGCATTGAACACTGAGCAAAAGCTTCGTTCCAGCTGCTGTCCCACCTCCCTCTCGATCCCAGAGTGGCAGGGCTCTGCCTAGGTGGCCTCTGAGCGAGTCTGGGAGGCTTGCTGTGTTCATCTGGAAGAAGAGAGCATGAAGGCTCCATCCCCAGAGCAACATCACAAAGCGAAGACAGCTTTGCTTCTTCGGTGCCTGCCAAGTCCTCCAGGCACTAGTACTCCATGTTCCAGAGGCCTGGCTGTTTAATTAAACCTTAGTCAAATATTAAATTACACCATTTGTAGAAATCTAATAAATGAATCTGCTTGGAACCTTGCTAAAACCAACAATCTTCAGGGCAGAGAGGGAGCGCGCAAAGCTTTCCGCCCCAGAGGGGTGGCAGGCAATGCAGCCGCTTCGACGGCGCGTGCTGCGGTCACCTTGCTCGGAGCACTTATTCCTACAGGTGGCATTTGCAGCCCTGTAAGTGTCCTCCTGCTTCCCCTCCTGCTTCATGCTGGAGCAGGCCTGCAGGTGAAGTTCAGTATTGCCCTTCCTGCATGGGTTGTACAAGGAAAGAGAAGTTTCTTGCTGAGGTTCAGCTACACTGGTGAAGGGAGCTGGACATCTCGTAGGTGTTTGAGGTCACTGAGTGACCATCTCAATCCCCTGGTTACAGAAGGCACCAGAGGAAGGGGAGTTGTGCATTGTTGTGCACTGTGGAGCCCGTCTCCTCGGTGGAGCGCTTTACCAGAGCGAGGACCTTCCCTGGTGTAGACAACAGTGGATGTAGAAGCAGATGTGCAATAATGGCTTTCACTTACGCGCTGCTCATTTCTCGTTGCTTCTCTTTCCTTGCTCCAGTCTTTCCTCATACCCAGAACTAACTGCACCTGCTGTTTCTTGTAGATGATTTCCCCAAGCCGCAGATCATCATCCAGCCCGAGACAACAGTGGCTGTCCTGGGGAAGGACATTCATCTCACTTGCTCGGCCGCCAGCAGCAGCAGCTCCCCCATGACGTTTGCATGGAAGAAAGACAACGAGATGCTGCACAATGCTGAGATGGAGAACTTCACCCACGCGCGGGCAAAGGATGGCGAGGTGATGGAGTACACCACCATTCTGCACCTCCGGCACGTCACCTTTGCCCACGAAGGGCGTTACCAGTGTATCATCACCAACCATTTTGGCTCTACCTACTCCAACAAGGCCCGACTCACTGTTAATGGTGAGTAGGAAGCTGCTTTCTCGTTCTCTGCTTGAGCTGGTACAATTCTCTGGGACTCACTTTTGGCACCCGAGGGTCTGTTCCTGATGGTGAGGAGCGTTAATGCTTTCACACTAGGTGCTTGCATCTCAGTGGATGCTGAGAAATGCCAAGTGAGGAGCATATGCTAGGCTTGTGATGGCTACCATCAGGCCAAGCACTTCAGCACCTTCTTAATGGCTTTAGCTGCCTCTCTTTGGCTGTTCCAGTAGAGTCTTTACCCAATGAAACGGGCAAGTGAAAATGAAAAGTACAAAAGGATACAAAGAAGAGGGACACTGGTGATTGAAAGTTCTCTGTAGGAGGGAGAACTGGGTTTCCTTCAGGCTTATCACAGAAGAAAATTAGCTCTGATCTAGGCTCTCATGATCCTGAGTGGGTGGGTCCTGCACACTGCAGCCGGGTGTGCGCTGTAGAAGCACAGGCTGTGTCCCCAGCCGTTCAGAGAGAGCCTGCAAAAGCAGCTTCCCGTCCCCTCGCCTATGGGTAACGATCGTATTCATCTCCTGCCCAGGAAGGAAACCAGAACTGCCCAGAAGATAGTGTTTTCCCCGTGGAATTGCTCATCCCCTTTTTTTTTTGTTGTTTCTTTTTTTTTATCAGTGCTGCCCTCATTCATCAAAACTCCCCACAACATCACCAGCCGGCCAGGGACGATGGTGCGGCTGGAGTGTGCGGCCGAAGGGCACCCCACCCCACAAATCGCCTGGCAGAAGGACGGGGGCACGGACTTCCCCGCCGCCCGGGAACGCCGCATGCACGTCATGCCCGACGACGACGTCTTCTTCATTACGGATCTGAAGATAGAAGACATGGGTGTCTACAGCTGCACAGCGCAGAACTCTGTGGGGTCTGTGCTTGCAAACGCCACCCTGACTGTGCTGGGTAAGATGCCTTAGTGCTCCAAGAGACGAGTGGCCAGGCAATGGGCACGGATTTGCTCCTCAGGCTCTTCAGCAGTTGCAGATACAGAAAGGGTTCATGCAGGCACTGCTCTGTGTTAGTGATTTTCAGTCATCTACACTGTAGTTAACTAATGAAAAATGCCCTCCTCATTAAGAAAAGGAGCCCTAAGTTGCATTTCCTCTTGTGCCAAGGAGGCCCCTCCATCCAACCTGTCTGGGAACGTCACTTCCAAAGGAAATTGCACTCCATTCTTGCCCTACAGAATAATTGATGGGCATCAGCCATTGGCCCTTGTCCTTGGGGGTTTCGTTGTTGGGAAGACCCAACACCAGCTGGTTACGGGAAGGCCCTGGTTGCCATTGTTGGATCTGTTGTGGTTTGCAGCTGCCATGCTCTGGGCACGTGGCTGCGTAGTGCATTGTGGTGTAGCTGTCTGCAGGAACACCAGTTAGGTTCCATGCTGTTAAAAGAGATCTGTTGTCACACTGTCCCCAGGAACTAATTTCTGTGTTTATTCTTCTGCAGAGACACCATCTTTGATTCATCCCCTGGAAGACCACGTAGTGTCTGTAGGTGAGACTGTGGCTCTTCAGTGCAAGGCCACAGGGAGCCCACCTCCCCGCATTACCTGGCTGAAAGGCGACCAGCCCCTGATCGTGACGGAAAGACACCACTTCACGTCTGGCAACCAGCTGCTGATTGTTAGGAACGTTGTCTTGGAGGATGCTGGGAAATACACCTGTGAAATGTCCAACACCCTGGGGACAGAGCGTGCACACAGCCACGTGAGCATCCTGCAGTCTCTCGGCTGCAGGAAGGACCGTACCACCGTGGGGATCATCACCATCGCCGTGGTCTGTAGCATCGTGCTGACGTCACTGGTTTGGGTCTGCATCATCTATCAGACCAGGAAGAAGAGTGAAGAATACAGCGTCACCAACACAGGTAGCTCTAGTCTCCTGCTAAGGCTTTCTCTAACCTTTTGTGCTGTCAGACTTCCCGCTGGGGCTGAATCGGGGCACCAGGTAGCCACACGACCACGCTGGAAAAGCAGTTGGCTTATCTCCGTGCTTCTCTTGGCTCGCAAAGCTGGAACAAGCTTTCAGTTGCTGTTGAAGCATGTGCAGAGCTGCTTCTCTCCCCTTGGCTTGCTCCTCAGAAAGGTCTTTTCCACCTGGCAGTAGTTTCAGCCATTGCTTTGCTACTTTGATTTTCCATGACCATAAATGATAACTCTTGAGACAGTCTGGATTGTGTCCATGATGCTGGGGACCAAAGACTTTGTATTCAAAACTTGAAAAATTAAGACTTTGAAGCTGGAATCTCTTTTTTTCATATTGCTTGTAAGAGCTGTGGTAGCCCTGCCAATGAGGGGTATCCCTGGCTTTTTAGGGGAAGAAGTTGTATTTATTGGGATCATTTGCTGCTGAAGTAAGTATTGCAGCAAGAATAAACTCTCCTGCCCTCAGTGTTATGCAGCCTCTGAACAGAACTATGGAAGAACTAGCCTTAGACTTCACCCTGCTGGGATTTGGAGCTTCCCTGTGTTATGCTTAGCTTTAGATACAGGACAACATGGGATTTTAAAAACACGGGAGGAAGTCACAGGTACCATATGGCTGGTGTGATGTGTCGGGGGGAAGTTTTATCCCTTCATTCCTGAATATGAAGGGCTTCATGCCTGGCACAGTCAAGTTTCATGTGGGTCTCTGTGACAAGGGAAACTGCAATTGCCCGATACAAAATGGAGAGAGCCAAGGAGAGGTGAGAGGCTGAGACTTACTTGCCTCCTTAAGGGAACTGAAGGCCCTGTTCTCCACAAGTCTTTTTTTACTCATGACTTCGGGAGACTGGGAACTTGAGTCACGTGAGGTACCCTGCATTTCAGGGGAAAAGGAAAGATTGACTTGTTCTGAAGCAACAGTTCCACCTCCACCTACCTTGCACTGGCCATGCCAAATACAAGCACTGAACATGGCTTGGTCAGCTCTAAGAGCTCACAGCTTGAAGCTTTGAGAAATCAGGAGAGGGGCTTCTGAGGGGAACGGAGCAGTTTCCATTGCATCTACAGACAACGCCAGTTAGATCTGGTCCCAAATCCCTCTGGAAAATGTGATTTTTACATGACTTTGAAAACAGAAGCCTTTATATCTTCCTGGGAACTGACATTTCTCTGCCCCCATTGCTCTAGATGAGACTATTGTGCCTCCTGATGTGCCAAGCTACTTGTCTTCACAAGGGACTCTTTCTGACCGGCAGGAAGCGGTGGTCAGAGTAGATAATCAACAGCCTAATGGGCACATAGACAGCAACGGTGAGAACTGCTTTCGTTATCTTCCCTGTAATGCTGTATCTGAACTTGATAGGAGGAGGTAGAAATCACAGTACAAAGTACTTCTGTGCTTGGTAGGAGCTATCTGAAAGATCTTCATACTGTAATTCTCTAGCTACTGCGTTTATGCAGAACAAGGCTCTGTCTTCCACTTCCCAGAGCTGTCCTCTCCCAGTAACAGCAGTGTTCGTACAAGCAGGCTGCTCCAGAAACTGCTCAGCCAGGCCCTAAGGACTACTTTTTTGCTAATTTTGGATTAGTTTTTTGGCACCAGAGTTACTTGTAGTTAAGCTTTGCTAGAAAATACATTAGCAGTGCCTGTCCCTGCCTTCAGGCTTCGAAATTAAATGTTGGGATTTTACAGCATTTAAACATGGCACATTAGGAAAGAAGAGTAAGGTGGCCTGAACTAAGATTCCCCTTCAGTTGTACAACCCTTATTCTGTGAAAAATTAACTTAAAATTATCTTTTATCTCCATTGCTATTTTTCCCCCCTTTCTCAGCTTTTATAGTAGAAATAAGACTTGCTAATAAGCCATTTAACTGAAAGCAGATGGTTGTAATCTTCAGCCAGATGGTTCGTTCGTTACAGGTATGTGTCAGACTGATCCTGGAAGGTGTCCAGATGTTGAAGCTCCCACTGTAGGCTGTAGACAGCCAAAGCTATGCATCGGCTATAATAAAGACACTTGGAAGGCTGAGGACATGGCTGATGGAATGCTCGTTCCAGATAAGACAGGTACAAACCCCATTAATCTGGAAAGGTGTCTTGTGTTTGTACAGATCAGAAGCGTTAACACAAGAGACTGTTACCTTCAGACAAAAAAGCCCAGAATAATTCTCAGGTGTGAACACCTTACATTTACTTTCTCCTGCTTGCTTTGATCCTCTATCGAGCTTAGCTAGTTTGAATTTGAGGAACCATCAGCCTAAAGCTCCCGATGGCGGTTCCTCGCAGCTGGCTGATCAGTGTTCTGATTTGGGCTGCTCCTGAAATGTGAGAGCGCTTTCCAGTGGAAGGCGTTAACATTTTTCATGTTCTTTAAGGGGGCTGGCAACTGTGCAAAGTGCAGCTTTTTGGGGTTTTTTTAACTTAAAATGTTGTTTTGGGCTCTACACCTGCCTCTGCTCTTGGCCAGTTTCTTGAGCGTTACACTCAGTTTTCTATTTGTTGGATGTGTTTTTTGTTCTCGTGCTGGATTGTAACAGCCACAGAAAAACAACCAGTGAAACAACTCTGCTCTCCGGGAGAAACTGAGAAGTTTTAACAGTGGGAAGTTGTTGAGTTCACTAAGGAAAGGAACTGTCAACATTTAGAAACTGTGTGCTGCTTTGAATTCTGCTCATCCATTACACTAACAGTAGTAACCTATCCAGAGAGAACAGTTGGTCCCTGTAAAGCAGCGGCACAAAATGAAGGAAGATAACTGGGTGTTTTAAAGCAGGCACAGGAAAGTTCCATTTTCTATTTCTGCCTTGACTAGAAAGTCTGGAAAAGGAAATAAAGGCCCAGTTTTTATAAAAAAAAAATGGAAAAAGCAATTAACAGCTTTGTAAACAGATTAATTGGAACTACCTTGAGTGATAGCTGCAGAGTTGTGAAAACCACGGGTATTTACTAGCCCGCGTAAAACCAAACATCTGTATTACTCAGTGAGATCCCGCACGGCCGAGGGACAGAGAACTAAACAGAGCCGCCTTTTCCTCCCGCCAGTTGTGTGCTTCAGTGCTGACAACTTCCAGCTGCCTCACCTTCGTTTGTTGCCTTTTTCCCTTCCTCCCCCCAAGGCTACGGGCTGCCCGTGGTGTGCGCGGACTGCAGCGGCAGCACAGACAGCATGAACGTCCACATCTACCCCAAGGAGCCGGAGTGCTACTCCCAGAGCCTTAAGACTGTGGAGAACAGCTACCCAAACACGCTGAGCGGCAAGGAACGGAACAGGAAGAGGGGTGCAGGCACCAGCCTTCTTCATCCTCAGCCGTGCAATGGCCTTGCCAGCAGCCAGAGGGTGGAAGCAGACGGGACCCTCTACCCCAGCAACCACGACAGAATAAGACCCGTGAGCGCAACCAGTCCGCTGCTGGAAGGCAAACACGGTACGTGGTTCCTCGGGGATGTCTTTTTCTCCTCAAAACCATCTGAGTTATATTTCTTCATGGAAAGAGTGGTGAAATATTGGAATGGGCTGCCCAGGGAGGGGGTTGAGTCCCCATCCCTGGATGTGTTTAAACAGCGCTTGGATGTGGTGTTGGGGGACGTGGTCTAGGGGTGAACTTGTAGAGCAGGGCTAATGGTTGGACACGATGATCCCAAGGGGCTTTTCCAACCTGAGTGATTGTGTGAAGTCCTGCTTTCTCCTGTCAGCTTTTTTCACCGGCTCAAGGGCACGAATGACAATGGTGGGGTTGGTTTGGTGAGGAGCTCTGGCAGGCCGAGCATCAGACTAACCGCCCTGGTTCTCTGGATTTCTGCAGGCTCTTCACAAGCAGTAGCAAAGCCTTCAGAGCTTAACAACCTCAATTTGGTGAGAGCTCCAGCGGCAGGAGGGTCGTTAAAGCAACTGAATGTGCTTCCTGAAATTTGCCCGCCACTACTGGATTTGCAGAGCGAAGCAGGAGTGAAGGAGGCTCTCCTGGCCAACAGCTACGCGCCCAAGCCGTGCGACTCCCTTCACGAGCTGAAGCCTCCGAACAGAGCGCTGGACTGAGAGGACAGACTGCCAAGTGCAAATTAACCACCACACTAGAGTTTTTAATTTTTTTTTTTTTGCACAGAGTATATAGGCTACTTACTTCTACCTCAAATCTTGAACTGATGACCTGTCAAAGGCAAACAGCTGAGGTATGAGAAACGAGCTTGTATGGGGAACAAACTCCTGTTCGAGCGTCATCTGTTTGTACATAATTTAAAACTTCCCTGAGAAGTATGAAGCGTTCAAAAGTTGACTTGCATATGAAGCACATAAATGCAAGGGATTATTCTGTAAAGAGAAAAGTATTTGATACAATTGTACATAAGAGTTTTCATATATAAATATATATATATAAAAATATATATATATCTTTTACAGAGGCTATTTTAATCTTTAGTGCATGGAAAACTGAGTGAAATTTTACAATTTTGGCAATATTGTTTTCAGTATCAGGTTGCTTTTAAACTCTGTGAGATAATTCTGGTGCCTTAAAATGCATAAGCAGAACTTTAACAAAGCCAGACTGTTCCAAAGGGATTGTCCCTTTTCAATGGAAGTTCCTTTAAATCAAGTGTGAATTGGGTTACTTAGCACAAATTTCCTTCCCCTTTGAAATTTATTGCACTTAACACATATAAACTGAGATCTTTGACCGTTTCAAATGAAGTTTATAGGGGAAAAAAAAAAATGCAGTAAGAAATTACATAGCAACCTGATTTTTTTTTTTTTTTCCTGTTGGTGGAAGAACTTAAATTCCATTATTTTTCAAAACTGCATAAAAATAATTCTTTGATCTGTGACTGCGTGATACGCTAGACTGGACCGCACAAGAGGCACAGCACAGAGCCCCCCCAGAACCCGACAGGAAGGCTGTCGCGGGCAGCGCGCAGGCCTCTCCAAAAGGAGGGAGGCAGGCAGGCAGCTGCGGGGTGGTCTCAGACACGGCACCCTTCAGACTCAGCGTGGCAGGAGGGTGGCACCTGCCCCTACCTGCTGTTGAGAGCCCTGATCACCTACAGAGCTCACTGCAGACACTTCCCCTCCCAGATGCATGCAGCTTTGCCTGTGTAAGGCTCACGTACCGATCTGCAGCGTAGCCCCCTTGAGAGGGAATAACCTGTGCCAGGATAATGCATTTTCACGCCCAAAAAAATACATCTGCTCTGGAGGGGGGTTGAAACCATGGAGCTGTTTTGACAACAAAATGGAACTCACACCCCTGAGCTGACAGCTGTACTGTTAATTCATCTGATACTACTTTATTTTTTTTTTGTTGTTGTTTTTTGTCCTGCAACACCCTGTTAGGGTTTCTTGTTGAACACCATTACCTCCATCTGCAGCCAGACTCTCTCTGTGGAAATATCCACTTCAAGTGGATTATGCTGCTTTGTGTAGCAATTCTCAGCTCTTTAGAAATACATTCAGAGGGGAAACTGTATTTTTGGTTGAAAGTATCTTGGTCAATGGAAATGTCCCAAGTATTTTTATGTGGTCTTTTAAGTTCATCCATGAATGGGGGGAAAAAATAAATACCCACATTGGTCAAACAGGTCTTTGTCACTGCAAAGATCACTATGATGCTTTTTATTTATAGAAAGGCTGCTTTCTGTTGGTACCTGTGGATGGAGGACTCCCTTCCAGTTACTTGTAATTTGAGTTCTGCTAACATACGGTTGCTAACTCTGGTGATGACTACTTTGGGGGAAGGTCTATTAGGGGGTTTTGTTACTTTTTTCCTTAGGAGCAACTCAAATGCCAGTTCCACTGAAGCCGAGTCTGGTGCAAACCCACCTTTGCTGGTACTGTGGCTTAAAACAAGCATCAGAGAGAACGGCAGAAACCTTTAATTTTCTGTTCAGCTCCATCCCTCGGGGATCTGCCCGAGCGCTGCCGCATCTCCGGGTGTCAGCGCTCAGCTGGGTGCTGCCCTGCACCGCGGCAGGTCCTGCCCAGCCTTACCTTGAGGAGCCACCACCTCTCCTCAGGGAAAAGCCCTGGGGAGCAGCCAGCTGAACCTGACCTTGATGTGGCGAGGCACAGCTGGGCCAGGTACCTGTCTGCATCGGCTCCTCACAGCGACACCTTTGCACTTGGAGACAAGTGGCCGATGAGGTTCAGTGCCAAGTTTATGCAAAGCAAAGGAAATGGAGGTTAGAAAATTAGAAACGGAGCGCAGTTTTCCCTTTCCTGAAGGGAATGGTGTGCTTCAGAACCGACTCGCAGGGTGAACAGGGTGGAACCAGGGGGGATGGGAATGATCTGACCGACTCGGTTTTGCTGGCGGCAACGTCATCACCACTGCGAATACAAAGCATGTTTGTCACATTAACATTGGAAAATAATTTTTCTGAGTGAAATTAACTGCCTAATGTTATGACTTCCACTAAATATGTGAATTTGCTGCTTCTAAGAGGCAATGTGAAAGAGGAAGTATTACTTTTGTGTACAAAGTTATTTATTTATTAGAAAATTTGGTACAATGTTGTACATTGAAAAACATGTAAGATATTGAAGTGTCTAACAAACGGCATTGAAGTGTCTTTAATAAAGGTTCATTTATAATATTACGGCCGTTTTGTTGAGTGTGAGCTTTTGGGAGTTTCAGCTGACAATGAAATAAAATTCTAATCCATTACTAGACTCTTTTCTGTCTTCCTCTGACTAAACCGCAGCCTCGTTGCAAAAATACCCGCCTGTGAGATCAGACCCACAGCTTTAACCTGAGATACTGGAGTTCAGCACCAGACTCTGGCAGCCTGACTTGGGGATGAGGTGGAATTTGGGGGCTGGAGTGAAAGCTACAGTAAAGAACCTGTACGAAATCCCATTTCTAATACATCAGCTTGCTTAAGCATCTGGCACTGAGAAGAGATGGGGTGTGCGTGCGTGTTTGTCAGAAAAATGGGGCCAGGGCAGCACCAGACTCCACTACAGTTCTGAAAACCCCTCTGGCTTTCTCAAACCCCACCCTGTATGGAAATTCTAGAGGCAGATCTGGAGATAAGCTTGAGTTCTTGCTTGAACTAAAAAAAAAAATAAATCTCAATTCAGTTTCTGTATATTTAAAAAAAATTTTAAAAAACGTATTTCCAAAGTATAACTTTGTGTCTGAAGCAGATTGTCTGAGACTAAGTCCTTTAATACATGTAGGAGTTAAAATATTTTAAATTAGAAGAGAGCCTTTAAGAGGCTGGTGCCTGATCTGATAGTCAAGTTTTGTTATTCCACATTATCCCAGCAATGGGCGGAAATTAATTTTTCAACTTTTGGAAAACTTGAAATATTGCTGAAACACAAACACATTTTTAGGTCTCCTCCCCCCGGTAGTCTGTAAACTTCAGTGTGTTATTTTTCAGCAGGATTAAACAAACCAGTGTGCGTGTGGAACAGCCCTGGCTGGGGCTCTCACCTGCCTGGTGCCGTTCCCAGGTGACCTGGTCCCTCCCAAGGTGGTCCAGGGTGCAGAGCCCGTCCATCAGCACAGGCAAAGGGGAAGCACTTGGGGGTCTGGCTCTCTCTCTGCCATTAAATTTGCTAAAACAATTTGATTAGTTGGTCTGGTTTTCATTTTGATTAAAAAAAAAAGATAAAAAAATAAAATATAAAAACAACCACGACATGATGACAAAAAATGATTATGCAACTACTAAGTTAAAACCAACAAAAATCCAGCATTTGGACCTGAAGAGTATGAGGCGTGATTCTTTTCAGCTCAAGTAATTAAATGCACCAATTGCAGTGCTCGCCCTCTCACCGTGTTTGACGAGCAGTAAGAGAAAGAATAAGTTTGCTTTTTAAGACAAAGTAATAAATCTCCCTCCACCCCAAGTGCCCCCAGAATTGGTTCTGCTATATATATATAAAACTAACTTCATAAAAGAGACAACCTTAAAAGCAGGAGAAAGTGCTGCTACACCACGGCATGGAAAGGGGCTCGAATTAACCAGCCAATACAGGACTTGGCTGAAAGTCCCTGGTTTCATTTAAGCTCATTTGGAAGAATTACGTCTTTTGTTCTGTACGTTTTACTTGTTTGCCAATTATTTTTGCCTCAAAAAAAAAGGTCTTATTATTATGTCATGGGATGACAGCGTAATAAACCATCCAGCCTCAGTCAGCCCGGCCCGTGTCTGTGCCCCAGCAGCACCCTGTTGGCCGGGCAGGGGTCAGGCTCTGCACTGTGCCCCGGCCCCGTTCCTGCCCTGCCCTGGTTTGGCGGTTGTTCTCCCTACACCTGCCCACCTTCCTCATGAGGAGAACAACCTCCAAGTTAAGTTGCAGCACCCCAGGGGAGCGATGTCAGCACAGCAGCGGAGCGCTGACCGTCCGGAGCAGGCGGCTGGTGCCAGAGGGCTGAAGCCGATGGTCCGGGTGCCGCGCTGGCTGCACGAGCTGGGCTTTGCCACCCCTCTCAAGCCTGACCGTGGCCACCCAAAGAGTCCTGATACAACGCCCCACGTAGCCCCTGTGGCAACCAGCGCCCACCTCCTCACGCCCAGGTGCCAGGAGCCCCTCAGCCTCTGAGCATCATGGCTGAGCCCAGGGCAAATGTGTGCCCAGCCCCTGCTTGCCCCAGCCCCCTCCTACCCCCTGCGCTGGCACAGCCCCAGGAGGGGCTTTTTGGTGTGTGCAGCAGCTCTTTGCTGCCCGTGTCCCCACGCAAACACGGGCAGGTGCCACTCACACTGCTGCCGTAAACTTGCAGCCCCCGCCTCAGACTATAGTGATAATTTTGAGTAATTTCAACAAGGCCTTCTCACCAAACTTGTGCCTGCAGCATTTTGGCTGCTACAGCTTCTGTTACCTAAGACGAGAGCCGCAGCGGGTGTTTGCAGCCCCCCAAGAGCCCTCCGGATCCATCCCTGCAGCGGCAGGAGCACTCGCCTTCTCCTGCCTTGCCTTCCCAGCCTCCCTCCTGGGTTCAGCGTTTCCAGCCTCCTGCTCCTTCAGCTGCTGAGGGAGGAAGACCAAAAGAAGGCAGAGCTGCATGTCTTTGCACAAGCACAGCTGTAAAATAATACAAGCCTGGGCTTTTACTGGAGAAATGTGAGTCTAATTAATAAAGCTGCACTGGCTACCACACAGGCATGCTTGCTGAGCACCTGTAGGTATAAACAGGAATATAAACTTCCACCAATACAGCTGAAATCAGAAACAACTGGATTGTTGTCTTGTACAAAGAGCTCTCCCAACCTGGAGCTCTTTCAGCGCTGTTGGAGGGCAGCAGGCTGTAACTCTATCGGCCCCTTCCCTGACCAGTAAAACCCTCCCCGTGTTATGAGGCAGGTGCCACTGAATTATGAAAACTCTCTTTATTTCAGCCTCCCCGCTCAGCCCACGAGCTGGAGGTTTGCAAAACATTTCCCCTGCAGGAGTTCTAGTAACGCCTTTCTCAGACACCATAATTAGCTGTTTACCCCCCAAATGCTGCTTTTTGGCACGACTCTCGCCAATGATCTCACTCACTTTCCATGCAGGGAAATTTCATGTTTGGGAAATTGGATTATTGGAGGATTTACTTTTCTTGAACAGTGAAAGTGGCTCTCGGCCCGCGGAGCAGCTGCCGTGGCATGGCGAAGGGGCGGCAGGAGTCAGGCTGTATGGAGGTTCCTCCTCCAACTCGGCAGCTTCTCCAGCTCTTCAGCAGGAGGGACCGGGCGGGCTGGGTCAGAGCAGCAGCTGGCGAGTCTTCTCGTATGTCCCCAGGAAGATGAAGCCTCCCAGACTGATGGCTGCCATCCGTGGGACTACACCTGCGAACAAGCTGAAGGCAAAGAAAGGTGGTTTCAGAGGATGAGCGGAGCGCGGGTGCCACCACGGCTGGCTGCAGGGGCTTCGGAAAACAAAGCCAAGAAAAAGTCTCTCTTGCTGTTTTCTTAAATTCCACCCCACTACTCACTGAAGGAACCTGTCTGGACTTTCCTAACAGAGTACTCCCAAGCTTTGTGATTTTTACCCCCTCTCCCTGCTCCTCAGGTGCAGAAGCAAAGGTGCAGGAAGCTTTGGGCCATGCTGTAGGAAGACAAGCTCAGACACATCCCCATGAAGGGCTGCAGACAGATGGGAAGCATCCTATCCGCCACCACCCCATGCAGCCCAGGCAGGAGGACCCTCTCTCTCTGCCAGGAGCAATCCCACTACAGAGACAGCTCCGCTCACCGCAGCGGCTCATCCCCTGGGCCAGCAGGGAGGGAGCAGGAACTGCTGCACATTCAGCCGCCACGAGTTTTAGGTGCTTCCTCCTAGTAGTTCTTGGAAGTTAACAGGAAACTTGTGCAAAGCCAACTGCTTCACACAGCTTATAGCTGGTTTAACACCTTCCGGATAGGCCAGTGCATCCTCCCAGAAGATTACAGCCTTCCTTTGCTGCAAGCAAGGATTAAACATAAGGCTCGAACCTGTTCAGCATCTCCCTGCTGATCTCTCGCCCTTCACAGCACAATCTACCTGAGCTCCATGGCTGCTGCCGTCCTCGGCTCTCACCCAACGCTGCACAGTCCCCGCCAGGAGCATGTCCCCAGCGGGACAAGGTGTAATTCCCAGCAAGAGTGGGATTCACACCCCCCAGGGCCACTCAGGAGCTCCCTGCCCACGCTCGGCTACTCACGCTGCGCTGGGGAAACCTCTGGCTGCAGTAACTCTGGTTTGTGTTGTAATGAGCTTTGCTAAGGAGCCTGGAGCACACAGGCAGATGGAAACATTTTATGGCTTTACTAGACAGCAATTGGGGCTATTACCATAATGACAGCTTTAAACCAGAGTAATTTGTACAAGGCATGTATGGACAGAGCGCTGACGGGGTAAATCCGACGGCGCAGCGTCGCTCCCGAAAGGCGCTCCATCCACCCATCCATCCATCCATCCACCCATCCATCCATCCATCC